>OY751558.1:1704746-2304746 GCA_963572265.1 Caenorhabditis doughertyi
GTGAGATATGATGATTTGCGTGAACGTCTAGCGCGCATTTTTTTTCCGGCCCACCTAATACAATCGAACAATGATTTATAATGAGGAAAAGGAAGAGAACCAGAGACACGAACTGCAACCAACCCGTAAGGTGACGAAAAGTGAGAATGAAGGTAAAGAAAGCGCGAGCCCGGTGTACAATGTTTGAGGGGACGGGACCAGGCACAGGCCCCTTTCGGTACTATGATGCGGCGACAATGAGGGATTATGCAGGAAGAAGAGAGAGAGGAGAGAGAGAGAGAGAGAGAGAGAGAGAGAGAGAGAGAGAGAGAGAGAGAGAGAGAGAGAGAGAGAGAGAGAGAGAGAGAGGAGAGAGAGAGAGAGAGAGAGAGAGAGAGAGAGAGAGAGAGAGAGAGAGAGAGAGAGAGAGAGAGAGAGACTGAGAGAGAGAGAGAGCAGAGAGAGAGAGAGAGAGAGAGAGAGAGAGAGAGAGAGAGATAGATAGAAATAAGGAGACGGAGCTGGGGTGCCTACGACGAAGGTAGGGTTAAAAGGTAAGGGAAATGAGAAGAGATAAAAAAGCGTGCCGACTAGAGAATGGGAACATTCTAGAGCGCATGTCCTTAGATGTCGGTCAAAGAGATGAACATTCTTAGTTCATCAGAGTACATGGCGTAGGCAAAGGAAGGGCTTGAAAAACAAAGAAGGCGTATTGAATCAATGAAAACGGGTGAAGGGGTGTTTTGCGCATTCGATTCAACGCAGCAGGCGACTGAACGTCTTCATTCCTGGAGGGTATTTTCTGGAGGGTATGTCTTCATTCCTGGAAAAAATGATGCAATTGCGCCCCATTACACACTTTTTTTGTTATGAGTGTTTGAGCTAGCCCTCCTTAGAAACAAAAGAGAATGGGTGTGAAAAACGATTTTATGGTGGAGTGAGAAAAGATAATAAAGATTCGTTGAAAAACTGCTAGGAAAGAAGAAAATGACACTTTGAGGATGGAACACTAGGAGGACTGGCCGAAGAATCTACAATAGAGTACAGAGTTATGTAGCCAATTCTATTTCTAGGCATGAAGTTAAGTAAACATCTTCAGATTCCGTTTATTGAAATCGGATTACGCACAAAAATTATCAATCCCACTGAAAATTGAACTATTGACATTATTTCCTCATTCTACTTTTTGCCTCTAGGTGCTAGGAAAGATGCGTTCCTCCTACTTGTATACACATGTTGACCCCTCATTCTCGGATTGACCTGAGTGACAGTTGATAAAGAAAATGTAAACGGATTTTCACTAGTTCCCAGGTGTGACCTCATTCATTTGGATACAAATGAAATTGAGCAGTCAAGGGAAGTGGCAGAGTGATCTTTACCCCGGTAGAAACGATAATAATTCCGTCAATTTTTGCTTTTTGAATAAACTATGACCCATATACTTCAAATATTTATTTTTTGATAGGACAAGGTTGAAGATAAATGCGAAGACAAGAAGTAAAGATAAACAACAATGAATAAAGGAAAATGATAGCTAAAGCAATCACCACAATCGAATAAAACGAAAAACAGAAGCCGAAAATTTACTTTTGGATGAGACAAGGATAAAGATCGTGTGAAAGCAGAATATGAAGACAGAAAAATTTTAAGGAAGAAACATGATAACTGAAGTGCTTCTCACAACCAAAACAAGCCGAAAAACAGAAAGTTAAACGAGGTTCCGCCAGAACAATGCAAACTGGAAGTCCATGCCATCCCTCCTGCAGACCGTCCCCCCAATTTTGTGAGCATCGACTCCAAAAATCAAGATCGAATTCGGATCGTTTGGAACTTCCTGGACTCTCACGGGAAGATTCAGTTTGATGTTCTTATAGCCAGTGCTAGGACCACAGTTCACGTTCCACCAGTTCTTAATCTTCATGTATGGAAGTTTCTCCATAATAGAAATTCGAAATGTGTTCTTCTTCATTTGGAAATTCTGAAAAAAGGGATGTAAAAATTGAAAACCACATATTCATGACTCTACCTTCAATATTCCTTGCCACGTTTCTTCGCACAATTTCTCGATTCGAAGACTGAATTTTTCCAAATGAAACACATCCTCTGGCTTGATAGTGAATTTTTCGAATTCTCTATATGTGTCCTGGGAAAACTTCTTCAGTGTTTTCCATTGTGATGTTTTCACAATAGCATCGAACTTTTTTTGATCCATCGCTCCTTTCAAAGAAAGGGAGCGAAGTTTCTCACCATGACAAGTAAGAAGCTTGAGAAAAGCTCTTTCATCTCCATCAAAAAACAACCAAGAGAAGTCTTTGGAGATGATTCGATGCTTGATTAGTTTTTCCGTCTCCTTTGCTGATAAATAACATTGTTCTCTTCCAACCTCAACATAAATGTCTATGAGATCAACGCCAGCAGAATTCAAATTCACAAAACTTGTCGCTGGAAAGTTTTGCAGCAGTCTCGCTGACTTTCGGAACAACGACAGGTAGATCCTGGAATGAAAAACTTTTTTAGGCGTTTTTTTCTTTGAAATATTACTCACTGCTCCTTGAATTCCATCTGCTCGAACACAATTCTCAAAACAACAAATGGTAGTCCGAGAAATTTGAATGTTTCAACGGGAGCTGGAAAACTAATTTGTTAAAATACAGTGCTCCACAAAAGTTTAACCTCACCCCCATGTTTTCCGGTATCTAGAGAAGGGTAAGAGTTACGGGAAAGCTTCCAACTGACAAAATACTCCAAATGTTTAGTTATTATGATCCCAAAAGCTCAGGGAACCAAAACGAAAAGTTGGAAGAATATTGAATTTTTTGTGAAAAATCACTTTTGGCGATCCACAAAAAGTTTAACCTCGCCCTGAAAAAACGATGAAAAACCAGCGGTCTTGTGAAACTTGACTCATAACTTGGTTCAAAAACGTTTTGGTGAAAATGTTTCAATTACAAAGTTGTTTCAAATTCCATTTCCTACAGCTTTTTCGTTGACCACTTTTTAATCAAACCCTTGGCTGTCGAGGTACCGTCTATTCAAAATGACTAAAAAAATGTTCGTTGGACACTGTTTCATTACATCCAATTAAATCTAAACCTAAAAAATTGTTTTTATTCATAATGGGTATCGATATCTGAAATTTGGCGCAATTTACACTTTTTTTCGATTTTAGGCCTGATTGTCATGTTGTTTGAGTGTTTATAACTTGCTTGAAAATGAATTTAGGAAAATGTTGTCAACATAAAAAATGTTCACAATAATCAGATGAACAACTTTTTAGCTGAACACTTTTGTCGATCTCTCCTGTCTGGGAAGTTGGCCACCCAAGAGTGTGCCCCATTTTTGGACACAATTGGAAATGGGTTTGGCTCTTGCGGCAAGGGCCTGTGCAAGGTGAATTCCACGCAAATAAATTTTTCTAATATCCAAATACCTTCCCTGAATGAATTCAAGAATTTTTATCAACACCCACTGCTTTGGCTCCACTGAGAAGTCGTCAGTTAGTATCACAAGGGTAGTCAACGAAGTCACTTCAGTAAAAAAGAGTTAGATTCGCAGGTGCTATTGACAAAATTGCTTGAATTCAATCAGGAAAGGTATCTGGATATTAGAAAAACTGATTTGCGTGGAATTCCCCTTGCACAGGCCCTTGCCGCAAGAGCCAAACCCATTTCCAATTGTGTCCAAAAATGGGGCACACTCTTGGGTGGCCAACTTCCCAGACAGGAGAGATCGACAAAAGTGTTCAACTAAAAAGTTGTTCATCTGATTATTTCAAACATTTTTCATGTTAACAACATTTTTCCAAATTTGTTTTCAAGCTAGTTATAAATACTCAAACAACATGAAAATCAGGCCTAAAATCAAAAAAAAGTGAAGAATAACAACGAACATTTTTTTAGTTGACCACTTTTTGATTACTGTACCTATCAACGAGATACGTGGTCAGGCGCACCAGAGACAACAAGTCATTTTGAATAGACGGTACCTCGACAGCCAAGGGTTTGATTAAAAAGTGGTCAATTAAAAAGTTGTAGGAAATGGAATTTGAAACAACTTTGTAATTGAAACATTTTCACCAAAACGTTTTTGAACCAAGTTATGAGTCAAGTTTCATAAGACCGCCGGTTTTTCATCGTTTTTTCAGGGTGAGGTTAAACTTTTGTGGATCGCCAAAAGTGATTTTTCACAAAAAATTCAATATTTTTCCAACTTTTCGTTTTGGTTCCCTGAGCTTTTGGGGATCATAATAACTAAACATTTGGAGTATTTTGTCAGTTGGAAGCTTTCCCGTAACTCTTACCCTTCTCGAGATACCGGAAAACATGGGGGTGAGGTTAAACTTTTGTGGAGCACTGTACATTGTAGTTGTACAGTTTTTAATACCAGACGGTTTCCAGCGCTTTGCGCCTCAACCGCCAGGCTTTCGCTGGGGAACGCGATTTTGACTGTGCACAGATAGCACAAAGCTTATCAATGACCTTATCAGAAAACCAAAAAGACGGGCATCATCCCATCAGCATTCTCTATTGATCAGTCAATCTTTTATGAAAACCGGTTCAGTAGGAGCTTAGTTATGGCTCTGGACACACAGATTCTTTATGGTAATAATAGTAAAGATTACCTGTGGGCTCAGCCGGCGGTGGTGTCGTGGAATAATCAAACGTATCGGGCAAATCAACAAGAGAGTCGTCATTGCCTTCTTCGTGATAGACTTCAACGTACATCAGGATCTGGAACATAAAGTTTTTTTTATTTAGAGCAAGGTTAAACCTTCATTGGAATTAAAAGAAGTATAAGAAATGAGCGAAAGAGATATTAGGTTGGGCGGAAAAAATGTGCGCTGAACTTTTTTTTCGAACCTTTATACCTCCGCAGGAATTGAAGATACAAAAAAGTGATCAACTGTTAATATGTGCAAAATTTTATGATCTACATTTTGTTGGTTAATCACTTTTTGATATCACTCAACCTAGCTGAGATATGAAGATTTATGTAAACGTCTAGCGCGCATTTCCTTCCGGGCAACCTAGCAATTGAATAATAATATATAATCAGGAAAAGGGAGAGAGCCTAACAACATAACATAAGAGAGCGATCAACTCGTGTGCTGAAAAAATGTAAGAATGAAGGTAAAAAGGGCGCGGGCCCGGTGTACAATGTTCGAGGGGACGTGGCCAGGCACAGGCCCCCTTCAGTCCTGGGGTGCGGCGACCGTGAGGGATTGTGTAAGAAAAAGAGAAGGATAGAAATAAGAGGACGGAGCTGGTGGCCCCTACAATGGAGGTATGGTTAAAAAATAAGAGAAATGAGAGATAAGACGGTGTCCTGGAAGGAAAGATGCAACAAGCGCGCCCCATTGCACACTATTCGTTATGAGTCATTAGAATCAACAGGTAATGAGCATAAAACAAAAATTTTTTAAATAAGAAAGTAAAAAAAAAAATAGGGATCCGTTCGAGAACCGCTTGGAAGAAAAGAAATGGCATTTTGAAGATGGAAAATTGGGCGAGTTGGCCGAAGAACAATTTCATAGCCAATTCTATTTCTAGGCAGGAGATTGAGTGAAAAATTTCAGATTTCAGTAATTAAAATCGGATTCAGCACAGAAAGTTATCTAGATCAAACATTTTCTAAAACAATATTTTGAAAACTGAACGCGCGACGCACCGGTCAAACAATGTAATTTTCTGATTGCCTTGTTGGGTTATTGACAGATGGATGGAGAGTAGGATGTCTTCTATTTTGTATTATGACAAGGTAATTTGGGAATTGAAATATTCATACTTTTAGAAAAAAACATGACAAAAATATTACGGGCTTAGTATTTTTCCACTAACCACTAGACAACTCATTCTACTTTTCGCCCCTAGGTACTAGGAAAGATGCGTTCCTCCTATTTGTATGCACATGTTGACCCCCCCCCCTTTTCTCGGGTTGACATGAGTGACAGTTGATATGGAAAATGTAAACGGATACTCACCAGTTCCCAGGTGTGACCTCATCCATTTGGATACAAATGCACTTGCGCAATCGAGGAAGGTGGCAGAGTGAAAAGAGAGAGCACGGGCAAAAGAGTTATGACATCATCTAGTAATTCTGAGAAGCGGAATGATAGTTCTTGGAAAGCAGATTTCCAGAATCAGTAGAGGAATACTGTTTGATAAAGTAGAATCTTGGGAATGGATAGATAACTGTGGATTACCACAAATATCTATATCGCAACTTTTTGACTTAACTCCACTACCTGGACTTTCTGATTACGAGAATTTTTGTTTTGAATATGATAACAGCTCACGATATGCATGATTCAAATATGTGTTTATCACTGTTCTTGAAATCTCAAGATCTAAATATTGATTCCAAAGAGCGATTTCCTACGAACATAACTAGCATATTTCCAAATTAAAGTTCCCTTTTTCTCTCACATTCTGCTCATTCAATATAATTCCGTAGTTTCCAAGAACATACAGTAGATGGCCCTATCTTATCCGGATAGCCGGCCGGTGACTCTGCCCATCCCGGTTTTCCTCCTCCCAGTACTATCCACCCCACGTCCCTTTCTTACTCCCTCCAACTGTTTTCATTTCTTGTTTTCTTCTTCTAATTCTCTATGAAATTGAAAAGTTTTGTTTCGCTTCTTGGAAGTCCTTTTTTACGCTTCAATATTTCAATATACAAGTTCCTAGAAAGTCAAATGGCTATTGGACACCAAGAGCGATACAGTCTTAAGGGTCCCAATCGCCATCATTTTCAGCTATAAAGATTGGTATACTGTAGACTGTTAAAGGTGTACTGTAGACTATACTATTACATCGGGCTTATAGTGTATACTGTATATTATACTGTGTACTATTACATTGAGCTTTTACAATCCCGTATACTCTCCACAAGGTCCTATCTTTCCAACCAGCCAAATGGTGGGCGGGACTTAGTCACCCATATAACTATCCAGCGTCTAGCAGCCCATTTACCTATGTATTTCTCATCATTTGAGTCATTTCATTCTCCTTGTCTTTTTTCTTGGCATCCTCTCATCAAGCCCTTTTTTTTAGTACAAATCAATTGCTATATCTCATCATGACCGTCAACTTTGAGTTTCCTCTTCTTTTCTTTTTTTCTTGGCGTTATAACCTCAAGACCTAAAGAACAACCTAGGATTTAGAATTGATTTTACTTCTCTGAACTATGTGGACTTTCTGATCACCAGAATTTTTATTTTGAATATAATAACAGGTCACGTTCTGTACGATTAAAATATGCGTTTATCATTGTTTTTGATATACCAAGATCTAAATTTTGATCATACAAGGCCACTTTACTACTAACGTAACTTGCTCATTTCGAAATTAAAGATCCTTTTTTCTTCCAAATTTTGCTCATTAAACATAAATCTCCATAGTTTCCAAAAACACGTCTATACAGTAGATGACCCTATCTTATCCGGATAGCCGGTTCGTGACTCCGCCCACACCGATTTTTCTCCTCCGAGTACTATCCACCCTCGTCATTTTCTTGGTCACTCTCCAGCTCATTTCCTTTCTTATTTCACTTCAATTTTTTATAAGATTCAAAATTTTTGTTTCGCATATCTTTTTTTTAAGGTGACTTTCCTCTTAGTTTTATTCCATCTCAATGTTGCATTGAACGTTCCTAAAAAGTCAAATAGTTTGGTATATTTTTTTTGTATATTTTTTTCATAAATAAGACCAGTATAATCTTTAGGGTCCCAATTGTCATCATTTTCACCTATTAAGATTGGTATACTGTATACTTTTACATTGAGTTTTTACAATCCCGTATACTATCCATACGATCCTATCTTTCTAACCAGCCATAGGATGGGCGGGGCTTAGCCACCCATATGCCTATCCAGCGTCCTAGTAACCCATCTACCTATTTCTCATTATTCGAGTCATCTTATTTTTCTTGTCTTTTTTTTTAAATATTCTCTCATCATACTCTTTTTTTTCAGTACGAATAACTTCCATTCACTTCATCCCATCATGCCCGTCCAGTCCAAGTTTCCTCTTCTTGCCCTGCCATATCTTGCTGGAAAAGCTGTAGTTGAGCAAATGGAGCTTCAACAGCAGTAAGTTTTCAAATTTTCATAAGAGGTTCTTGATAGTGGGAGGTATAGAATTTCAGAGCGGTTTTTGAGAGATTACCTTACAAGGGAACCTTTTTTAGCAACCGGTTGGGAATTGGCTAAAAATTGGCAGAAATGCTTTTCAGACTTCACTGAGTTCAGAAAAAAAACTTTTTAGCCTCTTATGTGAAGTAAGGGAGAAGGACTACCATAAAAGTTTAAGCGTCCAAGTAACTCAATAATCCCCTCATTTTTGCATTTTCGAACTCAAAATGCGCTGAAAAACTTCTTGAAATTGAATTTTTGAGCTTTGTTCTAGAGAAAAGAGGCTGAATTTTTGTTTTGGGAATCCCAGAGGTGGAGTGAACAAGCCCTATAAATTTCAAAACGTTCCGAACCGGTTTCTAAAAAAAGGTCCCTTGTTAGGAAAAATGAATACAGTAAAATTTGAACCAGAACCATTACGAAATTGTTTCGATTTGATTCTAAACAATAATGAATAATGAAGACTCTATAATTTTTCCCTGCCTAAAGCAGTCAATAATTTTCGATATTTTCCAGATTCAATATGTCTCAATTCCGGAAGTCCAGACAATTATTGCAACTTATTCCATCAGGCTGCTTCAAAAAACTTTCTTCAGTCAGAGAATACTCGAGTGACATGATTCGTGTCAGTGAAAATAACGGATTAACGGAAACTTCCATCGCTTTTGACAGCGTGAAAACGATGTTCAAACATCAGATCAGCGCTCAATCTTTGGTTTGGATCATTACCAAAAATAATTTGGAAGTTTTTTGGAAAATTTTGGAGGCTCATGATGAAACGTTGGACACGTTATGGATTGGAGGAGAGATCGATCAGGACATTTTCGATCGGCTTGTCGAAACCCCTCAATGGGGACAACTGAAAAAAGTTAAAGAGCCCAAAAGAAACTATCATCGGCATGATTTCACCGTTTTTCCGGAAGATATTGCCCACTTGGATGAGTTTTACATGAGAATCGCAGATTTGTCAATGGAGGCATATAAAGAAATTATTTGGGTGAGTTGTTGCTAGTGCATTAAAATTGAAAAACAAATTTTTTTCCAGAACGCTGAAGAGGCCAAATCCAATTTCAAAATCGAATTCAGACGTGATCTGTGTGTTGATGGAATCAGAGACTTTTTTGATGAGATGGCTGGAACTGCTATGAACATTGATCGGCTTCCAAATCATCTCTTCAAATGGCAGCCAATTGAGAACGACGCCAAAAACATTTGGGTTTTTGGACTGATGGAATGGGAACTTGGAGCGAAAAAGGTGAAAAAAGGATTCAGTCACTACTTGTTCCGAGATTTCTGGCAAAATTCTTTCATTGATCGATACTAAATAATCTTCTTCATAATCGTTTTTCTGTACTCCTTCTTATACTCCACCATTACATTTCTCGCTTTTCCCTCATTTTCTTACGAATTATTTTTTTAAAGATTTCACTCTTCAATGTCTCATATTCTCCACTTTTTTGTTCACAATTTTTGGTACAGTTCTAATATTTGCCAGATTTTTCTCTTTTTTTCGTTCCACTTTTTTTTTCATTCAACTTCTACATTGGTAATTCTCTTATATTCCCTCATTTTTTCTCTTTTTTCTACGAGTTCATTTTTTATATTGTTCCTTCCAAACCATTTTTGAAGTACTTTAATTTTTTAATAATAAACTTTTGTATTTAGACAATTTTTGGTTCCATAATTATCTAGTAGTCATTTCTTATAAGCCACTATTTGAACAAGAAATCCACAATGATGCAACCGGCTGTCAATTTCTAAATGAGAAACAAAAAAGAAAATCCATTTACGATCCTTATGGTGTGTTCAAAGTACCGCAAAAAGACAAAAAACACAAAACAACGTGTTCAAAGTAACGCAAAGTTTGCGTTTTTTTTTTGGTCGGTTTCAACTAAGTTTTCAATTGAAAATGAACTAACATGTATTACTTCCCAAGTGACTCCCACCGTTTTAGACCGGACTTGGACCAAAAGTTAGGCCCCGGCAAGGGTATGAAAACCCACCAGTCAAATCTGGGCTGTCGACAACTTCGCACACGAAAAGCTTGTTGTCGACTTTATTGGCTACATAATTCCGTGCTCACCAAATTTCCCCGCAAATTCCCACGAAATTAGTGCCAATTTATACTCTAAATATTCTCCAATAATTACTCTAAATATTCCTCTCTTTTTCTCGGTGAAATTCCATCAAGTCTGTGTGTTTCTCTCTCTTTCACGCCCATTGCTCAGAATAAAGGGTACAGTAACGCCCAATGCGGGCTAATTTTATACCTTTTTATGATTAATTAAATCAACCAAAACTATCTCTCAGGAATCCCTTTCGGTATTCCTACAGGTTTTTGAGGAGTATTCTTTCAAGCTCTTTCTAACTGCCTTTTTTCCTGTATTGCTCATTATTATTTTACCCCTTTTCATCTCAATAAATGGGTCACTGAGCGATACCGTGTTGTTCTGTTTCACACCGCTTATCTCTCGTTCTCTCGCTCGGATTCATCGGAATCCCCTCTTTCTCGCTACAACATTATTCAGGTAACCCCCGAGAAGTGTGTGAATCCCGGTAATTCCATACACATTTCCACATGGGCCAAATTGATTTTTGACCGATTTTTTGATGATTCAAGTTTTTCTCAAAATGACCAGTTTTTTGATCGTAACTCGGTTAATTTCGAAGATTTTCAAAATGTTAAACAACGAAATTGTAGACAAAAATGAGATACGTTTTTTGAATTTTGCCAAAATTCTGGAGACTTCAGATGACGTTACGAAAATGTACCTTTTATAAAAAACGAAAAAACAAAATCCATCAGAATTACTTTCAAAAGATTCAGCATTTAAAATGAGGCGGAAACCCAATTTTTTAGACAAATCTATCGATTTTTTTTCGAGAAAATGAGCTATTTGTAAGAAAAATTCATTATTTTAGCATACTTGTCTAGATTTTCAGACTTTTGTGACATCTGTGTAGGTTAATTTTTGTGTAAATTATCATTTTATGCCACCCTAGTGTTGTATTTAATCATTTCCGTAATGATTTCTTAGTTTTGAGAATTTGGAAAATTGACCAAAAAGTTTCCAGAGGATGTGGGATGAAAATTCAAAATTCTCAAAACTAAGAAATCATTACGGAAATGATTAAATACAACACTAGGGTGGCATAAAATGATAATTTACACAAAAATTAACCTACACAGATGTCACAAAAGTCTGAAAATCTAGACAAGTATGCGAAAATAATGAATTTTTCTTACAAATAGCTCATTTTCTCGAAAAAAAATCGATAGATTTGTCTAACAAATTGGGTTTCCGCCTCATTTTAAATGTTGAATCTTTTGAAAATAATTCCGAAACATTCTGATGGATTTTGTTTTTTCGTTTTTTATAAAAGGTACATTTTCGTAACGTCATCTGAAGTCTCCAGAATTTTGGCAAAATTCAAAAAACGTATCTCATTTTTGTCTACAATTTCGTTGTTTAACATTTTGAAAATCTTCGAAATTGACCGAGTTACGATCAAAAAACTGGTCATTTTGAGAAAAATTTGAATCATCAAAAAATCGGTCAAAAATCAATTTGGCCCAGATTTGACTGGTGGGTTTTCATACCGTCGCCGGGGCCTAACTTTTGGTCCAAGTCCGGTCTAAAACGGTGGGAGTCACTTGGGAAGTAATACATGTAAAATTGTCAAACTTACGCGAACACGAAAATGGTTCTCTAAATTTTTGAATTTCCTGTTGAAAACGATCGCGAAAGTTTGCAAAGAATACACAAATTTTGAGTTACTTTAAACACGTTGTTTTGTCTTTTTTTTGTCTTTTTGCAGTACTTGAAACTCACCAATGTTTTGCGAGCATTTCGTTCTATTTAGTTGCATTCTTCTGTAAAATTTATTAGCAATCCCAAACAGGTAAAACCTGACAGTATTGTATGGAAATTCGGCGCCGTTTGCACTTCTTCATCCACAATATCCTATTCCAACCAGCCATATGGTGGGCGGGACTTAACCACCCATATGCTTAACCAGCGTCCTAGTAACCCATCTACCTATTTCTCGTCATTCGAGTCGTTTTATTTTCCTTTTCTGTCTCTTTTCATATTTTCATCGAACCCTTTTTTCAGTACGAATAACTTCCGCCTCACACCTTCTCATCATGTCCGTCAACTTCGAGTTCCCTCTTCTTTCCTTGCCATCTTATTATTCTAATATAGCTTTTCCGTGTGTTTGTCCGTATGTTGTGTTTCCAGGGCCCTCGAGCCGTTCCCAGACATCCGATTTTTATGCAAAAAAGACAGAGCAATACAGAATTTCCCCGCGATGATGCCCGTCTTTTTTCTACTTCATTTGGAGCTCTAGGAAGCTCTGTGCTATCTATGCACTAGCCTAAGCCCCGCCCCCGTCAACTGTCGGCTGCTAGATTTACTAATTTTAGAGAGTCTGCTGCCGCCGCCTGTTCGAACGCATTGTTGTTGGCGTAGTGTAGTGGTGTAAAAAATTTTTCGGTAAATTCAGCATCCGAGTTCGATTCCTCGGTGGGTCAAATATTTTTGGTTTTTCATTTTTCATAGGAATTGACCGAAATTTTTGGGAAATCCGGGCGGTTGAGGCGCGAAGCGCCGGAAACCGTCTGGTATCTTGCTGGAAAAATTGTAGTTGAGCAAATGGAGTTCCAACAACAGTAAGTTTTCAAATTTTCATAAGAGGTTCTTCGTAGAGAGGGGTATAAAAATTCAGAGCAATTCTTGAGAGATTTTTTTAATGAAAAAAGAAACGAGCATGAAAAATTGAACCGTAAATTGAGCTTCCAATATGTATATATTGACAGAAAAGATTATGAAATTTTTTCAATTAAGTAATTCAATTAGATATTTTTCAATCATGATAGTTTAGAGTGCAATCTCTGATCAGAACCGGGCAAATCAGAACTGGATGAATCAGAACTGTAAAGGTCAGTTACGATTCGTCATGTTTTTGACCAGTTCTGACTTCGATTAGTTCTGTTTTGTCAGAGTTCTGATTAGAGGTATATTCAAATTTAGTTGGCTTCACAGCCTAAACAATAACAAAATCAATTAAAAACAGATTACAGTTTCCCTACTTAAAAACAGTTGAAAATCCTCAATATTTTTTCAGACTCAATATGTTCCACTTCCGGAAAACCAGACAATTATTGCAACTCATCCAACCAGGCCGTTTCAAGAAACTTTTTGGAGTCAGAGAAGTCTCGTCGAATAACGAGATTCGTGTCAGTGAAAATAACGGACTAACGGAAATTTCCATCGCTTTTGCCAACGTGGAAAAGATGTTCAAACATTTAATCAGCGCGCAATGTTTTTATTGGATCATCACTCAAGAGAACGTGGAAGATTTTTAGAAAGTTTTGGAGGGTCACGAAGACGAAAACGTGTGATAAAAAGTGAATAGAGAGTTGATAACTTGAATGAAAAAACTGAATTATTCCTCAGTATTTTGCTAGAAAACTTCACAGATTCAAAAGAAGCATGACAACCGTGATGAGGGGTACGCAACTATATGGAGTGCTAAAAAATAACACAACGCGGAGATTCGAAAAAAAATCTCATGATCAGGTTGAATAGTTAGCAGGTTATTTGATTTACGGACGCAGCTTCAGAAAACGCAACAGAAATATCAATTTGGAGAATTTGGAGACTCCTTAACTACCTTTATCCCGCCTGAACATTCATAAGAACGCTGCATTTAGTCATCAGGTCAGAAAGTCTCTAAATTCAAGAGAGCGCGAGTGTTTCGAAAAGAACCATCTATCTAGATGGAAAAGGAGTTGTCTGATGGTGAAAGAGGTGTTGTCGGATGTACGTAGAAGTTAATACATTCGACATCCAAAAACGCGATGACAACTCTCTTGTGGTTTTGCCCTCAAAACTTGAGTTGTAATCCGTTCTCTTATTCGTTATTGAGCAACTCATACAGCAAAATATATTTGAATCTCCGCCATTTTACTCATCGTGCAAACGCGCCCTAATGCTAATCTAGGTCACGTACGCGGGGAAATGTGTTTTGGCAGCAGATTACTCAGTCTTCCAACTTTTTAGGTAACTCTACAGAGTTTTACCTGTTTTCATACAGTTTTATACTGTTTTTATTGGTTTTTATATAATTATCAGCCTTACAGGGCATTTATAGTAAGGTTTTTATGCCGTACACAGGCTTTTCCCCTTACGCTCCAAAATTATCCTAGAAATATCCTAAATTAATTAAATAATTTCGAACTATTTTTGGCGCCACTTCTGACAGCACTCGCAGCAGAAGCGGCTAAATTATCTAAATTATCATTTGTTAGTAATAAACCCTTTCGACCCTATTTTGTGTAGGAATAACAATCGTAATAAATCCGTTATTGTTTCAATTCGTCTTCTTTCGTTCCGTTCTCTTTCAGGTACACGTATACTCAAGTAAACACTAATTATATTATAAAATTAAAAGAGAGTAGGCAGTCCCGACTTATGCCGATCCTCTTCAAGAGGTAAATTAAGAGATAGTCCAGAGTCTTAAAACCCATGTAAGAGTATGAAAATGTAATTTAATTCTTGAAAACGCATTAAAAAGTTGAAGTTGAGAATTTAGAGACTCCTTAACTACCTTTATCCCGCCTGAACATTCATAAGAACGCTGCATTTAGTCATCAGGTCAGAAAGTCTCTAAATTCAAGGGAGCGCGAATGTTTCGAAAAGAATCATCTATCTAGATGAAAAAGGAGTTTCCGATGGTGAAAAAGAGAAATTAAGAGATAGTCCAGAGTCTTAAAACCCATGTAAGAGTATGAAAATGTAATTTAATTCTTGAAAACGCATCAAAAAGTGGAAATTGAGAATTTAGAGACTCCTTAACTACCTTCATCCCGCCTGAACATTCATAAGAACGCTGCATTTAGTCATCAGGTCAGAAAGTCTCTAAATTCAAGGGAGCGCGAATGTTTCGAAAAGAATCATCTATCTAGATGAAAAAGGAGTTGTCTGATGGTGAAAGAGGTAAATTAAGAGATAGTCCAGAGTCTTAAAACCCATGTAAGAGTATGAAAATGTAATTTAATTCTTGAAAACGCATCAAAAAGTGGAAATTGAGAATTTAAAGACTCCTTAACTACCTTTATCCCGCCTGAACATTCATAAGAACGCTGCATTTAGTCATCAGGTCAGAAAGTCTCTAAATTCAAGGGAGCGCGAATGTTTCGAAAAGAATCATCTATCTAGATGAAAAAGGAGTTTCCAATGGTGAAAAAGAGAAATTAAGAGTTAGTCCAGAGTCTTAAAACCCATGTAAGAGTATGAAAATGTAATTTAATTCTTGAAAACGCATTAAAAAGTTGAAATTGAGAATTTAGAGACTCCTTAACTACCTTTATCCCGCCTGAACATTCATAAGAACGCTGCATTTAGTCATCAGGTCAGAAAGTCTCTAAATTCAAGGGAGCGCGAATGTTTCGAAAAGTATCATCTATCTAGATGAAAAAGGAGTTGTCTGATGGTGAAAGAGGTAAATTAAGAGATAGTCCAGAGTCTTAAAACCCATGTAAGAGTATGAAAATGTAATTTAATTCTTGAAAACGCATCAAAAAGTGGAAATTGAGAATTTAGAGACTCCTTAACTACCTTTATCCCGCCTGAACATTCATAAGAACGCTGCATTTAGTCATCAGGTCAGAAAGTCTCTAAATTCAAGGGAGCGCGAATGTTTCGAAAAGTATCATCTATCTAGATGAAAAAGGAGTTTCCAATGGTGAAAAAGAGAAATTAAGAGTTAGTCCAGAGTCTTAAAACCCATGTAAGAGTATGAAAATGTGATTTAATTCTTGAAAACGCATTAAAAAGTCGAAATTGAGAATTTAGAGACTCCTTAACTACCTTTATCCCGCCTGAACATTCATAAGAACGCTGCATTTAGTCATCAGGTCAGAAAGTCTCTAAATTCAAGGGAGCGCGAATGTTTCGAAAAGAATCATCTATCTAGATGAAAAAGGAGTTTCCAATGGTGAAAAAGAGAAATTAAGAGTTTGTCCAGAGTCTTAAAACCCATGTAAGAGTATGAAAATGTGATTTAATTCTTGAAAACGCATTAAAAAGTTGAAATTGAGAATTTAGAGACTCCTTAACTACCTTTATCCCGCCTGAACATTCATAAGAACGCTGCATTTAGTCATCAGGTCAGAAAGTCTCTAATTCAAGGGAGCGCGAATGTTTCGAAAAGTATCATCTATCTAGATGAAAAAGGAGTTTCCAATGGTGAAAAAGAGAAATTAAGAGTTTGTCCAGAGTCTTAAAACCCATGTAAGAGTATGAAAATGTGATTTAATTCTTGAAAACGCATTAAAAAGTTGAAATTGAGAATTTAGAGACTCCTTAACTACCTTTATCCCGCCTGAACATTCATAAGAACGCTGCATTTAGTCATCAGGTCAGAAAGTCTCTAAATTCAAGGGAGCGCGAATGTTTCGAAAAGTATCATCTATCTAGATGAAAAAGGAATTGTCTGATGATGAAAGAGGTAAATTAAGAGATAGTCCAGAGTCTTAAAACCCATGTAAGAGTATGAAAAAGAAATGGTATTTTTGAAAACGCATCAAAAAGTTAAAATTGAGAATTTAGAGACTCCTTAACTACCTTTATCTCGCCTGAACATTCATAAGAACGCTGCATTTAGTCATCAGGTCAGAAAGTCTCTAAATTCAAGGGAGCGCGAATGTTTCGAAAAGAATCATCTATCTAGATGAAAAAGGAGTTGTCTGATGGTATGTTAGAGAAATTAAGAGATAGTCCAGAGTCTTAAAACCCATGTAAGAGTATGAAAAAGAAATGGTATTTTTGAAAACGCATCAAAAAGTTGAAGTTGAGAATTTAGAGACTCCTTAACTACCTTTGTCCCGCCTGAACATTCATAAGAACGCTGCATTTAGTCATCAGGTCAGAAAGTCTCTAAATTCAAGGGAGCGCGAATGTTTCGAAAAGAATCATCTATCTAGATGAAAAAGGAGTTTCCAATGGTGAAAAAGAGAAATTAAGAGTTAGTCCAGAGTCTTAAAACCCATGTAAGAGTATGAAAATGTGATTTAATTCTTGAAAACGCATTAAAAAGTTGAAATTGAGAATTTAGAGACTCCTTAACTACCTTTATCTCGCCTGAACATTCATAAGAACGCTGCATTTAGTCATCAGGTCAGAAAGTCTCTAAATTCAAGGGAGCGCGAATGTTTCGAAAAGAATCATCTATCTAGATGAAAAAGGAGTTGTCTGATGGTGAAAGAGGTAAATTAAGAGATAGTCCAGAGTCTTAAAACCCATGTAAGAGTATGAAAATGTAATTTAATTCTTGAAAACGCATCAAAAAGTGGAAATTGAGAATTTAAAGACTCCTTAACTACCTTTATCCCGCCTGAACATTCATAAGAACGCTGCATTTAGTCATCAGGTCAGAAAGTCTCTAAATTCAAGGGAGCGCGAATGTTTCGAAAAGAATCATCTATCTAGATGAAAAAGGAGTTTCCAATGGTGAAAAAGAGAAATTAAGAGTTAGTCCAGAGTCTTAAAACCCATGTAAGAGTATGAAAATGTAATTTAATTCTTGAAAACGCATTAAAAAGTTGAAATTGAGAATTTAGAGACTCCTTAACTACCTTTATCCCGCCTGAACATTCATAAGAACGCTGCATTTAGTCATCAGGTCAGAAAGTCTCTAAATTCAAGGGAGCGCGAATGTTTCGAAAAGTATCATCTATCTAGATGAAAAAGGAGTTGTCTGATGGTGAAAGAGGTAAATTAAGAGATAGTCCAGAGTCTTAAAACCCATGTAAGAGTATGAAAATGTAATTTAATTCTTGAAAACGCATCAAAAAGTGGAAATTGAGAATTTAGAGACTCCTTAACTACCTTTATCCCGCCTGAACATTCATAAGAACGCTGCATTTAGTCATCAGGTCAGAAAGTCTCTAAATTCAAGGGAGCGCGAATGTTTCGAAAAGTATCATCTATCTAGATGAAAAAGGAGTTTCCAATGGTGAAAAAGAGAAATTAAGAGTTAGTCCAGAGTCTTAAAACCCATGTAAGAGTATGAAAATGTGATTTAATTCTTGAAAACGCATTAAAAAGTCGAAATTGAGAATTTAGAGACTCCTTAACTACCTTTATCCCGCCTGAACATTCATAAGAACGCTGCATTTAGTCATCAGGTCAGAAAGTCTCTAAATTCAAGGGAGCGCGAATGTTTCGAAAAGAATCATCTATCTAGATGAAAAAGGAGTTTCCAATGGTGAAAAAGAGAAATTAAGAGTTTGTCCAGAGTCTTAAAACCCATGTAAGAGTATGAAAATGTGATTTAATTCTTGAAAACGCATTAAAAAGTTGAAATTGAGAATTTAGAGACTCCTTAACTACCTTTATCCCGCCTGAACATTCATAAGAACGCTGCATTTAGTCATCAGGTCAGAAAGTCTCTAATTCAAGGGAGCGCGAATGTTTCGAAAAGTATCATCTATCTAGATGAAAAAGGAGTTTCCAATGGTGAAAAAGAGAAATTAAGAGTTTGTCCAGAGTCTTAAAACCCATGTAAGAGTATGAAAATGTGATTTAATTCTTGAAAACGCATTAAAAAGTTGAAATTGAGAATTTAGAGACTCCTTAACTACCTTTATCCCGCCTGAACATTCATAAGAACGCTGCATTTAGTCATCAGGTCAGAAAGTCTCTAAATTCAAGGGAGCGCGAATGTTTCGAAAAGTATCATCTATCTAGATGAAAAAGGAATTGTCTGATGATGAAAGAGGTAAATTAAGAGATAGTCCAGAGTCTTAAAACCCATGTAAGAGTATGAAAAAGAAATGGTATTTTTGAAAACGCATCAAAAAGTTAAAATTGAGAATTTAGAGACTCCTTAACTACCTTTATCTCGCCTGAACATTCATAAGAACGCTGCATTTAGTCATCAGGTCAGAAAGTCTCTAAATTCAAGGGAGCGCGAATGTTTCGAAAAGAATCATCTATCTAGATGAAAAAGGAGTTGTCTGATGGTATGTTAGAGAAATTAAGAGATAGTCCAGAGTCTTAAAACCCATGTAAGAGTATGAAAAAGAAATGGTATTTTTGAAAACGCATCAAAAAGTTGAAGTTGAGAATTTAGAGACTCCTTAACTACCTTTGTCCCGCCTGAACATTCATAAGAACGCTGCATTTAGTCATCAGGTCAGAAAGTCTCTAAATTCAAGGGAGCGCGAATGTTTCGAAAAGAATCATCTATCTAGATGAAAAAGGAGTTTCCAATGGTGAAAAAGAGAAATTAAGAGTTAGTCCAGAGTCTTAAAACCCATGTAAGAGTATGAAAATGTGATTTAATTCTTGAAAACGCATTAAAAAGTTGAAATTGAGAATTTAGAGACTCCTTAACTACCTTTATCTCGCCTGAACATTCATAAGAACGCTGCATTTAGTCATCAGGTCAGAAAGTCTCTAAATTCAAGGGAGCGCGAATGTTTCGAAAAGTATCATCTATCTAGATGAAAAAGGAATTGTCTGATGGTAAAAAAGAGAAATTAAGAGATAGTCCAGAGTCTTAAAACCCATGTAAGAGTATGAAAAAGAAATGGTATTTTTGAAAACGCATCAAAAAGTTGAAATTGAGAATTTAGAGACTCCTTAACTACCTTTATCCCGCCTGAACTTTCATAAGAACGCTGCATTTAGTCATCAGGTCAGAAAGTCTCTAAATTCAAGGGAGCGCGAATGTTTCGAAAAGTATCATCTATCTAGATGAAAAAGGAGTTTCCAATGGTGAAAAAGAGAAATTAAGAGTTTGTCCAGAGTCTTAAAACCCATGTAAGAGTATGAAAATGTGATTTAATTCTTGAAAACGCATTAAAAAGTTGAAATTGAGAATTTAGAGACTCCTTAACTACCTTTATCCCGCCTGAACATTCATAAGAACGCTGCATTTAGTCATCAGGTCAGAAAGTCTCTAAATTCAAGGGAGCGCGAATGTTTCGAAAAGTATCATCTATCTAGATGAAAAAGGAGTTTCCAATGGTGAAAAAGAGAAATTAAGAGATAGTCCAGAGTCTTAAAACCCATGTAAGAGTATGAAAAAGAAATGGTATTTTTGAAAACGCATCAAAAAGTTGAAATTGAGAATTTAGAGACTCCTTAACTACCTTTATCTCGCCTGAACATTCATAAGAACGCTGCATTTAGTCATCAGGTCAGAAAGTCTCTAAATTCAAGGGAGCGCGAATGTTTCGAAAAGTATCATCTATCTAGATGAAAAAGGAGTTGTCTGATGGTATGTTAGAGAAATTAAGAGATAGTCCAGAGTCTTAAAACCCATGTAAGAGTATGAAAATGTGATTTAATTCTTGAAAACGCATTAAAAAGTTGAAATTGAGAATTTAGAGACTCCTTAACTACCTTTATCTCGCCTGAACATTCATAAGAACGCTGCATTTAGTCATCAGGTCAGAAAGTCTCTAAATTCAAGGGAGCGCGAATGTTTCGAAAAGTATCATCTATCTAGATGAAAAAGGAATTGTCTGATGATGAAAGAGGTAAATTAAGAGATAGTCCAGAGTCTTAAAACCCATGTAAGAGTATGAAAAAGAAATGGTATTTTTGAAAACGCATCAAAAAGTTAAAATTGAGAATTTAGAGACTCCTTAACTACCTTTATCTCGCCTGAACATTCATAAGAACGCTGCATTTAGTCATCAGGTCAGAAAGTCTCTAAATTCAAGGGAGCGCGAATGTTTCGAAAAGTATCATCTATCTAGATGAAAAAGGAGTTGTCTGATGGTATGTTAGAGAAATTAAGAGATAGTCCAGAGTCTTAAAACCCATGTAAGAGTATGAAAAAGAAATGGTATTTTTGAAAACGCATCAAAAAGTTGAAGTTGAGAATTTAGAGACTCCTTAACTACCTTTATCTCGCCTGAACATTCATAAGAACGCTGCATTTAGTCATCAGGTCAGAAAGTCTCTAAATTCAAGGGAGCGCGAATGTTTCGAAAAGTATCATCTATCTAGATGAAAAAGGAGTTTCCAATGGTGAAAAAGAGAAATTAAGAGTTAGTCCAGAGTCTTAAAACCCATGTAAGAGTATGAAAATGTGATTTAATTCTTGAAAACGCATTAAAAAGTTGAAATTGAGAATTTAGAGACTCCTTAACTACCTTTATCTCGCCTGAACATTCATAAGAACGCTGCATTTAGTCATCAGGTCAGAAAGTCTCTAAATTCAAGGGAGCGCGAATGTTTCGAAAAGTATCATCTATCTAGATGAAAAAGGAATTGTCTGATGGTAAAAAAGAGAAATTAAGAGATAGTCCAGAGTCTTAAAACCCATGTAAGAGTATGAAAAAGAAATGGTATTTTTGAAAACGCATCAAAAAGTTGAAATTGAGAATTTAGAGACTCCTTAACTACCTTTATCCCGCCTGAACATTCATAAGAACGCTGCATTTAGTCATCAGGTCAGAAAGTCTCTAAATTCAAGGGAGCGCGAATGTTTCGAAAAGTATCATCTATCTAGATGAAAAAGGAGTTTCCAATGGTGAAAAAGAGAAATTAAGAGTTTGTCCAGAGTCTTAAAACCCATGTAAGAGTATGAAAATGTGATTTAATTCTTGAAAACGCATTAAAAAGTTGAAATTGAGAATTTAGAGACTCCTTAACTACCTTTATCCCGCCTGAACATTCATAAGAACGCTGCATTTAGTCATCAGGTCAGAAAGTCTCTAAATTCAAGGGAGCGCGAATGTTTCGAAAAGTATCATCTATCTAGATGAAAAAGGAGTTTCCAATGGTGAAAAAGAGAAATTAAGAGATAGTCCAGAGTCTTAAAACCCATGTAAGAGTATGAAAAAGAAATGGTATTTTTGAAAACGCATCAAAAAGTTGAAATTGAGAATTTAGAGACTCCTTAACTACCTTTATCTCGCCTGAACATTCATAAGAACGCTGCATTTAGTCATCAGGTCAGAAAGTCTCTAAATTCAAGGGAGCGCGAATGTTTCGAAAAGTATCATCTATCTAGATGAAAAAGGAGTTGTCTGATGGTATGTTAGAGAAATTAAGAGATAGTCCAGAGTCTTAAAACCCATGTAAGAGTATGAAAATGTGATTTAATTCTTGAAAACGCATTAAAAAGTTGAAATTGAGAATTTAGAGACTCCTTAACTACCTTTATCTCGCCTGAACATTCATAAGAACGCTGCATTTAGTCATCAGGTCAGAAAGTCTCTAAATTCAAGGGAGCGCGAATGTTTCGAAAAGTATCATCTATCTAGATGAAAAAGGAATTGTCTGATGATGAAAGAGGTAAATTAAGAGATAGTCCAGAGTCTTAAAACCCATGTAAGAGTATGAAAAAGAAATGGTATTTTTGAAAACGCATCAAAAAGTTAAAATTGAGAATTTAGAGACTCCTTAACTACCTTTATCTCGCCTGAACATTCATAAGAACGCTGCATTTAGTCATCAGGTCAGAAAGTCTCTAAATTCAAGGGAGCGCGAATGTTTCGAAAAGTATCATCTATCTAGATGAAAAAGGAGTTGTCTGATGGTATGTTAGAGAAATTAAGAGATAGTCCAGAGTCTTAAAACCCATGTAAGAGTATGAAAAAGAAATGGTATTTTTGAAAACGCATCAAAAAGTTGAAGTTGAGAATTTAGAGACTCCTTAACTACCTTTATCTCGCCTGAACATTCATAAGAACGCTGCATTTAGTCATCAGGTCAGAAAGTCTCTAAATTCAAGGGAGCGCGAATGTTTCGAAAAGTATCATCTATCTAGATGAAAAAGGAGTTTCCAATGGTGAAAAAGAGAAATTAAGAGTTAGTCCAGAGTCTTAAAACCCATGTAAGAGTATGAAAATGTGATTTAATTCTTGAAAACGCATTAAAAAGTTGAAATTGAGAATTTAGAGACTCCTTAACTACCTTTATCTCGCCTGAACATTCATAAGAACGCTGCATTTAGTCATCAGGTCAGAAAGTCTCTAAATTCAAGGGAGCGCGAATGTTTCGAAAAGTATCATCTATCTAGATGAAAAAGGAATTGTCTGATGGTAAAAAAGAGAAATTAAGAGATAGTCCAGAGTCTTAAAACCCATGTAAGAGTATGAAAAAGAAATGGTATTTTTGAAAACGCATCAAAAAGTTGAAATTGAGAATTTAGAGACTCCTTAACTACCTTTATCCCGCCTGAACATTCATAAGAACGCTGCATTTAGTCATCAGGTCAGAAAGTCTCTAAATTCAAGGGAGCGCGAATGTTTCGAAAAGTATCATCTATCTAGATGAAAAAGGAGTTTCCAATGGTGAAAAAGAGAAATTAAGAGTTTGTCCAGAGTCTTAACTGAAATTCTATAGAAAAATCGAGCACCAGTAGGTACAAACTTTTCAAGTTGGTTTTTTTTGGCTGATGAAGTACCATACTACTACCCTAGGTCCCCTGAGTACTTACCACAAAATATGATTAGGCTCCGCCCCTTTCCTACTGTAGACGGTGATCAATGTGCGAAAAAAATTTTTTTGAGCCGAAAGAGATAATGACCAGATCTTAACAGGAATCGATAACTGGTGCCATTTTGAGTATTTTTTGCCTTTTGGAGCAAATTCCAGCTCGACTTCTTCAAGGAGAAAATTTCGATTTTTTCCTCAATATGTCATTTTTCACACTTTGCACACCCGTCCTGGAAAATTTTTTCACGTAGCACAAACTTTTTATGTTTTGTATAGAGACCACTAACATGGGTGGTCATACCATAAAAATTTCAGGTTGGGTTTCCCCCTGTCTCAATGCCGAAAAAAAGCAAAGTTTGTGCTCAATACCTCAAATTTCAACGTGCCCCTATACATGGTAAAAATGGTCATCGTCACCGATTTCAAAAATATTTCTACCACATGTTGTCCTACTTTTACCTAATACATTCGCAAATTTTCAGCTTATCTGAATCACATCTGTAGGCGTGGCACCACTTCAAAAAAATCATCACATACTCTACACATCGAAATTTCATATTTTTCAATTTTCAATATTTCTCTCAGAAACCGTTCTAGAAAGTGTCACACTGTTTTTAATATTCATTCCAACTAAAAAAATGACCTAAAACTTGATTTCTGAAGATATTTAGGTTTCGAGATCATCAACTTGTCATAGCAGGCTCACAAAGGTCTGCTTATGACTGCAACCCAGCGGTTAGGCCATGTTTTAGGTTATTTTTTTTGCTTGAAATGAATATTAAAAACAGTGTGACACTTTCTAGAACGGTTTCTGAGAGAAATATTGAAAATTGAAAAATATGAAATTTCCGATGTGTAGAGTATGTGATGATTTTTTTGAAGTGGTGCCACGCCTACAGATGTGATTCAGATAAGCTGAAAATTTGCGAATGTATTAGGTAAAAGTAGGACAACATGTGGTAGAAATATTTTTGAAATCGGTGACGATGACCATTTTTACCATGTATCAGGTCAGAAAGTCTCTAAATTCAAGGGAGCGCGAATGTTTCGAAAAGTATCATCTATCTAGATGAAAAAGGAGTTGTCTAATGGTATGTTAGAGAAATTAAGAGATAGTCCAGAGTCTTAAAACCCATGTAAGAGTATGAAAAAGAAATGGTATTTTTGAAAACGCATCAAAAAGTTGAAATTGAGAATTTAGAGACTCCTTAACTACCTTTATCCCGCCTGAACATTCATAAGAACGCTGCATTTAGTCATCAGGTCAGAAAGTCTCTAAATTCAAGGGAGCGCGAATGTTTCGAAAAGTATCATCTATCTAGATGAAAAAGGAGTTTCCAATGGTGAAAAAGAGAAATTAAGAGTTTGTCCAGAGTCTTAAAACCCATGTAAGAGTATGAAAATGTGATTTAATTCTTGAAAACGCATCAAAAAGTTGAAGTTGAGAATTTAGAGACTCCTTAACTACCTTTATCCCGCCTGAACATTCATAAGAACGCTGCATTTAGTCATCAGGTCAGAAAGTCTCTAAATTCAAGGGAGCGCGAATGTTTCGAAAAGAATCATCTATCTAGATGAAAAAGGAGTTTCCGATGGTGAAAAAGAGAAATTAGAAGTTAGTCCAGAGTCTTAAAACCCATGTAAGAGTATGAAAAAGAAATGGTATTTTTGAAAACGCATCAAAAAGTTGAAGTTGAGAACTTAGAGACTCCTTAACTACCTTTATCCCGCCTGAACATTCATAAGAACGCTGCATTTAGTCATCAGGTCAGAAAGTCTCTAAATTCAAGGGAGCGCGAATGTTTCGAAAAGAATCATCTATCTAGATGAAAAAGGAATTGTCTGATGGTGAAAAAGAGAAATTAAGAGTTAGTCCAGAGTCTTAAAACCCATGTAAGAGTATGAAAATGTGATTTAATTCTTGAAAACGCATTAAAAAGTTGAAATTGAGAATTTAGAGACTCCTTAACTACCTTTATCTCGCCTGAACATTCATAAGAACGCTGCATTTAGTCATCAGGTCAGAAAGTCTCTAAATTCAAGGGAGCGCGAATGTTTCGAAAAGTATCATCTATCTAGATGAAAAAGGAGTTGTCTGATGGTATGTTAGAGAAATTAAGAGATAGTCCAGAGTCTTAAAACCCATGTAAGAGTCTGAAAATGTGATTTAATTCTTGAAAACGCATTAAAAAGTTGAAATTGAGAATTTAGAGACTCCTTAACTACCTTTATCCCGCCTGAACATTCATAAGAACGCTGCATTTAGTCATCAGGTCAGAAAGTCTCTAAATTCAAGGGAGCGCGAATGTTTCGAAAAGTATCATCTATCTAGATGAAAAACGAATTGTCTGATGGTGAAAAAGAAAAATTAAGAGATAGTCCAGAGTCTTAAAACCCATGTAAGAGTCTGAAAATGTGATTTAATTCTTGAAAACGCATTAAAAAGTTGAAATTGAGAATTTAGAGACTCCTTAACTACCTTTATCCCGCCTGAACATTCATAAGAACGCTGCATTTAGTCATCAGGTCAGAAAGTCTCTAAATTCAAGGGAGCGCGAATGTTTCGAAAAGTATCATCTATCTAGATGAAAAACGAATTGTCTGATGGTGAAAAAGAAAAATTAAGAGATAGTCCAGAGTCTTAAAACCCATGTAAGAGTCTGAAAATGTGATTTAATTCTTGAAAACGCATTAAAAAGTTGAAATTGAGAATTTAGAGACTCCTTAACTACCTTTATCTCGCCTGAACATTCATAAGAACGCTGCATTTAGTCATCAGGTCAGAAAGTCTCTAAATTCAAGGGAGCGCGAATGTTTCGAAAAGTATCATCTATCTAGATGAAAAAGGAGTTGTCTGATGGTATGTTAGAGAAATTAAGAGATAGTCCAGAGTCTTAAAACCCATGTAAGAGTATGAAAAAGAAATGGTATTTTTGAAAACGCATCAAAAAGTTGAAATTGAGAATTTAGAGACTCCTTAACTACCTTTATCTCGCCTGAACATTCATAAGAACGCTGCATTTAGTCATCAGGTCAGAAAGTCTCTAAATTCAAGGGAGCGCGAATGTTTCGAAAAGTATCACCTATCTAGATGAAAAAGGAGTTGTCTGATGGTATGTTAGAGAAATTAAGAGATAGTCCAGAGTCTTAAAACCCATGTAAGAGTATGAAAAAGAAATGGTATTTTTGAAAACGCATCAAAAAGTTGAAATTGAGAATTTAGAGACTCCTTAACTACCTTTATCCCGCCTGAACATTCATAAGAACGCTGCATTTAGTCATCAGGTCAGAAAGTCTCTAAATTCAAGGGAGCGCGAATGTTTCGAAAAGTATCATCTATCTAGATGAAAAACGAATTGTCTGATGGTGAAAAAGAGAAATTAAGAGATAGTCCAGAGTCTTAAAACCCATGTAAGAGTCTGAAAATGTGATTAAATTCTTGAAAACGCATTAAAAAGTTGAAGTTGGGAATTTAGAGACTCCTTAACTACCTTTATCCCGCCTGAACATTCATAAGAACGCTGCATTAAGTCATCAGGTCAGAAAGTCTCTAAATTCAAGGGAGCGCGAATGTTTCGAAAAGTATCATCTATCTAGATGAAAAACGAATTGTCTGATGGTGAAAAAGAGAAATTAAGAGATAGTCCAGAGTCTTAAAACCCATGTAAGAGTCTGAAAATGTGATTTAATTCTTGAAAACGCATTAAAAAGTTGAAGTTGAGAATTTAGAGACTCCTTAACTACCTTTATCCCGCCTGAACATTCATAAGAACGCTGCATTTAGTCATCAGGTCAGAAAGTCTCTAAATTCAAGGGAGCGCGAATGTTTCGAAAAGAATCATCTATCTAGATGAGAAAGGAGTTTCCGATGGTGAAAAAGAGAAATTAAGAGTTAGTCCAGAGTCTTAAAACCCATGTAAGAGTATGAAAATGTGATTTAATTCTTGAAAACGCATTAAAAAGTTGAAGTTGAGAATTTAGAGACTCCTTAACTATTAGGTTGGTTCATAAGTCTTTGGGTGTTTTCATTCAATATTTTGAAGTGCCATAAAAAGGCAACTAGAGGAGCTGATCTTTAATCTTTTCAGGGCTTTATTGCACTATTATATGACTCTATTTTAGCTGAATCCAGAAGAACTAGGGTCGAGTTGGCTCGAACTAGAACTGAGAGTAGTCACTGACTTCGATTTCTGTGCGTGTTAGGGAAAGAACCATATTTTCATTACTGAGCTATTTTGAATTCCAAATTTTTGTGAGCGTTTATGGGGATGTTGGCCAAGCATAAATAACAAACGAGAGCAATTCAACCACTTCCAGCGTCACAAATACTTTCGGTTCAGTTATCACATTCACAAACTAACAGAAGTGGTTTATCCAATTCAACAAATTTTCTCAGTTTTTCGAAATTTACAGAGATGATTTTTTTTAATTTCGAAAAGTTTGGTCGGTCAAGTATTACCGTCAAGTCATTCAACCAGATCAATTCGAATAAAAAAGTTATAGCTACTAATGTAAGAGAGCTCCAAATTTTTCACATTATGATCTCTCATGCTATTATTTCTAAAAAAATTCGATCCAAACTAAACTGAGTTGTACATCAGTGTATCAACTCTTAATACCCACTAAATAATTAGACTTCTCCATATTGTAAGGAAAACCACATTGAAAAACATTCCGATGGATGCCATTTTCAGTTATTAAAAATGGGTCGAAATTGTTGAAGCTATGTTTTTCGTTTTTTCGAGCTTATTAAAGTAGGCGAATTCTTACAAATAGTAGGTGCGAGAGCCATTAATAGTACCTTAAAAATGATCCAAGTTCCAATTAGATTGCGTACTTGCACGTCTTACACTGCGCCCCAAAGTTGAGTTCCCTCGGAAGTCGAAGACCAAGTTCAATTGAATAGAATTCTGGAGTGAGGGCAAATGGAGACTAGGTCGTGACGGTTTCATGATGCTTAGACAATATGTATATTATTCCCACATATCAGACATTTATGGGATTTTTTCCAGTCAGCTCACAAATAGTAACATAACATAACCATCAAACTCCAAAAATCTGGTTATACTAAATATGATTTATCACCCAGAGGAGGGCTCGGGAATTCATACTCAGTTGTGTTTTTCAAAGAGATATAGTAGCCTTATGTACTGGTCAAAACCCGAATCTTAACATTCTCCAGCTATAGAAATGCAGTCATTCGAAAAATGCTATTAAAAATACCCAAGGACTTATGAACCAACCTAATACCTTTATCCCGCCTGAACATTCATAAGAACGCTGCATTTAGTCATCAGGTCAGAAAGTCTCTAAATTCAAGGGAGCGCGAATGTTTCGAAAAGAATCATCTATCTAGATGAGAAAGGAGTTTCCGATGGTGAAAAAGAGAAATTAAGAGTTAGTCCAGAGTCTTAAAACCCATGTAAGAGTATGAAAATGTGATTTAATTCTTGAAAACGCATTAAAAAGTTGAAGTTGAGAATTTAGAGACTCCTTAACTACCTTTATCCCGCCTGAACATTCATAAGAACGCTGCATTTAGTCATCAGGTCAGAAAGTCTCTAAATTCAAGGGAGCGCGAATGTTTCGAAAAGAATCATCTATCTAGATGAAAAAGGAGTTGTCTGATGGTATGTTAGAGAAATTAAGAGATAGTCCAGAGTCTTAAAACCCATGTAAGAGTATGAAAAAGAAATGGTATTTTTGAAAACGCATCAAAAAGTTGAAGTTGAGAATTTAGAGACTCCTTAACTACCTTTATCCCGCCTGAACATTCATAAGAACGCTGCATTTAGTCATCAGGTCAGAAAGTCTCTAAATTCAAGGGAGCGCGAATGTTTCGAAAAGAATCATCTATCTAGATGAAAAAGGAGTTGTCTGATGGTATGTTAGAGAAATTAAGAGATAGTCCAGAGTCTTAAAACCCATGTAAGAGTATGAAAAAGAAATGGTATTTTTGAAAACGCATCAAAAAGTTGAAGTTGAGAATTTAGAGACTCCTTAACTACCTTTATCCCGCCTGAACATTCATAAGAACGCTGCATTAAGTCATCAGGTCAGAAAGTCTCTAAATTCAAGGGAGCGCGAATGTTTCGAAAAGTATCATCTATCTAGATGAAAAAGGAATTGTCTGATGGTAAAAAAGAGAAATTAAGAGATAGTCCAGAGTCTTAAAACCCATGTAAGAGTATGAAAAAGAAATGGTATTTTTGAAAACGCATCAAAAAGTTGAAATTGAGAATTTAGAGACTCCTTAACTACCTTTATCCCGCCTGAACATTCATAAGAACGCTGCATTTAGTCATCAGGTCAGAAAGTCTCTAAATTCAAGGGAGCGCGAATGTTTCGAAAAGTATCATCTATCTAGATGAAAAACGAATTGTCTGATGGTGAAAAAGAGAAATTAAGAGATAGTCCAGAGTCTTAAAACCCATGTAAGAGTCTGAAAATGTGATTAAATTCTTGAAAACGCATTAAAAAGTTGAAGTTGAGAATTTAGAGACTCCTTAACTACCTTTATTTCGCCTGAACATTCATAAGAACGCTGCATTTAGTCATCAGGTCAGAAAGTCTCTAAATTCAAGGGAGCGCGAATGTTTCGAAAAGAATCATCTATCTAGATGAAAAAGGAGTTTCCGATGGTGAAAAAGAGAAATTAAGAGATAGTCCAGAGTCTTAAAACCCATGTAAGAGTCTGAAAATGTGATTTAATTCTTGAAAACGCATTAAAAAGTTGAAGTTGAGAATTTAGAGACTCCTTAACTACCTTTATCCCGCCTGAACATTCATAAGAACGCTGCATTTAGTCATCAGGTCAGAAAGTCTCTAAATTCAAGGGAGCGCGAATGTTTCGAAAAGAATCATCTATCTAGATGAAAAAGGAGTTTCCGATGAAGAAAAAGAGAAATTAAGAGATAGTCCAGAGTCTTAAAACCCATGTAAGAGTCTGAAAATGTGATTTAATTCTTGAAAACGCATTAAAAAGTTGAAGTTGAGAATTTAGAGACTCCTTAACTACCTTTATCCCGCCTGAACATTCATAAGAACGCTGCATTTAGTCATCAGGTCAGAAAGTCTCTAAATTCAAGGGAGCGCGAATGTTTCGAAAAGAATCATCTATCTAGATGAAAAAGGAGTTTCCGATGAAGAAAAAGAGAAATTAAGAGATAGTCCAGAGTCTTAAAACCCATGTAAGAGTATGAAAAAGAAATGGTATTTTTGAAAACGCATCAAAAAGTTGAAATTGAGAATTTAGAGACTCCTTAACTACCTTTATCCCGCCTGAACATTCATAAGAACGCTGCATTTAGTCATCAGGTCAGAAAGTCTCTAAATTCAAGGGAGCGCGAATGTTTCGAAAAGAATCATCTATCTAGATGAAAAACGAATTGTCTGATGGTGAAAAAGAGAAATTAAGAGATAGTCCAGAGTCTTAAAACCCATGTAAGAGTATGAAAATGTAATTTAATTCTTGAAAACGCATTAAAAAGTGGAAATTGAGAATTTAGAGACTCCTAAACTACCTTTATCTCGCCTGAACATTCATAAGAATGCTGCATTTAGTCATCAGGTCAGAAAGTCTCTAAATTCAAGGGAGCGCATTTAAAAAAGAATAGATCCAAGGAGAGTTGTTGAATAGTTGATGGAAGTATTGATTCAAAGTCCAGATGAATTAGAGTCACTCAAAAAGGCCGAATCGGTGAATAGGAACAACCAAGAAGTTGTGAGAGCAGTGTTGAATTGGGCTAGATTTAGAATACAACGAAAACAACCGGGAAGTTGTCTTGAAAATACTTTTTTTCTCACCTTTCAAACAATTGTTTTTCCCTCCATTCAAATGTCCTATTCGTCTTCTTTGCAATTCCGCTGTAGTTGCCATTGACCCTCTTTCCACAAGGATCTTCGTCATCTTTGGTCCCGGGGCATTTCGAATCTTTCTGAAAGTATTGATTTTGTTACAGAAACAAGGAAAGTCTTAAAAAGAGAAAAAGACAAAGAGAAGACGATAGAAGATACCAACCATTCAAGACGAATAAGAGAAGAACAAATGACTGAGAAAAACGCTAATGAAATGGATGGAATGTGCAGCTAATAACGAAAATGCAGCGTATTTTTCTTGTTTTCTTCACATTGTGTGCGGCGGCTACTTTGGTGATTGTACCCTTCTATATGGGTTGTGAGGGTGACCCAATTAATATCTGCTCTCTGTCACTGGGCAGTGTGACGTAGTGTTTGTAGTCTGGTGCGAGGGTAGTGCTAACGAATAGAGTAGACCGTGGGAAAATGGGCTGACACAAATTGGGTGCGTGGGATCTCAATCGAGAAGAAAAAACGGTAATTAGCATGAATCTGTTCAGCTTTGAAGAATTGAAAATGGTACGTGAACAGAAGTTTGCGAATTAATTGGACTTGTCTATCTCGTCACCTTAACAAGAATAGAGTCACTGATAGTTTTGAAATACTAAAGAAGAACAAATAAACCACAATTGAAAAAAAGAAGAGAGAAAAGATATAGGCATCAGTGGGTTCGATAACTTACTTCCATTTATTTGTTAGGTGTTTTTTCTTGAATAGCATCCTTTTCGTTTTTTTTCCCTCTATGAATTATATGCTATACTAATTCTATAACTATCTCTTCAGGCAACATTCCGAGCTTACAATTGTTAGATCTTTTTGAAAAGAATGTCTGTCTAAATTCCAAATTCGATTCCCGTAATATTATTTATTGATATCAAAACTATTCGTGCTATTTAAAGAGAAATCTTCATTCGCATTTTGAATCTTTTGGCCTCCATAGTATCGGTTCAAACTATGTTTCTTCGCGAATGTACAACGAATTCTTGAAAGAAGACCAATACAAAAATCAGTTTCAGTACCTTCCCTGAACTTTCTTTCTATCAATTCCTGTTAACTTTTTTTTCAATCCGTTCCTATCCAATTGTTTTTCTTTCTTTTTTGTCCTTTTTCCCCTTTCTCCTTCTCATTTCTTAAAGTTTTAATTCGTTAATCCGCATTTCTTCTTTGCGCCTCTTCTTCCGCATACACTTCCGGACGTGCCGTTTGCTCACTGTTCACACTTTTTTTTTGGTTCGAAAAATGAGAAATGATAGGTTGATTTATGCTCATAGAGACGAAAAGCTTGACTCCCTATCCGATTTCAACCATGTGCATGCATGCACTTGTCACTTTTCAAGAGTCGAGAGGGAGAAAATAAAAAAAGAATGTGCATACAGTCAAAACATTGTTTGCTAAGAATTTGGTTCATAATTCGGAATCTCTGAAAGTTGATTGCAGAAGTAGTTCAGAATGTTGATTTGGGGAGATCTTCAGAGATCATGGTGAAAGTCGTCGACAATCATCATGAAAACCGTTGCTTGAATTTAAAATTCTTGTTTTACTGTATGACTACGGTAAGTTTAATGATGTGCAATTTAGGTCTGCCTTCTGAAATAATGTCGACGTCTAGCTCATTATAAAGAACCGCAACTGTAATAGAGTATTATATAGGTAATCAAATTATAACACAAAAAGTAAACAATTCGATAAAAACCCCAAAAAGAGAGGGAAAAAATACAAAACGCGTGGAAGAAGAATAGATGGAAAAAGCAGAAAAAGAATGAAGAAGATGGCCGCACCCAAAGACGGTTCTAATCTATCGATAATTACTTGGACGAATTTTACAAGAGAATTGCAGATTTGTCTATGGAGGAATATGAAGAAATTATTTGGGTGAGTTGTTGCTAGTTCAGTAAAACTGAGAAAAAAAATTTTTTTCCAGAACGCTGAAGCGGCGAAATCCGATTTCAAAATCGAATTCAGACGCGATCTGTGTTTTAACCAAATCGGAAATGTTTTCAACGAGATGAATGAAACTGCTATGAACATTCATGGGCTTCCAAATCATCTCTTCAAATGGCAGACAATCGAAAACAACGCCAAAAACATTTGGGTTTTCGGATTGATGGAATGGGAACTTGGAGCGAAAAAGGTGAAAAAAGGATTCAGCCACTACTTGTTCCGCGATTTCTGGAGAAATTCTTTCGTTGATCGATTCTAAATGATCTGTTTCATAATCGTTTTTCTGTACTTCTTCTTACACTCCCCCATTTCATTGTTCGCCTTCACCTCATTTTCTTACGAATCGAGTCTTTTTTAAGCTCTTACTCTTCAACGTTTCATATTCTCCACTTTATTGTTTACGATTTTTGATACTGTTCTAATATTTCCACTTTTTTGTTTTCATGCAACATCTATGTTGGTAACTTTCTTATATTTTCTCATTTTCCATCTTTTTTTCTACAAATTCATTTTTTATATTGTTCCTTTCAAATCACATTTTAATATTTTCAAGTTTTCAATAATAAATTTTTTTCCATTCAAGACAATCTTCTGATTTCATTACTATCTCCTAGTCATTACTTATGACCCTCCCTTTAAACAATTACTCCACACTAATGCAACCGGCTGTCAATTTGTGAATGAGTAACAAAAGAAAACATAAATTTGCAATCCTTACTTAGTGAGCATTTTGTTTTATTCAGTTGCATTCCTCTGTAAAATTTGTCAGTAATCTCAAAAAGACAGAGAGTATTGTATGGAAGTTTGATACTTTTTGCACTCCTTCAGTCTCTCGACCGTCCCCTCTCCGACCCTCTAAGACACGCGCTCTAGAAACTTCGCTTGTCCCCTAGCAGTCGTACTGTCTTAGCTCTCCCTCTTCCTCTTATCTTAAATCATCCTTTTCCGTCGGGACCCCAGCTCCGTCGCCTCACTTCTCAACTCCTCTTATTCTTCCCCACTCCCTCTCGTCGGCGCCCCCCCCCCCCCCCCCCCCTAATAAACCGTACCTCGCGTCCGCGTCCCCTTCATCCTCATTCTTCCTTTTTGTCACCTTCCTGGATGGTCGCCCTCTTGAGCTCCCTCCCTTTTCTTTATATTATTTTTTTGTTACTTCTTCATATATTTTGTTTACTTCTTTTACATTAAATAAAGGTTTAATTACCCAAGTTTGAGGCTGCGACACACACCGCTCATCTCCTCCTTGTCCCATTGGGACACAAAATATCTATCCGGGACTTTTTTGATTTTGCTCCTCTACCCGAACTTTTTGATTATGAGAATTTCAGTTTTGAGTATATTAACAGGTCACATTCAACTATGCGTTTATCATTGTATTTGATATACAAAGATTTGAATTTTGATCATATAAGCCAGCTTTACTACTAACGTAACTTGCTTATTTCGAAATTAAGAATACTTTTTTCTCCCAAATTCTGCTTCTTCAATATATTTCCGTAGTTTCCAAGAACATACGGTAGGTGACCCTATCTTATCCGGATAGCCGGTCCGTGACTCCGCCTACTCCGTTTTTCTTCCTATCCATTGTCCACCACACGTCACTTTCTTGAGCAATCATCAACTGTTCTCCTTTCTTGTTTTTCTTCTAGTTTTTCATTAAATTCAAAATTATTGTGTTGCATGTTGCTTTCTTTAGACTCTTTTCCCTTTAAGACCCTTCTCTTTATTATTTCATAATATTTACAAGTTCCTAGAAAGTCAACTGGCTATTGAACATATGCGTTGGTATATTTTCTCCATAAAATACACCAATATAGTCTTCAGGGTCCTAATTGTCATCATTTTCAGTTATCAAGATTGGTGTACTGTAAACTATACCATAACAGTGAACTTTCGCAATTCCATATACTATCCACAAGATCCTATCTTTCCAACCTGTTGTCAATTTGGCCCTCAAGAGATCCAATTGGACAACTTGTCGGCTTTGTAATCCCGGGTCTTATGAATTTCCCCATAAATTCCCCCAAAATTACAGCCAAGACATATTTAATTGTATTAACATACATTAAATTATAATTTATTAATTCTCTTCAATTTATTCTAACATATCTCTTTTTTATTCCGATGAAATTCCGTCAAGTTTGAGCAATTCTCAAGCATTTTTCTCTCTCAACGCATTCGTCGGTTTCCCGCCGAAAGTGTTTGAATTTGTCTTATGGTTTGCTTCGTGGCGAGAGTTAGATGTGCAGGGTCAGTCGCTCGCGCGCCCTCGCTGTCCTCCCCCGCGGTTACCTAAGTCAGTCTCGCTTCAACTCGTTTTGACAGCGTTACGCTCTCGATCGATTGAATGTTTTTTATTTATTTTTATAATATTTTTCCCTAAAAATATGATGCAATTATTACCCGATAAACGGCGGTTACCCCGTTATCGGAGGAAGTCCTACAGGTTTTTTGGAGTCGAAGGAGGAATCCCCCAACGATGATCCCTTTTCCTGTCGATAATGCATTTTATATTGCTCATTATTAATTTTACCCTTGATTCTTTCAATAAATGGGTCACTGAGCTCTATTTGTTACTCGTTACACCGCTTATCTCTCTTTGGTTCTTCGGAATCCCCGTCTCAGTCCGCTACTCGCTATTACAGGTTTATTCCGTGCCGGGCTGATTCCGGCGATCTTTTAGGTTCGACACAACCAGCCAAATGGTGGGCGGGATTTAACCACCCATATGCTTATCTGGCGTCCTTGTAACCCATTTACCTATTTCTCGTCATTCGAGTCATCTTATTTTCCTTTTCTGTTTCTTTGCATTTTTTCATCAAACCCTTTTTTCAGTACGAATAACTTCCATTCACTTCATCTCATCATGCCCGTTCCTCTTCTTTCCTTGCCATACATCGCTGGAAAAGCTGTAGTTGAGCAATTGGAGCTCCAACAACAGTAAGTTTTTGAAGTTTTCATAAGAGGTTCTTGATAGTGGGAGGTATAGAATTTCAGAGCGGTTTTTGAGAGATTTTTTTTAAATGAAAAAAGAAACGAGCATGAAAAATTGAACCGGAAGTTGAACTTCCAATATGTTAATGACAGAATAGAATACAATATTTCAATATACTAGTTCAGAGCGCGACCTCAAATCAGAACCGGAAAAGTCAGAACTGATTTTATCAGAACTGAGCGATTTAAAACTGCTTGATTCAGAATTCTACCTTATCAGAAATGCCTGGATCAGAACTGACAGTACTATGCTGCAATGGTTTTCAATATTAGTCCTGTTTTTAACCGACCAGTTCTGATTGCGACTGATTTTGATTTGTCCAGTTCTGATCAGAGGTATCACCAAATTTAGTTGGCTTCACAACCTTAACAATAACAAAAGCAATTGAAGAAAGTCTAACGTTTCCCTACTAAAAAATAATTGAAAATCCTCAATCTTTTTTCAGACTCAATATGTCCCACTTCCGGAAATCCAGACAATTATTGCAACTCATCCCACCAGGCTGCTTCAAAAAACTTTCCGGAGTCAGACAAGTCTCGTCGAATAACGAGATTTGCGTCAGTGAAGATAACGGACTAACGGAAATTTCCATCGCTTTTGCCATTGTGAAAAAGATGTTCAAACATCAAATCAGCGCTCAATCTTTTCATTGGAGAATCACTCAAGATAACGTGGAAGTTTTTTGGAAAATTTTGGAGGCTCACGATGAGACGCTTGACACGTTATGGATTGGAGGAGATATCGACCAGGACATTTTCAATCGGCTCGTTCAAACTCCTCAATGGGGACAACTGAAAAAAGTCAAAGAGCCCAAAAGAAACTATCATGGACATGATTTCACAGTTGAGGCCGGGAATATTGCTCACCTGGACGAATTTTACATGAGAATCGCAGATTTGTCCATGGATGCATATAAAGAAATTATTTCGGTGAGTTATTGCAAGTTCAGTAAAAATGAAAAAAAATTTGTTTTTCAGAACGCTGAAGCGGCGAAGGCCGATTTCAAAATCGAATTCAAACGCGATTTGCGTTTTAATCAAATCGGAAATGTTTTTAATGAGATGGCTGGAACTGCTATGAACATTTATGGGCTTCCAAATCATGTTTTCAAATGGCAGACAATCGAGAACGACGACGATCATATCTGGGTTTTTGGATTGACGGGATGGGAAATGGGAGCAAAAAAGGTGAAAAAAGGATTCAATCACTACATGTTCCGCAATTTCTGGCGACATTCTTTCACTCGGGAATTCTAAATGTTCTGTTTCATGATTGTTTTTCTGTACTCCTTCTTATACTCCACCATTACATTTCTCGCCTTCATCTCATATTCAGCTAACTTATGTCTTTTTTTCAGCTTTGTCTCTTTTCAATGTCTCATATTCCACTTTTATGTTTTCGATTTTCGATACTTTTCTAATATTCCCCAGATTTTTTTCACAATTTGAGTTTCAATCTTTTTTTTTCGTTCCACTTTTTTGTTTCCATTCAACTTCTACGTTGGTAACTTTTTTATATTCTCTCATTCTCACTTTTTTCAACAAGTTCATTTTTTATATTGTTCCTTTCAAATCACTTTTTTGATATTTTCAAGTTTTCAATAATAAATTTTTTTTATTCAAGACAATCTTCTGATTTCATTACTGCCTCCTAGTCATTTCTTATGAACCCCCATTTGAACAAATACACCACAATACTCCAGCCAGCTGTCCATTTGTAAATGAGAAACAAAGAAAAACATGCATGTTTAAAAGTGGGTGCCTACATATTGCATCTCTTTTGTTCAAGTATCGTCTCTTATCAAAAAATCTTATGAAAAGTTGGTAACGTTTGCACTTCTTCAACGTTTGCACTTCTTCAACGCAAAATCGGTGAGTCTGAAGGGTACTCTACGGACATAAAATTTTTTTTAATTATTGCAAAGATGTTTTCTTGTGTATTGCTCAAAGTTATCTATTTAGCACTAAAAATAGGCAAGAGTTGAAAACTTTTTGCTCTGATAAAGCCTTTATTATTGACAGAAAATGCAAGTTAACTGCAACAATATCTTTAAGGACATCAACTGAAAGAAGAATGAAAGCGCCTGTTTATATATTTGTTTTTCTCAGATTTCTCAAATAAAAAACGCCAGAATCATAAATTCCCGATATTCTTCATGGTTTTCCATCTCTCTTCTCTTTGAATCTGCACCACCGCATATAAAATGATAACTGTTGTTGTATTTGCTTTCCTTTTGCAATATTCCTCCTCTGCTTTTGTTACCTCAGTTTTCTTTTTGTTGCCGGTATATGTATGATACAATCACATTGTATCAGTTTATTCCAAATTCAAGCATATAGTTCCATATTTTGATACTATTCCGGTTAACGGGTCCCAAATTCTTTTCCGGGTCCCAACTTTTTCGATTTGCACCACTCGGGTTTCATCTATTTATTTACGGGTCCAAAAACTTTTTCCGGGTCCTAACTTTTTTGAAATGCAGCACTCGGGTCTCATAAAACTTAGCGAAATTTTTACATTTTTTATGCATCAAATGCGTTCGTCTGATATTCTTAAAGTTTTTAGAAGAAAATCTGGTGTCTTGAGATTATTTTCTGAAGTTATTATTCCCAAATAATTTTAAATTTTGGGACCCGAGTGGAACAAAATCCAAAAGTTGGGACCCGGAAATAGTTTTGGGACCCGTCAATAAAACGTTGGGACCCGGAAAAGATTTTGGGACCCGGAAAAAATTTTGGAACCCGTTAACCGGAATAGTACCCATATTTTTTACTTTTCTATCAGAAAGTGATCTATGTTATTCAATTCATATGTTCCAGACCCTGGATAAACTCAAATATGCGTTCAGCATGACTTCTGAAACTTCAAGACTTGTATCTTCGATACCAATGAACAATCCTGTAAAATCCGCCTTTTTCCTATATTTAACTAAACCAACTTTTTCCAGTATCGCGAAAAAATCCGTGGACTTATCACTTGGATTCACCCAAAAGGTTCAAACCACTTTTATGGGAAAGTTTGGACTGAAAAGGGAGAGCTCATCCTTATATGTCCACCGGTTTCTATGAAAGGTGGTGAGAAAATCGAAGTCCCCGAATTTTCCTGGATTGAAGCTAATATTAAGTGAGTTCCCAAAACAAACCAACTATTCAAATACTTATTTTTAGGTTGTATAATGGGCAGTTGGAAGTCTTTGGAATCGACTTTGTGTACGAAAACGTGGCTTGGAAGGCCAAGAAAGTTTGGAGAGGTGAAAACCAGTTGCTGTTGGCTGGAATAATGGATCTAGGGGCTGAATTTGTTTTTGATCGTGAAACAGGGAACAAATATTATAGTTCCACACTAGTCGACTATATTAAAGTTGATGGGACTATACAGTCTCCAGTTAAAAGGTATGATAAGATCCTGAAAATTCTTTTGCACAAAATTTTTTTCCAGGATTCACGCCGAGTTGAAAGAACTCGCTTCCCCGGAACCAGTACCAGGAGAATGCGCTCTGTGCTTCTGGGAGGTTTTTAATTATTCAGGGGTGGAAGAGTCCTTCCTTGAAGAACTTGAAGGGTGCAGTAGTCCTACGGTAAGCTTTTTTGGGATCCTAAAAAATGAAAATTTTTTTCAGAATGTCCCCTCATCTCTTGTTGAGGATGGCCTTGCAACCAAAATTCAAAAAGTTCCGAGCAGAAAAACCGATTCTGTTGAGAGAGCACGTCCAGAGCGCTCTTATGTCCAGGCTAGTTATCCTAGCAAAGATTTTTTTTACACAGTAAACGTTCGATGTTTTGAGGGATGGTCTTCAAGTTCAGACACAAGCGAAAATACTAATGAACCATCTTCTAGCAGCAGGGAACATACTCGAAGATGATGTCCATTGGTTTGATTTACTTGATTCCTATTTTGAAAAAAAAACATACCATTCCAGTGCAAAGACCCTCTCTGGATGACATATCGATCGATCAATTGCAACTACGATTAAGCCCTATTTTTATTATTCCTTCATCATGGTTTAAAAGAAATAATAGGTTACATGTAAACGTAGGGTTGAATGATTGGAATTTCTTTTTTTTCAATGGGTTTATTTATTTTTATCTACATAAAGCAAATTTTCGGCTTTTCTCTGGTTAATGTTTTCACTTCAGCAGTCTTTTTGCAACTTGTGTAGTTGGAAAATGTTTGGTAGGCATAGCAATAAAGATGCAGTGAGCTGAAGAACGAAAACTGATGCCAAACGACGACCTAGCTTGCAAAAGGCTTCCCCGTACGTTTTGACAGATTTTCAACGGACTGGCGTTCTCTGAACTGAACGAGCAACATTTCAAAACAAGGAGTCAGATGATATTGTTTAGATCCTCTTCTTTCTGTTCAGTTCTTGATGGTTCTTGTGGCGCTGTAAGAAGTATTACTTGGATTTCAATTTCAGACAAGTTACTTTCTAGCTCACTAGTAGTGTTGTGCCAGCGAAAAAAAGTTTGAGAAATGTGATGAATTTCAATGTTTCTTAAATTACTTACTTTATTTGATATGTTGTCACCGCTCGATCTTCTCGACAATTGTTACTTCCAATCCACTAACTGAACACGCATTTGCATCAATGTTCGGTCTGTAGCTGCAGTTTCAATGCTATTGGTAAGTGAGTTTCTGTGAAACAGCTACGTTTCCGTTGTTAGCTTATCAGTTGGAGAGCGCATCTGAAAAATCTATCATATTCAGCGGAAACGTATTGTTTTCTTACTTTTCAGTGTCTCGCTTATTGTTCAGCTGGCTGATTCTCAGTCTTTATTTTTATTTTGCGCTCAATGCTGATCCCGGCCTTGTTTTTCCATCATTCTTCATAAAAGATGCTTCTCCAAGATCATTTTCTTCAAGACCATCGGTTGAATTGGTTATCCATGTCGAGCAATAATCGTCCAAGCCTGTCTCACATCGGTTCGTGTCAAAGTGACAGTTCATTTTGTTATTTGCCGATTTGATCCTGTTTTTCATTACTCACTGACTGACGATTTTGTTATTTCTGAAGACAAAATTTGAATATTGGAAATGAAACTAAGTTGATGTTGTTTGTCAATATCCTATGTTAATAATTTTTTGCTTTTCATGTCTAAAATCTTTCAGTTTTGATGTTAAAACACTTGAAGCGTTGGAAAACTGAGGAAAAAAATCGTGTCAATTTGCGATAAACAGCGCTCGTGAGCGGAATTTCGGAGTGTCGTACACGAACATTCTAGAGCCGTCCGTTTTATACGGAATGCTTCAATTTAGAGATTTTCATTACAAAAAGACAGAGAAAACTCATTTTAGAGCAAAAGAAATATACGGAAAATATTAAAGCTACTGGACGACAATGAATTGCAGAAAAAATTCAAGAAACTTCCTTATAAGTGACGTGGAGTTTAGATTTTTTTTAGATGGTCTCAGAAAGTTCAATATCATCGAATCCACACGAATCCAACTTTTTGAACAGTTACTATTGAAAAATTAGAGATATCATGAATCCTTCTGGCAGTTCGTTCAAGGACCAAAACTTAAATCGGACAGCCATTCCGGATCATTTTATGACTTTTGAAACAAAACTCACGATAATTCTGTTTTGTGACTGTTCTCTAACAGCTTTTTGATCCTCCTAACAATTTTCCCCAGTAAACTCCGTGGTTTGAAGCAAGTTTTGAATGTCGTTTCCCATTGAACAGCTCCTTTCTAGTGTTGAGTTGCTACTGCGAGGAATTCGCACAGTTAAATATAGGCCACACAAACCATTTTGAACATGAAAAAAAAAATAAACAGGCAGCCTTCTATACTCTGCCCTCACCTGAACAAGTTGAAAAGACAGTTTGAGAATTGAATTCCAATTAGTCTGAGCTACTCACTCGGGTGAGACAAAGAAATGTCAGCTTAACCTCATCAAAACTCACTTAACTGTACATTTAATTCATTGACAAGAACTCAAAGTTCGGTCTCGATTCCCCACTTGAATTTGTGATAATACATCTTGATCTTTAAGCAATTGGAAGCGGCAATTGACAAATTCCTTCACTATCAACCGCCAATCTGATCTATCATGGCTCAATTCTTCTTCAGTATTTCTTCCGTAGTATTTCTATTGTTTTCCGATTGAGCCCGGCAGAGAGCTCCGTCCATCATCAATCCATTGGCAGGTCTGTTGCCCAGTAATCAGCATGATGTTTCGTCCCCGACATGTGTATGGAAGTGTCGATGTTAGAACGTGGGTTGAGTTGATATCGTGCTCCTCCAATTGCCTGCAAATTGTGATATGAGCTAGAGAAACTAGATGGGATATGACTTACTCTCATGTGTCTCTTGCTGGAAAGTAACATTATTCCGGCATATAAGAGTGGTACTGTCCATTCAACAAGTCGAAACGTTCCTTTGGGTTTTATCAGCCAACAACTAGTTCAGCAGTTGACATCTTTTATTATTTGGCCAAGTTCAGCTCATTTTGTTTCAACTTGTTTCTTTTTTCTCTTTGTATAATCACACAATTCGCCATCTCAAGAAACCTCGTATTGCTGACATATGAACCAGCATCAATGTAATCATTTGAAGAATTGATTCTCCCATATTCCGCTTGTCAAGAAAAGGCACAGCTCATCACATTCAGTTTCTGCTATTCTTGTCGTTTCCGTACATACGTATTCTTCTTCTCTTTGTTACGAAACCTTAGAACCAGCGCATTGGCTTCATCATCCCTAGTAAGCATGTGTCCACAACGTCTAACCACCAGACAATCCCGCACCGTATAAGAAATTTTTTCTGTGAACATGAATTGAGTCTCTGGCACATTGTTCGGTCCTTGATATCATTTTTCCGTTCCAACATGTGCGTGAAAGCTGATGTTGAATTTTCTTTCTGGCATTCCTATGATCTGCAAAAAGCGATAACTTTGAGAGTACAATGAGACAGAACTCACCACTAACAATTCGTTGGTCCTCGTACTCTAGCAGTGATAATTCCGTCCAAATGGGTTAAAATCTGTGTCCATACAACAAATTTGCACCGCTCATCAACCGAATTCATCCAAATAAGCATATAAAAACGGAAGATATCCAGATGTGTAGATGCTTGGAGAATTTTTGCCCGTATTCATCAATAGCGTCCTTTCCAATTGCATTGAGCGGCCAGCTTCCACATTTACCAATCCTATTGTGAACACCACTCCGCCTCTTGTCATTCATTCATAAGCTATCAAAGAGATTCTTCAATGAAGCAAAGGTTTCCAGTATGTTCCACTTGTCTGATTGTTGAACATTGCAGCAGACTTCAAATTCAGGTTAAACATAGAAATGAATAAGTTTCAATGTGCCCATGAAATTCGCTGATTTGGTACATCATACAGTTCGAGAGCAAGTGAAAGCGAAAACCATCAGCGACAATCTACAAATTGTCATTTCTGCTTCAAAAAATTTGATCGGATAGAACTTACCTTCAGCGTTGTCCCTCTTGTTTTACCATTGACTACTCCTAATAGTTGGAGTGCCAAGACGGTGCACTTTCCAAAACCAAATAGTTTTAGTGTTACTTATCGATCAGTCGAAACGTGACTTTCTTTTTGGAACAGCGGTCAAAGCTTCATCGAGTAATGTCTATCCAAGTATAATTCGTTGACAGACACTGGTGTTGGTTGAATACCGTATGATTTTGCAATAAGCATGAACAATCCGATAAGTTGTATCGAGTTTCTAGCAACGCGGCAATTCGACCAGATAGTGGTTTGTCATCTGGCATAATGGCAAGTTCTTTTGGCCTGCACCATTTACCCAGCAGCTATCCAAGTATTTCTTTGACTTTCAGCCTTGTCTTATCATTTTAACAGAATGTGGTGAATCCAATAATTTCCAGATTGTTGTGAGAATAAATCAGTTCGAATTGACATTTTTTTTTCTGCAGTTGTCAACGAAGTTCTTTGATGAAATTGGGTTATTCTTGAATGTGATGAGGACAATTCTGTCAAGATACGTTGGCCAGCCAGTTCTCGCTCTGCAAAAATAGTGAATTCTCTTCAATTCTTAGAGAAATAAATAAAAACTAACCAATGTTACTAAATGAACTATTCAGGCCTGAAGCGTCTCTGTCTTGAATGGAGAAGTCACATCCAATGAATTTCCATCCATATCCAGTTAGTTTTAAGAGCATATTTGTTGCAAAATGCAAACTAATTTTGTCGAACAATTGTCTACTATTTTTCATGTTATTGATGGTCCCACTCTCAGTCTTTTATCTGGAGACATTACGGTTGAAGTTTTCCGCCTTTCTCTCGATGCTGTTGTTTGACACCTTTTACTGCTGGCTGTCGAAAACTTTCGAATGGATAGATCACAGCCGCCAAACAACAAATGTGCTTCTTCTCACTCATCAAAGTTAATTCATCAATGTTGATCCGAGTAGAAGCCGTCCACAACCACTTGTAATGGTTGAAAGTTTGTTTTCCACGAAACATCGAGTCATCGAGTCCCCAGCATTCTATCAAAAAATGACAGTTTTGCTGATAAAAAGGGTCCTATTGGAAAGTTTGAGAGCTGCCCCAGCCAGTTTTATTCATCCGGAAGCTATCCAAGTACTTCCTCGGCTTCCAGTTTTGTTTCATCATTCCAACGAAAAAATATGAACTCGATCAATGTTTCATTCGAGTTTCAGGTTGTTCGGAGAAAATTGGTTCAAAGTACTACGATATTTGTCTCGAAACTGATGCATTCCTCTCCATGCATATTCATTTAAAACTTGGAGCGAAGCACCAAGTGCATTCATTTTACTGACATCTTGTTGGAATTGATGCTCATCATGTCCGTTGTCTGTTTTTTTGGCTTTTTCAATCCATACGTGCTAAATCCAATCAGTGTTCCATCCAGTTGCAGTTTTGAATGGTTTCAGTCTCCAATCTTGGTGTACTGCATCCGCATACTTTCAGGCACAAAAACCAAATCTTAGCATTTGTCAGCCATTGGTTGATGGTTGAGACGCACCATATTGTACCAGCATACTTCTGGCCAAACATTGAAAATTCAAAACAGTTTTTCATCCAAGTTCAACCAGTTTTGCAACAAAATATCAGTTTGAAATTTGATATGACTCCAGTCGAGCCTCAAATGTGTGCACTATGTGATAAATTCCAAGGTATCTCAAGTGACTGCATCTTGTTCGATCCGTCTGCATGGCCTGATCTGCTTGGCTAATGTTCCGCTCAGCTCACAATTTGATCCCGTAAACGCGATGCACTGGTTAAGGTTTCACAACTTTTGCTCTGACGTTGTTTGCCAAAGTGCTGTTGAACAGTCGTTGGTAGCTTCTCTGCAAGAGATAGATCTGAAAGTCTACCACGTTCAGTTAAAATTCGTTGTGTTCTTACTTTTCGGAATTCTGCTTATTTCTTATCTTTTGCACAATGCTAGGGTTGGTCTGGTTCTCCGGTTCTGCCTTCATTTTCCAAAATACAGTAAGTTTACAGGATCATTTTCTTCAAGATTCTCAGTCAAATTGGTTGTTTCGGCTGGGCAAAGGGCCGTTCGAGCTTTTCCGCTCACATGAACTTGTTGCGAAGCAACATCTAGGGTTTTGTTATCCACCGATTCAATCCTGTGCCTCTGTTCCCCAGTTGCAGTTGACGTTGTTATCCCTGAAGACAAAAATTTGAATATTCGAAATGAAATAAAACTAGTGTCATTTGTCAATTTCACGCGTCAATAATTTTTTGCTTTTTATGTTTGAAAGTCTTCCAGTTCTTTAGTAAAAAGCACTTGAAAAGTTGGAACACTAAGAAAAAAATCGTGTCGATTTACGATAAACAAGGCGCACGGGCGGAATTTCGGAGTGTCGTACACGAACGTTCTAGAGCCGTCCGTTCTTATACGGAACGCTTCAATTCCAGAGATTTTCATAGAAAGAAGCGGTCAGAAAGAATTTTTTGAATAAAAGGAAAAAATATGAAAAATAATGAAGCTACTTGTAATAGATGACAGTGAACTACAGAAAGAATTCAAGAAACTTTCCTGTTGATGATGTGGGATTTAGGTTTTTGACTTATAGTTCTGCATAAAAATGAAAAAGGACAAAGGAAAAGTTTCTTTCAGATGTTCTCAGAAAGTTTAAAACATGGAATCTACATGGATGAAATTTTTTGAACTACTATTATTGAATTTTAGAGCTACCGAGGCCTTTGGCAATCGGTTTGAAGACCAAAATGCATGTCGGAAAGCCATTATGGGTCATTTTATGGTTTTGGAAACAAAAACATACATATATTGTGATCCTCTGGCATTTCTCACAACTTCTGGACTCGCCTGACAACTTTCCATAAAAAGTCCTGTGCTTCGAAGTACATTTTGAAATTTCCTGATGATACCAAAGCATCCTGCAAAAAACTGTTTACATATCCAGAAAGAGGAGAAAATTTCCTGTATTACCATGAAATTTGTTTTGAAGTTGGTCAATCCGTGCGTCCGTAATGATCGAAAACTTTCAGTTTTCTTCCTTGGTTTTGCTTTCACTGTAGGGTGGTGGGCGTGGCCAACGAATTGGAGTGGTTGGGGCAGCGCCTGCAACTAGGAAGTGGCAAGTAGAGGAAAATGAGTTTTGAGCTGTTTACTTTTTTGTCCAATTGTTTTTCTGTTCGAAAAGCAGTATGTTGGTTTGAGAATAGTTACAACTGAGGAGAAAAGTTGAAAAGTTGGAAAGAATTGAGTAAATTTACTCATTTATTGATACTTTTCAGTGAATACAGAGGCTTGAAATCGGAAATCTGAAATCAGGAATCGGAAAGAGTGGTTTTCATTATATTTAAAATATCTTTTAAGCTTATTTTCATGAATAATACTTACAGAATGTTGTCCATGATTAAGAATTATTGACTTCACAAAAAATCCGCTGCTGGATTCGTGTTTCAATTTCCTGAGACTCATATTTGAAGCGATTCTGATGGAAACTTGAGGAAAATCGGCGAAAATTGAGAAATTGAACAGGAACTAGCCATCTGAAAAAATGAATATAAACTTGTGATGGAACAACTATGATTTCTGAACGGAAACAAAATTGAAGAAAAAACACATTTTTCATTAGGAAGTGTTATTTTCGGTATCATTTGAAACGAAATTTTTGGGCGAAACAAACAAAAAATGATGAAATTTGATAACAATCAGCCCGTGGAAACAACCTTCAAGTGTCAAAAAAGCTCCTGTTCTTGAGAGAAAAATAGAGTTTTACTGTTCAAATGAAGTTACTAATTCCCTTCATTTATTACTGAATCAGTAACATTTTTTAGCTTTTTGAAAATGGAAGATGTCATTTTATTGAAAATCTCCTATCTTCAATGTAAATTCAATAACACTAATAATAATATTCCTTTCTTATTTTTGCAAGTTCTCTTTCCTTCAACCTAGATAGTGGGAGGAGAAAAAGAGAGACAGAGCGAGAGAGAGTGAGAAGGTGTTTTCACCCACAATGTGGACAGAGGGGGCAATGTCTGTCTGTGCTGTGTTGTGTTGTGTGGACTCGCCCTCTGCAGACGCACTTTCGTTCTCCCCGTCACACCGGTCAACTGGAGGAAGCAATGCTGTGTTGAGCGGGCGAGTAGTCTCTCCTCTGACCCTCTTCTGGCCAGTGGGACCACATTCCTCACAATCTCCGAATGCAATGCTAAAGGGCGCCCGTCTGACCACTAGTCCGGTTGATGAGAGGGGGGGGGGGGGACTCTTCTGGCCAGTGGGCCCACATTCACCACAAGGTCCGAACGCAATGCTGAAGGGGGGAGGGGTGTGCGGGGAAGGCGAATATGTTCTTCTCGCCAAGACGGGCTGATGGCCAACTGGGGGAGAAGAAGAGAGGCCGAGGAGGAGGAACAATGTGTGAGAATGACCCTCTCTTTTACCCAGATTGTCTCTCGATCTTTGTGAATAATGGGAATGGTTACTTGGTCTATGGGATACTAATTTCTCACATTTTTGTATTCATTATTGATAGAAATCCCAATTTTATAAATAAAAAAACAACAAGTGAATTGTGCTAGGTTCAGAAGCATCGGCAAAATTGAACTAATTAATAAACAGAAGAAAAACATCATGAGTTAGATTGGCGTAATAAAAATGAAAAATGAAGAAAAGAATCCAAAAACCCATTGTCTACCTTCCAAAACGCAAACTGAAATGAAACACTCTTCACATCGGCAAACTTTGAAAAGAGGCGGGCCAAACAATTTCAAAGTGAATGGGCGGAGACAAACCTTGAGGTTTTCCCTGTGTCGGAGAAAAGCTAGAACGAGTTCTGCGAAAAATCTAAAACCTACAACGCTGTGTGCTCTGAGCACATAGAAACATCCTGAGCACATATAGAGGAGAAGTTTGGAAAAAATGACGAGTTCAGTGGTCAACTTGAATAAATATGTAACTTTGAACGTGCTTTATAATCATTGGTTTGTTGAGCCACGAGTAAGGTTTTTATTAGGAAACCGTCACTAGATACAATGTCAAATGGAAAAGATGACTTCTGAACGACCATTGAGCGTTTACTCAATTATTTCTTCTTCGATGTCTATAATTTTTCGATGAACTATCCATTTTTTTGAAATCATGAATGCTAGTAAAAAGTTGAAAAAAAATTGTTTATTTTTCACATAGCGATATCTAAAATTTTGGCGTCGGGATGAGAAAAAAAAACTTCTAAACTAATCGGAAAAAAACGGTCTGTTTGGACCCTGAACAAAATTTAAAACGCAATAAGAAGCGTTTTCAAAATTCCAGAAGTTATGTTTATGAAACATTTTCAGAACTCAGTATTTGGAAAACTGCTCGAAGAAGAAATGTTTCTCAGAAAATACCCGATAGTTTTCACTGAACATCCAGAACATTCCAGATGGTTTTGGGCCCAGTCGGAGTAGTCGGAGTGTTTATTGAAAATATTATTATTATCTGATATTCCACCAGTTTATTATTTGACTCCCTAAACATCCATTGCACAAGCTCCTATTCTCTTCTCAGGTGATTACAGTTTTTCCAAATTGTGTTTTTGCTCTCTATCGAGCAAAGAAGTTCCTAACCTCACAGAAAACAACTGAAAATGTGAAATTGAAAGTGAATTCCAATAAATATTACAGTTCTGTTGGTTACATCTTGCATAGTGTATTGTGAGAGATTTTTTTTTCTTCAGTATGATTAAGTAGTCTATAAGATGCAATTTTCGTTATTATTATTAGATTGTTCGGAAAGAAATGAGCGGTAAACGTTCACGCAATTGTGCATATCTCATATAGAGTGAGTGGTATCCAAGAGTAGTCAACTAACGAAATGTTGATTATGAAATTTTGCGCATTTCACCTATTGACCACTTTCTTGTATCTTTTATTCGAGCCGAGATATACAGATTCAAAAAAAGACAGCACGCATTTCTTTCCGGCCAACCTAATAGAAAACCCTGTTGTTGTGAATTTTTCCATACTTCCAGTGTCTTTTTCCAGCATTCAGATCAGTTCCTTACAAAGCTTTTTTTCAATTCGTCTTGGGTGTCCAAAGCATTTTTTTTAAGAGAACATTCATCTTTTTTCGAAGAGTAAAAACGCTTGCCTGGGACGCTCTTTATTTACCCAAGTTCAAAAACAGCAAACAAAGGTAAAAAGCCGACGGCATTGGCAAAAAAAAACTAAGATGAAAGTTTGATGCGGCAAAATAAACATACTGTCTTTTTGCGTGTATAAGTTTCAAAAAAAAAAGTTCTGATCGGAAATTCAAAAAGCGAGAAAAGACAAGAGTTTTTTTTTCTCCAAATTCAAAAGTTTGAGAAAAAACTGGAGTCTAACAAGTGTGCTTTTATTAGGACCAACATCGCAAATATATTTTCAGCATCTAAATGAAAATTCCTTGTGTTTTGACTTTTGGTTTACGACTTGTTAATCCCTCGTTTTCCAAGTCAAAATGATAATGACCTATATAGACAGCGCGTGATGTTTTGTGGAAATTGTCATTTCTATTTTCATTGTATCCTACGAATCATTGAATGTAGTCTGCTTTTTACACAAAGTTCACGAACTTCTTGGGTGTCCTCATATCGGAAAAAAAAGTTTGTTAGCAAAAATAAACAAGACCGCACTCTGTTTGCAGTTAGTTTTTCTAGATAGAACAGAGTTCTAGACAGCATAAAAAAGGTTTTTTAGCTCCGAGAGAGAAATTGTCAACAATAAAAAAAAATCGAACTGAAGTTTTTGATGCAACGGCAAAGTAAACAAAGTATTTTCGCGGGTTTCAGTTCAAAAGAAAAAACAAAGAAAAAAGTTCTGATCGAAGTTTCAAAAAACGAGAAGAGACAATAGTTTTTTTTTCAGATTCAAAGGTTTTTTTACTACTATGTTCCTTGGCTTTTGATATGCTCTTGAAAATAATTATTTGCAACTGGAGACTAACAAGTATGAAAAAAAGAACCGAACTCAAGTTTTTGATGCGGCGGCGAAGTAAACAAACTATTTTTGCATGTTGAAGTTTCAAAAAGAAACAGAAGAAAAAAGTTCTGATCAGAGTTTCAAAGAACGAGAAAAGACAAGAGTTTTTTTTCCCACTTCAAAGGTTTTTTTTATACTGTGACCATTCCTTGGCTTGTGATATGCTCTTGAAAATAATTATGTGCAACTGGAGACTAACAAATGTGCTCTTTTCATGACCAAAACAGTAGATGTTTTCAGCATCTGGATGAAAAATTGATGTGTTTTGATTTCTGTTAAAATTGATGGACGACTTTGAATTTTTCGAACTGCTACTCCTGCAATATCTAAGCCAAAATGATAATGACCTGTCTAGACAGCGCGTGATGTTTGGTGAAAATTCTCATTCAAGTTTTTATTGGATTCTACAAATTATTGCATGTAGTTTGCTCTCCACACATAGTTCAATAACTTCTTGGTTGTCTTCCGATCTGAAAAAAAAATTTCGGCAAAAATAAACAAGCCTACACTCTATTTGCAGTTAGTTTTTCTAAGTAGAGCAGAGTTCTGGATGGCATAAAAAACGTTTTTTCTTTGGTAGAACTGTCAACAATGAAAAAAAATCAAATTGAAGTTTTTGATGCGACGGCAAAGTAAATAAAATGTCTTTTTTTAGGTTTAAAAGAAAAAAATGGAAAATGTTCTGATCGGAGCCTCAAAAAACAATGAGTGAAAACAGTTTTTTTCTAGGTTTCAGACACTATAATGCTGAATGAAAAAAGCAAATTTTACCTGGTTATCAGAAAAATGGTAACAGGTTCCAAGAAGAGTGATGGCGGCAGAGCTCTTTGAGCAATTTTTTCCAGACTTTTGCAATTGAGGACTTTTTTTATGGGACGCTTCAATTCCATACCGAATATGCACTGAAAATCTATAGGTTGGCAGGAGAGAAATGCGCTCTGAATTTTTTTTTTGACTTTATATATCTCGGCTGAAATAAAGTATATAAAAAAGTGGTCTACTGATAAAACATGCTAAATTTTAAGGTCAGAATTTTGTTAGTCAATCACTTTTCGATATCACTCAAAAAAGAAACTCTCAACTACAACTGTGAACTATCTGGAATAAAACAGTACCCTCAAGAAGTTCCAAAGGTTTGAATACCAGCAAATTCGTCATAAAGCGCATAATCCAAATTTTTGGTTCATTATGTGTATAAAACATTTTCAAGCTGACTTTTGGCTTTTCGAATTATTCAATTGTTGACTACTACATGAAAATGATAATGGCTCACTACATTTCAATTTCGGATATGTACGTGTCTGTTTGTGGAATTCCTATTGCAAGTGAGATGCTCTCAACAAAAAGTTCAAAAACATCTTGGGTGTCCCTATCTCCGAAAAAAAACGTTTGTCGGCGGCGGAAGTAAACAAGATAAGAGACACACACACACACTCTCTCTCTCTCTCTCTCTCTCTCTCTCTCTATGGTTGCAGTGACTTTTTCTGAGTAGAACATAGTTCAAGTAAGCATTCGGAACAAATACTCTAGTGTAGACGATGCAAAATAAACAAAAAAAAAATGCATAGTAACAGAATTCGGAACTCAAGAAAATATATGGTGCAGATTGTGGAATGGGCTTGGACAGGTGGAACTTTGGAACATGGAATTCTTTGACATAGAGTTCAAATTTGATAACGTTTTTTTTTTATAATTATGATTTAGATATTTTATTCAATTCTATTGTCTCACACAATTTACATATTATTCCGTTTTAGCTTCAAAAAGTTGATCTCAAAATAGTGCATTCCTCTGTGATCTATCACATAGGAATAAATACCTTCTTCCTGCCAGATGTTTGTATAAATAAAAAAAACAATGAGAGAACGTTCGATAAACTGAATGGGGTTCATGTGCAATGAAATAAGCGATGAAATCAATGAAAAGTGAAGAGCAATTCATAGGCCTTAGTTTAGTTGGTTTTAATATTGGTCCGATCCTTGTTATATTAGAGTATAATTTGATACATGATGATTTTTTATATCCATTTATTTTCTTGTAATCATTGTAATGCGGTTCTATTCGTACTAGAGAAACCTTCCAACTGTTTCAATTTTGAAGCCAGTTAATTTTATTCCGTTGATTAGTCGTCTTTTTTGAAAATTTTGAAATTCATTTCTTCCATAGTTTGTCTTAGCCGGGTTGATTTTTAATAAAATATGGCTTTCCACAAAGTCTAGCTTTTCAGAAATTTACATAATTTTCTGATAACAGTATTTCAAACGGGTGAAAACTAGAACTTGGTTCAAGGTATCTCACCAGAGTATTTGAAAATCTAGAAATTCGTTAGTTCAAAAGTATCTTTAAAACATTAAATTTCAAATTTACATGGTCGAAAACCACATTGAAATAAATTTTTTTGAAAAAACAAAAGTCTACCTCAAATCTCATCCCTTGTAAGAAATATGTCGAATTTCGCTTTTTTCGTAGTGTCATAATGAATATTCTTCAAATTTTTTATTTATATTTCTAGTTTCTTTTTCCCGCTCAAGTTTTTTTTACAATTCAAGCTTCTCAGTTTGCTGAAACAGACAGTCAGTTATTTTAGAATTCCAGCTGCCCAATTTACCAATTTTTATTACCAATTTTTAAAATCAATTTTTCTGATCAATTCTTATTTTTTCAAGTTATCCCAAAACATTCTTTTTCTGTCTGCTTTTTAAAAAAATTTTTAAAAATCATTTTTATTTCAATTTTTTTTCCAATATCTCATCTTCCAAATCTCACTTCTTTTTATCACTTATTTCAATCCGTTTATTATTTTGTATTTTTGCTACTGCCCGTATTTCAAAAAGTTATAATAATATGCATTCCACACCGAAAATTCAACAGTTTTTATAATAGTTTTTTGACGTGATAACAGCTAGTCAGTTCTATTTCACTTTTAATACCTGTGTGCCAGGTGCTTCAAAACTCCAAATTATATTCTATTCTTGGCGTGTCCCTTCATCTTCTTCCATCCGTAGGTTCCTGAGATATATAGGTTTTTGAGAGCTGTCAAAAGCCCAAGATTGCTCTAGAGTCCATGCTGTCCATCATGCATTCTCTATTTCCTAAAAAAAAAAACTAGTACATGGCTTATTCATGGAGCTTGGGCTCCGCCGCTGTTCTCCGGTTCCCTTTCGAAAAGGCGAAAAGAAGATGGATAGGAGAGCTCTTTCGCTCCAGACACGGAGCTCCACGAAGCAGCGAGGAGAGGGCGTGATGCATTGAAAGAGTGCAAGGCTTGGAAATTGGGTTTACAAAAAAAAAGAGTCCCTCCGAAGAAAAGTGCATTTGGAATGTTTGTTCTTTTGCCTTAAATGGGCTCTTTTTTTAAAGTCTAGCTGTACTAAATTGGTCGAGTTTTAGGGCTAGAAATGTAAGAACTAGGAAAGCTCAGAAGCTAGGGACTTATCATATAAATTTGGAAGATTAAAACTGGTCACGAATTCCGGATTACGGTAGAAAATGTGAACTTGATAAAGTTTTAAAGATAGAGAATGACTTTTCAGTTTTCGGTTGTAGTCAGCTAAGATTCAGTTATAACTGATGAATATTTGAACAAATTTACGGCGTTAAGTTGATAAAATCAAGTCCAAATATACTGGAAAAGGTCCAAAATCTCAAAAAATTCAAAAATAATTATAAATTCTATTTTTGCCCGCTTTTGGTCATATATGTAGTTAGACATACATTGCGAAAAAAAATGTTTTTTGAGTTCGTAAGATCTGATTGGAATACTACAGTGCGCCCAATAAGTTTAAGACACCCCTAAATTTTGAGCTTCCAGAGAAAACTAAAAACGATATGAAAAATATGTGAATGCCATTCGATTTCAAATACAAAATAACCCCCGGGTACATATTTTTATGCCCCTACCCTTTTCCGTACTCCAGCCGCACTGAAAATTCATTTTTAAGCCGCCCAATAAGTTTAAGACACCCTGAAAAAATGGGCGGATTCATGATTTTAACAAAGTTTCAATACTTCAAAATGATTTATTCTCACTTTACTGAATATTTTATGAAGTTTCTCAAAATTTCCGACCATTTGCGACCTATTTCTCAACTTGTCAAAATTCCACTTTTACACTAATTTACGCTAATTTGGGTATAATTCGAATAATCGAAAGAAATACTGCTGTTTACAGAATGGGGATGATAATGATTGTTGAAGAATCAAGTGACAATATCATTTCCATCATGTCCGAGCAGTATCGAGACTTGACTAAGAAAATCAGCCGTCGTACACGAAGATATAACAAAAATGGCTCAAAAGAGCGTAAATTAGTGTAAAAGTGGAATTTTGACAAGTTGAGAAATAGGTCGCAAATGGTCGGAAATTTTGAGAAACTTCATAAAATATCCAGAAAAGTGAGAATAAATCATTTTGAAGTATTGAAACTTCGTAAAAATCATGGATCAACTCCTTTTTTCAGGGTGTCTTAAACTTATTGGGCGGCTTAAAAAATGAATTTTCAGTGCGGCTGGAGTACGGAAAAGGGTAGGGGCATAAAAATATGTACCCGGGGGTTATTTTGTATTTGGAATCGAATGTCATTCACAGATTTTTCATATCGTTTTTAGTTTTCTCTGGAAGCTCAAAATTTAGGGGTGTCTTAAACTTATTGGGCGCACTGTATCAAAAGGCCAGTTAGTAACATTAGATGAGCACGCCCTTCTGAAACAGTTTATAAGGTAAGAGATATGAAAATCATAAAATTTGACAAGTTCCCTTCTTCAATATTTCCCGCATGATCTATTTTTGGCACTGCTAACAAAAATTATGGTGATAATGAACTCCTTACATTTCGACGACAGATTTTTTTTCGTGTTATCAGTTCGTTTTTCATATAGAAGCACAGTTGATTTACATCATAAATTCTTATCAATCAACTAGACAATGAACATAACCTCGGAACAAAAAAAATTGAGGTGCCACATATTTTATGATCATACGACTTTTGGAATTGATAAGCTTCATTCGATGGAACCAAATTTTATGGCTCTTTTGTGATTGTACCTTTAGTCTCTGTTTGTTCGGAATTTCTAGAAGGTTTTTCTTTCGATATTTGCTAGATTTTGACATAAATCATACTCATCAGTAATCATTAGTGCGTACCCTTTTAATAGAGTATTTCTCTTATCTCTTCACATCTTTCTTCCCTGCCAATTGGCTCCGAGTTATAATCATCTTCCGATTCCCATTATCCAGCCACAGATCTTTTTCTCCGAGGTGTGAGAAGTGCTCTGTGAAACAAAAGAGCAACTGCTTTGTGATTTATAGAGTGAGAACTTTTGTTCAGCTCTTGTGTAAAAAGAGAAAAAGAGATGCGAGAAAAAGAGCTGGCTCGAGAAGCGAGAAGAAAATTGATGAGCATCTTTTAGGATGGATTTAAATCAAAGAAGTGCGAGAATGGAAGTGAATTGATGAGGTTTCATTTGGGATTTTGAGTTGGAATTTAGAATTAGATTGGAAGGTTTTGGGAGTTCTTAGCTATGAAAAAAGTGCGTAAAAAAGACGTTTGCGTTGTAAAGGTAATAATCTTCAGGGTTATTGGATTTTGTCTGGGCCAGAGACCAGATTTTGTCTACCCTCATTATTTTTGAGTAATGTGTTGGAAGTGCAGCTCGATACATATGAATTTGTTGCCAGAATTAATCTTCCAGTAATGTTATCGGATCAAAAAGGAATCAAAATATATCCTTATCGTTGTTTTTGGAGGAGGGGGGGGGGGGGCATGGTGTGAGGGTCCTTCAATAGTTTCGGCCATTAATAATCAGAGAAACCGGTCTGATTTCTCTGAAATTTTTCTGTAAAATACCGCATGACTTCTTCTGACGGAATAATTTCTCAAATCCTGAAATTTTTCAACGAATTCCGAAATTGAAACATTATAATTAGACGTTTCTTTGTTTTCGTTATCTTTGCTATTATCACTGGACAGATTCTGTGTCTGTCCGTTTGTCGCCAATCCTAGCGCAACCCCTAATGAACCGATTTTTATGAATTTTGCATGAATCGATAGAGCCCATGTCGGAGATGATGTCCGTTATTTCCGCTTTCAGATCGGATTTCTAGAAAGCTCTGTGCTATCTATGCACATAGTCAAAATAGCGTTCCCAGGTGTTTCCGCGGGAGACAAGGGAGAGGTGGTCTATCTCTTTTTGCGTGCGAGAGTGGGTCTACAATTCTAGTTTTTCTAATAAATCAGGGAGAAGCCAGGCGGTAAAGGTGCAAACCGTCTGGTTGTTTATAACCAACCCGAAAGTAATCCGATGGCTCTGAAAGTTTTCTAAAAGGTTGTTGAATATCTTAAAAATAACGCCTGACAATTGCTTAGAAGTTATTTTCCCTTTGATTCCCAAAGTTTTTAGCGGATTCTAAAACTGAAAAATCAGAATGGAATTTTTGGAGTTTTCAGTGTTTATTTTATTGAGGTCAAAACACTGCTAGCATCAGTCACTAATTGGTTCTCTGGTTCTATTGGTCCCTTCACGATCAATTTTGTTAACTTTTGCAAAAAATTAGTTTCCCCTTTCCCCCAATTTTCCCCAATTCTTTCCTATGCCGACCCGCCTATTTCTGATCAGATAGCAAGGTTCCAGGCAAAATGTTTTCATATTTTTAATAGATCCGGGAGCAGTTGTTTTAGTCAAGGCATAAGTTTAAACTCGACATAATTAATTGCCTAGGATCACAGTCCCCTTGGCGCTAACCAACCCGCGACCGGGAAGCAAACAGTTGCCCTGTCCCGCCTTATCGTCCGCATTCATATACCGAAAAAAATTGATGATAGGGAGGAATTCTTACCTAGAAACGATTACACTAAAGAAAAAGTTCCATACTTCATTGTTGCCCTCTCACCTTTATCAATTCCCCATCTCATTCTTATTTTTGTATAGTAGAACTGAAAATTCTGTTTTTATTTTGGCAAATTCATTACTTTTTTAACTGTGACTGTCTTATATTTGAAACAATTTTCAATTTTTTAGCTCGTCCGCATCTCCAGCTTCTACATTGGCAATCATTTCGTATTTGGGAGTTAGTTTATTTTTGTTTTTTTCAAGTTAGGATTGAGTTTGGAAATTTTCTAAATTAAGAATCTTATGGTAATTTTCTTCATACGTCTTGAAAACTTACTGTTTCTATTTTTTATTCCTCTTTCACGCATCTTAAAATCGGTTTTTTTCTAATTTTTTCTCACGATTTCTCAAATCTTCTCAATTCTGTTTTCTGCTCTTAATTTTCTTTCTTTTTAACTTTCCGAACCTTACATTCAACAGCCTTAGAGTATTTTTGAAAAACCTTCATTTTAGACAAACCTGACCCGGACCAGAACACAAATCATAAAACATTTGTCTGAATTTGATACTCTTCAAGTACGAATTCAATAACCCATTAATTTTTGAAGCTTCTCGAAAGCTTACGAAATTTTAAGTTTTTCATTTTGGTTATTCTTATTCTCAATTTTGATCTGATTCTAAATTTTTAAATACTGAATCATAATATTTCGAATCTCTTTGTTTCTTACTTTCTGCTTCTCACGTCTTCTTCTTCCTCTTATTTGCTTAAGTTGGTTTCTTTGTCATTTTTTTTAATACGCTTCATAGCTATGTAATTCATGGATATTCTCTTTTTGGAAAACGTATTCAAAACAGTTTTCTTGACAGTCAACTTAGTTGCTAACTTTCTCATTTTTTCAAAAAAGTAATGAATAACCCCCGCCCCCCCCCCCACTCCATAACAATGTATATTTAAAGATATTTTTGGGGGATAAGGAGCATACTGTTTAAAGTTAGGTGCAGTTTGAAATAGCTCATTTCCATAAGACAGCTTCTCATGATTTTTTCCACGAAATTTTTCTTATTAATTTTGGTATATTTTCTATCCTGCTCTAATTTTCTCATTGTGAACTCATTCGAAAACTAGGATCCTACAAGTGGACAATTTTTCTCCAATTTTTCTGTACTATTTGTAATTTGTGCAAGGCAGTTTCTCTAGGGCAAAACTAAAAATTGGAAAAAAAACGAAATAATTGAATTGCGCGTAAATTGCCCACTAGTCGAATTCTAGGCCACCAATTGGTAAATGGCGCTGCTTACAAACCATGTTTTGTATTGTTTCAAGTCGTTCTTGAGTAAATTCATAATGAAAAATGTGACCAGTATAAAAAAAATTTCATTAGGTTGGCATTAAAGAAATGCGCGCTAGACGTATACGCGGATCTGCGTATCTCAGCTAGAGTGATTGATATAAAAAAGTAATTAGCTTTCAAAATGTTGATCATAAAATTTTGCACATTTCAATAGTTGACCTTTTTGCGTATCTTTTGTTCTAGCTGAGATATACAGATTCGAAAAAAGTTCAGCACGCATTTCTTTCCGGCCAACCTAATATAAAGCTCACTTCTTATCTGATTATAAAAGTTGAAAATCTGAAAACCTTGATTTCAAGCGCCGTGGTATTACGGCAACAACAAAATCTGTAACCGACTGAAACATTCATTTTTTATTTATTTCGTTTTTCTTCCATGATATTTTCCATTCTGTTCCAATTGGTATTGAGCAACGGTTTTTGACTACTTAAACGAAAGATCAGAACGTGAATTCAATTAGAAGTTATTTGGCCTTATGATTCTTTGAAAGGAAGTTACCCTATGAGGTCGCATATTTTTGATGAGGATTAAATCGAAGAATTCAAAAAGGATACCGTTAAATCAATTCAAAAAGGAACGGCTGAGGAAATGTAAAGAGAGACAAGAACAAGTAAGAAGCAAAAGACGCGAACAACGTGAATGAGCTGAAAAAAAGTGGCCTACGGCTCAACGTTGAGTGAAATCTTTGAGAAAGTTCAAAAGAAGAAACTATAGAAATTTGAGGAACGCATGCAAAAGAAAAATGAAGAAAATCAGAAGACGTCGTTGGTTGAAGCTTTGGCCATTTATGGTTTCTTTTCATGTACTGTATTTCACACGGGATCACCTCTCGATTTTTTCTATGAACTTTTCTTCCATTTTTCAAACAAAAGTTTGAAGATTGACGTCTTGCTCACAAAGCCATCTACATGACAATTATCGTCGGTTTTAATCTACTTTTTATTGAAGATGAACAAGATAATAATTTAGAATCAGAGGAAAATAGTGGTCATAGCATAATATTTCATTATGAGGCATATGTGATTTTTATTAGTGCTCACAAAACGCCGAATCTGAATATTTTGCTAAATCAGTCATTTTAAGATTATCTCAATCAATCTTCTGGCAATTCTCAGAAAAGACGAATCCTCCAACATAGTTTTTGATAGGGTTGCCAGAAAGACTAGCTTCTTAAGACCCAAGAAAGTCAATACTGAAAACTTTTCGGAAATTTGTATTTTGAACACCACTTCATTTGGCATTTGAAATTGTTAAACTACACACAGCTCAACTAATTTAAATCAGAAAACGAAAAAAATAACATCCTATTGTAGTCAGCCTAGACAATTATAGACAGTCAGGGTTTCTTTTTGTCAAAAACTTGCTCAGATTCTTTGAAAATAAATTTTCGAGTTCACTTTTGAGGGGCTTTAATAAAACTCTGTTTCAACCTGAGAATTTAGAGATTTGCTATATCGATTTTACTATGAAAAGATCATTAATTTAAAATTTAAAGAAGCTATTTTATATATCTTTTGTAAAAATCTCTGAAAGTTCAGATTTTGGAAATATTGTTTCAAGCTAATTATCTTCTCTCGAGAAAATCATGGCATTTTCTGTATTCACTTCCACAACCTCGCATCTTGACTTTTTGATCAATTTGTTCTCTAAATTTTTTCAATGCTCCTTTTTACAATCTTGTTCTTTCCTTTGAAATGTCATCTCTCTTACTCGACTATTATTCAATTGTTAGAAAAGTTATTTGATTTTTTCAGAACTCTCGTGCATGAAAATGGCTGCCAACTTCACCGCCATCCACAATGAAATGAATCGATGCCTTTCACAGGCAAGAAAAGCAGGGAAACGGCAGTCATCTGCGAGCCGATTCAGCCCCTATGGAGCCAAAACAACGTCGTCAATTCCCCCACCGGGCTTATGTGAGAATCCTTGTCTCTCATATAAAGCAACGAGAGAAATTGAGAAGGCCCAAGAAATTCGAGAAAAATCCATTCGAATCGATCTTCTATTGAGGAGTCTCGAGGCAGGTGTCTACATTAAAAAAACACTATTGGAGCTACTACTAATGTTTTCCATTCCAAAAATGTATATTGAAGAATACATTGGAAAAGTTCAGAAGTTTTTGAAGTCTTACAAGACACACAAAAACTTGGCGAATCGTCTTTTGAAACGATTCGAAGCTATCGAAAGAGGAGAACTTGATTTCCCATCGAGGTTTATTCCGATAAATATCCCCACACCGTCTCTCTCCACCACCAAGGCTGAGAAAGCCGCGAAGAAAATTCTAGCGGCAAAAGACGATGCTGAAAAAATGGAACTGATCGAAGGGTTCGTTTCTGATTTGAGGATTGACCGTTGTGTAAAGAGGAAAGAAAAGGCCCAGAGAAAATGCCAGGGAGTTTGCAAAGGAGCACCAGCACGGCCGGATGGACCCGATTCCGATATTGAAGATATTGAAGATGAATACGATGAGGTTTATCATTATGAAAAGCCGGAAGATGAAGACGAAGACGACTACGATTGATGATCTTTCTCATTGGGTCAATGGCCTGAAATGTATTGGATCCGACGTCAGGATGCTTTTTTTCTGCTCAATTTTTTCTTCAACTTCTACTATCAGACCTTTTTTGTTCCACAACCTTTTTGAGTTTTCCTAATTTCCATATGTTTCTCAATGAAACAGACGAATGGATTTTATCGCTTTTTTTTTTAAACTCCACTTCAAATTTTTTTTTCGATCTTTCCTGAACCTTATATATGTTTCTTTATGAAACAGCTGTTTTTCTTGTTCCAACTATCCTTTTTCCTTAAAGGATCATTTCATCCATTTCACCCTCTCTCTTTTTTTCTTCTTCTCGCTCGCATTATTCTTGTACTTGTCATTTCGAGTTTAATAAAATAGAAAATTTTCAGAAATCTCCTGTCGTCTACTCCACGAGCTCTCCTCTTCGCGAAAATCAAGATACCTCTTCTCACAATCTTCTACTTCTCTTCGAAACGTCTTCTATCTTACTCTGCTCTTCTTCAATAGTGAAAGTTATTGGGTTTTTCCAGAACTCTCGTTTAAAAATGTCTGCCAGTTTTACCGCCGCTCACAATGAGATGAATCGATGCCCTTCGCAGACAAGAAAAGCAGGGAAACGGCAGTCATCTGCAAGCCGTTTCAGCCCATATGGAGCCAAAGCTTCGTCGCCAATTCCACCACCGGGCTTATGTGAGAATCCTCTTCTCTCACATGCAGCCACGAAAGAGATAGCGAAGGCCCAAGAAGCACGCAAAAAGGCCATTCAAATCGAGCTATTGTTGAGCATCCTCAAGGCCGGTATCGACATCAAACAATCATTATTGGAGCTTCTAAGCATTCGACCGATTCCAGAAAGAAACATTGGAGAATACATTGACGGAGTTCAAGAGTTTTTGATGTCTCACAAGACACACAAAACCTTAGCAAATCGTCTTTTAAGTCGATTCGAGGATATCGAAAGAGGAGAACCAGATTACACAGGAATGTTTGACAACTCCAAAAAGTCTCATTCCACTTCCGGTGCCGAGCTAGCCGCAAAAGAAATCTTAGGAAAAAATGAAGCTGAAAGGAAGGAACTGATAAAAGGGTTTGTCACTCGAAGGAGGCTTCAACGTTGTTTATGGAGGAAAGAAGAAGAAGCCCAAGAAGAACTGAAAAGAAGACGAGTTCGGATGGGCGCTCAAGCACGGCCAGATGGGCCCGATGTGGATGACTGTATTAGTATGGAGTTCGACGAGGCCTATGATTATGAAGAGTCGGATGATGATGAAGAATACTTCGATTGATGGCGTTCAAGATTCACTTTTATATCAGATTTTGGTTCTACTGGTTTTGCATGCATGTTTCTTATTGGTTCAATGGCCTAAACTGTATTGGATCTGACGGTTGTATTCTTTTTTTTCTGCTCGACTTGTTCTTCAAATCCTACTTCAAACCTTTTTCTACCTGATCCTGTGAGAACTTTCTTAATTTTCATACGTTTCTTAATTGAACAGAAAAAGGGATTTTGATCTTTTTTATGCTTTTTTAAAAGTCCCACTCAAAAATTTTCTTTTTCGAAATTTTCCAAATCCCATATATGTTTCTTCACGAACCAGTGTTTTCTCTTGTTCCAACATCTTTTTTCATTGAAAGGACCGTTTCCTCTATTTCCCCTTACTCTCTCTCTATTTTTTGTACTTTCTTGAAATTATTCTTGTACTTGACATTTCGAATTTAATAAAAATGAAAATTTTCAGAAATCTCCTGTCGTCTACTCTACGAGCTCTCTTCTTCGTCAAAATCTTCCTGTTCATCAACACAAAATCTACTCAACCTCATTAGCAAGAAACGCTCATCGTCCGGTAAGATTTTTGAGACACTAAAAGGGTAGAGGGTTTTGTAACATGTACCATCGTACCTAACATCTAGAAATCATTAAAACTGAAAATTTAAGACCTCATCCGACCGTCCTTCTCATCCCGAATCCGACTTTTCTGGAAAATACAACTGTCATTACAATGCGAGTTTTTTTTAAACTCCTAAGACTTGATGTTTCGAAACTTCGAAATTATCTAATTCATTATCTTCAAAATTATAAGGTCGGCAGGAAAGAAATGCGTGCTAAACTTTTACCCGCATATGAATATTTTACCTAGAGTGAGTTATATCAAAAAGTGGTTAGCTAACAAAATGTTGATCAAAAAATTTTGCGCATTTCATTAGTTGACCACTTTATTGTATCTTCCATCCCAGCCGAGGTATACAGATTTGATTAGAAGTTCAGCGCGCATTTCTTTCCGACCAACCTTATATTTTCCAAAAAAAAAAACGTTCTGATTTTTTTCTTTGATAAAATTGACAATTTTCAGAGATCTCCGTCGTCTACTTCACGAGCTCTCTTCTTCGGTCGTACTGTTCGTCAACTCAAAATCTACTCGACTCATCGTCACCTCATCGTACTCGACTCATCGAAATCTACTCATTGTCAGGTGAGATTGTCCTAATTTTAAAGGGAAGAGGGCAGCTTTTCAATGCAAGTCCTGCTTTCATTGGGTCAATCATCTAGGAAAAAAAAACAATAATTTCAGTCATCATCCGTTAGTCCTTTTCATCGAGCCGACTCTTCTGGAAAATACAACTATCATTACAATGTGAGTTTTTTTTCAAATAGCTAAGACTTGATGTTTTGAAACTTAGAAATTATCTAATTGATTATCTTCAAATTCATCTTTAAAAAAGTTATGTCTTCTTTCCTTTTTATTAATAAAAAAACCATTTCAGAAATCTCCGTTGCCTACTCCACGAGCTCTCTTATTCGTCAAGATCTTCCTGTTCGTCAACTCAAAACCTACTCAACCTCTTCAGAAAGAATCGTATTTCGTCAGGTGAGATTTCAGAAAAAAAATTATAAGGGGAGGGGGTAGCTTATCAATTTAAGTCCTGATTTCATTGTGTCTCTCATCATTGTAATTAAAATTTTCAGTCATCATCTGCTCTCGTCCTTTTCATCCGACTTTTCTGGAAACAAAAAAAACTATCCTTACAATGTGAGTTTTTTTTTTTCTAATTTCTAAGACTTTACATTTTGCAACTAGGAACATATCTAACAGATTATCTCTTTTCAAAAAAAAAAGACTAATTTCTTTCCTTTTAAACAAAAGATAAGATGATTGGAATACTGAAAACATAATTTATGCCGTGTTTTCCCAGCACCGTTTTTTATAGCTGTTGCATAATTTTCCAACCAATCTTTTGATACGCCCACTTTTTTATATGTTCCTCTATGCATATTTTCCCCCCAAAAACTATAAAAGGCCTTGTCGTCCCCCTTCATATCATTCATTCTTCCCTTCCCGCTCCTATTCTTTTTTTGATTTTCAATTCCTATAATTTCAGCCTTCTTCCACGTTTCAAAGCCAAATCTCTTCGAAAATCATGTCCAACTCCGGAAACAATGACTGTTACAACGTGAGTTTCATTTTGTCTATGTTATCCTTAGGGGGACTAATTATCCTAAAAAGGGGGGGGGGGGGGCGGTACTCTCCATAGTCTATGAAAAATTTTCTAAATTTACCATAGACTAATTTGGCCACAGTGATAAGGAAAATCAGAGTGAGAAATCGCACAAATCTCGTGCAAGCTTGTTATTCTAAATTTCACAAGGGAGGTTCGTGAGGACACGGATCAAGACCTTTCTGAAAATTGTATTCACAGGTACTTTCGGCCATGCTGATTTCATATCTGAAGACAAAACCAGCTGAATGTTAGTTTGAGTTGGTGCTCGGGCTCACGAAAGAGGCGGGCAACAGTAGAAGCACTGTTACGTTTGTGTTAATAACGCTTCTGAAACTAATCCAATTGGTTTGAAAATTGTTCTGGACACTTCTGAATGTCCCTGGAGTAAGACCTGATGTTTTTCTAAAAAATAACTTTTCTTCGGATTCTGAAGTTTTTCGACGATTTCTGAGCTTCGAAAATTCAAAAATCCAAAAATCAAAAAATCAAAATTTTTTAAAGAAAAACATCAGGTCGTACTCCAGGGGCACCCAGAAGCGTCCAAAACAATCTTCTGAATAATTGGATTAGTTTTAGAAGCGTTATTAACACAAACGTATTAGTACTTTTACTGTTGCCCGCCCCTTTCGTGAGCCCGATCACCAATTCAAACTAACATTTAGCTGTTTTTGAATTCGGAAATGGAATCAGCATGGTCGAAAGTACCTGTGGATACAATTTTCAGAAAGGTCTTGATCCGTGTCCTCACGAACCTCCCTTGTCAGAGGTCGTCCAGTACAAAATTTCGCTTAGAACATGAATTTTTGGCGCGTCTAGGACGTTTCATGGGGTTTTAGAGAAACAACGAGCATTTCAGATATGGAAAAACTGATTTTGATAGTTTCTAGAAAAAAATTTTTTTTTGAAAAAATTTCCATAATAAAACCCACCCTTTTGGTGGGTTCCAAAAACCAAATTCTGGAAAACTTTTCAGAATTGTCTGAAAACTTGTGGGTGTTATTAATGGTCCAAAAATGTATCCTCACGCTTTTTTTCGCGCCACGAACCATTTTTGAAAAACATATTACGGTCTTTCTGAAAATCAGCTATTTTTCGACATCTGCGAATTTTTGAAAAAAAAGCGTTAAACCCGAAAAACTTTTGCAAATTGTCTATGATTTCTTTAAAATTTTTCGGCCCGTTCTCCACAATATGATTCCTAATCGAATCAAAATAGGAACTCCGCCCATTCCTAAAAAGGGGCGGAGTTCCCATATTGATTCGATTAGCGCTAAATTCGAAATTTTTGTCAATGAAAAATGTTATTTCGAGTTTGTAGGACTTTTCTTTATGATTTTTATGATCAATATTAGTCTTTCTGCAAATTTTTAGTTTCTCAAAAAAAATCAAAAGTAACTTACCTTGTAGGTCAGGGGGGGGGGTGTACTTACGGATTTAGAATCAAACCAAAATACAGGTCAAGTCAGAAATGGTTCATTATGAGACATGGACTTTTTTTGGGCTGACAAGAAGGAAAACTTGAGAATTTTGCTCAATCATTCGGTTCGTGCTCATCACTTTTCAAGAAAAAGTTCTGATTACTTTTCGTCCAAAAAAAGAAACAAAAGATAAGAATATTTTGATGGGGGAAACATAATTTATCCCGAGATTCCCACCACGATTTTTTACAGCCGTCGTTCCCTTCCCCGTATAACCAACCGTTCTTTCGACACGCCCACTTTAATTCTCCCCGTATTTTCCAACCATTCCGCCCGAACGATATGCATATTCCCCCAAAAAATATAAAAGGCCTGGTCGTCCCCCTCATATCTTCATTTTTCCCTTCCTTCTCCTCTTCTTCTCCCGAGAATCGATTCCTACATTTTCAGTCTTCTTCCGCGCCAAGGCCAGACTTCAAGGCCAGACGCCAAGGCCAGATTCCAGGCCAAGACTCTTCAAAAAACATGTCCCACTCCGGAAACATTGGATATGGAAACGTGAGTTTCATTTTGATTATGTTATCGTTAGGGGGACTCATTATCACTAGGGGGACACTTTGGCTCTACGGGAGAAGACGAGTTACGTGGGGACGAAAAGGTCCTGTGGGAGCAAAAAGGTCCATAGAACTAAAATTGCAGGACTGTTCATTTTCTGATATCTTTCCTATCAAAAATAAGATAAGAATGTGTTGAGGCGGAAAACATAATTTATGCCGTGTTTTCCCAGCACCGTTTTTTATAGCTGTTGCATAATTTTCCAACCAATCTTTCGATACGCCCACTTTTTTAAATGTTCCTCTATGCATATTTCCCCCCAAAAAACTATAAAAGGCCTGGTCGTCCCCCTACATATCATTCATTCTTCCCTTCCCGCTCCTATTCTTTTCCTGATTTTCAACTTCTACAATTTCAGCCTTCTTCTACGTTTCAAGGCCTAACCTCTTCGCAAATCATGTCCAACTCCAGAAACAATAGCTGTTACAACGAGTTTCATTTTGTCTGTTATCCTTAGGGGGGACAAATTATCCTAAAGGGGGGGGGGGGGGGGGGGGGGGGTACTTTTCATAGTGTATCAGAATTTTTTTTTAAATTTACCAAAGGCTAGTTTGGCCCGAGTGAGAAGGAAAATCAGAGTGAGAAATCGCACAAATCTTGTTCAAGCTCGTTATTCTAAATTTCAGAGGTCGTCCAGTACAAAACTTCGCTTGAAACATGAATTTTTGAAGCTTCTAGGACGTTTCAGGGTGTTTTAGAAAAACAACGAGCATTTCAGATATGGAAAAACTGATTCTGATAATTTTTAGAAAAATTTTTTTTTGAGAAATTTTTCCTTAATAAAACCCACCCTTTTGGTGTGTTCCAAAAACCAAATTCTGGAAAACTTTTCAGAATTGTCTGAAAACTTGTGGGTGTTATTAATGGTCCAAAAATGTATCCTCACACATTTTTTTGCGCCACGAACCATTTTTGAAAAAGATATTACGGTCTTTCTGAAAATCAGCTATTTTTCGACATCTGCGAATTTTTGAAGAAAAAAAGGGTCAAGCCCGAAAAATTTCTGCAAATTGTCTATGATTTCTTTAGAATTTTTCGGTTCGTTCTCCACAATATGATTCCTAATCGAATCAAAATTGGGAACTCCGCCCATTCCTAAAAAGGGGCGGAGTTCCCATATTGATTCGATTAGAGCTAAATTCGAAATTTTTGTCAATGAAAAATGTTATTTCGAGTTTGTAGGACTTTTCGTTATGATTTTTGGGGGTCAAAATTAGTCTTTCTGCAAATTTTTAGAAAATTCTCAAAAAGTACCAAAAGTAACTTCCCTTGTAGGGAGGGGGGAGGTACTTTTTATTTTGCTATGATTTGTTTTTTTTTTTGTTTTTTTCTTGTGCTCATGAGAGGACAAACCTGAGAATTTTGCTCAGTCATTCAGTTCGTGCTCATCTCTTTTCAAAAAAAAAGTTCTGATTTCTTTTCTTCCAAAAAAAAGGAACAAAAGATAAGAATATTTTGATGGGGGAAACATAATTTATCCAGAGATTCTCACCACGATTTTTTATAGCCGTCGTTCCCTTCCCCGGATAACCAACCGTTCTTTCGATACGCCCACTTTAATTGTTCCCGTAATATTTCAACCATTCTCTTCCAACCATTCCGCCCAAACGATAATTTTTCCCCTATGCATCGGCACCGCAACATATTTTTCAAACCGCGTTTTTCGGGAAGATTCCTTGTCGACTGTTTTTAACTTTTAAGTATAAGCACAATCCCAAAAAATCTTTTTAAAATGTTCGGTAATTCGGGAGATATTGTCATTTATAACTTTCTTTTTCACTACTGAAAATTTCACCGGCGGCGCGGGCAGCCGATTTCAAAAAGAAAATCCGCCTAAATCCGATCCGAACCCCCGCCGAAGAAACACTGAACAAGCGCGCAACCACTGCGACAACCGGCCGCGAACGGCGTCGATCACCGAAGGCATAGATAAACAAGCGTTGCGTCGCCTCCGCAAGCAGCCCGTTTCAGACAATTTTTGTCACGAAAATACAACTGCAGGCTGAAAATTTCCAATGTTCCGCAGGAAGAATTTTTTTGTTTCTAAAAGGATTTTGTTGCAAATTTTTTGTAGAATCCGATGGTGTGTTCAAAACTAGTGAAATCCCCTTAATTCATACCGAAAACATCAAAAAACTACTTTTGTACTAAAACATCCTCCTTTTCGAAAAGCTAAAAAGGTCGGCTCTACTGGAGAAGACGGGTCCCGTGGGGGCAGAAAGGTCCCGTGGGGGCAAAAAGGTCCCATAAAACTGAAGATACTGGAGTGCTTATCTAATGTTATTCTGAACATTTCTGTAGCTTTCAGACTTCTTTTTTTTTTCGAGGTGATAACCCCTCCCACAAATTAGAGTATGTCTGCCATGTCATAGATTTTCAAAATTTTCAGTAAAGCTACATGTTTGAACATTCTAACATTTTACTTAAAAATCAGTTATGAGGCCTGGGCATCGTCTGAAATACAGTAAGCGTCTTGCTTCTTACGACTTTGTGTGTGTTTTTCAGAATTTTTTCCCACAAACTAGAATTTTAGTTAGCTATATGCAGAATTTGCAGGACCTCATATAAGTACTCCAGTAATTTCAGTTCTATGGGACCTTTTTGCCCCCACGGGAACTTTCTGCCCCCACAGGACCTTTTTGCCCCCACGGGACCTTTTTGCCCCCACGGGACCCGTCTTCTCCAGTAGAGCCAAAAGGTCTTCAAAGGATTCCGATCAAATTGAATTTTTAACTCAGTAAACTAGGAGAGTTACTTCATCGGATTGGACAAAAAAATGATAGGTCATCGCTGAAACTTTTCTGCTATACTTTCCTGAAGTTTGAGGTTTGTTGAAAACTTTTGCGCAGCATGGATTTTCGATTTTCAAACAAGAATCATTTTATTATATCTAGGGCTACTAGAAACCACTTTCAAGTCTAGCAAAATCCCCCTCACTCGAATTCCGAGTTTTCTACAACTAATATTATAATAACAAATCTTAAAATTTTCCACTTTCCTTTGTTTTCTGCGAAAACGGTCAGTTTTTTCTGGAATCTGAGTATACCATCGGAATCAGCATAAAAAGTTACGTAAGGAAAGACTGTTTCGAGGTCGATCGGCCTTTTGGTTCGGGAGTTATGAGTGCTCAAAGTTGCGAAATGCCCCAGGTGGAATTTTTTCGACGCCCCGCCCCCTCTTCATTGTAGTGCCTACCTATGCATATTCTCCCAAAAAACTATAAAAGGCCTGGTCGTCCCCCTCATATCTTCATTTTTCCCTTCCTTCTCTTCTTCTTCTCCCGAGAATCGATTCCTACATTTTCAGTCTTCTTCCGCGCCAAGGCCAGACTCCAAGGCCAGACGCCAAGGCCAATTTCCAGGCCAAGACTCTTCAAAAAACATGTCCCACTCCGGAAACATTGGATATGGAAACGTGAGTTTCATTTTGACTATGTTATCGTTAGGGGGACTCATTATCACTAGGGGGGACACTTTGGCTCTACGGGAGAAGACGAGTTACGTGGGGACGAAAAGGTCCTGTGGGAGCAAAAAGGTCCATAGAACTAAAATCGCAGGACTGTTCATATAAGGTCATGCTAATTTTGTTTATAGTTAACTAAATTTCTAGTTTGTGAAGAAGGAATTTTGAAAAAAAAACACATACAATTGTAAGAAGCAATACGCTTTCAGGCGATGCCCAGGCCTTATTACTGACTTTTAAGTGAAGATGGTACAAACATGTAACATGACTAAAAATTGTGAAAATGTATTACATAGCGGACGTACTGTAAAAACTGAAATAGTAGTGCATGCAACACTATTTTTCAACCTCTTTTTGGAGGGCACTACTATTAGAGGGGCACTACTACTAGAGGGGCACCATTATTTTTCAATCACTTTTTTTCGAAGTTTTTTAGATTTCATGATCTGATTTTACTGGCAATTTTATGAAAAATGAAAAAAATAACCAAGAAAATTCAGTCGGTTTTCCAGTTTTTATCAACTCTTTCTAGTTCAGGACAGTCACTTCTTTATACTAAGAGGCGAATTCTGTGTGTGTTCCCGTGCCGTGCTTTGGCCTGAATAACTTTTTTGCCCCCTGACCGATCTGTACCATATTTGGTATGTGCTCATAAGTCCACGAGCGCTTCATTTCCAGAAAATTCGAAGCTCGGATTGCTGTAGGGGTACTGTAGCCACAGTAACCCAATTTTTCAAAACCATGTTCAGACTGAACGGAATGACTCCAATTTTTAGTGGGCGCTTGCATGGGACCCACTTCGTATACCGTCCAAACCAGGTCCGGATTACTGTAGGATTACGGTAGTTACAGTAACCCGGAATTTTTCGAATCTCTTCGGAAAGAGGGGAATAACTCCCAATTCATATCAAAGTACAAGCGAGACACAAGTAGTGCACAGTCGAAAATTGAGACGGATTACTGTAGGATTACGGTAGTTACAGAAATCTGTATCTGTCCTAGATGATTGAAATACGGTAAACTACGTGGATTTTTGATTATGTATGGGATAACATATAGCTCTACACCGTGAGAGATGTACTCAAAAACTGCCGAAGTTGAGAGATACACGCTTACCAAGTTTTCAATTATTTTCCAGAATGTTCTAGAATCCAAAAATTCAAAAAGCGCGGAAGTTCGAAATTTTTCCAGAATTTTCTAGAATCCAAATCGGACGGTAAAGCTTTTGCTTTCTATTCAATAAGTTGTAGAATGCGACAATCAGGCTTACGGTAGAGACAGTAACCCAAAATTTCGAAATCATTTCCAGGCTGAAAAAGTTTTTCTTATTTTTGCTTGCTGTATGATAACGGTGTATAAAGTAACTTAAATTCGTCCTATATAATCAAAACGATGAAAATCGGTCAATTTCTGAAGATATCGGCAACAAACGATCTCAAGACCGCTATGTTTGACGGAAACACGTCTACCAAATTTTGAACCTTTCTAGATTTTTTTCAAAAAATACGGGGAAATTCAAAATTTCGTCTTCCATAAAGTTTAGGAAACTACTGTGAGAGAGTTTTGGAGAAGTCACTTTCTTATCAACGCTACAATACATCCAACATCTATTCAAGCTTAGGCAGACGTTAGAAACCAAAGTGAACAGTTTTCAAACTGAACAAAACAAAAAAGCCAGCGAACGCTAGGAGAAATCCGCGACGTAGTCGCGGTTTTTTGCTGGTTTCTACTAATCTTAAATTTATAGTCGGCAAGTCGAACATTTGAAAAAAAAATCCGGCACCACTATTAGAGCGGCACTTCTATCAAATGGGCACTACTATTACAGTTTTTACGGTGCGTTAATTTTTCGGATGAGCTATCGTCTTGAAAAAAAGAGATCTGGAATCTATAAAAGTGTTCAGAATAACCGTAGATAAGCACTCAAGTAGTTTGGGACCTTTCTGCTGCCACAGGTCCTTTCTCCCCCTTCGGGTCCCGTCTTCTCCAGTAAAACAGAAACTTTTTTGTCCACGCAATCTCTGATTGGCTGATTTAAAACGTAGTTTTGCACCGCTTCAAACAGCTTCTGAGCAAATTCATAGTGTAGAATAATAAGAGATCTGAGGAAAACCCATCGAAATTGATAATAGCTGACGCTCAGCTGCGCTTGGTATCCAGTACCTAATTCTTTATTTTTTGTTTCATTTTTTTTCTATGATATTTTTTTCGTTCTCAAATCGGCCTTGGACTTGTGATTCGAGTGCAAATGTTTGAAGATAGAGGATTTAGAACCAGACCGAATAACTGGTCAAAGCAGAAACGGTTCATTATGCGTGGGCACCACAATGAAGGGGGGCGGGGCGTCGAATGAAGAAAGGGGAGCTCACTAGTTTTGAAAACATCATTGAATTCTAGGCAAATTTTGGAACAAAACCCTTAGAGAAACAAAAAATTAATCCTGCGGAACATTGAAGAATCTCAGGCTGAAGTTGCATTTTCGTGACAAAAATCTTCTGAAACGGGCTGCTCTTATTTATCTACGCCTTTGGTGATCGCCGCAGTCCGCGACCGGTTGGTGCAGTGGTGGCGCGCTTTTTCGGTGTTTACTCGGAGGGGGTTCGGATCGAATTTAGGCGGAATTGCTTCTTGAAATCGGCTGCGCGCGTGCTCAGGTTCCTCCGAAATATTTGAGTTAACTTTTGAGGTTTACTTTTTTATTGTACCCAATCATAAAGTCAGTATAAGTAAGCTGGCTTCTCAAGAGAGAAGTTGAATGATGAACTGATAGATTTGTTTCTTGAAAACAAGTTTTCAGAATGTGATCGTCTTCGACGCCACCCGTCAACTGAACGGCAAAACGCAAGGAACGTACATGAATCCCTTAACGGGAGAAGTTGTCTATTTCGACTGCCGGGCTCGAGTCCAATCATCATGCTTCGCCAAGAAGTTTTGGACTCGCAATGGGGCCATGTACCTCGAGGGACAGGCTCCAAGGTCGATTTTCGACTGGAAGTTTCTCGACCACGTTGACTCGGAAGGAGTCAAAAGATATACTGTGAGAAAAAATACTGAGCCCTCAAAAAACAAACAACTAGTTTCAGCTCGAGGCCGTGATCGAGAAAAAGTGGGAGAAGCAACCAGAGTTCTTCGAACATGAAGAATACGTGTACATCCCCAGCTTTGTGATGGGCTACATCAAAATTGGAGCAGAGGATTGGAAGAAGATTTACTACAATCTGTGAGAGCTGATTTTTCGATCAGGATAAGATTTATATTTTTCTAGCATCAAAGTGGTTGTAGTCAAAATGTATGAAATTGAGGAGGTCAATGGAAAGAAGATTCTGTGGAAAATTGCCCATCACGGACAATACGGGGATCACTATTCTCAATTCAAGAGAACGAAGGCAGCAGTTCCGAGATAAGTTTTTAGAGCTGATCTTTGAGATCAATCTGAATTTATAGAAAATAATGAGAAAAGAAAATATTTCAGACCACAACTGCACCAAGGCTCAGACTCTGACTCCGACTCGGATTCAGAAGACATGAAGAGCATCTGGGAAAACTATGGTGAAGAATTTGCACCCAGAAATGTTGTATCAAACAAAAACTAATTTTCGAATCATGAGTTTAAATTTCAGCTTTCCGTGGAAGAGCTCGAGACCGAGAATCGCGTTTTGAAAGAGCAGTTGATGGAAGCTAAAAGAATCTTGCGCCAAGGTGCTGGAATCAATCGAGAAGTTTTGGCCTTCTGTTATGACATCGGAGACCATTCAAAGGATCAGATGATGAATTTCATCGAAGAAGCCGAGGGAGTGGGTTACAGAAAAACTATTAGTGACCTTAGTTTGAGTTTTTCAGGTGACAAGAAATTAACGCTGATTGTGGACTGGATTCGCTTTGATAACTGCTACTGATGATTTTTCTACTTTTTTCTACCGATATTTTCTTTTATTTCTCTACTTCTTCTAGATGTTTCTTCATGAAACAGCTACATTCCTCCTTTCTACTTTCAAATTGTTAATAGGTGTGCAAGGTATTCATATGTTTCTTTTCGCGACTTTTCGCGGGTTTCATTTCGCACAAAAATAGATTGGAGATAAAAAAGGCGGAACGCCAGAAAAAATGAAAATTTGAATTCCTTGCAAAAAAATTATCAATTTGACAAAACTATCCTCTTTCTTTGAAAGGAACATTGCATAATTTGGATAAACTTCATTCTCCCCTCTCTCTCTCTCTCTCTCTCTCTCTCTCTCTCTCTCTCTTTCTCTCTCACTTTCTTTTTTTTCTTCCATTCGCTCGCTTTATATTCTTCTTCTTGTCATTTCGAATTAAATGAAAATAAAAAATTTGAGAAATCCTCGTCGTCAACTCTACGATTCCACGAAAACTCAAGATGTACTCAGTCTCCTCAGGAAGAAACGTTCAACGTCAGGTGAGATTTTGAGAAATTTATAAACTGGGCGAGGGTTCGGAGGGCTTAGCTTATTAATTTAAACCCTGACTTTAGAGTGCCTAATAATTCACAATTTCAGTTCTCTCCCAATCGTCTTCCACTTGGTTCCTATCGCAGCTCGGGCTCTTTTGGAAACAACAACTCTCTCTCTCTCTCTCCAAAATTAACAATATCTCGCAACAAACTTTACACGTAGTTTCCCACCAGCATTTTTATAGCCGTCGTTCCCCTCCTTCCATAATTTTTCAACCATTCTTTTCCAACCATTCCGCCCGAACGATAATTTTTCCCCTCTGCATATTCCCTCAAAAATTATAAAAGACCTGGTCGCCCCCCCCCCTCTCATATCATATATTTTCCTTCCCTTTTCCCCCCTTTCTTCCCGAACTTCTATTCCCATAATTTCAGCCTTCCTCCAACTCGTTCCAAGAAGGGAACTCTCCGAGAAACATGTCCAACTTTGGAAACGATGACTATCAAAAGGTGAGTTTCCTTTTGTCAAAATTATCAGAAAATCAGTTAGCAAGAATTGAATTTTCAGAACTCCTCGATGTCTTCTTCATTCCGAGGACCAATCAATACCAGAGACAACTACAACACCTCTTCTGGAAACGATAGCTATCATGGGGTGAGTTCGGGGAGTTACGCAATTAGCATTTTTAGATTAGAATTAGCCTTTAACAAAAGTTAACTGCTAGTTTAACCAAGAAGAAAACGTTTCAGTACCCTACCTCTCGCCGTGAACAATACAGAGCCTAAAATTTTCAGTCATCTTCTCATCGCTATGAGCATCACGAATCAATGGATAGAAGAAACGGAGCCGGAGACTACTCTTCAAGAGACTACAACTTTGTATGTTACCATTAAAAATGTTTTTTTTTCTCTTTTTACATAGTTGTTCCCCGGTTATTCCAAAATCTACCGTAAAAACTGTATTAGTAGTGCCCCTTAAATTGGAGTGCCCTCTAATCGTTGTGCCCCCCAGACGAGCAGGTTGAAAAATAGTGGTAATAGTGGTTGAAAATTGTCATAGACTGGAAGAAAGTTGATGAAAACTGGAGAACAGACTAAATTTTGTTAGTTACTTTTGTCATTTTTCATAAAAATTGCGAGTAAAATCAGAATATAATGTCTAAAAATTTCGAAAAAAAAACGTGATCGAAAAATAACAGTGCCTCTCGAGTAGTATTGCCCCTCAAATAGTAGTGCCCTCCGAATGAAGAAATTGATTAATAGTGGTACACGCACTACTAATTTAGTTTTAACGGTATGTAAAAATGAATTTTCCAGTCTTCTTCCACTCGTCCTGAACAATATGCACCCATCTCACCAAGAAACTCAAGCTTCCAAAACTCTCCAAGAGACAATCACTCTTACGAGGTGGGTTTCGCTTTTCTGATACTTATGAGTTTTAGGATTTAGGACTCAGTCATTTTATCTAACAACTTTCAATGAATTGATAATAATTTTTAGTCTACTGATCTTTCCCGCCAAGGACCGACAGCTCCAAGAACCGGAATGCTTAACTCATCTTCAAGAAACAACCGATTCAATAATGTGGGTTATTTTCTTGAAATTATTGTCTGAGAGATTTTTAATTCAAAATGTGGAGATTATTTCCAGCAATAGTATCTCACAAAAAAGTTTAAGTCGAAACTACTGTCAAAAAAATAAAGTTTGGGCAAAAAATTCAAACTTTTATTTTCGCGTGCGCTCCGCCCACTTTAACTAAAAACTTTAAAGACTCAAATTTAGCTTGCAGACAAAAATAGACGGACCGCCCGCTAAAATAATAGTTCGAATTCTTCACCCAAACTTAATTTTTCAACAGTAATAAAAATATGAATTTTCAGTCTTCTTCCAAACGCTCTCACTTCCCGCCTATCACCTCTGCAGATGGCACAGTAATCAACACATTTCCGCAAAATAATAACTATACCAAGGTGCGTTTATTTTGATATTTTTTGCTTGGGAGTTCCATGTTTTTTTTGAAATTTTGTCTTGTGATGAGAAAATGTAGCAAGTTAAGGTGAGTTCGATTCTTAAAAAGGTAAACAGAAAAAAGAAGACAAAGAAATTAGGGGGGGGGCGTGGAGTAAAAAATAAAAGAAAAAGAAGATAGAAAAAAAGAGAAAATACAATAAATGGTGAGGAGGGTACATAGAAAAAGGTAAGAATAGATGATAGTAAAGAAGTAAGGAATATGTAGGGCCTAGGATAGTAAGAAAGTGCAAAAACGCTGCTTTATGGCCTAGCATCCGGTAAGTTGTCGGTTCATAGGTGCTTTTTATTCAATTTGAAATTTATACCTGAGTTTTTGGGAATAAAAAAGTAAAAATTGGCAATTAAAACAGGATTTTTTCTAAAAAATTGGCATTTCAGGTAGTTAGGAATAGTCAGTGTTAATGAATACTCCCGTAAACTGTCAACTTGCCGGGTTATAGATTAGTGGGCTCTAGACTACAGGACTACTAGAATTGAGCGCAATTTTAAACTTATTGGGCTTGATTCTGAGGGAATTTGTGGTGGAAAATGAAATCAAAATGAAGAAACTTGTCGAAATTCGCTAGCCATCTCTTCGGTTATCTTTTATTAATTATTTTTTTTTACATATTTATTGGTCGTTATTGAATTTATTTATTTATTTATTTGTTTTTTTTTCATTCAAAAGGATCACTGCGCCACTAGACATTCTCTAGTGAAATCGGCAAACTGAGGTGGCAGCGATTAAAAATTGGAATCATCAAATGGTGGAATTATGATTTTGTAACACCCATAACTAGTGCCAAAACCCTGATTCCGCAATTGAAATTTTCAAAGAGATTGGAGCACTCTTAAAGAGTTGTTTCAAAACATAGAGGAATAATGATCTGAATTTGAATAAGGGCTGTGTTGGGAGATCATTTGGTTCAGTTCTACAGGGTCACCAGAACTTCAATTTCCAATTCTTCAACATCATCAAAGACGTTTTTTCAGTCCGTCTTCATCGCCAAATTCGAGAGATATCTCAACAAGCGTACTGGTGAAAGTACCTACTACGGAGTAGTCTTTTCTGCTGTGACATGGGAGCAATTCGCATTTGATGATTTGCCATTGGAAATTTCTCTCAGTGACAAGTCGTTCTACGTTGCCACATTGTATGTTAAGAAAGACACGAAACAATGAAAATTTCTGTTTTTTCAGCAATGAACAAGGCAATATCATTAATCTCAAAAAGTCCGATAGTGGGAACTGCCATTGGGAGCCAAAAAAAGTTTCTGATGGATATGGAAGTTGGAGAATTGAAGTAAGTTTGAATCCTTTTTTTCAAATAAATACTTTAAATTTAAGACAACTGGACGTCTGAGCAAGACAAAAGAGGTGAAAGGTGAAGGAAGAGATGTATTCTACTTCCAATTGGCTGATATCGGGCTCACTCGGATTCCCAAGGAAATGTACAACATTCCGTGCAGAAGGCAAGTCGGGAAAAAAAAGTTCAAAATAATTCTCTTGTATTATTAGGTTGTCAATCAAAGTGGTTCGTTTGGCCCACCCGGATAAAACACAATGGAGGAATTGCTATTGGGAGGTGGTGTCTGCGGAGCCCTACAATGGAATGAACACGCGAAATTCAAGAGAGATTCAAAACAGCGAGAGGGAAGACCGTTAGAACGATTTTTTTTCTAGAAAATGAATTGGTTTTTTTTTCACTCTTATAATTTTTTTTTGAACTTCGGTTAAAATCCGCAGATTTTTTCTTTCCAATTTTTTTCATGAAAAATATAGCTCATTTTCAAACAGTGCCAACTTTGACAACTACAAATCAATTCACAAAAATGGACACCCAAATCGAAGAGACCGTAAGAAAATAAGAATCTTATAATAGACTTCAGTCTCTTTTTACAGAGAATTGTCAACACATTTGCCGTTGCTATTCTACCAGCAAATGTGCCTGCCGAATACTGTAGGGCAATCGTCAGAAACGACACAAAACCCCTTCGATGGGTTCATCCAATCCACTTTCCAAACATGACAAAGGAGTTTGAACAAGGAGATATTCTCATTGTTCAAATGAAGTGAGGATTTCCAATCGGTCACTGATAGTACAAAATTTTTCAGATACACCGACACCAATTCGTCAATCAAAGTTCTTGGATTTAAAGAACGGTGTCCTGTGGAGCCACGAATGTTATTCAATGGTGATGCTGATTTCGTGGTAGGATTCAACTTTTTCAATGTCTGAGAACTTAACCTAACTTTCTTTTTAGATCAAACTTTCTCTCGATTTTGCCTCTGTGCCGGTTTTTGTAGACGAAGAAGGCCAATTCCGAGTCTATGACCACCCAATATTGGGGTATGTCAAGGTCACCGCTCTTCATTTTCCAACAGAGGATGATAAGGCTGAGTGAGTAGTTTTTTTGTGGACTATACTTGAGATAACAAATGTTTTGGCTCGAAGCCACCAAAAACCTAATAGATGCTCTTCTGAGCTCAGTTGTGAGCTCAAGAACGTTTCTAACGGTTGGGCTCCAAAAACCCAAAAAATAACCCATAATCCGTTTTGTTAAGTGAAGCTCCAGTTATTCTAGGCCCGAAAGCTCAAAGTTCAGTTTTTTTTGAGCTCACAACTGTGCTCAGAAGAGCACTTAGCTAGTTTCGATTTTAATAAACAACATGGAATGGGCCACGAATACTTGTTGGGAGCCAGAATGAAGTTATATTTTCCAGGAAGGAGCTCGGATTCGTCATCAAATGGGCTCCGCCAATCAATGGACTCAAGTGCAACTGGCACTCTTTTCCATATGAGCCGGAGCAAATGGAAGAATTGGAAAGAGCCACCGCGGAGTTTGAAGAAAGGAATGCAGCCCGAGAATTGGAACGACAAGTGAGAGATGATGAGGGAATGGGAAGTAGAAATGGATCGATGTGAGTTTGCTATCAAGAATAGCCAATGCTATGATGAATTCCTTATTGTAGGGACTCTCTTCAATCGAGTATTTCTAGTATCTCTAGTATTTCTCGTGCATCAACAACATCGTCGGAGGACGATTCTTCAGAGGATGATGAGGGATTTGATAGATTTGTTCGATGAATCAAAATCAACTAGATATGGTTTCTCTGTACATTCGAAAACTCTGGGTTTGGAATTGAAGGCAACATTTGAACCAAATTTTTATACGACTAATAAAAAGCATCTCTGTATTTGTTTCTCTATTGAGATTTCTCTATTGCGACGGTTCGTTGTACCGATTTATATCTTTTTTGTTACATGTTTTCTGTTTATTTCAATGCGCCCGTCTTTTTCAGAGTTTTCTTGCTACTGAATTCTAAATTTATCGAAAATGGAACAAATTCGTGATATTGAGGTGAGTTTCATATAATTTCTCCAAGGATTCAGTAATCCAAAACAAGTTTTCAGGCTGAGGATGTCCGTCAAGTTGAGAATGTGGGGGAAGAAAATAAAGAGGGCAGCAGAAGTCGAAGCAGCTCGATGTGAGTTAGCCTCAGAAAAGAAGTCCCGTAAAAACTGTATTAGTAGTGCCCCTCCAGTAGTAGTGCCCCATTTTCAACATGATTATATCTTCAAACTTTTGACATTTCGACTATAAATTCAAGTATATTCGATTGAAAATGGTCCTGAACTTGAAAATATTTTTCAACTTGAATTTTCTCAGTTTCCTTCAATTTTCATAAGAATTGCCGATGAAACCAGTTCATAGTATCTCAAAATTTAGATAAAAAATGATCGAAAAATAATGGTGCCCTTCTAGTAGTATCGCCCCTCTAATAGTAGTGCCCTTCGTATAAATAGGTTGAAAAATAGTGGTGCATGCACTAGTAATACAGTTTTTATGCTGCTTTCATAGGGAATAATAACTTCCTCAAGTCTTGATGAAAATATATAACATCATGATTTCAGCAGCAGCGTGTCTCGCGCCGAAACTACTGACACCGAGAATGAAGAAGACTATGAAAGAAGGACTATTGATGTAAATGCCGGAAACATCAATGATTTTGAGGTGAGTTCATGAATAAAATGCCTGGCTTGATAAGATGAGGTTATGAAGCTCAATCAATTCGGTACTTATTCCAGACGGAGAGTGTCGAAGAAGAGAACGCGGCGGAGCAAATTGTCGAAATTGGAACTGTGTCTGATTTTGTGAAAAATGGAGTTGTGGAAGAAGTTAATGCTATTGAAGTTTTGGGAAAAGTTATCGGAAATACCCAACAATTGGGAATGATCAACGTAACGGTTTTTTCTAATTTGGGATATCAGCGTTTACTTATAGAAAATTAGTCGAAAATTATTCTTTGGAAAGCAAATTTACAATAACTTTTGCTTACTTCAAAGCTGAAAATTTTCAAGAAGATTATAGAGTTTGGATAATTATTTATTTTTTCCAGGATGAGAGCACCGATGATCAGGAAATCAAGGAAGTCTTGGAATATTTGGTTAGAAATGTGGTAGAAATTGAGTTGAACAAAGTAAGTTTTCAACATGGAGTCGTTTTAGTAATTTCGTATGTAAACCAAATGGAAAATGCTCAAAATACCATTCTTGATTCTTAATTTGAGAGAAATTTATTGAAGATTTTTCAGGCGAAAGTCACCGATGAGGAGAGTCCAGAAGATTTGAAGAAAGGAAACAAAGCGTCTGGCAGCGCTGAGAGGTGAGACATTTTTGAACGCCGTTTTCCAGTGTCGAACAAGTTTTTGGAAAAAATTGGAAATTCAAATTTGAATAATTAGTAATATTGAAACAATTTTGAGTTCAACCCCTGAAAAAATCTTTTAAACTTTATAGCATCACGTCACGCTCATCCACTCCTGACTTTGAAAACTATGAAGAGGAATGGTACTTTGGAAAGTGGACACCGGACGTTCCCATCGTATGCATTCAAAGGTTAAAATAGTTATTAAGAAAAACAATTTCAGGTCTCGAGAAAGGAGGCTGCTATTGTGGTCAGAGGTCAAGCAGATGAAGAGTTGTGCTGCAAGGTCTTTCGCCCGGTACTCGGCGAGTGTTTCTTGTATGACATTAACGTCTCCAAGAGATTTGAAGGATTATTGAATGCTGGGACGGTTATTATTTGTGATATTGGGTAAGGATTGTTTCAAAAGCACAACAACTGTACAAAAAAAGAGAGATCTTGCATCAAATAATGCTTTTGAAATGATTTTTTGGATTTCTCACAAGAGCCTTAACTTAAAACTCCCTATAGAAATTCTAAATGAGCAAATCTGCGTGAATTGATTATGAATACTTCCAGGGAAAGTGAAGACGGCTCATACCATGTCAGGAAAGTCCACGAAATCGATGAAACTTGGCTCTACCCAGTCCAGAACAACGGATGGGAGAGTGTTAAGGCATGTTGTTATTGTATAGGTTCTTTACTTTTTCCATTTTTCTTTAAGACATTCAAACAAATCACGGAAAAGGATGAGTTAATTGCGATTGGCCCCGAAGACCAATACCTTGTGCTCAGAAGTTATCTGGGCTTGATGAAAATTTATGATTTCCACTACACCCATCCTGATAATGAGGATTTGTAAGAGAAAAAGTTCACAAACCATGAAAAAAAAATTTTTTTCTAGGATAATGCTCATATACTTGGGAAGTGACATTCTGGAGTATGAGGAGGACGAGATTGAATGTCGATGGTTCTCTCTCCCACTTGACCCGAAGCTCGAAGCCCGTGTTTTCCGCGCTGATGTGGAGCATGCTCGAAACATGGAGGAATTTCAGAGAGAACGAAATCAAGACAGGTTATTAAAAAGTCTGAGCCGTTTTTCTTTTAAAATTTCGTTCCAGATCATGGTCAAGAGCTTCTACAATCCTTTCTGGAGATTCTGAATTGAAAGCTGATGAAGAAAATTTGGAGGAAGATATGAAATATTTCGAGGAAAAATATTCGGAAAATGAGAGAAAATCTCGCCTCGAGGAATGGCTAGAAAATGAAGTGGTAACAGCAAAACAGCTTCATTTTTCCATAAAAATATAAATTTCAGATCGTGGAACGCCGTGGACGCTGGTTCTCCAAGTGAGGAGATCGGAATTTCTCCACTAATTTTTTCATTGTTTCAACTAATTGCCGGGATCATATGCTTTTTTTGAGATCATCATTAGAATTATTTTTTAACTGATTCTTTTTGACTGCTCTGTAGTCTTATTTACACAGAATAGTCGGGAAGATGATATTTCTCTTTTTTAGAAGTGTCCAATATCGGTTTCCAAGGACCACCTTTCTGATGTTTTTTGTTTCTCTCAATCCACTCTTACGATTATGCAATAACCCTCATTCTAACCTCCAAAAAATGGGTCCGATGGTATCTTGGACCGACTTTTGAATTTTGCTGGGTGGAAAAAGTCGTTCGAAATTTGCGTTTTGGCTTGTTCCATGTCAGACCTGTTTTTTGTGCTTTAAAAAATGCTATGTTGAGAGTAATATCTGACTTTTTTTCAATGCCAATAAAATTGTATATTTGTCTTTTTTAAAAGTGTCCAATATCGGTTTCTATGCACCGATACATACTTTTTCTTGTTTTATAATGCTTATTGTTTTTTTTTTAATTTGCTTAGTCTTACAGAGTTATCTTGCTACTGAAACTATCTAAAAATGGAGCACATTCGTGATTTTGAGGTAAGATTTACTGATTTTTTTTTTGGTACAATAGGCTTAGATACATGTGAAAAATTTAGAAATTATGGGAAACTAAAACTATTTAGCTGCCTTTTTTCAGATTGAGAATGCCGATCAACATGGAAATATGAATGGAGAAGAGCAAGGAGAGTGCAGCCGGAGCCGGAGCACATCAATGTGAGTTACTAGGTTCAGGCAATCGAGAAAAGAAATATGCTGCTTTCATCAGGAGTTTTTAATTTTCACTATCTGGAAAGCTAATGAATTTTGAAATATTATAGCAGCAGCAACTGGTCCCGTGCACCAACTACAGACACGGAAGACGAGGATTACCAAGGATGGAGTGACGAAGAAATAGCTCCAGAACTTGATGGAGTCGAAGTTGGTAATGATATGGAGGTGAGTTTCAAGTCCCTAGTTTGATGAAATTAGCCTAGGAATTTCAACGGATTCAGCACTTTTTACAGAATGCGAATGCCGGAGAGCCGGAAATCATTGAAACTGGAGAAGAGCATGTTGAAATTGGAACTGTGGGAGAAGTCGTCCGAAATGCTGAGCAACACGAAATGCCAACCGTAAGCTTTGGTTATTGGAGGGGGGGGGGGGGGGGGGGGGGTACATACTAAATTTTTTTTTGAAAGCCAGTAAAAAGCTACTCTATGATCAACCAATTCACAAATAATTTTGCGCTTTTCAAAAAATAGGTTCCAAAAATTCACAGACAGAATTTTCCATTTTACAAGTTCAATAACTTTAATAATTAAAGAATGAGAGTGCGGAAGAGAATGAAATTGATGAAATTATGGAATTGGTCAGAGGTATTGAGCAAGTTGAAGTGAGTGAGGGGACTTTTTTTTACCTGAGGTGGTATTCATGAAAATTTCCTTTTTTTTTAACTAGTAGCAATTAAAATTCTCTGAAATAGGTTATTTAAGACAAATTTCCATAAAATGTACGCAAAGGAAAATTTTCATGAATACCATTCCAGTTGAAATCTCATCGAGTAATTGAATTAAACAAAGAATATGTTTCAGGCTGCTGATTCTGCTCAACGATGGCATGAAGACTCACACCAGGAGAACGAATGGGCTGAAGTTGACGAAAGGTGAGATATTGGGTTAGAAGTTTGAGGAATTAGACGTTTCCTGCCCGAATATGAATAATAAAATTGAACTATATGTTGGTTTAACAAAAAAACTGTTCGGGTATCGGAGGCCGATGGGTGATCTTTAGGGGCGCAAAAAAATCGGAGGCCGAGACGGAAATCGGAGGTCGAAGGAAAATGAGAGGTCTAACGAAAACCGAGATCGACCGAAAATAAAAGGCCCAAAAACATAGTTTTCTTGTATGTAGTATTATATTATCAACTAGTTATTGTGAAAAACTGTGATGCAATAAGCTTCAGTTGGAACCGAGAGCTTCGGAACAATTAGGACTTGTTACGGAGTTGCGGAGCTGCTCCCCGTAAGCGTAACCCTATGTTTTCAGAACGGTGAACCTTCGGCCTCCGGTTTTCGTTCCATCAAGATTAGTCTCTTTGGCCTCCGATTTTCCGACAGTCTTTTTTGGCCTCCGATTTTTTATTTTGGTCTCCGATTTCCGTATCGGCCTCCGATACCCGAACAGAGCCAAAAAAAGTACCTTCTTACGTTTTTCATAGCGGGAAATGAGAGAAAAGGGGCTACTTACAGGGCCATAGGGTACTGGGTGTGAGATTTTTCTTGTAGTGATGAAGCAAAATTTCCAGGAATTTGACAGTTTTCTTAGCTTAAAAAGGTATTGAGGAGCTTCTAATTTTTTTTCTTTGCAGGGACATGGCCACAGAAGCCCCTTATTACTATCCGGACGGCAGCCGGCTGGTACGTTATGAAACTTCTCAATATCTGATCTAAAGAAAATTTTTATTCAGCTTTACCGCAAAACCGAAGCTGTCGTCATTCGACAAAAAACAAGCCATGCGATCAACTGTGTGGTGTATCACCATTTGGCCGAAGAAGTCAAGCTCTATGAAGATAGAGTTACGAAAAGATTCCAAGGAAAGCTGACCGCTGGAACAAGTCTGATTTGTGATATTGGGTGAGCAAGAATAAGTTAGTCTACATACATGTTTCCCCATTTTTTCAGAGAGGCACCGGATGGAACTCTCTTCGTTATGAAGATTCACGAAATTGGCCGCTACTACTACTTGGTAGAAGAAGATGTGAAAAAAATTCCACACAAATCAATTCTGGTGAGTTCAATTCTATACACATTAAAATAATATAAATATATTTTTGCAGATCTCACTATGCCACAATTTCAGTGGTGTCATTCCACTCAGAAAAGCTGCTGATGACTCCTGGCGCATCTATAGCGATTCGAGGGTTGGACCCATCAAAGTGAAATGGGATGAAAAAGAAGAGAAGTCTCAAAAATGGTAATGAAAGAGATTTGTACCAAAAGAAAATTATGATTTGCAGGACAATGTCGGATTTTCAATACGTTGGCAAGGATGTTCAGAGCCCCAATGTAGACGGCATCAAATGCTACTGGCATCAGAAGCCACTGGATCCAGAACTTAAGATGAAAGTTGAGAAGGCCGATGCATGGCAAGAGTTTAGGATGACGGAATACGCCATGCTCGCAAAAGAGAGCGAAAGCTCAAGGTGATTAGAATTGAACATATAAAAATTTTCTTTATTTTGCAGACCGAGCTCGAGAGCTTCCACTATCTCGTCGGGATTTCCCGGCATGTACATGGATGGGGAAGAGGAAGCTTTGGACGCGGACTTCGATGAGCAAAGAGAGCTATATTTAAAATGTCGTGGTGAGCAAGAAGAAGAAGAATTAGATGAGGAAGAGGTTCTTGATGAAGACCAGGAAGCGTCAAATCAAGACAGCTTTACGGACGACCACATGGTATGGATTAAATTAAGCTATAATTTCTAGGAAACTATTATTCCAGATACCAAGACGTGGTCGTTTTTTCTCCATTTCATTGGATCTCATCAAGGATTCTACTACGGGTGAGATGGTTTACCGACTTTGAAGGATCAAAATTGAATCAATGCTTTATTTTCTTATCTAGGCCTTATAATGGTTATACTAAGTATTTTAATATTTTTTTCTCTTGCTAAGAACTTTTTTTTTAAATTCACTTCTTTTATTTGTAAATTTAAAATTCTGGTTTTTCTTATGTTTTTTTTTGAATATTAAATGTACATTTCAATCAAATTTGGTTCAATAAACAACATACTTTTAAAATACTTGTTTCATTTTCTTAAGCTTTCTAGATTTTGAAAAAAAAATATCTGCGAAAAAGTCTCACAGAAAAAGAAAACGTCCGAAAAACTTCTCTCTGTCTCTCAAAACGAAAAAAATTGCAACACCACTGAAGAGTACACTCTCTTTCCTTTGCTCTAGTTTTTCTTTATACGCAGAGAAGTGATGGCGGGAAGCTGATAAAGAGAAATACACATTGGCTGGGGGCACTGCAGCTGCTCACTTTTGATGTGCACAATGCCCAGGGAAAAAGACTAGAGAAAAAGATAAATTGCGAATCGGGTAGTCAGAAGAGGAGAAAAACAAAAATGAGCAGGTCAGTTGTCAGAAAGCCACTTCACAATAAAACGAGATATTAACATGGAAAAGGGATCCAACGTCTTCATAGAGCCCACTTGGCAAAAAAACTAAATATGAATTTTTGGAATGATTAGATTATTGATTTTGAAAACAGCTTACTTGAAGAACCAACTTATTTCGAGCAGAAGAAATAATATTTCATAATCACTGATACTTACATTAGCGTTATACACTATAAATGTTAATTTTATCTTCTAATTGGATGGGAATCAACATCCTGACGTACATCATAACGGTGGCGCCTATAAGTAAATTGTAAATATAGCTAACATTGATAAGGAGGGTTGCTTGCAAAAAGGCTCTAATGAAACGAGTTAGTAAACATGTGCACAATACGCAATCAGATATTTAAAGGTGGCGGGACATGAAAAAATTGAATTTGTAGTTACTTACCTGTTATGAATAATGGGCCATTCTAAACTCCTATCCGAAGTCCGGATAATCATAACTAGTAAGAAGGGAAAGTCATCACGCACTCTAGATTGTGGGCGCGAGAGGCAGATTCAAAGACGCCAAGAGAGGGCGTCCGCATTTTGGTCCCTGTGGCTCAGCCGGTAGTGCGCCCGACCACCAATCGGTACGGTAGCTTAGTTCGACCCCTCCGATGGTAATGGCTTTTGTTTTTCTTGAAAATAATCAAGATTGACAAATTTGTGTATACACCACATCTTACGACAAAATGCATGCAAAGTCTACAAAAAAGTCTACAAAGTTTTCATGTCCCCCCACCTTTAAGGCATTTCGAAATATGTTCCAAAAAACAAAGTTCCGAAAATTTCCCTGAATTTTACGCGTTTTTTTTTGGGAGAGTACCTCTAGTTTATGTTAATGTAACTGACCGCAAAATCTTATTTGAATTTCAGCCAGTTTGTACAGCTGTTCTCAAAAAAGATCGAATCGCAGCTGAGCATCTGAGCATCTGCATACTGTCTCCAAGGATTCAGCAAGATTCATCAAAAGCCACGACATCTGAAAAATAAATACAATTGTTTTATATTATTGATACTTGAACGGTTGGAACACCGTGCAAAGTTGCAGCAATTTTTTCAATTTTTCTGGGCAAAATAAAGAGCTTTCAGCACACTATATCTATGATCAATACGAAAAAGTGCTGCTTTGGTCTCTTGTGCACTGTACTGTGAATCATTCCTTTCAGCATCTTTTTCTCTAACTATCATTTAAATGTTTCAGTTTGTCAGTAGCCTTCTAAACTTACAATTATTTTTTTCTTGATCCAGTGAATGTCGGTTCTTCCTTTCTGTGCTCGTAATCAAACTGGAAAATTGAATTTCAGAAGGATATTGCCGGTTTCCTGGATCAATGCGATTCCCCATCCATAAATTTCCAAATAAACGTTTCCGTAACTTTTCACTTTCTTCTCGTCTGGCAAGAGTTGCTATTATCAGCAGCTTGATCAGGACTGTCCACCCTTGGCTCTAATCTTGGCTTTCTCTTTCTGAAAGTTGAAATTTCTGACGGAGAGTACCTCTAGTTCAAGTTAATGTTACTGACAGCAATGTTTCCTTCAGGCAGCTTAAGATTGGTGCAATCGATTGTGTTCGATTTCAATTGAAAATGAACAATGACACTCCATATCCAAGAACGCGGAAGAATTGATCCGAAACAACGGTACCTGAGAGAAATACGTTTAACACAGTTGGTCCTCATTTTATACTCGACTTTGTCGAAAACTGGAACAAAATTTTGTGATTTTATCATTTTTCGCAAATTTTTGAAAGACTTACCCTTACACTGAAAATTTTTTATATGCATTCCCGCTGTGTCTGCTCCTTCCCTTTATATTTTTGTTAATCCAACTTTACGTTCTTATCTTCGCACATATTGTGTCTCGTGTGTTTCTTCTTTTTCTGGGTGTTGTAGTTCACCAACTAGTAGATATTGGCAATTAAATTGTCCCCAAAGTCAATCTGGAAGGTTTGAATTGAGCGGTGTTGAGCGTTGCTAACATCCAATTGTGGTCTTTTTGCATTGAAGACTGCCTCCGAAAGTCCAGTAGCCTTCTATTTGTCCGATGTTTCCAGCGCGGTGAAATAAGAACTTTCCAAGCAAATTCTTCATAGGCACAAATCGAAATCTGCCTCGGTTGCCACGGCTTTGAATTCTCCTTCTGTCGCAATCTGACTTCTGAAATGCCTCCACAAGGTTCTTCACCATTTTTATTTGCCAACCAATTCATTTCGTGAAGGGGGTGAACATGTTCTGTAATCATCAAAACTTTCATTTTTGATTTCAACTATCTTGCGAATAGTACGAAAAGTAGAATGATTCGCGCAATTTTGAACACAGTTTTTGTGAAAGTTTTAGCAAAAACTGGAAAATGCCTACCATTTGCGCCTCGCTTGTACATGAAAGAGTTTTCCATATAGAAGAACTAAAGCAACTCACTTGTAAGCATTTATTAGCAAATCTTCTCCACATCTTTCATTTAGATCAGCACAGTTGTTCGACTCTTTCTCTTTCCGAAAAAAAGTATGCGTATTGTTAGATGCAGGTGTTTCATTCTTCATTAGATTGAACAAGAGACTTCTGATCACAGTGTAAACAAATCAAGATCGGCCTCATGCCTTATTGTCAGCCGTACCATCGAGAGTCAGTGATTTCTTATCAATTGTGGTCGAAGAGTGGTGATAAGGTACCAAAGGGCATCATTGTCTGCCTGTAATGGTCCTAGCGTCATTTTTTATTGGAGAGCAAATCTATGTTTCAAAGCAGATGTAGAGAATCGAGTTGTGGAATTTCTAAAGGCTGCGTAACATTCCAGTGCCCTTTTTGTAGGTCTTGTATGCTGAATGCTTGTTCAGAACGCAAGCCAACCTTCGATTCCGTCTGAAAAATTCATTTGATAATTCTGGTACCTGTTGAGCTCCCACCTAACCAATTCAAAATTCATCTTACTAGCGTCGATTTCTCGCACGTTCCTAGATGCTCCAAAGGAATCTTGATAAATTCTCACAACAGCGTCCTATATAACTCAGCTTTTGTGAAAACATGTGGTCCAGGGACAAACCGGTCTGATTTACTTGCTTCTGCGTCAATCTGTGATTGTTCATGGACCTTCTCATCTTCATTTTTTATGCTATTTTTTTTATCAGCTTGCTTATTTGTCTATTGACGTGGGTGTTCGCTTGTGACAGTCCTTTGAAAACAAAACTTCATTTACGATTCTAATGATCGCTTTCTTCGCGAATTTCAGAAGCACACGCCATTCCCCTTTGTTAAAAATCCAGGAAATCGTTCTTCTTTTTAGGAGTGTTCTGTAACAATTCAAAGCTCAGGTTTTGTCTTGGTATGTTTGTTATTGAGCGCGCTATGGCCAGTTTTAATAAAGTGTGAGCAATTCACATGAAATTGCGCACAAAGCATAATTTAGGACTTTAAGGCACGACTAGCCAAAAGCTATTTTTATTTATTGTTAAGGCAATGACAAGACCATCAGGCCTGTGGTGAGTGTACCAGCCCACCAAAAGGAAGAGGGCAGGGTTCGTGATGTGGTGGTACGCGCAGGCACCTCGTACGCTATCGACTTTTGAAGGTGTAATACTCACGTGGTCCTTGCCGGTCCTGTAGTGCAATTAGAAGAGTTGAAAGCTCCATTCGATGAAGTAGGATATGAAGCAAAACATTAGCATCGAAATCAGGTTTTATTGGAATGCCTGAAATACACAATCATTTTTTCATTTGAAAAAAGGGAAATTAGTTGACAAAATTAAGAGCGTAAAAACACATCTGATGGTTGAGATTCATAGAGATGTAACTATATGAGTAACGTTGAACCGAAAAATCTTTTTTAATGTAAAAACGTATTCATTTGCACAGAAAAGTCATCAAATTAAGAAGTAAAAAGAGTGCAGCATGATATTGTGCAGGAGGGCGCATTTGCATATTTCCACCCTTCTCGGCCGCATCAGTCTTCTCCTCCTCCTTCTTCTCCTTCCTGCTTTGTTCTTTAATCTAGGACTGTGAATCTAATGAAATGAAAAAGAGAAAAAATTTTGCTTCTACTGGGTCATTTTGCTTCTCGCAAAAATATTTTAAAAAGCAGCTGATTCGAATTCTTTATAAAAATCAACATTGATGTATTTATTCATTTTTTTCTTGCATTTAGGATGATAACGGCTTCCGCTAGAAGGACCATTCAAATACTCAATACAAAATAACTGCGCGCTAGGGCGCAATTGCATGATTTCCTAAAGAAATGATCTCCCCGCCTGAATAGCCTGCTGTGCACATTCGAATACGTAAGACATCCCTCCCCTTTGAAGTGTTAATTGATTTAGCGTATTAATTCTTCTTTGAAGTTGACTTCGTTAATTGCTTGTTTAATGCACGAGAAGTGGCATTATTAATTAAACGAGCACTTTTAGGTATCTCGTATTCTAGACGAAATACGTAGTTTGCTTAGAAGGTTCAACGACCATTTTAATGTTGTCAACTATATATCTATCCAAAATCCAATTTGCTCTGGTACCCCTTTTTTTCTTCTTTCTCTTATTTCTTTAGATTCATATCCTTCAATTCCATAATTTTTCAGGTATTCACTTTTGAAGAACCACAGAAAGACTCAAAAAATGCCACCCAAGACCAGGTCATCCACTAAAAAGGAACAAGAAAAGCCAACCACTTCAAGTGAGTCAGATTCCTAGACTGTATCAATCATCAATCCAGTCCATTTTCAGCTCCGAATCCTTCAGTTGTTCCCTCTAAGCCCACCCAGAAAGCTGCCAGAGTCACGCCCGCAGGGAGAAAGGCTCCTTCTAAGAAGAGAAAGCAGGCGATCCCGTCAACGAGTGAACCTGCAACCAAAAAGCAGGACACTGTACCAAAACGAAAAAATAAGTGGATTGTAAGAATGCCCCCTCGAGGAACAGGCAAGTTACTGATTTTGGAATTTAATTTCAACATTTTCTCACTCAAAATTTTTTTTTCAGGTCGTGCGGGACCAAAACGTCAAACGGATTCGACTACCGATGATTCACTTGAATTATCTGAAGTGTCTTCTGAAGAATACGATTATTTCCCAAGATCACGAGACGATGTTCCAGGTATCAAAACTTGACAAACGCCACTGATTCAGTTTATTTTTCAGTCAATTTTAAATTCCCCCTCCTCAACTTACCATTACTTGCTGCAACGAATATCTTTGAGCAGTTGAGGATTCAAGAGCAGTGAGTTTTTCCATACGTTTTTAAGGCTACCTTAGCTTTATATAAAAATACTAGGGTTGGAAAGTTTATACTGTATTTTGAGTGGAATTGAGCACTGCACCATAATTAGTTTATGACAACACCCATAGATTTTCAGACAAATCTGAAAATTTTTCAATATTTTGATTTTGTAACATACTATATGAGTGGGGGTTTGAGGTGTGCCTCAAGATGCAAAAAAAAAGTGTTTTGTCTAAAAACTATCAAAATCAGTTTATCCATGTCTAATATGCTTATGGTTTTATACTGACCATATTAAACGTCCTAGAAACATCAAAAATTCATGTTTTTCACCGAAATTTTGTACTGGACAATGTCTGAAAATCAGAATATCGGGCTTGAACAGAAATTCTCACTGATATTTGTTCTTACCACAGTCGAATTGTTCTATGGTAAATTTTTTTAATTCTTAAATGGTATGGGAAGTAACGTCCCTTGTAAGGTCGGACTTTTCAAAACTACTCTCACCTTTGAGAGCTGCTATAGTGATACTTGTGATATCAATGCAAAAAAAACAGTTTAGATTTTACATAGACTTTTGAAAATTTTCAAGCAAATAAAAAATTTGGAACTGTTCTAATATAGAGGACCAAAGTTTTTAAAAGACAGAGGACCGAAGGTTTTTCATCGACTAACAAGAATAGAGGACCCAAAAAATGCTTTTTTATTAAGTGCTTGATACTACACTGCGTCCAATAATTTTAGGACCCCCCTCAATTTTGGAGCTCGAGAAAAAACGAAAAGAGATATCAAAAATCTGTGAATTCCATTCGATTCCAAATACAAAATAACCCCCGGGCACAATTTTTCATGGTCCTATCACTTTCCTTGCTCCTACAGTACAGAAAAGTCACATTTTCGACCGTCCAATAATTTTAGGACCCCCCTGAAAATTGTGATGTGTCACTGCTTTTTTCGTAGTTTTAACTCTTCAAAATTATTTATTTTTACTTCTTGGAATGTTTCATGAAGTTTCTGATACGTTCCGACCATTTCCAACAAATATCAGAACTCGTCAAGAACCCACTTTTCACCTATTTTACGCTGTTTCGGGCAAAATGGGGTATAACAGAAGAGGAATCAGCTTTTCTCGGGATAATACTATCCAGATCAATTTGAAACAAGTTACTGATATAATTTTTAAAACATCCAAGCAGTCTGAAGGCTTTACTGAAAATATTTATGAATCCACATTCAGTTATAACACATTTTGCCCGAAATAGCGTAAAATAGGTGAAAAGTAGGTTTTTGACGAGTTCTGATATTTGTTGGAAATGGTCGGAATGTATCAGAAACTTCATGAAACATTCCAAGAAGTGAAAACTAATAATTTTGAAGAGTTGAAACTCCGAAAAAAACAGTGACACACCACAATTTTCAGGCGGTCCTAAAATTATTGGACGGTCGAAAATGTGACTTTTCTGTGCTGTAGGAGTAAGGAAAGTGATAGGACCATGAAAAATTGTGCCCGGGGGTTATTTTGTATTTGGAATCGAATGGAATTCACAGATTTTTGATACCACTTTTAGTTTTTCCTAGAGCTCCAAAATTGAAGGGGGTCCTAAAATTATTGGACGCAGTGTAGTTTCTTCAGACCTGCTTTTTTTTAAGACCTGTCATCTTTGATGGGACTCTTGGGACAAGTCATATTTTTTGGGTCCTTTATTCTTGTTAGTCGATAAGAATCTTCAGTCCTCTTTTTTAATTTTATGTCCTCTATTTTTTGGCTTCGGTCCTCTATTTTAGAACAGTGCAAAAAATTTCACCCACTTCCAGAGTATTCCTCTCGTTCTTCCGGAGATCGAGAAAACTGCTTCAACAAATCCCACAAAGAAGCTTCAAGACTCTGAACCATGCCGTCTCTTGGGGAGAAGATGTTTATTTAAAAAGAAGTGAGGTTCGCATTCATTTGACTTTCGAACAAGCGGAAAACCTAACAAAGCACCGTGTCAAATCAAAGTGTTTTGAATGGTCTTATACCAAAGAAAATGAGAAAGCATTCTGGAATATTCTCTCTCTTTATGATAAGAGACTACCACAGCTGCAACTGAGTGGGGAAGTTGACCAGAGATTTTACAACAGCTTAGTGGAATCACCAAGATGGAAAATGCTCAAGAGGTTCACGCAAGAAGCCTCATTTGAGTACAAACGATACGATATTTCCATTAGAGCATCTGACTTCTTTCATTTTAGAGATTTTCATATTGAAATCGAAAAAATGAATGATGATGAAACATGGCAAGAAATTTTGAAGGTAACTCATTCCCATTGTATTTTCATGATTCCGGCACATTTTTCAGAACTTCTTCAAAACGAAATCGACTTTTAGAGTTAGAACAAAGGAAGCTCTCCAATACGATAAGATCAAGGACTGGTTGAAAGACAACACTATTCGTGGCGATATGATTGAAATTTCGAAAGTAAGCTGTAGATTTATTGAAGCCTACAAACTTCCAAACGATCCGAAATTGGTTCTGGTTTTTGGAATGAGCAATTATGATCTTTGTGGAGCAGTTTGCGACAAGAAACATGTGGAGGGTCAGTTTACCGACTTCTGGAATGGAAGAGACTTGTAATTTGCTATTTTTCTCATCATCTTTCCTCTGCTTCTTTGTATTTCTTTGACAACTCGCACCCCTTGAATTGTATTTTTTTTTCTTCTTGTTTTCAATTACATCTCCTTCATATCTCACGTCATTTAAACAACTTTTTCCTTCTGAGCCTGTTTTTCTTCCCATACAGTCTTACACTCTCCCAATTTTTTATGTCTTTAAGTCGGTTCTTCCTTTTTCATCGATTTAAAGCTTTGTTTTTTGTTCGCAAATTGAAAAATTCAAATAAACTTTATATATTCGAAATGCTTTCCAAATTTGATTCGCCTGACTCTGTTGAAACAAAGAGGCACAAAGTACACAAAAAGCAGCTTATAAATTCTGAATCGGGGTGTTTTTTGTAGCCACATATCCGGTCTAGCTATTCTAAAATTTGGTTAGGACTCTCCAACTTTGGCTTTCTCTATCTGAAAGTTGAAATTCCTGACGGAGAGTACCTCTAGTTCATGTCAATGAAAATGTGCATCAGAGCGCATTTGCATATTCCCTCCTCCGTCTTCTTCCTCGTTTTTCTTTTTGTTTTGCTCCGTGATTTAGGACTCTTCAGATAGCAAGATACATTTGAAAGAAGATTCTAGGAAACTACAGCAGATTAAGCATGAATTTGTATGAAGAAAAAATCATGCATGACATGACTCCACTTGTATGAAAATGAACCACAAAAGTGATCAGATACTCAGAAGTCTTCATAAGAATATCATAGTACTGCTCAGAAATGCTCAGAAAGAAAATAGCCAAGCTAATATATTTTAGGGGTCAAGCAGAGGAAAATGTCAAACAAGTTGTTCCGTTTTCATTCTTAAAGAAGATTCTAGAAAACCACAGCTGATGATGCATGAGTTTGTATGAAGATTTGAGAGATGTAATCTTGTTAAAACTTTTTTTTCAGGTTTCGGGGGCAAACAGTCATATTGATGCATCTAGAATTTTCAAAAAAAAGCTTATAAATTCATTGGAAGTTGGTTCAGAGAAACCCAGACACTGGCAGGTCTTCCTTTTTAAGTTTAGAATACTGTTTTCCCTTGAAGCATGATAGCAATGTCAGTTAGAGAATAACTGCATTTCTTTATTTTTGATGGTTACTGATATTGTAGAACCCTTCTCAGAGTTTTCGGGTTTCTTTTCTCAGGGTTTCAATTTCAGGTTTGATAAAATATTGCCATTGGAACATTTTTTGCAATTTGAAAGATCTGAAAATCTTGGTAGAAAAGATCAAAAACCATGTTAAACAAGTTATTTCATTCCACATTATTCGTTCAAAATGATAAATTGGAAAAAATGAAGGGTTTATGGTTTGAACAACATGCGTCGGCGCATTGACCAAGTCAATTGAGGTTGGAAGTCATATCGATTTTGAGCAATGGTCTTCTCAGGGATTGCTGCTGTAATCGCTTGCATAAGCGCTTCAAATTTTGGAGGAGTTGGCTTTGCAACCTGGAGAATATCATTTGTTTAATTACCCGACCCAATAAAAAAAACCAACCTGGAGCACAGATGGTAGCTTAAACGGCAAGTAGATGCGTCTCACCGTAAACTCGACATCTAAATATCTTACTGGGGAAGGAGTATGCTCCTCTTGATGAGACATTTGAGCCAACAGGAAGAGGCAGACAAAAAGGGCAATGAGCTTCATGATAAATGATAGCCTTCATTACCAAGGGCTCTTTTTATAGTAGTATGTGAGATGGGCGGAGATTCTTCTGGATGTTATGAAAACGCACAAAAAGTACAAAAATTTGTAGCAATAATAGTGGAGGGTGAGTCTTGCCATTATCTTTTTGATGTCAAAAATGAGAAATATTATGGGTATAAACCGGTGCGTGGTTTATTGTAATATTTATGTATTTCAAGAATAACGTGGACGGATAATGATAGAATCGGGAAAATCACAGAAAAGAGTTCATCAAAACGGATGGCATAAAAATCTTGAAAGCAAAAATTATTCCGGGTAAAATTCTTTTTAGTGCGAGCATGAATTGATAGGAAACAGCATGTTATCATGTTTTCAGTTCGAGACTTTAGAACATTCTCAAAAAAAAATACACGGTTTCTACTGTCTGTTTTTTTAGTTAATTTAGGGGCTTATGAAAATAATTTTAATATAAATTGTGTTTAGGTTTCCTTTGAATTTCTTGGAGAAAGGGGTCGAGTTTTTTTCGTGAAAAATCTCGACTCTCACATTGAATCAATCTCAATCAATTACCCTGGAATTAATTCTTTTATTGTCATCAACTGGGTATTACTACTCAAAGTCATTTTAGAACTATCCTAATATCATTTTGGTTTTGTCAGAAAAATGATGAAACAAAAAAATCTTTTTTTTAAGAGCAACTTTCTACAAGAACGAGACTTTTCCCACTAGGCTTTGGCACAAAAAAAATATCTTTCATCATGAAGCTCTTCGATCTTTTTGTCTGCTTGTCCCTTTTGGCTCACATGATAATTTTTTCATCTTCTGTGGAAATACAGTAAGACCTGTGTTAGCAACGCCCCTTCAATAGAATTTCCCAGCCAGTAGTAGTGTCCCTCTAATAGAGATACCCTCGGATGACGAGGTTGAAAAACAGTGGTGAATGCACTGGTAATGATCCCACAGAGCAGTTTCCTATTAGAGAGGCAGTAACATTTCCAGATGTATCTAATTGCCATCATTTTCAGTTATCAAGATTAGTATACTGTATACCAGCCCTCTTTCTGAAAGACAGTAATATATTCAGATTAAATCAATTGTCATCATTTTCAGGTAGGTATACTGTATACTGTATACCTATTGTGGGATTTGTCATCATAATTAGAGACTCCTCCCACTTTTGTAGATTAGGACAACACCAGCGTCTTTGGTGGGTATATAAGGAACATATTTCCAGATGAAAGTCATTCAGTTGAGTCATTCGATCTTATTCTCCAATGTTTCCATTTGCATTATAAACCTCTGATGTCTCCGATATCGTTGTTAGTCTACCTGCCCCTTTTCAGAACGTTTCCAAAAAACCATTTTAAGTTGCTTTTCTTATAAGGTCCCTTGTACCCATGCATTTCGTTAATTCAATTTTATTCAATCCCTGCAAAATCTTTCTTGACATTTGGTGTCCTTTTTTTTGGTTTCCCGTTCTTTATAACCCTGCTCTCTTTTTCCTCTTTTTGATGTCTTTTTCTTGGCTCGGAACCCAAATTAAAAATTGCCCATTTCCTTCAACACTTACTCTTTTCGTCTCTTTTTGGGTTATCTTCTTGGGGCACTCTTTTTGAAAGGGAGCCAACATTTACGAGCACCTTTTCATGTCTTGTTCTCCTCCATTCGCAGTATACACTCGCCTTGAAAGTAGTGAAAATTTTGAAATTTCAGTTTTTTCAGCTTCATCTCAGCGCAATGGCTCCGTCTACTCCAGTCTGCCGTCGTCCTTCAAAATCTTCGAAACCTCTCCGAGTCTCCAATGGAACACCCGCAATCGCGAGGACTTCTGGAAATTCAAAGGATACCACATATAGACCACCGACTGCTACCAACAAGACCCCCGTGGCTCCCAGAACACCAAGGACTCCAAGGATTCCAAGGTCTCAGGCTTTCAACAACTTCCTGGATAATTTGGATTGGGAACCCTTCAAAGCTAGAGTCCGCTACGAGAAATTCGACGCGATTGCCGATGCTGATGTCCGTGGATACGTGCGACGTCATCATGAGGAATGCCTATTATGGTTTTGCTCCATGGATAGAATCATGCCTTGCAGGATTCAACAGAAGAAGACGTTTGTCGATTTTATGAAGGACAACTCTAACAGACGTTTTTGTACGCCACCGAGAACAACACCGCGAGTTAATAAGGTATCTGCTGATTTAAAAAAAAATAATTTTCGAGGGGGACAAACAAGTGTTGTTTCTTAAAATAGATTTTGGAATTTTTTTTTGAATACATTTCTTGAGACCTAAACAACAACCTTATTGAATATCTTCATTATCGCAAAACGTGTTTTTGTAACTCCCAATAAGTGTCTGAGAACTGTAAGATTTTTCCGATATTTCTCTAAATGTCCATTTGATTTGCCCAAGGTTTGCTAATTAAAGTCTCGAAAAAACGTTATTGGAAAAAAAAAACAATTTAACAATGATAAACATATTTCAGAATGTAAGTAGCGACATCCATTGCGACGATTGCGGAGCCAAACATCGCAGAGACAACAATCTTCGTTGGTTAGATGAGGCAAGAGCAAATGCTGAATTATCGGAGAGTGTCATGATGAGTAGTGGGGATAATGATTATTAATTATTTATCTATTTTCATTAATTTTTTTCCTAATTATTACAAATTCACTTAATTATATTACTTTTCTTTCCATCATTTTTTTTCTTTCAATTCTCTTTTTAATATTGTTTTTGTTTTGTAATCGAAAAGATTGTTGCTAAAATATTTTTCATTCGTCATAATAATTCGGAAAGTTCAATAAAGTATGCTTTGAAAAATACAAATGATTCTAAATTTTTCTATGTGAAGGTTTGAATAAATTTAAAGAAGTGCCTTTGCAATACCTTTAAATATCGGCCAGCTGAATTTTTCGGCAGTCTGCTTCAATCAAATAGATGACTAGTTTACGTCTCTTTCTCTGTAGGCTGTAATTAAAGGGCACGTCCTGCAACCATTTAAGAGCCCTTTCATTAGAGGTCCCTTCTACCAGAATCTGCTAATCATTCTGAAACATTCCCTCGCGGGTTATGACCAAAAACAGAACTTGTGAATGAAAAGCGGCCTTTCTCCTTTATCAGTCTCCAAATTTTCCCACGTTCTTGTTATTTTGTTTCAAATGTACACGTATCTTTTACTTTTTCTTCCTCTACACTTTCTTTTTTTCGTGGCTCATCACATGCTTTACCACAAAAGTGAACTAGACAGTAAAAGTTGTCTAATTTTGTTGATAACTTCATTGATTTCGAATTGATTGTCTGCGCTTTTTTATTGGGTACAAGTTCTGAAATTCCTGAATGAAAAGATCGAATGCCGATTTTAACGAAACATTTCATTCCACAATATTCGTTCGAAAAACTGGGCAAATAATGGGTTTATGATTTGAACAACATGCGTCGGCGCATTGACCAAGTCAATTGAGGTTGGAAGTCATATCGATTCTGGACAATGGGCATCACTGGTGTTGCTCCTGTAATCGCTTGCATAAGCGCTTCAAATTTTAGAGGAGTTGGCTTTGCAACCTGGAAAAAATAATTGTTTAAATCGGAAACCAATTGAAAAATAACTAACTTGGAGCACAGATGGCAGCTTGAACGGCAAGTAGATGCGCCTCACCGTAAACTCGATATCCAAATATCTTACGGGGCAAGGAGCATGCTCCTTTTGATGAGACATTTGAGCCAACAGGAAAAAAACAGAAAAAAGAGCAATGAGCTTCATGATTAAAGATAGCATTGATTACACGGGGCTCTTTTTATAATAGCATAAGAAAAGGGCGGAGTTTCTTCTGGATGTTAGGAAACGCACAAAAAGTACAATAATTTGTAGCAAAAATAGTGGAGGATGAGTCTTGCCATTATCTTTTTAATGTCAAAATTGAGAATGATTGTAAGTATAAACCGGCGCGTGGTTTATTGTATCTCGAATAGAATTTTTGGAAGCTTTATTATTTATGTATTTCGAGAATGAGGTGGGCGGATAATGATGAAAATCGCAGAAAAAAATTAATGAAAACGACGTTCTGGCCTGAAAATTTCACATGCAAAGACTATTCCTGGCAAAATTCATTTGATGCAAACACAAATTAATGGAAAACAGCTGAAACAACGTCCATGTGTTCTAATGGTTTTAATCTGAAAACCTACGCCAGATCTTAAATAAAAAATAATAATTTGGATAATGTTAAGAGACAGACGGGTAGACGCATTCCCATCTGTTTCACCTCCCCTCTCTCTCATTGTGATGGGAAAAATGCGGTAAAAGAGGTGGCGGAAACGAGAAGTGGGCAGCCTTTTTCTTGTTGTAACTTTGTTCATAATGCTCAGTTTTCAGTAATTTTTTTAGATGTATGATTGTCGATATTTCAGCTACAGGCCGGTTAAAAATCGGTTTGAAACTCGACTCAAAAAGCAAAGAAAAAGATCCTTTAGACCATGAAAATGGGCGCCTTTTCCAAAATGACAACATTGGTGTCAACATCTCTTTTTCAATTCACTGCCCTCTTTTTGATGGAACAAATGCGGTAGGAAAAAAGAAAGTGTTTCAACTGATTTCAGTGCAAATTGGTATTGAGGATTTTCACATTTTTTGGACAAATAAAATATTCATCTTTTGAAACGTAAGAAAGTTCTGCGAAGGTATTTGGATACACAATAAAATTGAAAAGTTCTGAGAATCAAACTGTCCATAACTTCCTTCAGAATGCCTTGTTCTCTACGATTTTGCTGACATGTGTTTGTTGATATTTCAGTTTTACACTTGTTCAATACTGAATTGGACCGACTGATGCTTCATTCGATACAAAACAATTTCATCAAATTTTTGGAAACGTATCTGTTGAAAACAATCTAAAGTTGAGTTCGAACTCTGAATTGGAGATTAAATAAAATTTTTTTCCCAATGAATACAAGAGTTTGTCTACCACAGATGTATGAAAAGCGATAGTGGCAATAGAATAGAAATACTGAATTTTCTGCATCAGCTTTCTTGGGGACAATCCTTTTCTAATGGCCTAAAAGGTTTTTGAATGATTATACAAGTTCAAAGGTAATTCTGTCTCTGAATACCCTTCATCTAATGTTTTCAAAGAAAAAGTTTGGTCCAGGTGCCCATAATGTTGACTAAACTAGGTCAGGATTTAAGATGAAGCCCAGTGGACACCTGACATAATATCTCGGCTCCAAGGAAGTCCATCCACAAAATCCTAGACCTTCCCTCCCTAAATAAAAATCTAGGTCAAGACATAGATTCGAGATATACGTTTTTGAGTTCTCGAGATCAGATTACGTATGTTCCATAAGTTTCAAGACGCTGTCTGCACATTTAATGATTGAGGTCATGACCTATTAGGTTGGTTCATAAGTCTTTGGGTGTTTTCATTCAATATTTTGAAGTGCCATAAAAAGGCAACTAGAGGAGCTGATCTTTAATCTTTTCAGGGCTTTATTGCACTATTATATGACTCTATTTTAGCTGAATCCAGAAGAACTAGGGTCGAGTTGGCTCGAACTAGAACTGAGAGTAGTCACTGACTTCGATTTCTGTGCGTGTTAGGGAAAGAACCATATTTTCATTACTGAGCTATTTTGAATTCCAAATTTTTGTGAGCGTTTATGGGGATGTTGGCCAAGCATAAATAACAAACGAGAGCAATTCAACCACTTCCAGCGTCACAAATACTTTCGGTTCAGTTATCACATTCACAAACTAACAGAAGTGGTTTATCCAATTCAACAAATTTTCTCAGTTTTTCGAAATTTACAGAGATGATTTTTTTTAATTTCGAAAAGTTTGGTCGGTCAAGTATTACCGTCAAGTCATTCAACCAGATCAATTCGAATAAAAAAGTTATAGCTACTAATGTAAGAGAGCTCCAAATTTTTCACATTATGATCTCTCATGCTATTATTTCTAAAAAAATTCGATCCAAACTAAACTGAGTTGTACATCAGTGTATCAACTCTTAATACCCACTAAATAATTAGACTTCTCCATATTGTAAGGAAAACCACATTGAAAAACATTCCGATGGATGCCATTTTCAGTTATTAAAAATGGGTCGAAATTGTTGAAGCTATGTTTTTCGTTTTTTCGAGCTTATTAAAGTAGGCGAATTCTTACAAATAGTAGGTGCGAGAGCCATTAATAGTACCTTAAAAATGATCCAAGTTCCAATTAGATTGCGTACTTGCACGTCTTACACTGCGCCCCAAAGTTGAGTTCCCTCGGAAGTCGAAGACCAAGTTCAATTGAATAGAATTCTGGAGTGAGGGCAAATGGAGACTAGGTCGTGACGGTTTCATGATGCTTAGACAATATGTATATTATTCCCACATATCAGACATTTATGGGATTTTTTCCAGTCAGCTCACAAATAGTAACATAACATAACCATCAAACTCCAAAAATCTGGTTATACTAAATATGATTTATCACCCAGAGGAGGGCTCGGGAATTCATACTCAGTTGTGTTTTTCAAAGAGATATAGTAGCCTTATGTACTGGTCAAAACCCGAATCTTAACATTCTCCAGCTATAGAAATGCAGTCATTCGAAAAATGCTATTAAAAATACCCAAGGACTTATGAACCAACCTAATAGATTCGGGATAGGAATTTTTGAGCTTTCCAGTTCAGGTTGCATACGTCCCCTAAGTTTCAAGGCGATACATGCATATCTAAGTATTGAGGTCACGACCTAGTTTCGATTTATCAATATTCAGAATCTCCATCTCAACATTAGTCAACCCAAGAAGTTTCAGGTGTCTACGACCACTCTGGGATAAAATCGTCAGGCATCACATATATAGGTCAACGGATACCAGAAATGAAATCAGCAACCTCACTTACCCCAAGGTACCAAGTAACAGCCCCCAAGGTCCAACGGGAGCTGAGATCCTCAGGCATCACATATATAGGTCAACGGATACCAGAAATGAAATCAGCGACTCAAGTTACCCCAAGGACCTAACACTCAGCCCCCACGGACCAATAGGAGCCAAAATGTGAAAAAATGGGATTAACCCCGCCCTGTTCCAGAGGCCGAGGTCATACGTGGCAAGGTCGATGACGGGGCAAAACACCAGAAAAAATTCATTCCCTGCATCAATCAGGCAAGCTTTCGGACAACCCGTCGTCACTGTCATCGTCGAATAATGGATATGGTGAGTTCCAGGAAAAATGGTCCCGCACCGTCCATATTTTAGTGCGAAAAATAGGAGTTTGTGAGCATTTTCAGCGGTTTTTTCAATCGCTTTTAGGTGGAAATGTGGGAATTTTAACTGGGGAATGGGTAGAGGGTTAGTCAATATATATTTCTGGAGAGTTACATATTCAAAAATGTGGGTCATTGTCGGCTGGGAAGCTTTGCACCCGAGGGAACTTTGAAAAAATTGAAAAAGTGGGGTGTTTAAAGTCAGGGAAAAGTGAGGTTAAAATGGGAATTTCGGAAAATTAAAAAGTGGGATGGGTACAGTAAAAAGTTCCCAATATTTTTGAATCAAATAAACAGGAAAAAGTGGGTCAGTGTCGCCTGACAGCTATCAAAAACATTGAGTATTTTCCAAAAAAAAAAGTCTGGAAAATGTGTTAAGTTTAGTAATACTTTTCAGCAAAATGTACACATCATGAGTTACGAGGAGGAGGCTGAGATCGGAGCGATGCTCCAGAGAAAGTCTGCGGAGGAGCCTGATTCTTTGCTCAAGCTGGTGCTCAGCAATCACATTGTTCGAAAGTACAATGCGTTTCAGCAGTTCAAAGCCGCTCATCCGCGAGTTGTTTTTGAAGCTCGTATGCAGTTGGTGAGCTATCTTATCAATATAAATTTAATAAAATACTTTTTGCAGTTTGAGCAACGGATGGCTGAGATGAGAGAGGAGGAGGAGGAGGCTCGGGAGGAGGAGGAGGCTCAGGAGGAGGAGGAGGCTCAGAAGGAGGAGGAGCAGGGGGTGGAGGAGGAGGAGCCCGAAGAGTCGGAGGAGTGGCAGGAGCCAGAGGAGCAGAAGGAGGCACAAGAAGAATATTAGGATATCATACTAGTACTGAATTTGAATAAAAATGAATTATTTGTATTACTTTGAACTTGAAAAAAAGCAAGCAAAAACCAAAACTAAAGAAAGTGACTAAAGATATTAGTTGGTAGAAAAAATTCTTTGGGATAATTTCGAAAAGCTTCAAGAAAACTGCAAGCATAAGTCAGTGTTATTGGAGTTGAGAACGAGTTAAGTTCTGATAGAAAATAAGAGAAAAAGATTAAGTAGTCCACATTTTCTAAGGTTGAAGAGAACAAAGGTTTTTCGAATAATTCTCAGGGATTTTCCGAAAATCTTCGAAAAAAAAATCTTAGAGAAACATCATTTGCTACAAGTTCAAATCAAAGCATTTTCCAAGTAGTACTTTATTGTCATTTTTTGTTCTGAACCCAATTCAAGTTTTCAGTTTTTTAATTTCCAATTATTTTTCTTTAGAAAGGTGAAAAACTCCAATAAATTCATTAATTTTTTTTTCCGCTCAAAAAGCAATAAAACCTTTTTTCAAAAGAAACTTTTTCGAGAGGATTACACAATTTATTAATGCAATTCCGCTCCACCGGTCAATTGTTTTTTGTACAGTTTTACTTTTTTCGAAACATTTTTTTCGCATTTTTTTCCGGCATTAGTTTTCGGTTTTGACCATTTTTTCGCCAATTTCATAATTTTTTTTGCTGTTTTTTGTAATATCCATGGTGAAATCAAAGTTAATCGGAACCTTTATTCTCAGTTTTCCAATTTCCAGCACTTTGGCCAATAATGAACAAACTTGTGGCTGCCATAGTTGCCTATGAACAGGGGGACATATTCCAGAGCAGAGAGGAGTATTAGAGAAAGAGAAGAGAATTGAAACTCTTTCTAATTGAAAATTTTTATTGATTTCCAGGTGCTTCACAATGGATTTATAGCTAGTCAACTCTAGCAGCTGATCCATTCAGTAGAAGGACAAATGCCTGTCGACCAGCTGGGAGGATCTACATGTAAGTTTTTTTTTTGAAAAAAAACTTTGTTTTCCTTTGTTTAAAACAAACTTATAGACCGAAACGCCAGGTTCCAAAGCCTATAGGGTACAGGAAGCAGGAGAGAAAAAAAACGATAAATGGTAAAGAAAAAGATTTTTTAAAAATTAAAGTGGTTTTTTTTGCAGAATCCCAAGGACCATCTTTGCCGAGCTCTTGATATTCATGGAATGACGCTGAGATTAGCAGCCGAAAAAATATGAGAAGGTAAGAGGATCAAAAAACGCTCTTTGAAAAAATTGTAAAGCTTTGATTTGTGATTTCCAAAATCTTTTAAAATTTACATTCTGAGAAAAAATGTTTCACTAAGAACCAATGCTCAGTATGTAGCACATTTAAAATTGCTGGAACGCCTTCATCACAACGAGCCATATTCTCAAGGAAAAGAGCAAAAAGAAAAAATTATCTTTGTTTTTTGTTTTTTCCTATTGTCTTGAGTTTTGAGTTAATGAAATGAACTTATTTTTAGCTTTTTTTTCTCTCTTTTTATCTTGTGTTTTTTTTCGACCGACCAGTCGATTATCTCACTTTCCCTGTTCAAACGTTGATTCGAATTGCTAATGTTTTAAAAAACAATGAACGTCTTCTTTTTCTTGAGCATTTGAACCAATAACTTCCCCGAATTTCAACCAAACAACATTCGGATCATCTGGCTTATTTTTGAAATCAGGCGTCACGGTGGAAAACAAAAAAACCAATTTATTTGGTTTATTTCAAAGGCCAAAAAGAGGAGAGTGTCGAAAAATTGTCTTACTCTATTTTTTCGTCTTATCCGTGGAATTAAAACAAATCAGATATCAAGTCTTGTTCGAAGATTATAATTGGTGTTCTGACATCATTGAAAAATCATTTTTCTCTCTAAAAGCAGGTAGCGTTTCTGGGAAAAATGGGAAGAAAAATGAACGCCATCACATTTGACAGATTTATTTTTCCCGTATTTCTTTGTTTCATCTCCCGTCTCAATTAGTGATGAAAGAGATGCAGGAGAATATAAAAGCAAAAACAAATAAAGGGGAGGATTTCTCTAGTCATAACTTTATTCAGATTGCTCCGATTTCTATATTTTTTTGGCAATGCGTTTGTCAATATCTAGGTTACGTGCTGCTTTGAAATACGGTTTAAAATTAGAAAGGAAACTGACAACAACTTTATTTTTAGGCAAGAAATACATTATTTTTGAAAAAGTCTCTGAAGCCGACAGTTTTTCAAAACAGATAACTGCAGAATCTTTCAAATTTTTTTGGATTTTTCACGAAATTCGGTACTTGATTTCCGGAAATTCGAAATTTTCGATTCATGCAAACTTTCGAAAAATATCATCCACCACCAAAAAAGTAACGAAAACTTTTTAAATGTGTTCAGATTACTCTATGGGAGCCTGAAAACAACATAACTTCGCGAAAAAAAAATAACAAAATTCGTAGATTGCTTTGCCAGTCATAAGTCTCTGGGGATCAAAATTCGTCTTTCTACTAATGTGCAGAAAGCTCCCAGAAATATCTTTCTTTCAACAGAGAACAATGTGGATCCAACAAAAAGGTAAGATACAAAGAAAGAAAATGTTGGTAATCAACGAAGACAAACATCTATATGCTTCTATAATAACGAAAAACACAAAAATTTACTCAAAAAAGGCAAAAATGCAGCTAAAATTACCCAGTTCCTCAAAAATTCTGTCTTTTTACCACTAAAACAACACACATACATCGCGCGGGAGGTCTATCTTCTTTTCGCAGGGGCAAATAGATAGATAATTAGTGTAATGGCCGGAGATGCGCATGGAGAAGAGGAAGGAACAATGTCGAATGCAAGTGTCTAACACAAGTCACTGCCCATATCCGTCAGCAAATAAGAGGAGGAGGCATGCAGTAGAGAAGAGGGGGAGAGGAGAGATAGACCCCGTGCGAAAAGAGGATATTGGACCGAAACCTCGTGAATTGAGTGTTTGCCGAAATTCTACAAGGGTGAATGCGAAAATTTTGAAGACATATATAAGGCCATAAAATGAACAATTTTTTTGAAATTTTTTTTTGAAATTGTAGAAATTTTGATTATATTTTTTTATTTGTTGTTTTTCCCCACAGAATACTTTTGAAAATGAACTAAACTCAAAAAACAGCTATATAGTATGCAATTTCAGCGTATTCTACGTTAAAAAAAATTTTTTTTGAGAATTTTTTTTGGATTTAAAAATTATTAAATTCTACCAGATTTTATGAAAAAAAAGAACGATCATTTTGTTCTTTTCCCGATTCTCAGATTTTTTCTCATTTTTATTGTTTATCGTTATCCTTACCTATGGTGAACATAAGGAAATTTTCAATAATTTTCAAAGTTAGTCTATTTTTTAAATATATTTTATCGCCTAAAATTAAAGATCAACTCATTCCAATTTTTCGCTTTATTGAGTAATTATTCAAAATACATGAAAATATAAAAAAAACCGAGCGATGTAATTCACAAATACGAAAATTCTTAAAGACAAAGGCAGCCAAGAAACTGGAGATATAAAAAAAAATAGAATAATTTTTGGCTTGAGAACAAGTGAACAGGCAAAATGGGTCTCCGGGATAGTGTTAGGTTATCACTTTGACATGATTTGCAAAAACGTTTGGGAGCAGAATAATAATTTGGGAAAAAATCATTCGAAACGTGTTTCTTTTTTCTTGAATGGAGCTACGTTTACAAATTACAAAGACATACTTTTCAAATTAGCACATAAAGCTTCAACCTTATCTGACTCCTCTTCCTTCTTTTCTTTTTCCTCCCTTGCCAAAATCGGGCTGCAATAGAAGTGCACATCCCTCTCATTTGTCACCACTAATTGATTGACCAGTGGATGAAGAGTGACCGAAGAAACAGGTGCGGAGTTGTGTGGAATGATAGCAACAGGATTTCCACGATGGAAAATCGACCATATTACAACATCCATTCCAGTCATGCTAAAAATTCAATAAATTTTTGTCACACTCGTCGAAAATCGGCCCGCCCGGGTTTCAAAAATGCTATTTTTCAAGCTCATTTTTCTCAATTTTCATCTTGATTTTGGAACGTTTCCTTGGTTTTTATACTGAAAAAATTATGAAATTTTTTTTTGAAATGCAAAACATGTTTTGCCCTGAACCCCTGCCCGGCCCGTGACAAATAAATTTTTTTATGAAACTTTCTCATTTTTTACTCACATGGCCAGAAAGTCATTATTGACCGACATGCTAACTGGGTAATCGTACTCAACCCAATTAACATTAGAAAACTTGACATTGTCACAGAGCAACATCACGTCCAAATCAATGCAGACTGGCTTGATCTGAAAATCATTCTCATTTTTCCTCAAAAAAAAAACCCAAAATTCAATTACCAGTGTATGTGGGTCTCTTGGAATAGACGACCTCTGAGTTCCTGTGATGTACAGGTAACGATTGTCTCTGGAGAAGCACATGGCGGCATTCAATAGATTCAGGTTTGTTCTGAACTCGTGGTCAGTGGCATCGAAGATGTTGCAATGTTGGAGAGGGAAGAAGAGACGGACTTCCTCAGGAGCATCTTCCAATTCGCTGAAAACTTGTTTTCGAAATGGTAAGAGAATCTCAACATTAAATCAAAAACTATCAGAATTAGTTGCCCTATATCATGTCATTCTTAGTTTTGATGAAATGCCCAGAAAAGCCCCAAACCTTTCAAAATTATAAATCTTATGATAATTTTGTAGTGGGCTACGTCTGCAATCCGGAATATCAGGTTTTTTGAATTTTTAGAAACTTCTCATTATGATTTTCATTGTCAGCGGGCCTAAATTGGTCTACAATAAATTTTTCAGTAAAATCCGTAATACTATGAAGGAAAACGTTCTCTGTAAGATGAAAAAAGCAACGACCATCTCTTTTCGGTTGCCCGTGAAATAACACAGAAAGCGGGAGGAGGAGTGAATTTTAACCAAGTGTATAGATAGCAGGGGGCTTCACAAAGCTCCAATCAGAAATTGAAAAAGACCGATATGAACCGAAAGTAATGCCCTATTCATTTGTTTGATTGCAGAAAGAACAGTAATTAGAAAATTTTCGAAAATTCGTGTTTTTAGCAAAATTTTGTACTGGACGACACTTATAATCAAGAATATCGCGCTCCTTAGAATTTTGTGAATTGTCATTATGATTTTGTGAATTGTCATTATGATTTTTGATCTCAACGGGTCTGAATTGGTCTATAACGAATTTTTCAGAAAATGACTATGAAGAAAAACGTCTCTAATGGGATGAAATGAAAGACAGCCTCTTCCTCTCTTGTTGCCCGCAACAAGACACAAAAAGAGGGGGAAGGGGGAGGAGTGAGTTTTCATTTTTCGACTGTGTGCATAGATAAAGAAAACTGATCTGGGCTATTCTAAAGGTGCACTTTCGGCTGATATACTTTTTGTAACGAAACCCCACACCCCATTTTGGCCATTCCCTAGTTAGATACTATCAGAATAAGTTTATTTATGCCCAAGTTACTCATAGTTTGAGTGAAGTTTTTTGGAAAGCTCTATAAACTTCAAAGTTCGATACTTTACGAAAATTTTGCTCTGGACGATGTTTGTAATCCAGAATATTGGGCTGAATTGTGTTTTTTGAGATTTATCATTATGATTTTTGTTCTTAGCGGGGTTGAATTGGTATATAACAATTTTTCAGAAAAATCCACAAGACTATGAAGGAAAACGTTATTCGTAAGAGGAAAAAAAAGCAACGACCATCTCTTTTTGGTCGCCGCGAAACAAAACAGAAAGAGAAGGAGAAGTGAATGTTGACCAAGTGCATAAATAGCAGGAGGCTTTTCAGAGCTCCAATCAGAAATTGGAAAAGACTGATATGATCCGAAAATAATGTCCTATTCATTTGTTTAATTTCTGGAAGAACGGTAATTGGAAAATTTTCGAAAATACGTGTTTCTAGCAAAAGTCTGTACTGGGCGACATCTGTTATCCAGACTATCTGGCTTCTCAGAATTTTCTGAGATTTTTCATTACGATTTTTGTTTTCAGCAGAATTTTTTTAGTGTATTATTATATAAAATTTTCAGGAGAATCTGGAATAATTTGAAGAAAAACGTTATTCGTGAAATGAAATAGGAGACAGCCATCTTTTCCTCTCTTGTTGCCCGCAATAAAAAACAGGAAGAATGGGGAGGAGGGAGGGGTGGATGTTCACTTGTCGACCAAGTACATAGATAGCACAGAGCGTCTTAGAACTCCGGTTGAGAAACCGAAAAGACGCTGGTGGTCAGGAAGGAATTATCTATTAACCTGTCTCGATTTCATAAAAATCGGTTGAGTCGAAAAGACTCTGGAATTGGCAAAACACGGACATACACTTGGGCCGTTGTTAATAGAGATACGTATCAAAAACTTTTCCGATTCTTTAAATACTAGCAAAATGAGTATCTTCATTTCCAAATCACTCATAAATGCTCTAGAAAGCCACGAAACCTTAAAAATCATTCATTCTTTGAAAATTTTGTACTGGACGATTTCCAATATTCACAACACCAGGCTTCTTCGAATTTTTTGAGATTTCTCATTATGATTTTTGTTCTCAGCGGGTCTGAATTGATCTGTCATATATTTTTCAGAAAATTCTAAAAGGCTATGAAGAAAGACGTCCTTTGTAATATGAAAAAAGCAAAGACTATCTCTTTTCAATCGCCCGTGAAATAACACAGGAAGGGGGAGGAGAAGACAAAGTGCATAGATAGCAGGAGGCTTTTCATTGCTGTAATTAGATAATTTAAAAAACTAATGCGATCAGTAAGTAATGCCCTATTTATTTATTGAACTTCACGAAAAAAAATCTGAATGACTATGAAGAGATGAAGTGAACAGCCTCTTCCTTACTTGTTGCCCGCAAAAAAAGGGAAGGGGGAGAAAGTAGGAGTGAATGTTCACTTGTCGACTATGTGCTTAGATAGTACAGATCTCCTTAGAACTCTGAGGAAGAATTTTCTATTAAATTTTTTTGATCCGATAAAAATTGATTAGGTCGAAAAACTTGTGGAACTGGCAAAAGACGGAAAAATTATTTGAACCGTTATCAATAAAAAAGAGTAACAAACAATTCTACTCCTCGAATACCATCAGAATGAGTTTCCCCATATCCACGTTTTTCATAATATACTTGAAATGCTATTTGAAATGGTATACTTACATGTAATGCTTCCGGAATGTGCTCCCTCGATTCCAGATTTTATGGGGGCAAAAGTTAGGCCTAGGGATGGGTAAAATAACCCCCTAGTCAAAAATTTGACAAATTGATTTTTTATCGATTTATTGATTTTTTTCACTTTTGCCAGTTTTCTGGCCCTAGCTCTGTCAATTTTGAAGATTTTTTCAAAGTTAAAAAACGAAATTGTAGAACAAAATGTGCTCCAACTTAATACTCACTGAACAAAAAAATTTGGAGCACGTTGAAAAGCCCAAATTTTGCTCCAAAGTGGAGTCGAAAAAATCAAAAATGTTGAATCGTCATGAACTTTCGAAGTTAAGTTTGGCACTCAAATTAATGCTTATTGTCAAATTTTTAAAAAATTTCACCGATAAAATTTTGAGAAAATTGAGTTCAAAATATATTTTTGTACTTTTCGAGTTTTCAAAATCAAAATTTCAAAAAAGTTGTGTTAGTAAATCTTGTAGCTCGTAAAAAGACGCATCTTTTCGTTTTTTGACCATCCCAAAATATTGAGTTTGAACTGAGTTAAGTGTGTTTGAAAGGTTGACCATAACAGCCAATTCTGTCAGATCGGGTCTGGGGCCAGGGCTTCAAACACACTTAACTCAGTTCAAACTCAATATTTTGGGATGGTCAAAAAACGAAAAGATGCGTCTTTTCACGAGCTACAAGATTTACTAACACAACTTTTTTGAAATTTTGATTTTGAAAACCCGAAAATTACAAAAATATATTTTGAACTCAATTTTCTCAAAATTTTATCGGTGAAATTTTTTAAAAATTTGACAATAAGCATTAATTTGAGTGCCAAACTTAACTTCGAAAGTTCATGACGATTCAACATTTTTGATTTTTTCGACTCCACTTTGGAGCAAAATTTGGGCTCTTCAACGTGCTCCAAATTTTTTTGTTCAGTGGGTATTAAGTTGGAGCACATTTTGTTCTACAATTTCGTTTTTTAACTTTGAAAAAATCTTCAAAATTGACAGAACTAGGGCCAGAAAACTGGCAAAAGTGAAAAAAATCAATAAATCGATAAAAAATCAATTTGTCAAATTTTTGACTAGGGGGTTATTTTACCCATCCCTAGGCCTAACTTTTGCCCCCATAAAATCTGGAATCGAGGGAGCACATTCCGGAAGCATTACATGTTAGAGACCGCAATGAAGGGGGGCGGCGCGAGTCGTTTTTTTCAGACAGGAAGGTTGCGCATTGTTTGAAGGTGAATAACACTGTTTGTATGTGATATCTCTTTATACAATAAACCAAAGTTTATGTAATCGACTACGTAAAATCGAATGGGATATGTTTTGAAGCCGTATCTCGAACGGGATTCATACGGGGAAACAGAAAACAGGGAAAATTTGAAGTTGATCATAGAAGATCGCTGAAAAAACTTCTACCTAGGTCGATCACGCATGTTTTCTCAACGGTTTCCAATAGTTCTTTTGATGCTGAATTTATTTTTCTTTATAGTTTTTGAATCTGAGTTAGCGAAAAATAGTTGTACTTTGTCAAACTACCATGAAAGATTGTAAAAAATTTTCAGCGATGACATATGAATTTTAATATTTTTTTCAATAGAACCACCTTTACAGATTATTCGAACAAAATTTCGAAACTTTTGCGAGCCTAGAAGTGTTTTAGTTTTCTTTCCAAAAATAGCTTTTCCACAATTTCTTCAGTTTTTCGAGATTTGTGGCTTTGCTAATACCGATCACGCATCTGTTCTCTTTTTCATCGTATTCTACGAAAAATTTGCCACAACTTTCATATAGAAAGCTAAGCTGCCTGAGTTAGCGAAAATTTTTTATTCAATGATTTCACTCCAGAAATCAAAAAAATTGAGCGAAAAACAAACGATTTTCGTCGCCGCCCACACTCCCTACTTAACGACCACCAGTTTCGGGCGCGCGACCGCTCCCATGGTGTAGTGGCTAGCACGCTCGTTTTGTGATCAGAACACCATGGTTCGAACCCAGCTCCACCAAAACATTTTTGCGTGTCATGAAAACCAGCTAAAACGATTTTGGTTTAATTGAGGATTACAATTTTGTATTTTTTTCAAAAAATTTTTATCATCAGATGTATTTCCGAAAACCAGCGAAAAGCCGTGCAACCGCCTTGCAATTGCAACTCCGCCCTCTTTTTCGCGCCGCCGACATCGCCTCGGTAGAAATTCAGTGCTAATGTGAACGTCATAAAAATGATCGTAACTCGGGAACGGATGAATATTTTTGAGAAAAAATTTGGGAATGTACTAATATTTGGACTAGGAACACATTCATAATAACAGATTCGCTTGAATTTGAGTTTCATCAAACACGTTGCGGTCTCTAGGTATACTTTATAATATTTTAGCACTGGACGATGCTTGTCACCCAGAATATCAGGCTTCTATGATTTTTTCGAGATTTTTTATTATGATTTTCGGTCTCAGCGGGTCTGAATTGGTCTATCATAAATTTTTCAGTAAAATCTGAAATACTATGAAGAAAAACGTTCTCTGTAAGATGAAAAAAGCAACGACCATCTCTTTTCGGTCGCCCGTGAAACAACACAGAAAGAGGGGAGGAAAAGTGAATTTTGACCAAGTGTATAGATAGTAGGGAGCTTCACAGAGCCCCAATCAAAAAAGTCAAGAAAGTGATATGATAAGAAAGTAATGCTCTATATATTTGTTTAACTTTAAGAAAAACAATAGTTGGAAAATTTTTGAAAATACGTGTTTGTAGCAACATTTTGTACTGGACGACACCTATAATCCAGAATATCCGGCTTCTTAGAATTTTTTGAAATTTCTCATTACGATTTTTGTTCTCAGCAGAATTGATTTAGTGTATTATGAAATTTTTAGAGGAATCTGGAGGAGTTTGAAAATAAACGACCTTTGTAAAATGAAATGGGATACAACAATCTCTCCCTCTCTTGTTGCCAGCAACAAAACACAGAAAGAGGGGAGAAGGAGGGAGGAGTGAGTTTGCATTTTTCGCCTGTGTGCATAGATAGTAAAGAGCTTCGTAGAACTATAATTGAAAAACGAAAAAAAACTCAGATGGTCCGGGAAAAATGCTCTATTAACCTGTCTTGGTTTTATAAAAATTGATTAGGTCAAAAAACCTGTGTAAATGGTCAAAAAACCTGTGCAAAAGACGACCTAATTACTTTTGCCGCTGAATGAAGATGAGTGTCAGAAACTTTTTTTTTCGAAAACTAAAAGAATCAGTTCCTCTATTCCTAAGTTATTCATAGTTTCATTAAAATGGTCTGAAAATCTCTGAAACATTCAAAATTGTATACTTCATGAAAATATTGCACTGGAAGATGTTTGAAATCCAGAGTATTAAGCTGATTTGAATTTTTTGAAACTTCTCATTATGGCTTTCGTTCTCAGCGGGTCTGAATTGATCTATCATAAATTTTTTGAAAAATTCGAAGAGATTTTGTAGAAAAACGTTCTTCGTAAGATGAAAAAGCAACGACCATTTTCTTTCGGTCGCCCGCAAAATAACACAGAAAGCGGGAGGAGAAGTGGATTCTGACCAAGTGCATAAATAGCAGGGGCTTCTCAGAGCTCCAATCAGAAATTGAGAGAGACTGATATTATCATAAAGTAATGCCATATTTACTTGTTTTACTTCTGAAAGAACGGTAATTGGAAAATTTTGGAAAAAAAAATTTCGTGTTTGTAGCAAAAGTTTGTACTGGACGACACCTATAATCCAGAATACTGGGCTGTTTTGAATTTTTTGAGTTTCCTCGTTATGATTTTTGATCTCTTCGGGTCCGAATTAGTCTATCATAAAATTTTCAGAAAAATCTGAATGAGTATGAAGAAAAACGTTCTTTGCAAGATAAAATGTAAGACACCTATCTCTTCCTCTCTTGCTGCCCGCCACAAGACAAAGGGAGAGGGAGGAGGAAGTAGGAGTGAATGTTCATTTTTCGACCAAGTACATAGATAGTACAGAGCTGCTTAGAACTCTAATTGAAAACCAAAAAAAAGTTCATGTTCAAGGTAAAATGCTCTATTAATTCAAACTCTCTGTTCAACGCGAGGTGTGGCCTGTTGAGCACTGTACAGTTTCAAGTCAAACTGGTCCGTATACCTTCTTATGGTGTATGGTGAACACCCTTGGACTTCTAAGACATATGACACATGTTTCATCAAGCTCCGCCCCCTACCTACAGTAACCCTATGAAAAAATTTTTTTTTTTGCCTGAAGAGATAATAACGAATTTCAAGCGGGAATCGATTAGCACCACTATTTGAATATTTTTCGAGCACAAAACAAAATTCTGACTTCTCTCCATCAAAGAAAGAAATTGGAAATTTTTCAAAAAGTGTCGATTTTTTCAGTTTTCTCAATCTAACTTCTCAGAGAAGGCCAAGTCCCACGAGATCTTTACGGATTCGTAATTCTCGTACAATTTGCCTTCAATTACATCTATTCAGAAAAAAATACAGGGACACAATGTCCGAGATAATTTTGGTTTTTTGTAAAATTTCATGAAATTTTAACGTAGGGATACGTGATGAAAAACTCAAAGTCTCAAATTTTGCCCATATTTGTTTTTCAAGTTGTACTGATCTTTAATATACCACTAACATAGTTTTAGCTCATATCGATTATAACTGAAGCCGTGGCAAAACTTTTAAAACTCACAGATGTGCAAATTTTTCTGAGGTCTTAGTTCTGTTAATTGTATCCAGGGTGAGCTAAAACTCTGTTAGTGGTATATTAAAGATCAGTACTACTCACAAAACAAATATGGGCAAAATTTGAGACTTTGAGTTTTTCATCACGTATCCCTATACGTTAAATTTTCATGAAATTTTACAAAAAACCAAAATTATCTCGGACATTGTGTCCCTGTATTTTTTTCTGAATAGGTGTAATTGCAGGCAAATTGTACGAGGATTACGAATCCGTAAAGATCTCGTGGGACTTGGCCTTCTCTGAGAAGCTAGATTGAGAAAACTGAAAAAATCGACACTTTTTGAAAAATTTCCAATTTCTTTCTTTGATGGAGAGAAGTCAGAATTTTGTTTTGTGCTCGAAAAATATTCAAATAGTGGTGCTAATCGATTCCCGCTTGAAATTCGTTATTATCTCTTCAGGCAAAAAAAAAAAATTTTCATAGGGTTACTGTAGGTAGGGGGCGGAGCTTGATGAAACATGTGTCATATGTCTTAGAAGTCCAAGGGTGTTCACCATACACCATAAGAAGGTATACGGACCAGTTTGACTTGAAACTGTACAGTGCTGTCCTCGAAAAATTCGAATAACTTGAATTAACCTGTCTTGGTTTCAAAAAATTTGGTCCAGTACAAAAAATTGTGGGATTGGCATTACACACCCAAAGTTTCTGGGGTATTGATAGCGAATATGAGTAGGAAAGCAATTGTTTCCTCTCAAAATTATAAAAATCTGTTCGTTCATTATCACAGTACCCTCAGTACAAACGATTTGTTCTGTAAAACCCCACAACTTTCAAAAGTCAACCGTTCATGAAAATTTTTCACTGGATAACATTTATAATCCGGAATATCGGACTTCTTTGAATTTTTTGGAATTCCTCGTTATGATTTTTGTTCTTAGCGGGTCTGAATTAGTCTAAAATAAATTTTCCAGAAAATTCTGAGAGACTATGAAAGAAAACGTCCTTTGTAAGAAAAAAAAAAGCAACGACCATCTCTTTTCGGTTGCCCGTGAAACAACACAGAAAGGGGGAGGAAAAGAGAACGTTGATCATGTGCATAGATAGCAGGGGGCTTCTCAGAACTCCAATTAGAAAATTTAAAAAACAAATATGATCAGAAAGTAATGCCCTATTCATTTGTTTAACTTCGGGAAGAAGGGTAACTGAAAAAATTTCGAAAATACGTGTTTTTAGCAAAATTTTGTACTGGACGACACCTATAATCCAGAATATTGGGCTTCTTAGAATTTTTTTGAGAATTGTCATTACGATTTTTGATCTCAACGGGTCTGAATTGGTCTATAACGAATTTTTCAGGAAAATCTAAGAGACTGCGAAGGGAAACGTCTCTAATGGGATGAAATGAAAGACAGCCTCTTCCTCTCTTGTTTCCCGCAACAAGACAGAGGAAAAAGGGAAGGAGGGAGGAGTGAATGTTCACTTTCGACTATGTGCTTAGATAGTACAGAACTTCTCAGAACTCCAATTAAAAACAAAAAAGACGTTGATAGTCAGGGAAAAATTCTCTATTAACCTGTCTTGGTTACATAGAATTGGTTTAGTCGAAAAGTCTGTGAGAGTTGCAAAATACGAAGAAAATAAGTGGGCAATTGATAAAAAAATTAGTATTAAAGACACTTTCCTTCTTGTCGAATACTATCAAAATTAGTTTCCTCATGTCCAAATTACTCATAATTCAAGTGATGTCCTCTGGAAAGCTCTATAACCTTCAAAGTTCTATACTTTACAAAAATTTTGCACTGGGCGATACGTTTAACTTAGAATACTGCACTACTTTGTGCTTTTTGAAAATTCTCATTATGATTTTCGTTTTTACCAAGTCTGATTTAGTCTAAAACAAACTTTTCAGGAAAATCTAAGAGACTATGAAGGAAAACGTTCTTTGTAAGATGAAAAAAGAAACGAATACTTTTCTCGGTTGCCCGCGTAACAACACAGAAAGGAGGAGGAGAAGTGAATTCTGACCAAGTGCATAGATAGCAGGGGCTTCTCAGAGCTCCAATCAGAAAACTCAAAAAAGTGATATAATCAGAAATTAATGCTCTATTCATTTGTTTAAATTCAGAAAGAGCAATAATTGGAAAATTTTCGAAAATTCGCGTTTTTAGCAAAATTTTGTACTGGACAACACCTATAATCCAGAATATCGAGCTTCTTGAAATTTTTTGAGAATTGTCATTATGATTTTTGATCTCAACGGGTCTGAATTGGTCTATCAAGAATTTTTCAGAAAAATCTGGATGACTATGAAGAAAAACGTCTCTAATGGGATGAAAAGAGAGGCAGCCTCTTCCTCTCTTGTTGCCCGCAACAAGTCACAGAAAATGGGGAGGAGGAAAGAGTGAATTTTCACTTTTCGACCAAGTACGTAAATAGCACAGAGCTTCTCAGAACTCCAAATGAAAAACGAAAAAGACATCCATGACCAGGAAAAAATTCTCTATCACACTGTCTTGGTCCCATAAAAATTGATTAGGTCGAAAAACCTGAAAAAAACTTATGCCGTTGATAATAAAGATGAGTGTCAGAAACGTTTTTTTTTCTTTAAAACTATAGGAATTAGTTTCTCCATTTCTGAGTTACTCATAGTTCTATTAAAATGGTCTGAAAATCCCTAAAACATTCAAAATTGTATACTTCATGAAAATTTTGCACTGGAAGGTGTTTGTAATCCAGAATATTGGTCTTATTTGAATTTTTTAGGACGTCTCATTATGGCTTTCGTTCTCAGCGGGCCTGTATTGGTCTACAATAAATTTTTCAGTAAAATTTGAAATACTATGGAGGAAAACGTTCTCTGTAAGATGAAAAAAGCAACGACCATTTCTTTTCGGTCGCCCGCAAAATAACACAGAATGGGGGAGGAGGAGTGAATGTTGACCAAGTGCATAGATAGCAGAGGGCTTCTCAGAGCTACAATCAGAAAACTCAAAAAACTGATATTATTAGAAAGTAATGCCCTATTTATTTGTTTAACTTTACAAAAAACAATAGTTGGAAAATTTTCGAAAATCAGACTTGTCCAAAATCCGGGCCGGCCCGGAAAGCCCGGCGGGCCGACCCGGGCCGGGCCGGTGGACAATTTCTCCGGCCCGGCCCGGCCCGGTCGGCCCGGGTTTGAAAATTTTTAATTTTTGGAGCACGTTTTTCCCGATTTTCAGTCCTTTTTTGGTACTTTTCCTGGGTCTTTTTACTCAAAAATCGATCAGAATTTCTTCCCTGAAAACATAGGCAAAAAAAGGGAAAAAAACCGCGAAAAAAAAATTTTCGAAAAAAAAACCTGAAGAAAACATGTTTTGCCCTGAACCCCGGGCCGACCGGGCCGGGCCGGGCCAGGGCCGGGCCGGGCCGGTAGAAATTCCTCCACCGGCCCGGCCCGGCCCGCGACAAGTCTGTCGAAAATACGTGTTTCTAGCAAAATTTTGTACTAGACGACACTTATAATCCTGAATATTGGGCTTCTTAGATTTTATTGAAACTTCTCATTATGATTTTTGATCTCACCGGGTCTGAATTAGTTTATCATAAAAACTCCAGAAGAATCCGAATGACTATGAAGAAAAACGTTTTTTGCAAGATGAAATGTAAGACACCCATCTCTTCCTCTCTCGTTGCCCGCTACAAGACAAAGTGAGAGGGGGGAGGAAGTAGGAGTGAATGTTCATTTTTTGACGTACATAGATAGTACAGAGCTGCTTAGAACTCCAATCCAAAAACGAAAAAAACGTTGATGTTCAGGGTAAAATGCTCTATTAACCTGTCTTGGTTTCAAAAAATTTGGTTCAGTACGAAATACTGTGGGATCGGCATAACACACCCGAAATTTCTGGGGTATTGATAACGAATATGAGTAGGAAAACAATAGTTTCCTCTCAAAATTATAAAAATATGTTCCTTCATTATCATAGTACTCTCAGTTCAAACAAGTTGTCCTGTAAAACCCCACAACAATCAAAAGTCAACCATTCATGAAAAATTTTGCACTGGATGACATCAATAATCCGGTATATCGGACTTCGTTGAATTTTTTGATATTTCCCAGTATGATTTTTGTTCTCAGCGGGTCTGAATTGGTCCAAAATAAATTTTTCAGTAAAATCTGAAATACTATGAAGGAAAACGTTCTCTGTAAGATGAAAAAAGCCACGACCATTTCTCTTCGGTCGCCCGTGAAATAACACAGAAAGAGGGGAGGAGAAGTAAATTTTGACCAAGTGCATAGATAGCAGGAGGCTTCTCAGAGCTCCAACCAGAAAACTCAAAAGACTGATATGATCAGAAAGTAATGCCTTATTCAGTTGTTTAAATTTAGAAAGAACAATAATTGGAAAATTTTCGAAAATTCGTGTTTTTAGCAAAATTTTGTACTGGACGACACCTATAATTCAGAATATCGGGCTTCTTGGAATTTTTGTGAATTGTCATTATGATTTTTGATCTCAACAGGTCTGAATTGGTCTATAACGAACTTTTCAAAAAAATCTGAATGACTATGAAAAAAAACGTCTCTAATGGGATGAAATGAAAGACAGCCTCTTCCTCTCTTGTTGCCCGCAACAAGACAAAAAGAGGGGGAAGGAGGAAGGAGTGAATTTTCACTTTTCGACCAAGTACATAGATAGCACAGAGCTTCTCAGAACTCCAAATAAAAAACGAAAAAGACATAAATGATGGGGAAGAACTCTCTATTCACCTGTTTCGATTTCATAAAAATTGATTAGGTCGAAAAACCTGTGTAAGTGGCAAAAGACGGCCAAATTACTTATGCCGTTGATAATAAAGATGAGTTTCAGAAACGTTTTTTTTTTTTGAAAACTATAGGAATCAGTTTCTCCATTTCTAAGTAACTTATATTTTCATTAAAATGGTCTGAAAATCCTTGAAACTATCAAAATTGTTTCTTCATAAAAATTTTGCACTGGAAGAAGTTTGAAATTCTGAATATTGGGCTTATTCGAATTTTTTGAAACTTCTCATTATGATTTTCGTTTTCAGCGGGCCTGAATTGGTCAATAACAAATTTTTCAGACAAATCTAAATGACTAGGAAGAAAAACGTTCTTTGCAAGATAAAAAAAACAGCGACCATCTCTTCTTGGTTGCCCGTGAAACAACGCAGAAAAAAGGAGGAGAAGTGAATGTTGACCAAGTACATAGATAGCAGGAAGCTTCTTAGAGCTTCAACTGGTCAACGAAAAAACTGATTTGATGAAAAAGTAAGTTTCTATTAATTTGTTGAACATTATAACGAACGGTAATTGGAAAATTTTCGAAAATTCGTGTTTCTAGCAAAGTTTTGTACTGGACGACACCTATAATCCAAAATATCGGGCTTCTTAGATTTTTTTGAGACTTTTCATTATGATATTCGATCTCACCTGGTCTGAATTAATCTATGTTAAAATTTTCAGAAAAATCAGAATGACTATGGAGAAAAAGGTTCATTGCAGGATGAAATGTAAGACACCCATCTCTTCCTCTCTTGCTGCCCGCAACAAGACACAAGGAGAGGTAGGAGAGAAAATAGGAGTGAATGTTCACTTTTCGACTATGTGCTTAGATAGAAGAGAGCTTCTTAGAGCTACAATTGAAAAACGAAAAAAACGTTCATGATCAAGGTAGAATGCTCTATTAACATGTCTGGATTTCATTGAAATCAGCTGAGTCGAAAAGTCTGTGGGTAGTTGCAAAAGACGAAAAAAATACGTGGCAAATTGATAACGAAAATTAGTATTAAAACCCCTTTTCTTCTTGCCGAATACTACCAAAATGAGTTTTCCCATTTCCAAATTACTCACAGCTCAAGTGATGTCTTTTGGAAAGCTCTATAAACTTCAAAATTCTATACTTTACAAAAATTTTGCACTGGGCGATGCTTATAATCCAGAATATTGGGCTTCTTTGATTTATTCGAAATTCCTCATTATGATTTTTGATCTCAACGGGTCTGAATTAGTCTATCATAAAATTCACAGAAGAATCCGAATGACTATGAAGAAAACGTTCTTTGCAAGATGAAAAAAGAAACGAACATCTCTTCTTGGTCGCCCGTGAAACAACACAGAAAGGGGGGAGGAAAAGATAATGTTGACTATGTGCATAGATAGCAGGGGGCTTCTCAGAGCTCCAATCAGAAAACTTTGAAAAAGTGACCTCATCAAAAAGTAATGCCCTATTCATCTGTTTAACTTTAGGAAAAGCGGTAATTGAAAATTTTTAGAAAATACGTGTTTTAGCAAAATTATACAACAATCTCTTCCTTTCTTGTTGCCCGCAAGAAGATACATAAAGAGGGGAGAAGGAGGGAGGAGGAGTGAGTTTGCATTTTTCGCCTGTTTGCATAGATAGTACACAGCTTTATGGAACTCTAATTGAAAAACAAAAAAAAATTAGATTGTCAGGGAGAAATGCTCTATTAACCTGTTTTGGTTTTATATAAATTGATTAGGTCGCAAACCCTGTAAAATTGACAAAACACGGACAAAATACTTGGGCCGATGATAATAAAGATGATTATAAAAAACATCCGGTTTTTGAATACTAGCAGAATGAGTTTCTTCAATCCTAAATTACCCAAAGTCTAAATGAAATGCCCTGGTAAGCCCTAAAACATTAAAGATGATATATTATATGAAAACTTTGTATTGCACGACTTCCAAAGACCAGAACACCGGACTTCTTTGAATTTTTTGAGATTTCAAATTATGATTTTTGTTTTCAGCTGGTCTGAATTGTTCAAAAAATTTTTCAGAAAATCCTAAAGGACTATGAAGGAAAACGTTTTTTGTAAGAGGAAAAAAGCAACGGTTATCTCTTCTCGGTCGCTTGCGAAGTAACACAAGAAGAGAGAAGAGAAATGAATTTAGACCAAGTGCATAGATAGCAGGAGGATTCTCAGAGCTACAATCAGAAAACTCAAAAAGTGATACAATCAGAAAGTAATGCTCTATTCATTTCTTCGACTTCTGGAAGAACGATAATTGGAAAATTTTAGGAGTAAATGTTCATTTTTCGACTGTGTGCTGAGATAGTACAGAACTTCACAGAACCCCAATTTAAAAACGAAAAAAAAAGTCCATGTTCAAGGTAGAATGCTCTATAAACCTGTCTTAGTTTCATGAAAATTGGTCAGGTTGTAAAGTCTGTAGAATTGGCAAAACATGAACAAGATACTTGGTCCGTTGATAATGAAGAAGAGTATCGAAAACACTTTCTACTCCTAGGATATTATAATGAGTTTCTCCATGCCCAAATTACTCATAGTTTAAGTAAAGTCCTCTGGAAAGCTCTATATTGTTCAAAGATCTATGCTTTACGAAAATTGTGCGTTGGATGACACCTTCAATCCAGAATATCGGGCTTCTTTGATTTATTCGAAATTCCTCATTATGATTTTTGATCTCAGCGGGTCCGAATTAATCTATAATAAAATTTCAGAAGAGTCTGAATGACTATGAAGAGAAACGTTTTTTTGCAAGATACATGTAAGCCATCCTTCGCTTCCTCTCTTGTTGCCCGCAACAAGACAAAGTAAAAGGGGGGAGGAAGTAGGAGTGAATGTTCACTTGTCGACCAAGTACACAGATAGCACAGAGCTTCTCAGAACTCCAATTCCAAAGCGAAAAAGACGTTCATGATCTTGGAAGTATTCTCTATCAACTAGTCTTAGTTTCATTAGAATAGGTTCAGTTCGAAAAACATAACACATGCAAAATTCTTTAACACATGCAAAATTCTTTGGGTATTGCAAGCGAAGATAATTACGAAAGTAACTTTTTTTCTCAAAACCGTGAAAAAATGTTTCTCCGTTATCATAGTACTCTCAGTTCAAACGAAACGTCCTGTAAAGCCCCATAACCTTCAAAAGGCTATTTATGAAAACCTTGCACAACCATACATAAAAATTTTACACTGGATGACATTTATAATCCGGAATATTGGACTTCTTTGAATTTTTGAAACTCATGACTTTTGTTCTCAGCGGGTCTCAATTAGTCTAAAATAAATTTTCCAGAAAATTCTAAGAGACTATAAAGGAAAACTTTCTTTGTAAGAAGAAAAAAGCAATGACCATCTTTTTTCGGTTGCCCGTGAAACAACACATAAAGGGGGAGGAGAAGTGAATGTTGACCAAGTGCATAGATAGCAGGGGGCTTCTCAGAGCTACAATCAGAAAGTTCAAAAAAGTGATGTGATCAGAAAGTAATTTCCTATTCATTTGTTGAACTTCAGGAAAAACGGTAAATGGAAATTTTTCGAAAATACGTGTTTGTAGCAAAATTATGTACTGGACGACACCTATAATCCAGAATATCGAGCTTCTTAGAATTTTTCGAAATTCCTCGTTATGATTTTTGTTTTCAGCAGTATTCCTTTAGTGTATTATATTATAAAATTTTCAGAGGGATCTGAAAGACTCTCTCTCCCCCTCTTGTGTATCAGAAACCCTCAACAAGACAGAAAAAAAACGAAAAAAAAAAAAAAAAAAACTAAAAAATCCACCCCGTAAAGGGAAAAGTGTCTACACACAGATCCGAATTCCATGAAAATTGATCCAGTACTGTAGAGAGGAGACACTTGGCCAGCACTCCACTAACAGATCTATCTACCACCCAAACATTTTTTATAAAAGCGCTCACCCTCTATTCCTGAAGGCCTCCCTTGCCCTCTCCAACATTGTACTTGTCACGACCTTGGTAAAGACATGCTCCGTATTTGCATGAAACACGAGCAATTTGTCCTGATTGTGGTGGCACTCGCATTGACAATCTCTCATGGAAACGGCATCATGATGGGAGTGGAGTCTGTAACATGGCATGCACTGAGACTCTTGATCCAAAAGAGATCTCAGCTCATCCATGTTAGTTGTATCCAAACCCCACTCTACACCGACCTCCAAGAGTTTCTGCCTGAGACTCTGAAACAATGTGTGATTTAGCACTTTTAGACTGTGTTCAAAAGTACCTTTCCCTCCTGAACGGCTTGCTCGGCAATCTGAGTGATTCGTCTGGTTCTTGGAGAAACATGCTGGGCAACAGCCATTTTGGTAATGCGCTGGTTGAAAGTGAGAATTGGGTAAACCAAGATATCGGCAGAATCATCGACTGAGCTGATGAACAGACGCATTCTTTCTCTTCTGAAATGATGGTTTCTCGTGGAAAATTCGGGTTTTGCTAGTTAGAGGCTGCTTTTTAGGCTGATGTCGTAAATGTAAATGTTCTGAACTAAGCGAAAACATCTTTCCTGAGGCTTATTTTTTTAAATTGAAAAACTTTTTTGCCAGGAAATTTTCTTTCGAAAGATCCACCAAAGATTTAGGCCCCTAGCGAGTGGCAGCTGTGTGCCGGCAACCCTGTCTGCTGTCAGTTTTAACGAGTTTCGGCCAGCACTTCACGGAATAAAATTTTTTGATTTCGGAAAACTGAAAACGGAAATCGGAAAAATAATTTTTTTTTCGAAAAACGGAATTCGGAAATAGGAAATGTTTTCCAACTTCGGGGAGACGGAAAAAAAATTCCTACGGAAAGCGGAAATTTTGTAGAATTTCCAACCTGAGTTTGGGGAAAATCGAACTGTTTCAACAAAAATATACATTTTCCGGTATTTTCAACACTTCTTTTCAAGTGGAAGACTGTTCAAAACTATTAAAATTTGTAACTTTTTCACCGGATAATATATGAGAACTCCGGAAAATGAAAAAGGAAAACGGAATTCCGTGAAGCTCCAGTTTAGGCATTTCAACCACAGTTAAACGTGGTTGAAATACAAATTGATAACTTTTCTGAAGTCTCTCAAAACCCAAAAAAAATTAAACTCACGTTCCCTGATCGTCCGTGAAGATCACATTCTTATTGTCAAACCATGTGCTGAACATACGACGCCCCAAAAAATTGAAAGAACGAAGTGTGGCATGGTCATCTGAAAAAAAAATTCCTTGCTTAAATCATTGGTTTATATTAAATTTTACCATTCATTTTATAAACCAATGCCTCATTTCCGAATCCCATTCCCAAAATTTCCGCCTTGTGTCCCACTACCAAAAGATGATTGTCGTCTGGAGAGAACTCGAGAGAGATCACTCTGTCCCATCCTCTCTTGCGGCTAAGGAAGACATGAAGAATTTCATCCTTCCCACGGAATACCTAAAAAGCGATATTCTTTTTGCAAAATCTCTAAAAAAATCGAAATGTTTACCCATAATCTGCATCCATTTCCAAATGCTGCCAACATAGTTCCGTCATGGCTGAATAATGCGTAGCGGACCACTTTTTGATTGAATTGAACAGTTTTTTGGAGCCTGTCAGGAGTGTTGTTGAGCAAGAACAAAGCGTCATCTTGGTAACGGAACTGAAAGAAATTAGAAATTGAAAGGGGCTTTTTCTAGGGTGGTTACAAAATAAGTTGTTTCAGTCCAAAGGGTTTTTCAAAAAAGAGTTTCTGTGATGTCACCACCCTTAGAACAAGATGAAAATAGCTTTACCAATCAATAAACTCGATTATTCGGATATTGTGATAAACTTATGAAAATTATAGAGGGTCGTAGGCTCGAATTAGATCACATGCAAACGATGCCTTCAATTGTTGTAAACATGTTTTTCATAAAATTTTTGATTTGATTTGGTTCTCTGTCTACTCCTTACTGAACAGTTATCTCCGGACTTGTCACAGGGCCGGCCGCTGGCAAAATATCCACAGCCCGGCCGGACTCTCATTGCGAAACATGTTTCGTTTGGGTGAAAACTAGATTTTTCTCCTACTTTTTTGGCCTAAGTTCTCCAGCAGGAAATTCTGATCGATTTTTAAGTATAACGACCCAGGAAAAGCGAAATAGGGCTGCAAATAAAAAAAACGTGCTCCAAAAACCAATAATTTTCAAACCCGGGCCGAACGAGCCGGGCCGGGTCAGAGAATTTTTCTTCGGCCCGGATTTTGACGAATCTGGTTATATCGAAGTCGAAAATGTGGTATTTTCAGCTGATTTGAAATTTCGACTCTATTCAGCTGCTTTAATAGCAATGGGAAGTTGTGAAAACAGAAGGTTTGTTGAAAACTGTTTGAGTAAACCATGAGAAGATTCTGACTTTGAAAATAGAATTAATATAGTCTGTATGGTAACTGGTCAGATTTCCAGTGATTATTGAAAACCGGAGCAAAACTAAATTTCCTATTATTTTCAGAAATTTGAATTTTTGGAAAGTTTGTACTTTGAGGTTGATGGGCATACTGTAAAAACTGTATTAGTGGTGCCCTTATATGGGAAAGTTAGTGGTGCATGCACCTCTATCCCAGGTTTTACGTATATTAGTCAAAAATTTTTGGGCTATAATATTTTTCTTTTTTTTTTGATAGTTGGAAGTCCCAGTTTTCGAAAAAATTTCAGATTTTTTCTTTAATCCTTATAAAGGAAAAAAAGTTACCAATCTCTTCTGTGTCCACTTTTGCTCCTCCATGAGAAGTTGCCAATACGATTCGTGATTGAAAAACTCATGAAGTGATTTTCTGGTGAATGATAGACTGAGTAGATCCTTAGCTCCAAGCTTCTTTCCGATTATACTAACCACAAGTTCCGGTAATTCGTCCAACATTTTCTGTAAAAATGAAGAATATATTCAAAGAGGACAATGCAAAATATCATAAGTTAACCAACAAGTGTTCACAGAGGAAAAATAAAAATCAAAGTGATTGTTCTAGGAGAAGCAGAGATAAAAAGGAATAGAAAAAGATAGAAAGATAAAAAAGAGATGATGTTTTTGTGTTGAGGTGGAGGAAAATTGGGGGAAAAAGAGAGGGCACATGAGCAGTAGGTCAACAAATGTTTGGAGGAAAAGAGGTAATGAGAGAGAAAAGAGAAAAGGGAAAAATCAAAAGGGATATATATTTTTGATTTTTGTCACGCTATTTGTCGTCGTGAACATATGAATAGGAAAAGTGAGAATGACCTTGCAAAAAGCTGTCTGATTTGAACTTTGTATTCCAAAAGTTCGGACGACAAAATGATTCGGAATCTAGGGGAAAAGAGAAAGGTATAAAAAAATTGCCTTCTTCTTGGGTTTTAGGTCATTTGAAAGCTAGAAACGTGCTGAATGCAAAAATGTATTATCCATATTTCATATGGAAGCTTTAAAAAAAGTTTGAGTGCTAATTTGAACCAAATCTATTCTACAGGGTGGCAATTAAGTATACAACGTTTTAAAACGGTAGTCGTTTCCATCAAAACTAATTTTTTCAAGTTCAATTTTTACCAAATGATGAAATATGATTGTAAGATTGATTTCCCAAAGTTTTTCTGAAATGGGAGTTTTCGGTCTGAATCCACGTCTTCCGATTTGAGACGACAAAATCAGTAGTGCAGCGGGGTGCGCCGCGGCCAATCTGACTTCTGATTTACTGGAGAGAAGCGTTCTAAGATCGGAAACATGCTTTAAGCATTGTTTTAAGCTTGTTCTCCGAAACCCAATCAGTGAAATCCGGTAGGATTTCTTTTAAGTCTAAAAAAATCCATGAATCCGTCATACTCAAAAACCAAGTGGCACACCTCTGTCAGGCCCTATGGCGGATTTTCAGCCTTGGCGTCGAATTAAAAGAACTTCTAAAACGTTTAGACTAAAACGTTTTGAACTACTAAAAACATTACAACTATACCTACCTGGCTTGTTTCCAACATTGACCATATACTTTTCCTGAAGAAATTTAATGCAAAAGATGAAAATACCACCATTCGGAATTTCTCAAGTCATATCAAAACTGATAATAGGAAAACCACTGTTATGCGTTGGATATCATTGTAAAAGTTTCCAATAACATTGCAAAAACAGATTTTTAGGGTTTGGCGTTATAGAAAAGCTTTTACATTTGATATTCTGCATAAGTCTAAGAAACCAGCTCAGAGCGGCGCACCCTAACAGTCCTCATTTGCAACTCAATTTTCTGGCGAAGGAGGTTTTCAAGATTGTAGGTTACAATGGAAGTTTGTTAGTCATGTTACTCTTAACCTACAGTAATTTTTTTGTGAGATTCTGAAAAGTGGTTCGGAAGATGCTACTGCCGGAAGTTAGCTTGAAATGGCCTGAGAATAGATAAGGTTGTGATTATGATGGTGGGAAACCCCGAAATTTCAATATGACAGAAAAATCAAGTCAAATTACTTTTCTTTGAGTAATTCACACTCAAAAAATTTTCAAACATACATAGAATATGCTCTGTCACACCCCCAGATTCTAGAAACAAAACATTGTATACTTAATTGCCACCCTTTATACTGGTATTTCCGATGACGTTTTTCTTATGATCTAGAGCCACAAAGATCGTCAAAAAATCGAATGTTAAAATTTTGACGTTTTGGATTGTTTTCCACCAGTTTCGGAGATAATTCTAAATTTGAATTTGGCCAATTTTTCTCTCTCTAAAATTCTGGAAAACCGATTGAAAACAGTTGGCGATTCATGAGTTTTAAACCTCCGGAAAGGAGCAGACATTTGGCTCGTGAAGTTTTCCTAAATTTTTCTTTGAAAAATGGACTTAATATCCGTGATTAACACATTATCAGCTTCCTGATATCATAAAATTCGTCACTACGTCATTTTCCGACTACATCCTACTCATAATTCAATCAGAAAATGTGGTTTAGAAGCTCCAAAATCTAGTATATAAATAGGCCGAAACAAGGATTCAAATCTGACATTTCCCCCAAAAAAATCTCGCCATCTATATAAATGACATTTTCACCAGCTCACCCAATTTACATCGAAAAACAGAAAAATGGGGTTTGAATTTGGTTCAAAAAGAGAAAGAGAATTAAAATGTTATCTAAATGCAAATGCAAAAAGAAATGGAATGGTGAGGGACGGAAAAAGGGGAATGGAGGGGAAAGGGGACGCAATCAACCCTGGGAACGTTGGTGGTCGGTGAATATGCTTTTATCTTTTTTTTTTGCAAAAAAAAGTGATTTTTGATCTCACCGACTTTTTTGAATATGGGATTGTTATGATGGGAGTAGGGTAGCTGGGAGCTTTGATACAGTACGATCAAAGGCGGCAAATTTGAGAATACATTTTTATACCTAGATCTATTTTTAATATGATTACTCAACTTGTGTACATATTATCGAGAAAAAAATCGGATAATTGTGTTTTGTCCAGCTTTTTATGAATGATTGTCTGGAGCGATATGATCATTTTGAAACGAGACGTACTCATAAAACTCGACTGATGTTAAGAGTGATAAGCTGTCTGAGATAGAGCGAGAGAACATTACCCGCTAATTGGTAAAATCTAGACTTGTCGCGGGCCGGGCCGGTGGAGGAATTTCTTCGGTCCGGCCCGGCTTTTTCGGAGGATTGAAAAATGTGTCACATTTCGAGAAATTTTTTTTTTGATCAACTTTTTTCTATATATGTTTCTAGAAGAATATTTTGACTATTTTTCAAAAAAAAAAAAGAGAAAAAGTTTCAGCAAAAAAATGGGGAAAAACGTGCTCGAAAATTCACATTTTTCAAACTCGAGCGACCGTGCCGGGCCGGCAAAATTGTCCACCGGCCAGGATTTGGAGTCTGGTAAAATCAGGGTATCCTTAACAGAAAGTCACCACCCTAAACTTTGAGAAAATCCTTCTTCTTAAAAAATGAAAAATCCAAATGAAAAGTGAGCCTCAACCAGTTGTGAAAAGAGAGTACACCACTAAAAAATAAAGAGACGAGGGGGGAACATATGCCGCGAACGGACGTTCAGTGAGAAGGGGGAGGAGCGTTTTAAACAGATGAATGTTTATTTTCAAACATCTGCCACCGCGTGGCAGGTGGTGCAATAGTGGTAGAAAAGTTCAAAAACTGATGCAAAAACAGAAGAGATGACGAAAAAACAAAGGGTAGGCAAACATTGCACTCGCCCAAAAAAAAGAGAACATTTTTTCTTTCTATGGGAGAGGAAATGTTAAGTGACGTAAGTTATCTTCGAGAGAAAGTGGGGTTGAAGAATAAATGGATAGGGGGGCTTGGACCATTATGAGTGAAAAATTTGCACTGCTAGATGGGAAGAAAATTAATTAGGTATCAGTTTGAACACTGTTGGGATAGACGAGTGAGGGAATGTTGCCAGATAATAATGAATTATTAATGATAGTCATGATGATTATTTGAATTGTCTCTTCATTAGCACTATGTGACGAGTATTCTAGGGAAGATAATTAGTGGAACAAGGTGCCGAAATCAACATGGGAAGTGGAGAAAAAGGGGAACATCTCTGAAATAGGAGCTTTTTGCTTCAGGAGATTTTTGGTGACGTTTTGAATCTTGTCAGTGGGTTCGCAAATAATAATAGTTAGTTCCAAGAAAAAACCTGATGGTTTCAAAACGCTCAAGGAATGTTTAGAAAGACTTTCTGGTCAATTTTGTCAGAAATAGTACACGGTTGAGTTTAGATTATAAAACTTCGACTCAAAATTTTCAGGCCTAATTTTCAAACAGTTATTGCTCTGATTTTGAATCTTATTGCAGAAATGTTCCAGAAAAAAAGAACTTTAAAAATAAGCAGAAACTACCAGAAAAAAAATGCCATCTTGAGAGGAAAGTCTTTGATGGCACAGAATTCAATCTTGCTAATACGCATGCTCTATGTACTTTTGGCCCCGTTGATCCCTTTTTTGAAGCCGAAACTTGTGTCATGCTAGCTTGAGAGAAGCTGAGAGCTCAAAAAAGTTTTATATGGTCAGATTCTTAACAATTCCAAAGAAGAATTTCCTATCACTGGCCAGTAATGGAACATGCAAAAATGGCAAAACTGATGTAACAGTTCTGCTCTAGTGAGCTCGAATATTGGCTCAGGTAAGGATTCATAATACCTGGGGCACTATTCTTGCACATTTTGAATACAGATTCAGCGAAATTTTCACCATGACACAAGAATACTTGAAATCAAAATAACCATTTGACCCAAAAATCGGAACCTCAATTTCTGAATATTTGTTTTTTTTTAATTAAAACCAGTCTGAATTATCATATTTTAATTTTGGTTTATTTTTATTTTTCTTACCCACCTTTCCTCGTGATTATTCTCCATTCTCATTCCTTGTAATGGTTCTCCCTCTTACAAGTTCTTTCTCCTTTCACCTTGGTTTCCAAATCGGCTTATCATAACTCTTTTCCTCTTACACTTTTTTCTTTCTTGCATTCAATTTTTGTATGTCTTGTAGACCATGAGTCATGAGGTTGCCTATCCAAATAAGTTTCTAATTCATGTGTGTACTTTCTACTTAGTGACTCAAATCTTTTTTTTGGAGGAAGTGATTATATTTGGTTCCGATTTGTCTGCTATCAATTCTCCTTTGCAGTATTGGTAAGTCTTTGCTTTTTCTAAGATCTACGACCCTCTTTTGCGGGAAAAGAGAGAAACAAGAAAAGAAACATGTGTGAATATAATAGAAAGTGTCTCGGCGCTCCGCGAGAAATTGTGCGCAATTAATAGTTTTGTTCATTTTGTGTCGTCCCGAAAAGACGAGGGATGTGTTTTATGCCTTTTATTAGTTCAGTTTTGAACTAAATTCTATCAAATTTTCGATTTTCGATTCCCCCCCCCCCCCCTTTCCTAGAAGAATCCAATCTTTTTCTATTATAATAAAACTACCGATATAAGCCTCCACAAAAGGGGGAATACAATACTATCTAAATAACCAAACACACCTACACATTTCCATAAATGCGTATACATCTATGTTGATTGGCAAACCGTACAAAACAAGACATCCCCTCTTTCATCTCTTTTCTTCTTTCTATACTCATCGAAAAACATAGGAGGAGAAGGACAAAAAGAAAGAAGAAATTGTTCTCAAGTGGTCAGTTCTTTTCTTCTTTGACATGTCCACTATCACTGGGTGCTCTTGTTGCTTTAGTGATTAATTGTGATTAAAATTTGGTTTTTTAGACGATTTTTAGCATTATGTTGGTAAGTTTTTTCCACGGATTTCTTTAGAGTCAAAAACGTGATTATTATCGGTCCCTGCTGGCAATATTCGGTTAAAATACTTCTTTTTTAATGATAAAATCCGAAATTTTTGAAAACTAGTTATAGAAATTTCAGAATTTCAGTTGTAATAGATCTGGAACTCATAATTAATCAACCGATACAACAACATTTTTCCCAGAAAAAAGCGCTCTTTCGATCCCACCCTCTCTTAACATGTGCCTATCTATATTTTTGGGCGCAAAACGGAACACACTAATAAAGAACACAAAATCGAGTCTTTTGTCAATATTTAGTGATGAACTCATTGGTCGTCCACCAAAAAAAAATACACACAGATAGGAGTTCTTAGTTCTTATCAGTGAGCATTAGAACATGTGTCGTTTTGGTTTCTGACCATTATTTGGTTGTAAATTGACGAATGTTTTTTTGGAGGTTCTATTGTTAAAAACTAATATTTTCACTCTCATTCCTCTACTTTCATTTTTACACACTTTCGACTCATAAAAACCTATCCATAATACATAATTTCGTATATTTTTGTTCCAGAAATTTGCCATTTGATGACTAAACCCAAACAGTATTTTCATCTCTGCATCTTCCACCTCTCATTCTGTGACTCCTCCTCCGATTTTCTATTTTCAATTCCCTCATTTTTCCGTGATTTCTCAACTGTTCCCTTCCTCAACCTAGAAAGTGTAGAATTTCAATTAAGAAACATTCCAAGCACGTTTTGCTCCATGACTTTGAGGTTTGAATAACGTTGTTAAATACATTCTGAAGAGTTGCGAAATCATTCTCCTTCGTTTTTAGACTTATATTTGTTCTGGTTTTCATTTTTTATCATTGAATATCCAATGCATAAGTTGGTTCATGAAAAAACAGAAATATAAGATCCCAATTAGCTGTCAGTAAGAAAGAAGGTATAATTTGAAGCAATGGTCCATGAGTGGGTGTCACTAAATCTGACACCTCTTGAGGGTAAGATCCTTTTTGAACTTGTATCTCTTTTTAAAACCAAAGATTTTTGGTGAAATCTGTGGATGTCATTCAATTCCTGAAACAAAATGACCAGCCTTCTATCATTTTTCACACTCAGATGCCGCTAAATTGTCACTTTTTTATGGGTTCAATAAGGATGGGACCTTAGAAAATTTGAGTTGTTTGCCAACTTTTCCCAAATTTTCAAGATGAAAATCGGTAATTTTATCGAAGTTTTTGACTATTCCTGATGGTATAGGCTAAACATCAGGCTTCATCAAAATTCCATTTTTGGCATTTTCATATGAATATCCGTTACCGTCTTGAATGCAATGTATTCAGTTGACTCGTTCTTCAAATTTCGACTGACATGACAATGAAAACTTCTGCGATGTCCAATCAAAGTTTCAATCGCCTTTCCTACCTAACCCCCTTGTCTAGGGCTCAGCCACTCCCCAAGAAAACAGTTCCAAAAAGGGAAAGGTTACCACTTGGGTGGGGTAACCTACACAATGTCAACATATGAGACACTTTCCATCTCTCCCACTCCTTTCTGCTCTTTTTCTATTCTCGGTCTCTTCAATCTTCGCGCACTCTACCAATTAAATAGCCCCCCCCCCTCCTCCTACTCCACGGGTCCCCTCGAAGAGCCGGCCTGGACCATTACGCGTTCACACTTGGTTTTCTTCAACGTGCCTGCGTCTCCTTCAACCTCCTTAACTTACTCGAGGGCTCATTTCTGTTCAGCTAGGAGGAGAAGAGGGGACGTATGTTGTGTGTCTCCTCGATATTGCCCCCCATCACTCACTTCTTCCGCCTTTCTCTCTTCCTCCTTCTTCTACTCTCTTCCCGCGCACCGCCCGTCTTCACCATTCATTCACCCCTCTCTTTCTCTTTGTGTAGTACTAGCCACCACCCAAAAGCAAATTTGACGTTTTGGTGGCTTGTTTTGTATAGTTAGCTCTTCGAAATCTTCTTTTACTGGGAATTTTTATCCGAAAAAAGACGGTTTTGATCGAAAAACTGATAGTTTTAATCCAAAAGACAGTGATTTTAGGCCAAAAAAGTGTTCGGTGCAAGAAATAATGGATTGGATTCAAAGCTTCGTTCCAAAAAAAGGTTTCGGCTCAAAAAACCTTAGTGAAACTGTTTTTTCACATGATTTTGTTTATATTTTTTACTCAAAAAACATATTTTTTTTGTTTTTGTTTTTGCCACACTAATTCTATTTGAAATTTCACTAAAATTTCGAAATATAGTTTTCTCCGAAATCCCTCCTCTTTTTCCATTTCGCAATTCTAGAAGACCCAGTTCACTTTTATCCCTCTCCTTCTCACTATTTTCCCCCTTGTTTGAACTTGAAAATCTGAAAAATTTCCGCCGGACAAAGAAACATATTTCTTTCTCTTTTCTGTTTTGTTTTGTATCCTTCCTGTCGACACCAGCTGAGCTATAAATTTTGTCTCACAAATGAGACAAACAGCAGGTGTGCCGTGCCGCCAAGGCTGTCCTCAGACACTGGCGCGATTCATTTTTCAATTTTGCAACGGATAAATTCAATTTTTTCACGAATTTTCTCTATCCGGAAATTGTGAAATTTCGAATTTTTTCAATTTAGTACGCTTTCTGTAAAGAAATTTGGCCGTTCAGCTCAGTATTTTAATGCTGAAAAATAGAAATCCCGTTGAAATAAGGAATTCCATTTTTGATTTTTTTTAGAGTGTACTGGCTGTAAATTAGAACTTTAAAAACTGTTTTCAAAAATTTCGGAAAAATAAAATTTGCCGAATTTTTTAATACTGTCAGAAACTTTCAGAATAAATAGTTAACAAGCTTCTCATTTTTATGGATTCCAGCGAGAAGTAAGACATTCATCAAAAAACTATTAGCGCTATTCGATTTGGGATTCAAAATAATCCTCAAGCCCTATTTTCAAAATCCTACCATTCGCCGTACTTTCATGGCACCAAAATGCCACTTTTATGGCCAATTCTAGTAATTTTGGCAAAATTTAGTATTTCAAAGTAGCATCTCTTAAAAACAGATAATTCTTACTTTCACTATCTTGTTAGTGAAGTTAAGTAATGTTTCTGACCGTTTCTGGCATATCGTAAAACTCCATATTTTGACTAAAATAGCAAAAAACCGTGGTTTTTTCGGATCTTCTCACCTCATTATCACATTCAAATCAGTTTCCATCAGTTAATGATGTTCCAACTAATACTAAAAACTACTATTACCACTGACCTTCTTCTCTTTCTCTCTTATCATCATTGCCATCATGATGAGGCGCGAGGTACTCGATTGCCTACTTTTCTGTCTCTTTCATCTCCGTTTCTATTTTCTCCAACCACTTTTTCCACTACCTCCAATACATAACACACACACAACAATGCTACTATAATGGTGTGACTATTTTCTTTCAATTCAACTGACCGTCACATGTGTTTGATCCCACTTTATGGAAAGTTATCGGTGTGAAAAGTGAAATTTTTGATGGAGGTGGGTGTTTGAGGAGCATATTTTTGGTATGGCTTCTTCTTGGCTTCCATTCCTATTGAAATTTCGAAAAAAAAAACTAGAATTAGTTGTTTTCCTTATTTCATTTTTTTCACGCATGAGTTCCAATTTGGTAGCTTCACTGTGAATTTTAATATAGATTTGGGCAAAGATAATAATTTATTAAAAATTTCCTTTTCTTTGTCAAAAACTAGCCATATTTACAGCTGGATGGTCAAAATGTTTGTCGAATTTTGAAATTATTCTTGGTCCTACTAATCTGACCATTTTATAATAAATTCGACCATTTTATGAAAGACGTTGTTTTTCTGAGCCAATCTTTTGTGGAACACGTAATGTTTTGGTCTAACTATCCTTGAATCATGCTGACTATTTTTGAACATGTCTACCCATTCTAAGGCCAACTCGACTACTTTAGGTTTTGTATTTTCGAACCCAAGACCATAATTTCAAAACTAGTCGGTGATTTTGAGTCTGCAAGCATAATTTTGGAACCGAAACCAAACTTTCGAGACAATTATTTTTAACCCCGGACCATTATTTTGAAACCGGTACCGTAATTTCAAAATCAGGACCAGACTTATGAACCTGAGACCGTAATTTTCAATTTGGGAATTGTTGATTTAAATCTACTACCGTAATTTTGAATATGGGACCGTATTTCATGTTCTGGTACCATAATTTCATATCCGGGACCGTATTTTCAAATCCCGGACCGTTATTTTTGAAATAGGGCCGTCAATTTTAACAATAGCCGTGATATTCAAACAGTTTCTCTTTTCTTGAGCCAACCTGACCACTTTCCGAAGAACAATTTTTTTTTTCAAACGAGCCTCATAATCTGTTTAAATCAGAAAACTGGAAAGAGCCAACTTATGTAAGACCCCACCTCTTTTTGCCCACCGTTCTTTGGAAAACTACTGTCTTCCTCCAAAAAAAAACAGTCCTTCTTTTGAACGAAACCGATGAGCGGATGAGAATTGCGCGCACAACCACAGCCACAGCCAAAAACTGCACAGACACAACACCCAGACCGAGAAGGAAAAAAAAACACAGTCCAAAGTGGATGAATTGAAACTGTTTGTTCAACGACTTTACACAATTCCTTTCTCATTTCCACTCGGTTTTTTTTTCTCTCTCGTTTACTCCATCCATCAACGTCCATTCTACCTCACTCCCACTGTTTTTGAGTTCTACTGTATTCGGAATTGTGTCTTTTTTTGAGGATTTTCCACTCGATGCATGATCTCTAAATTGGTGGGATGGTTCTTGATTTTTGATCGAGAGTAGTCATAGGATTGGAACGTTTTTGGGAATTAATTTTTTTGAAAAATAGTTCGCTCGCGAGTTAAAATTTGTTTGAGTTAAGATTGTAACAGTGTTTTTTGCAATGAAAAATTGTAAAATTCAATTTTTTCTTCCTTGACTCATAATGTTTTTTTTTGATGAAAAACTTTTTTCGAATAGCAAATCTTAAAGAATTTCTAATTTTCGTGAGGTTTTTTCTTTATGTAAAGATACAAAAGGAGTTATTAGCTGAAAAACAGAGAAAATGCTCATTAGATGCCCTTAAGCTCAGCTCTACTAGATACGTTTAACACTCCAGCAAATTCTGAATTTTGTTCATTTTTGAGCTCAATATGTACTGAAAAAAGCTTCAGCTTGAGCTTCATTACAGAACTCAAATGATAGCTGTGATTCAAACGAGCTCTATGAGCTTCATGAAAATTTCCCTTTTCACTCAAGCTCAACCTCATTTTCCCCGGCGTGAATGTCCTTTCGTCCTGTTCTCGAACCGTTCGTTTTTTTCTCTCTTTCTTTGTGTCTGACCCGCATTTGGTGATGATTCATCAGAACATGAAAAGGACTGTTTTCGCTTTTCTTATCAATGTATCACGATTTTTTTTCTTTTTGAGCGTTCCCGTGATAGAAATTGCTATTTTTGTCTGGTTTTTACAGTTTTGAGCATACTGGCTTAGATCCAGTGTTCCATTGAAAACAAATGATACCAACAGTTCTCGATTTTTCCTCATAAAAACAGTCAGTTTATGACAGCTTGCTCATATCTACTTTGAAAGTCAAATTCTAGTTTTTTGGAGCCCATTGATTCCTAGCTTTTGCTCTATCTTCAGCAATTTTCCATAGTCTATCCTTCAAAATTATTCCATAACGATGTTTTTGTTCTGGAAATTCACAATTTGCTGACTCACACCCGAACAGTATCTCTATCTCTGCATCTTTCATCCCTCATTCTGTTCCTCCTTCTCCGTTTTTTTGTTTTCATTTCCCTCATTTCCCTTTGATTTCCTTCAATTCTATCCATCATCAACCTAAAAGAAAGGGTAGAATTTCAATTAAGAAACATTCCAAGCACGTTTTGCTCCATGAATTTGCGATTTGAGTGACGCTAGATTTTGAAGACATTGCGAAATCATTCAACTTTTTTAACCTCTTCGAGTTTGGTCCAAATATAGAACCCCCTATAAACATCAATAAGAGCCAAGTGTAAATCTAGTTTTCGTATAAGGTCCATGTTTACGGCTTGCCCATTAACCCACCCAAAAGCACATAATCATGAAAGAGGGAGGGTTGTTCATTTAGATGGACCAACACCATATGCCCATTTTAAATTCGAAAATGAAAGGAGTTATAAGATTGGAACCATAAATTATTACGTTTTCAGTTGGTTATAACCAAAAAAATCGGATTTCAATGTTTTTGTTGAATAATTTTGACACGTGTTTTTTGAAATTGTTTACACTCACTGGAAACGTCAAAAACACATTTTGTCCATTTTGTGACTCCGCCTCTTTTCCAGTAAGCCACGCCCCTCCCTCTTCCAGAAGGCCACGCCCCTCCTTCACAGCACATTTTTTTTCCGGTACGATATCAAAACTTACTGAACACAGTTCAAGATTCACTGGAAAATAAGTTTTCCTATTTTCCCAATCCTTCCTCATCGGATTCATTATTTGAACATCTGGCGCCCCAAAGCATTGACCATCCCCTTTCAATTTTCTCCCATCTTTTCTCTCACTATCTGCGTCTCTCTCCCTCTCTTTCTCTCTATCTTCGCTTCTCGCTTTAATGTGTCTTCTCTTCCTCTCAAGCCCCGTGTCGAATTAGTCATCAGGCACCCTCCTGAATGCATCATCTTTTCCGAATTGTGAATGAAAAGAAGAAGACGTGAGAGCCTCTCCAGATGACCAGCCGGTCAGGAAAAGCCTTTTGTGAAATCCTCGAGAAACGGAAATTTGCTTGTTCCTTGATATTTGGTTTCCGGGATTAGCAGATGGAAGGGAAGATCATACAAATAGGGCTTAGGAAATTTCATGGCTAGTTTCAAAGGGGAATCTTTACCTCCTGAAATTTGCTGAAAAGAAATTCAAAGGGCTTTTTCTGGAAATTGGCGTTTTCAGGCCTCTCAGAATAGTAAATAAGCCATTTCTAACGAATCTTCTTGGTTTTCTAGGTTAAGCTCAAATAGTGCAATCTGGGATTGCGGCCCTTTTCGGCATAACGCAAAGCACAAAAAAACGAAATCTATGGACCAAAATTTAGGATGAGGAATGAAATTAGAATAACAAGCATCATATGATTCCGGAAAACACTCGTGATACATTGTTTTGATTGAACAACAAATCAATTTCAAAACTGATTTAGAAATAGATTCATGGACCAATGACCAGTCAAAAAAAAAAGGAACCAAAAAATTTGTTGGGTCCTAACTGGAAAAAAGATTGACGCTCATGAGGATTAGTGGCCAGAAAAACATTCACCCAAATTTCTGATTTTTTGAAAATCACTTTATCACTGTCAAAAATTATTTCTGTGGCTAACGAAATCGTGAGAGGGGACTTTTCCAAGACGTTGGAGAAAAATTGGCGATTCTGAGAAGATCACAATTTTCGAAATTCTGATAAGGAGGCAAACATTTTTGGGCCAAAAATGCACTAAAATTTAAAAATATCGAGGTTTTTTTCTGTAAAAGATAGCCTCTGAAATTCTGTTTTGAGAATGCCAGCTTTAAAGTAAAACTATTTTTTTCGTCTTCATCTCCTGAAAATGACAATTCATAATAATTTTAACGACTTCTGTACAAACTTCTCTTCGCCAACTTTATTTCAATTTTTATATACCCTCCCCGCCTTATCGCACCTTCTAAATTCCAAACGTACACACCCTACTCATTTTTTTCGTAACGCAAAAAGAAGACCCTATTACACGTGCCGTCTGATAGTACTAATAACTCATAAAAACAAAAAAAATAACGGAAGATTTGTATACAGTTCTTTTTTTCTTTATTATACCGTTGTAATGAGTAGGTGTCATGTGTATAGGTGAAAGCCGATGAGGGAAAATGGAGAGTATGGTATAATTATCGCGCCCCGTGGTGGGCCCCCCGGCTTCTGTCACTCTTTTCTCTCCACATTTTGATTCATTGCGCAATCTGCCATTGGATGTAGAGGGGGAGTAGTGTCTGGAATTCATTAGTTAGTTTTGCCCTGGGATAACTGTATTCTGTCTGTACGTAGTCTAGGAAAAATAGAAGTATACTGGTTTTTACATCACAAGTCCTAAGTTAAGCCTTTCTGAGCTCTTCTCATGCTCTATTGAGCCATTCAACCTAACCTAATCTCTTGATGCGCTCTTCACTTCCGTAATGCAATTCCCTCATTTATTCTTGCATTTTGTTCTCGTTCGTAACACCTGCTCCTATTTCACGATGCGCATATAAACAATGTTCATCTCATTTTGTACTCTTCACGAGGGCCCAATGAATTTAGGTCCTTCAAATAGAGTTCAGGCAAAACCAAACTCGACGTTTTGTGAGTTCCATCAGAAAACAGAATAACACAATTTATCACGATTTCACTATTTCCCTAACGTCTACAAAATCAAAAAGTTATTTTTTTTTCATTTCAATAGGTTCAAGATTGCTGGAAATTGTGACGGATTGTTGGACTTTTTGCCTTTCCAATATTTTCCTATTTTATTCAGTTTTTTCAAGTATCTAAAAAGTCCACACCATTTGACACGTGTATCTCGTTTTGTCTAATCTTGCTTTTCTAGCGAATTCTGCTATTAAATTGACAAAAATTGTCAATTCCATCGAGACATTGTCTTTTTTTCAATCATTTTGATCCCCTGCATAACTCTGATGTGAAATCCACTGATTCAGTTTTTGATATACAATTCTGATGGAAAATTGTTATTAAAATCGTCTTTTTTCCTTGTTTTTTCCCCCAAACTTCGACTCTGGGCTCAAGTCTCTTTTCAAGTTGAACTTCCTTTTCTGGTTTTGCATAAGTTTTGACGTTTTTTTTTGACATAAATCCGTTGTTTCAGCATAGCAAAACCTAAAAAATGAAAAAAAAATCAGAAAAATGAACATTATTCCACTCGCAATTCGGACACCTAGTCATGCCTAAGACTGTTTTCAATAATTTGAAATCTCCTGAGAAAAACGTTGTATTTTCTATACAGATTCGTTTTTTAGCGGCAAAAAATCTTGTAAATTGGCCGAGTTATGTCCAAAAAACCTCAAAACACCCATATACACAGCATTGACTGTGTGTGTGTTAGGCCTACCAATTTATATAATCCCAGAGCGGCAATATTGATTATTTGTGTGCGCGAAACCTCCCTTTGTGGTCCATTTGCTATTGTTGTGTTTCATTTCATTTGTCATCAAATCTTTTCCGCGGAACTCTTTTCCTTTTTTTCCCAAAAAATAATTGGGATAATCTTGATTTTTTTTTCAAAAAAAAAAAAGTTATCGTACAAGTAGTACTACTACAATCGTTGTCGTCGCCCAAATTGTTGTCGTTACCTTCAAATACTTTTATTCTTTTTCTTCTTTTCTCCCCTTCTTACCTCCCAGTAACCCCTTCTTTTTCATTCTACGTACCCCTCTCCCGAGACACACACACACAACATCTTTCTATCTTTTTCCATTGGGTTGTCGTTGTCGTCGTCAATTCGGGCGGGTCACTTGAACTTTTGCGTGTGTGTTGGCCATGGGGGGAAGGAATAAGGAAAAAAAGAATGGAGGGTGGGCTGTTTTGCATATTACCTTGAGACACAAGTCAGGTTCGACAAGCGTTTTTTTTTTTCGGATTTTTTTGTCTTGGGGAGTCGAACTAAGTTGTCAAATAGGAAAAAGAATATATTTCAAGAGCCTTTCTCTGCAACATGGAACAAAAGTGAGCGCTATTTTTCCCCTCGAAAGGCTCCAAGAATGCATTTCTTAGTAGTGAATTCTCCCATTGGCTCCGGCTTTCCTTGAAGTTGTTCTACTCAGTTCATCTCAAAATTATTAGTCTTCTCAAGCTGCTGTTTTTGCTTGGATTATGCGTTTTTCTGAGTCGAAAATTGGAAAAAGTCGGCAAAACCGTATTTTTGACACTTTTCGGCTAAATATCCATTTTTGGGTGACAAAATCAAGCTATAATTTATAAGGATTCTCTTCTCTTCCTGTAGTTTTTAGGCTAATCTAAGTAAAATTCACTGTTTTTCTCTATCCACAGCTATTTTTTTTTCAATTCCTCATTCTCTATTCATGAAAATCAATCAATACTGTTGTTTTCATTTCCTCTTTTGTTCCAGAAATTTTCCCTGACTCACCCCCGAACAGTATCTCTATCTCTGCATCTTCCATCCCTCATTCTGTTCCTCTTTCTCCGTTTTTTTTATTCTCATTTCCCTTGTTTTTCCGTGATCCCCTCCACTCATCGTCAACCCTAGGAAGGGTAGAATTTCAATTAAGAAACATTGCAAGCACATTTTGCTCCGTGAATTCTCGTGTTGAGTGACGTTAAATTTTAGAAGACGTCAGGATCTTGCGAAATGATCATTTGCCTAGGTTTTGGTTTCCAGCCAAAACTGTAAAAGTCATGAAAAATCTGTTGATTTCTCAGAAATTTCGATATAAAATAATCTCAGGCTTTATTTTTCCGTGTTCCAATTAAACACATTTTGAGCCATTTGTCAGGATTAATATCCCAAAAAGTTAGAGATAAGTCGATAACTTTTTCCAAAGTTTCAATGTGCCAAAATGAGTTAATTTTCCTGTATCGTCGAAACTCTGAATATATTCTTCTAATTTTGGGATTTTTACTGAAATTCAAAATTTTCGATATCGTAGCCAACTCAATATACATCACAATCAAGCCCTTGAAACCCCTCACTTTCTAAGATGTTCCCGCAAAAAGTTCTGCAAGTTCCACTCTCATGGGACCCAATCCATCTAGTTTTTTTTCTTCTCATCTTGTGGTCATCTTAGCTATCTAGCTTGAATATTTCGTTGAATTTCCTTCCGTTAGAGTTCAGATTTCATAATTCCATCATTTTTTTTTTCTTCGAAGAGGAATTTTCCTTTAAAACAGTGCTACTGATCATGAAGCAGGTGTGCTAATAGGCTTTGTGAGCAGTTCACAGTTTGTGAACACAGTCAATAGGACATTTTGGAAACAAAATTGCAAAGTTCTTCCCAATTGGAAAACTGGAGAACCCCTTACTACTAAATCCTGTCTCGTGACAAAATCGACATTGTAAAATCGCTCTTTTTCTTCGCCTCTCTCTCCCTCTCTTTCTTCTCCGGAAAAATCAGATCCCCCCTCTGCGAACCAGCTGCCAGAAGGTTTATCCCGGGGTCCCCTTAGCAGCAAAAAAGAGATGCAAGGACCAGAAGAAAAAGAGAAAGAAAGATGTGTATACATATTCCGGAGCCGAGAAAAAGCTGCTCCTCTCCTCTTGGGAGCTATCTCTTCCCCGTCTTTTCTCCCCGACTTTTCGAGGTCCTTTTCGCTCCCCCTTCAGCTTTTCTGACCACTATTCCTCATGACCGCCAATCTTGTTTTCCGGATAGGACACCACAACATTTTTTTTTTCTTGGTTCCTTTTTTCTGGTCTCTTTTTTCGGGTCCCTTTTTTCGGTTGATCGTTGGTCTATCAGCACCAGAATCTATTTTTAAAATAATTTTGAAATTTGATTTTTGTCAAATCAAAACAATTAATCACGAGTGTTTTTGTTTTCCAGAATCATATGATGCTTGTTATTCTAATTTTATTCCTCATTCCAATTTTTGGTCCGTACACTTCGTTTTTTTCGTTCGTTTTATCGCCTATGCCAGATGGAGCACACCTGCAATTACAAGCTTTCGTGTGCCATGCGACCACAAATTGCTCTATTTCCGACCCTCACTTTTTACACCTCTTTGTCTAAAAACCAACATGGTTTTAAACTGAAAACCAATATGTACTATTTGGATTACCGATTAGTCCTTGTTTCTTGGTTTCTTGTCATTTTTTCGAAACTTTCTTTTTGCTCATTGTGCTTTACCTTTGCCCTTCGTTGATAATCTTCTATCATTTTTTAACAGTTCTATTTTGCAGGTTCCCCATTGGAGCAAGCCTAGTGCGAAACGAGTAGAGTCTCGCCGCGTCTCGAAGTCCTGCCCGGGTGGATGGTCAAAACGCCAAACTGACTGGAGCAAAGATGAACGACGGAAGCAGTTGGGCGGAGTTGTGGGTGAGTATTTTGATTTGATTGATATAGGGGAATGTCAAAAAACTGGAAAAGTTTGAATTGGAACGCGTCACAATCGAGGGCAAGAACTCTAGCTTTACCCTGTTGTCTTATGCTGAATGCTGAAAGAACAGGCTAGCTCAGGATGGTCTGGCTCAGTAAATCCCTTTTAAAAGCAAACTCTTTGGCGAAAACACTACTTTCTTTTCTGTAAAACCAAAACAGATCATCGAGATCAGATGACGGTCGTTCTTCTGTGTGGGATGCGGTCACCTGCAATGATACTGTTTAAATTTTCAGTTACCAGAATGTGAAGTTATGTGAAGCTCATTGTAACACCTACTTTTTGTCACATTGAGCTTTTCAGTACTTCCAGTTTTAGGGCTCCACCTCTTTTTTAGCAATTCATGACCCCACAAATTTTACGTGATTGCGGTCATTCTAGTACCGGAAATTATAGTATATGGTATATGGTTTTCTGGGAGCATTTGGGTACTTTCGGCTTAAGGCTCCGCCCTTTTTCCAGTTTTTAAAAAGTATCTACATCGGAATAACGCTGTTTGATAGGAGGCACTGACTGAGCTTTTCCCTAAAATTTTTTTGGTTTTGATCCCATCCTTTTCGTAATTTCCCAATTGTTTTGAATGCAGAAGTGTATTCTACATACGTTTTGATCTTCATGGGAAGAAGCTCAAATAGTACTTCAAAACAGTTTTTTTTGTGAGAGGAAGAATCAAAATTTTGGTTTACTGCTCGCAATAGATAACACGCGTTTTGTTCACAAAAATAATAAAATCATTATCAAAAAACGCATTTTCGCTATTTGAGCCGTTTCTTTCCTTCTAAGCATCAGTAGAACTTTCCAAATTAGAAAGACTCAAATTCTACACACGTTGTCTTCTTTCCCTCCCTTCCCTATCCCATATACCTGAATTTTGCATAGAACCCGACCGACAAAACGCATACATAATTTAGTGGTAAGCAAGACGTAGTAGTGTGTTAGCCTGGTCGAAAGGAACACTTGAATTAGTCATATACACATGGAAGCAAATTAGAATCGACATACACACGCGGGAAATTGAGCTTTTAGATGCTAAGGAAAGGGGGGGGTGCAGAAAGCATATTAGGTGTGAGTGGTTTTGGTGGTTTACCTGCGCTACTAATGTACCGTAAATCCTGTAATAGAAGCCCATGGGCGTCTATTTTTCAAAGGTCCTCTGAGGGTGGGCTTGTATTACAGGTGGGCTTCAATTACAGGGTGGGCTTCTATTTTTCAACCCCTTTCTTCAAGTTGTGATTGCGTTATTACATGTTTCCAGAAGCGATTTCTCCAGTCATTTTGGACTAATTTTTGACAATTTTTGGTGAAAAAAACGGTTAAAAGTAGATCAGAAAACTATAAACTTTGCATTTTCAAGTGGTTTACTCATTGAATATATGTTTTAAACAATTTTGAGTTCCAATTCAATGATTTTTTTTTTGATCGCATAACGATTCTTCAAAAAATCAATTACTGCTAGGATGGGCCTCTATTAGAGAGTGGGCGTCTAATACAGGGTGGGCTTCTATTTTCCAAATAGGTTCTTGAAGTGGGCTTCTATTACAGGTGTGCTTCTAATACAGGTGGGCTTCAATTACAGGATTTACGGTAAGTGGATAAGTCTAGTGTTGACGAGTAATACTTCTAGGGCGTCGACTCGGAATACCTTTCTGGCTAGTCACCCTTCCTTTGCTGGTCTTTTTAGGGCTTATCAGTTTGTGTTATAACAAAACATTTGCAAATTTTAGATGGTTTTTGTACTTTTTTTAGTGGAACGTTCTAGTTAGGCACAAATCGATAACGTCTCCTGACTTTGGGCACTATTTATTTAGATTTTTCCAAAAAAAAAGTATTCCTCATTTTCCAATCTTTGGTTCTTCCGTGTTATCACCAAGTAGAGAAGGCTTGTGTCCATTCAGGTTGACAAAAGGAGAGAGCAAACAAGTCATTTCTCTGCCTTCTTCTCCTTCCATTTTTACACATGCCCATAATCGTACAGCTCCTGTTCCGAAGGCTTTAGTTTCAAGCTCAGAATTTTTTTCAGAGCTTAAGCTGAGTTTGAGCACCAAGTGGGGCTGTCCACTAGTTTTGTGACAAAGTTTTTAAACTTATTGAATAGGTTTGGTATTTGGTACATTGGGTAACTGAACTGGTTTGAATCAAGAAATTGATTAGGTTACGAAACTCCGCCCCTTTTCAGTACTAAATCTTCCAGAGCTTAGACTGAGTTTGTGCACCAAGTTGAAAGGTCATCTAGTAATTTGACATATTCTCCTAACTCATCCAATAGACCTGGTATTTAGTACGTTGATTAATAGGAACTGTCCGAACATAAAAAAAGTTTAGATTATTAGACTCCGCCCCTTTTCAGAACTAGATCTTAAAAAAGTGGAAAGTTGGTATTTTTAAGATTTGAATTTCGACCTTTCTGTTTAATTGGGTGTTTCCACTTATCCAAAAATGTGCCAAATATACCATAAAGAAGATGTTTCAAAATTTATTTCTTCTGAGAAAGATGCTCTCAACAAAAAATCTCGAATTTTGTTCTCTTTACTAGAAGAAGAGTCAACCAAGTTCCGTTGAACTTTTTATCAATGAAACGCCATTTCCTCTGATGGTTTTTCTTTTTAATCTGAAGTATGACTCTGCATAAATTTTCCAAAAAAATTTCACTTTTATGGCTCATCGTGCTCAATAACATATGTTGATTTGTATGAAAACTTCCGATTCTGAACTTACACCTTTTTTCCATACGAAAAATATTTGACAATGAGATTAAAAATGGAACTTTTTTTCGGTATGATTCTTACCTCCCTAACTAGTTTTTGAGGTCTCATAGTCTGTTTACTACTACAAAAGCAACCTCCCCCGAAGCTAACTTTTTGATTCATTCTTCTTCCATCAATCTTACTCGTACCTTTTTTCACCCACCTCCTCCCCTCCTTCCTCCCACCTCTTACTCTTCATCCTATTCTTATTTTTTTGGCTGCATTTTACCATTCTTCTGTCCTCCATCGTCGTCAATTGTCGTTGTCGTCGTTTTCCGCCCCCACTCCCCTCAACTGTCCCGACGAGGGGGGCAATTCATTGCGAATGTATGTAGATCACATTGCATTCGCATTTAACGAGAGAAACTATCTCAGTTTTCTAGGGCGTCGAGACTTGGTGTTTTTTTTTTGGATTTTGGAATTTGAGGTTTTGAAGAATTCAGGGTGGTGGGAATTAGGTTGGGTTAAGCTGAGATTCTCTAATGTGGCGCGGATCTCACAGCGGCGCGAACCTTCAAGAGTGGTGAACTTCTAGGACGGTGAGCCTTTCATGGTGGCAAATGCCACTCAAAAATGTTCTGAAACTTGGTTTGTATGGTATATCGATCCTCCTGAATCAATTTCTAGAGTCAGTTCGTTCGGTGTTTTGAATTTTTCGAACGCATATAAAATTAGTGAAACATGAGAAGCCTGAAAAGCCTGAAAAATCTGAAAAAATGAAAAGGCCAAACGGACCAAGCCGACTTCAGAAATGGATTCAGGGAGGTCTATATAGTCTGTCCCCAAATTTTTAGCTGATTCTTGAGTGGAAACCTCAAACGCTTCTCTAGTAAGGTAGCCAGGACCTTCGGTGGCACAAATGACCCAAAGCAGCACGACAGTATGATTCATACAGTTTTTTCCAGTATAACCAGGGTGCAGCTAAAGGTACTAGGCTCCAGTTGGGACCAAGCTCACAGGTGCAAACTTTAGCTACATCTGTGACCCCAAACTTGCTAAAATGGTTCATTTTGAGCACAAAATTTTGGAAACTTTTCGATTCATTTGAAGCCTGCACACCTAGCCCTGCACTTCTCTCTCTCTCTTCCTTCCTTTCGCCCCTTCTTTTCTCTGTTTCCGCGCCGCGCCGCGCCGCGAAACAACCTCTCATTTATTATGAGTTTTTAATCTCCACTCCTTTCCCTCTTGCTTTCTACAGTGAGGGGAGAAAATATTAATGGAAAGACACGAGACGAACGCGCACATATAGTACCGTTCTTCTTCCTTTTTTCTCTATATCTCCCCCCACCCCGGGCGTTGACCTCAAGTCCTCCTTTTCCCTTCTTTCTCTTTTGACAATTCAATCCGATTGGGATTTATATATAGTGAATTTGATTTCCATATTTTTATTAACTTGATTTACTATCGATTTTTTTGATCAGATCCCAACTTGAATCCTAGCTGTATCTTCTCTTTCTATTTTTTTCTCCTCTTGTGACAACCTCATAATATGACAGCGTACACGACATGTTCCGGTCCGGACGTGATACAGTCCGACTATCACGGGCTTCAATGGTGGACTTGTTTCACTCGGCGTTTGCGCCAAATAATAACAATAATGATCAAAACTACAACAATAGCAATGGGTATCAAGATGATACAGCTAGCACGATTTATGGGACTACTAAGGTTTGTGGTGGGACCAAAAGAGACCTTAAGCAACATGTTTTTTTTCTGTGATTTTCTAGGCTTCTTGTGTTCTTCCATACACATACTGTCGAAATCGAATCCAGAAAGCAAACACCAACATAATGTTTGTTTTTTCGTTCAAACAGGCAGGCACTTTTCTCTTTCTCTAGCAGCACTTGTTGTACACCAATTTTTGATTTTTCACATTTTCCGTGAAAAATTTTTTGATGAAATCAAGAAATAAAAAACACATACGCTTGCTCACCCACGCGTATTATTTGTAAAAGGATCTCTATAGGAGGGAAAAGAAAGAATATTTGTCCCGGGGTTGGGCCATAAGGCGTCCTCGAAAACGGTTGTGAAGTGTTTTGGAAGGGAGGGTTGAAGTACAAATCGGGAGATAAAAGATGGACTTTAATGTAACATTTCGTTTCAGGACCAACAGCACAATCTCAATGAATTGACTGGAAAAGGAATCGAGGTGATGGAAAAAGTTGTGACAGTTGCCAAGGAACGAGTGGTCATTGAAATGGATTACAGTGCAAAAATGCGGTAGGCCCCCAACACCAAAAAATAATTTATTTAATTATTCATGTTTACAGATCCCTCGGCAAAAAGAATCTGATGAAAATGAAGAATGAAAGTGAGCTGTTGAACGTTGCCACATTTGTGAAAGGATACCAAGATTACATTTGCAATCTTAACCCACTTGCCGCTCAACATGAGATTATTGCCGAAAACCTTAAAGTCAATGTGATCCCATTTGCTGTTACAAAAATCAACGAGTATCGTCAGGCTAAGAAACAATTGGAAGTTGATTATGCTAACCTTAACAAACAGCTCCAGGCAGTGATTAATGAGATGAATAAGGCGCACAAGGATTATGGGTAAGTGTTTTTGGCTCTACTGGAGACGACGGGTCCTGTGGGGGGCAGAACGGTCCTGTGGGAGCAAAAAAAAACCGTGTGGGCAAAAAGGTCCCAAACTGGAGTGCTCATATAAGACCGTGAATCCTTTTGTTTATAGTTCACTAAATGCCTAGTTTGTGAAAAAAAAATTCTGAAAAACACAAATAAGGCGATGCCCAGACCTCATAACTGACTTTTAAGTGAAACTTAAGAAGGTACAAACGTAGCTCAATTAAACTTTGTAATAATGCATGACATAGCAAACGTACTCTAGTAGGTGGGATGAGTCATAACCTAGAAAAAAAGAAGTCTTGAAGCTAGAGAAATGTTCAGAATAATCTTAGATGAGCACTCCAGTAGCTTCAGTTATATGGGACTTTTGTACTCCCACAGGACCTTTCTGAACCCACTGGACCCGTCTACTCCAGTAGAGCTGTGCATTCCGAAGTTAAAACGGCAAAGACCGAGAATTATTTTCAGAAAATCCTTCAAAGAAACTGAAGCTGCAATGCTGAAATACGCAAAAGCTGAGAAAAACATGGAAATCTCACGTTTGGAACTTGAGAAGACCAAGAACAACTATCAACAGAAGAGTGGTATTCTTGAGGAGTTGAAGCAGGTGTATGCCGCCGCAACAGCTCGTGCTAACGCTGAGCAGGATGCCTATTTTGAGAAGAAGCTTCCACAACTTCTTGAGAACTACAGATCGATGCACACTAACAGAATCTTGGACACTGTTGAGATTTTGAACAAGTGTGTTGAAGCAGAGTCAAGTGTCAACCCAATTATTGGTGAGTTTTACCTGAATATGTGCTGATTCCAACTTGGAGCATTTCAGCTAGCTGTCACAACGACATGCTCAGAGACATTGCCGCTGTCGACCCAGGACGTGATGCCTTCCTAGTCATTGAGAACATGAAGTCTGGACATCCACGTCCATCTTCGTTTGCTTTTGAAGACCTTGGACATCCACAGTCTTTCCTCAATGGTGGTGGATCCACTGATGGTATGGATGCCACTCTTAAAAAGGGAACCCTTATGGGACGTAACAAGGACAAAGATAACAAGGGAGTTGTCCGCAAACAATCAATGCATCAAAAGTTCTTTGGTGGAAATGAAAAGAAAGACACTGGTGACTATGGCACCTTGCCACCACAACAACGTGCTCGTAAACTTGCTGCGAAGATTGCCGAACTGGAAAAAGAGAGGGATCGTGCCGTTCAAGTTCGTAATGGTCTCAGCAAATTGCATAACGCCTACAAAACCGACAGTGTCTATGGTGATCCGGCAGAGAGTATGAAGAAGATTGAGGAGTACGAGAAGGAGATTGACGCAATTAATAAGCAAATCCAAAGATACCGTAATCTGCTTGACGATGTTAATGCTCAGATGGGAAGTGGTGGATTGTCGGCGACAAGTGTTGGTGGAAGTGATACGCCACCATCGATGCGTTCCGTGTCATCAGCTTCATCTGGAGTCACTTCAAGAGTTAACACTATCAATGATGCTCACAGAGCCAATGGCGGTGATGCAGGTCGTCGTGATAGTTATTCTGGTGGAAGCAACGAGGGTGAGAACGATCCGACACCGACTACTAATGGAGGTGGCCGTGATGAGGTGAAATTAGTGGAGAAAAAGCTGGTTCAATTGGAATTTTTGTAGGTCTACGATGAATTGACACCGCCAGTGCTTGGTGAAGCGATTGCTCAGTTTGCTTTTGATGGTGCACAAGAGGGGACAATTCGTATGGAGGCCAACGAGAGATTGTGGCTTGTCGAGAAGGACGAGGGAGATGGTTGGACCAGAGTCAGGAAGTGAGTTTTTTGTTGTTGAAAAGAGGTCCTTGAAACATGTTCCATGTTATTTGAAAGCAAGGAGCACGCTACGCTGAGCATGTATCTGGAATTCAAAAAAGTTAAAAAATCCCAAAAACTTTTCAAACGTTCTGGGATGTTCACTGATAGTTCGGTCTTCAATTTTACATGATTCTCAGACCGTACTAATACTGGGTAATTCTCCAGAATTGTACCAATGTAGTGATTTCGCCGTTGTTGATAACTGATTTCATAGGTAAAAACTGGTAAGATCAACGTGCATAACACGTCCTGTAAGCTCATAGTGAGTTTCAAAAGCATCCCAAACAATCTTTGAAAACAGTGTGAGAGCTCCCTGGTTCGAAATGATCGTACTGAACTAAATTTTTTTGGTAAAAACGGTAATTATGGGTCGTTTAAGTTTACGAAATTATTTTTGATTGTGAATTTTTCATGCCAAAACCTTTGGAGTCACAAAAATGTGTCAATAATATAACCGTTTTATAGTTAATACAGTTTAATATCGGGTCTGTATCGGCGAATTTTTAAATGCTGATATAATCCAGTAAACTGCTTTGAATTCAACATGGTAGGGAATTTAGAACGCTAGGTTTTCATGATTATACCTCGGGAAATACGGGAAATTTATAGAAAAGTTCATAATTCAGCGGAACCATATCTAAAAATCACCTAAACATTCCTTCATAAATGCTTTTTTTCCAGAGAAGACAACTCTGCCGACGGCTTCGTTCCAAGCTCCTACCTCAAAGTCACTTGGTTCGATGGAAAGATCTAAGCCTTCTTCCGGACGCTACATTCAACCCACCCCTCATCTTCATCCTGTTTCATTCTTCTCACTCCCAACAATTTGCCACAACACACGGTGTTTTTCACTTCTTCAAAAAATCCCAATTTCAAAAACATACTTCCCGCAAACAATTTAAGTTCAAAACGAGCTTTATTCATCTTCTATATCCGCTGTTCCAGACACTTTACTTGTACCCGCCCTGGAGTTCTCACAGAGAATTCTTTGTTTTTTTTTTCTTTAAATTTCTATTTTGGGTGGCTCGTTCTTTCGTGTCATTTTGATCTGTTTCCCCTCCCCCGTATATAATTTATCTGTCTTCTTGTCGTTTCCCAGCCCTCTCTCACACTAGTTTTTGAGAAAATTTAATTTTTCTATGTTAGAAATTCCGCTTCAGTTTCCCGCCTCCCTCTTCAGACTTTACACTTTATCTCGTTCCTTTCTAGCACTACTCGTGCGGGTTTCGTTTGAGAAAAAAAACGACGCAAAAGTACTGTACCACAACCACACAAACATTTTTTCTCTCTTCAATTTTCTCTGTCTTTTTTATTGCTCGAGGTCAGCATGTCTGTACCCCCCAATACAAATTTGAACTTTTGCTGTACCATCAACATTTCCTTTTTCCTCCATCTTGTCATGTCTTAAACAGAATAAATGTATATGCTTTCAGGATTTTGTCTTGAGCTTTTTTTCCAAACAGAAATACGTAGGAGTCTTGTAGAAAGCTTGAAATTTGAAAAATTATAAATAAACGGACCATGTTCCTACTATAAAAAAAATCCTTATGGATTTCCATTCTAATCTGGCTAAAGATTGTATCATAGACATTATCGAGCATGCTGATTTCATTTTTTTTTTCAGAGTCCAATTTTGCTAAATGCTCTACCGAACCAAGTTGTGATTCTGTCTATGGCTGAAGTGGGGGCAGAAATTTCAACGAACACTTGCCCAATGGTTGGTATCCTCAAATAGGTGCTTTGAAGGTTTAGAATTGCTGAAATTAGACGTTTTTGATGACTTTTAGCTCTCAGAACAACGATTGCTATTTAGACTTGCTTGAGATCGGCGGTTTTTGGGCAGAATGTCAAATTTGGAGGAATTCGTGAGAAATATCCAAAAGCATAGAAAGAACGAAAATACCCAATGAAATTAAAATGAAGCATATCGAATGACTAAAACTTTGGAAAAATCTCATTTTTTGGTGTCAGAAATTTTTAGAATGGTCGAAAATGTATTTTTTCTTGGAACTAAGTACAGCGATAGAAATTGGAGTGTTCTCATATTTTGAACAGAATGAATTTTTCAGATTTTCTGTACAACAATTTTGTTGGCTGAAATTCGAAAACATGTGACCAAGTGAGCTATTCAGGTCCAAGTCTTGCTCAGTCATTACTTCGTCATTTTAAACGTAAATTTCATATTTATAAATTCAAAACTAACATTTTCAACTAAAAATTTTATTCCGAGCGCTATGACCATAAATTACCAAAACATCAAAAGCAATTAAAAAGCGATAAAGTTATATCAAAAAGCGCTAAAAAAGCAAAGCAATGCTAAATCATGTTCTCATATCAATTAGCAAGCGTTCTTGATAACATTGAAGCAGTCGTTGTGGATGAGCCAGACACCATCGACTTTCTTCCAGATTTGAAGATAAGCTCCCGATTCACGTCCTTTGGTTCCATCCAAATGGTAGCTTCCTCTCTCAAAAGCCCAGTCACCGCCGCCGTTTACTTCTTCGGTGATAATCTGGAAGTAATGGGGGTAAGGGGGTACATAAAATGGGGAGAACTCACTTGAGCAGTCTGAACTCCATCAGCCATGTCCTCCTTGAAATAGGCCTCGATTCCTGTAACGTCATTTTTTCATTTTTGATCAGAGGGTTTTTCGAGCGTTTTTAATGGGTTGAGGTGACACAAAATTTTGAAGTTGGGGTATTCTAGCTGATATTAAATCGTAGTGTTACCTTGAATCTTCTGATTACGAATCACGTTCAACTATTAAGCCCCGCCCCTTTCCTACAGCAGCTCACCTGTACGCCCTTTCACTGGGTTACGTCCGTTTGGCATGAAATAACCATCCGGATCATAGACAGATGCGGCTCCAGCAGCATCTCCGGCATTGAAAGCCTTCATAAAGTCTTGTTGACGTCCCTTGATTTCTTGGAATAGAGCTGAAAGTTTTTGGTTGACAATGAGCAAAAGTATTGTTTTTGTTCTGAGCTCCCGAGCTCGGGGAGCAAAAATGCCTTAATTTTTGGGACCCCCTAGAGACTTACCAGAATTAAAGTGTTCTATAATATCATTAGAAAATCGGAGATTGGAAAAAAAGTTCATTTTCGTTTGGAGGAAAGTTTCAAACAACTGAAAATCCAAGAATCAAAATGCACACTTATTTCTCCAAAAAGCACTTTAGAAAGTCTCCTCCTTTTCCTTCCTTTCCCATCATAAATTTTGAGAACCCCTACTTTTATTTTTGTTCCTTTTTCTTTCTTTTCAGCCAGAGAAAAAAAGTATACCATGATTGACGCCATTAAGTTGGGAGTTGCTCAAAGGAATATGGCGGAATAAATTCATATTTTATTGACGTCAAAAAAGAATATAGAAAATAGAAATGAAACTTGAATTTGATTTGACTCGAATTGACGATACGAAATAAATAGGGAGGAGCTCTTCTCCTCTTAACCACTTCAAACTCACCACTCATCTCTGCCAATGACAGCTTCTTCAAATGTCTTCGAAGATAGAAAAATATGAATATGACACGTCTCTCCTTGCCGCTCTTTTATACCCACATAATGATTCTGGGAAACAATTACGGTAGAATATGTAATGAGAAATTGTTTCCGCAGATTAAATATGTAGAAAAACCGAGGGATAATAGTTGTTTTATGAGGCAGGATAATTGTTTGTAAACAGAGAAGGGATAAATACCGGATGAGAAGCAATGTTTGATGTGGTCCGGAAACCTCAAAGAATTTTTACATGAGATTTGCACGTAATTTTTGCAAAGAAATGTAGAGAGGATAATAGCTGGTTCAATTTTTTGGTATAATGGAGATGAAAAGGAGATTTTTGATCTTTGAGGAAACATTAGGTTTGTTAGTAATTATTTGAAAGTTGACAAGTACACTATTTTGAACGCATAAGAACTAGAAATCTATTGAAGATACGCAGGAATTCCAACGAAAAAAGCGTCTGAAAATCAGAAAATCGGTCAAAAAATTTCCAGGAAATGAAAATTTTTCAAATCCAGTTTTCATCCAAAAACTCGATTTTGACCGGTTCAGTAAGTTTCCCAATCAAATAAAAGGTAATTTTGGGTATTATTGTTAGGTTTGAATACAACTTTCCATAAAATTTAATAAATCAAAAATTCCCTTTTCACCATTACCGACCAACTCCTAGTAAAGTCTTGATTGCATCATAACAATATTTTGTTTTTCAAATTCGTTTTGAAGGCTAATATTTCCAAATTAGGTCTCGGCAACAATGGAACATTTTCCATAAAAAATAATTTCCATTTTTATCAGATTGTTAGTGTCAGAATTTCAGAAATTTCTATTGGAACATATTGGCAAAGACCTGAAACTTTTGAATTAGGTGGGTCAGAAATCAATGCCCGCTAAACGTTTACGCGAATCTACATATCTCAGCTGGAGTGAGTAAGATCTAAAAGTGATCTACTACCAAAGTATTGACCATAAAATTTTGCATTTTTCACCAATTGACTACTTTTTTGTTTTTTTCAATTCCAGCCGAGATACAGAGGTTCGAAAAAAAGCTCAGCGCGCATTTCTTTCCGGCCAACCTAATAATCCCATACTTTTAAAGAACTTCGTTTTTGACAACGGCTGAAATTCGAAAAATCCTTTTTGTTTTGACTTTTTGGCTATTTTGAATATGATTTCGTTTTTGCCCGAGTTAAATCAGGAATGTGGAAACTTTCATAGAGAATTCACAACTATCCTAATTACCGTCTCTCATCAAATCCGTATCATCATTTAATCCTTTAGTGTTTAGAGATGATCCAAATTGCATCAAAAACCAATTTTTCTAAGTTCAGACTCCGACCATAACTTTTCGATTTCATTTCGACTTCTCTCTTCTCCTTACTTCCGCATATTTCAAATAAAAGTTTCTAATACTTACAAAAATTTTATTTTACATCATTAAAAAAGTGTCAGTTCAAAAAAAAATATTACAAAAAAAATTACTGCCATTGAAAAAAAAAGTTGATAGGTTACAAAAAATTTACTGATGCGGCTTCACCGTATGTATGTGACCCAACCATGTAGATTCCAACATAAAAAGTCTGGCATTTGAACGATTCGTCTTCAGAACAAAAACAACATGTTACTTCATCCGAGCCGACATCTTTTGATCCATCAGTCGTTACCATTTTTTTTGGGGGGAGGTTTTCTGTAATTTTTCAGTGCTTTGAAACTGCTCAAAGTTCTTTAGAATCGTCTCACCTTTTTTCCAATTTTTATATCATTTTGAAGGACTTTTTCCAATTTTTATATCATTTTGAAGGATTTTTTGAAGCCATTCAAATTACAAAAGGGAGAAGACACTGAAGACACGTGTAAGAACCATCCGTACCGTTGAAATTTACATATGAGATCTCATGGTTGAGTTGTCCAAGTTTTCTAAATAGGGTGCATTAGAAGAGAAGAGGCCTAATATTTGAAAAAAAAACAGAAAAGAAAAAAAGTTAGAACTGATGTCCATGGCCAACCAGCGGGGTCTTTTATACGGAAAAACCCGCACAAAAACAGAAAACAACTTGCAAATCGCGACTGAAGATTGGTGAAAAAAACATCAGGTGACCACCTAAAAATACAATAAACGTACCTCGATTGTGATTGATAAAAGGGTTTTAGGGCGTTTTGTTCATATGACTTTGTGGTAAACATCTGCTAGATTGAAGATAAGACGTTCATGTGACATTGTTGAAAACAAGAAATGTGGAAAATAAAGTGTGTTCTCGACCCTTCTCTCTCCCCTCCTGGTTTGTATAGTGGTATGACACTTGGATCGAAAATCACAAAATGAGAGAAGAAGTTTCGAGTAGAACCAGTTGTTTGCAAACAGAATGTGATATCCCCATGAAAACACTTGAAGATATTTTCGTGTTGATATGTGCAGACTTTTCACATGTTGGAGCACGTGAATGAGGGGAAGCAGGTTACCCGTGAGCTCTAGGATGTTGTTTTTAAAAACAGGAGAATTGACTTGAAAATAGAATTAGGATTTGGGACCCCGCATCAAGAAATCATAAAACAAATAATAGCATTCCGTTCTACATTTTCAAAATATTGGAAAAAAACGTTAATTCGTCTTACAGTGCAAAACAAAAAAAAATTCATGAAACTTCAAAGGTTGTCAGGTTTTTAGATAGTTTTTTTCGGGAATTTCATCAGCGAGAAACTCAGATACAAAGAGCGAGAGGCATAAATTCGAAGGTAATTTTTGAAATACCTTCGTTGTTGGAGCTTCAAGTATGATTTCTGTTTTTAAAATAAACCAAGATAAAAATGAACAAATATAACTACTGACCGGATCAATTTTTCCAACTAAGAAAGATCTAAATCAAAATAAAAACTGGACTAACGTGTGAAAAACTTATTAGGAATAAAAAACGTAATGTAGAATTAAGGTCACTCTAAGCCTGGTAATACTCGTTCTGTTCACACTTCAAAATCATAAGTTCAACTTTTATTCACCTCTAAATCGCTAAAAAGCAAGAAAAAAGTTCTTCTTTTTCCTTTTCCAGTTGATCTATGTCTCAACCACTACAAATTACAAGCTTTCTCACTAGAATAACTCAACGCCTACATTTTCTTATCATTTCCTATCTTTTGATTAGACCAGATACAAAACTTGTACCAGACAAAAGCCCAATCTATCTACGTTACTCATAGCTCAACACATACATTTACGTTACAAGGAATTGTTTTCAGATTGTATAAGATACAATAATTGTACCAGATACAAAACGTGTACCTAGCTAACATCCGAAAATAACAGTGTTACTCACCACTATAATATCAAATTTTTTAAATAATCTGATAGTGGAAACATTCGAAATAGATTATGTTTTTGCAGAATTCGGATTCCTCAACCACCTACAATTATTATGCAACATTTCCCACATTGCACTTCCTCAGCCGGCCAAAGTGTGTTGGTGACAATAATCTCCTAATCAAGTGGACTTCCTACAATGAGCTCAACTCTTCTATTCCCTATTTGCTCACTTCCATCGGCCTTTTACCTCTCCCGCATTGGCTCTCACATTGGAAGGATAGAAAAGGAGGGACGAAGAAAGGAGAAGACATAGTATCGCCAACGCAAATACAGTTCGGAGAAAAGAGAGAGGGGAGGGAGGGCTTCTGACTGGTCAGTGAAGGGAAAAAGGGTTCCCGCGCTGGAGCACATACTTGCTCACTTTGCATACCCCCCTCTCGGGTATGACAATAAGACTCTTTTGTTACCGGTGTCTATCTACATAAGACCTCTCTTTTGGTCATATAGCTTACACATTTGAGTGGTTTTCAGTGAAAAAGTTTTTTTGTACAGTTGTATCAATGAATTTTTTGTGTCACTGACTGATTGAAAAAATTAATGTTTTTGGGATTTTTCATAGTTCACTTGTACGGTGAAAGCTTGCTGGATGTAGATCAGAAGTCTGTTTTTGCCGCTGACTTGAGAAAATCATGTTATGGCCAGTTTTTTGTTGGTACCATTATTTTGAAATTATCACTGTGTATGGTCTGAAAGTAGTTCATCCCCCCAAGTCAAGTCAAGTCACAGATGAGACCAGACTTCATCCATCCACAAAACTTGTAGATGTGTTTTTTTTATTGAATTTTCAGTTTTTTTTTAAATTAACTAATTTATTGAACCCCTTATTGATTGTTGAGATTTGAAACTTGTCCGAAGTTGCTCGAATTCAAAAAAAATTGACATTCCCATTTTTCCAAATTTCAAACTTTTTGTTCGAAACAATTGTTTTTGAAGTGAAAAGATTCTTCGGTAAAAAAAACTTCAAATTCAACCAATTAGTTAATAGATATTCATCGGCCTAGTTTTAAAAACTAGTTTTCAACAGAAATGAATGTTTCTCTTCTCTGAAAACTCTCTTGACTTTCTAATTTCCGGAGAAAAAAAATTTCGCGAAAACTTGATTTCGTGACTGAATCACGACAGAATTTTGCTCATTGGAAGATTCAAAATAGGGAATCTATTAGGATGGCCGGGAAGAAATGCTTTTACGCAAATCTACATATCTCAGCTAAAGTAAGTGATAACAAGAAGTAATCAATTAACAAAATGGTGAACATGAAATTTTGCACATTTGAATAGTTGACCATTTTTTGTATCTTTAATTCCAGCCGAGATATACTGGTTCGAAAATTAGATCAGCGCGCACTTCTTTCCGACCAACCTATTATAAGCATTGACATATTCTAATCGTCTTCTATTAAAATAGTTCAACTAACCATCATCTTCTGTTTTCCTATGCATTTGAAATCCCTATTTTTCAGGCTTCAAGTCCCCAGCAATATGTTGCTAACAAAGCTACTGCTTACTGCATCATTCGTCGGCATCATTTATACAATTCGATGTTATAGTGGTGAGTAACACTGTTATTTTTGAATGTTAGCCAGGTACACGTTTTGTATCTGGTACAATTATTGTATCTCATACAATCTGAAAACAATTCCTTGTAACGGAAATGTATGTGTTGAGCTATGAGTAACGTAGATAGATTGGGCTTTTGTCTGGTACAAGTTTTGTATCTGGTATAATTGAAAGATAGGAAATGATAAGAAAATGTAGGCGCTGAGCTATTTCAGTTGTAATTTATAGCGATTTAGACATAGATCAACTGAAAAAAAATTCACGTCCTGACGCTCCAAATTACAAAAAACCAAAATTTCCAGGAATGCAAGGATCTGTAAATGGAGATGCAATTGGTGAAATTGAACTTTTGGATTGCAACGGCACGGATTTCTGTATTAAGTATGTTCATTTATTCTTGGCCAAGTTAATAACTAATACAAATGAACACAATCCCTTCCAACAATTCCTAAAGACCTAATGAATAACATGTGTATGTTTGGCCCTGTCTTATTAGGGCTTAGTGTAACGGAACGGTTGCCAGTTTGCGCACCGTATTATCAATCTCGCGAACACGACGGAAAGGTCCTAGTCTCTCATTAAGTAAATATGTGGGAGAAGAATGAGAGCGGGGGACCAGGTGTTTGGAACACTTGTCAAGATGAGGGAAAAGGGCTGGTCACATTAGTAATATTGGGGCTCATAAATTTTGATGATAGAAGATTTATGATGGAGATGTCAAAAATGTCCCTTTTGGGCATTTTTGCTTCGAACAGTTTTCATAGAAATTTTTCTGGCTTAAAAACAAGAAAATGAGAGAAATTTTCAGTTCTCTGAAACGTTAAGGACATATGATTAAGACTAGAAAGGAATTTTTATCAAGTTTCTTGCTGGAAACTCCATTTTTGACGTTTTTCAAAAATTTTATGAATGTAAAATGTATGTTCTTTGTCAACTCAATAATGAGCATCAAACCCAAAAATTGCATGAACACTATATTACATCTTTTTTTACACTTTTCTCAAAATCAAAACTCATTTTTTTCCTTACATTTTTAAAACCCTGATTCCTTCGAAAAAAAGCCGAAACAAACCCCGAGCCCAACTGATTTTGGATTTTCCGAGGGAGATGCTCACATTTACACCACCACCCCCCTCCACCAATTTCCACCTGCTGATCCTTTCCTCCCCCGATTTTCCATTTTCCGAAAATCGAAATTTGGCTAAAATTAAGAAATTTCTGCAAAACGCCAGCCTTTTACAGACTTCCCTCGAATGGTCATGTTGGTCGGAAACACTACGAAGGAGCCCAGTACAGCTGCGATTTTGGAGAATGCCGGGTGAATTTTTGACTTGAATTTTGAGTTTTGAACGATACAACCAAAAAAGATGTACGGATACAAATGATTTTTCGAGGGTTTACGCCTAGTGAGAAATTGGTCCTATTACCTTGAGGGAAAGTACAAAGTAGAGCTTCCCGTTCAAAAAAAGGACCTAATTTTGTCTTGGTGATGGTTTCCAAGTTTCTGTTCTAGCCATGCCTGGAAATTTTATCTTTCGTTTTTGATCCGTTTTTCACCACAAGTTCACTCAAAAGTCACTCTAAACGGTAGAAAATATGATTTGAAAGCATAACAGATTGGTGGCCTAGAATACGATAAGTGGACGATTTACGGGCAATTTTTCATTTTCTTCTTTGTGTTTTGTGATGTTTGTTCTTACTGTGTACTGTTACAGGAAGTGTGAAATTATCACGGAAAAAGGAATGGGAAGTGAAAAAATCGTTTATAATCTGTTCACTAGTCAAATTCTAGGCCATCAATTTGTAATTCTTTCAAAAATCATTCTCTACCATTGTGAAATATGAAATCATTAAAAAAAACATATCCTAATTAAAAAATTATTTCTCAACTTCAAAAACTTTCAGCAAGAAGGATGCAATAGACGTGAGAGTGGTGGCACACTTTGTTGTTGCTCAACTGATGAATGCAACGAAGGCTCCAATACTCTAAACCAATTTTTCTTGATTCTTTTGTCAGTGTTGTTCCTGGTTGCCTACTACTAACCAACCACTTTTTCTTTTCATTTAATCACACCTCCAAAAATGTAAATATCAATCTATCAAGCTACTAGAACTAGATCTTTCTATATTCAAGTTACCTCTTGTTTTCTCTCTCTTATCTTTTCAGTTTTACCGGTCGATTTTTATTCGTTTTTATTCGTTCTTTTTTTAAATTGAAATCACTATATTGAACAAACTATTCTGTATTTCCTTTTTCTCACCGTTTGCAAAAAAAATAAAGATAATTTCATTCTTATTCGAAAGGTGTGGGAAACAAAAAAAGCGAATGATGTGAGTTAATTTTTTGGTTTTTTTCTTGTGAGAAAATAAAAAACTCCGAAAATGACATTTGAACTAACAAATGTGTTCAGACATAGATTTTTTTTTTCGAAATTTTTTATTCATAAAACTTAATTAAAGAGGGCTGTAGACTTTTCTAGACTACTGGAAAATGGCAAAACCTTTTTGAAATGTGATTTTTATTTGTCATAGATTTTCACATTTTTTCTGAGAATTTGAATTCCCACGCAAAAAATTCAGAATTTTACATCGATGTCAAAACTAGGAGGCCTTGCAGGTGATATGATTAGTTATCATCGCTCATTTAATTTTTTTTTTTGAAATTTCAGATTTTTCTTTTCAAAACCTTTTTTTTTGGCGATAACTTCAATAAAAAGTCTTCTCTGAAACAGATTCTCGTTCATCTATTTCAGCTCCCACCAACCTCTAAGCCTCTATAATAACAAAAAAAAGATAAAGAAAAGTAGGCGGAGCTTACTCTATGATAACAGGTGAAAAGCTTTGAGGTGGAGCCACAAAAAAAGAGAGAGTCAGTCTCATTTTAACACATTTTTCATTTTCCAGCCACTGTGCTCAAAGATGTCGAACCTGATAGCAGAGCCAATGGATATTCTGACTAATAAGGAAGTCAACCACTTGTACGAGCAGAAAGGATTGTTGGTGAGTCTAATTTTTGTAGTATTAGGATGTGTGTTGTTCAAAATGTCTTGGTTTTTGGAATTGAGCACTTCCTTGCTCCACTCTCTCTTGCTCGAGCCCTATTCTTCTTCAACTTCCAAAACCTCCTTCTGATACCTATCACCAATTAACCCAAAATCAATAACCCTTGTGGTTTTATCAAGTGTCCATGACAACCGGGAGCCTAAGAAATTAGAAACGCTACCCTTAAAATCACCTGTCTCTGGGGGCTCGAAACGAAAACTACGAAAACCGCTAAAAATCGTGGTCACTCAATGTAATAATAGACTGATGAAAATATCACAAACTGATAGTGCACATGCTATTTCGGAAATCATATAATTTGGTGATAATTATAAGATCACAATGATTAGTATAAAATGGAAATTTTAACCATGAATCCTAAAAATCTTACTATTTTTGTGTCTCGACACGAAAACTTGAAGCAACCGTAACCCAGCAAATTTTGTGAAAAATTCCATAAAACACATTACGTCCGAATCAGCTCGCCCAGATCTTTAATTAGAGTATAATCTTAGCTTGGTTCCAGCCATTCGAGTTTTGGGTCTCACAGCGATTTCAAAGGCGCATGAGCAGTCATACATTAAAAATGGTCTTGTCACACACTTAACAGGAAAACTTGAAATTATCGTAACCCAGAAAGTTTGGGTAAAATTCATAAAACAGTCCAAATCAGGTCACTCAGACCTTTCATTACATTATAATCTTAACTAGGTTTAAAACTTTTGAGTTCTGGGTCTCACAGCGACTTTAAAGGCGCATGGGTGATTTGAAATTAAAACTGGTCTTCTAACAAAAGGGCTACGGTAGTTTTTTGATGACCCAACTTGTTTTCCACTTACTATCTTATGATGTAGACACTTTCAATTTCCGGCTCTGATGTCACTACCGTAATACGTAGATCACGAGTAGCAGCATCACTTGTTTAATTACAAATACAACCATAATTATTGTAGCCGGAAAATAACAAGCTCGACGTCACTAAAAAGGAAATGGAGCTTTGTCACAAACATTGGCCAGATAATTTTGAAGCGTGAGAATATATCACGAGAAGCTTGTGACAATTCTGACTTTTTTTTAGACTCTACGACATTGGAGCAAAAGCCTTCGAAACATTTCTCATTGATCGGGATCATTTGGCAAAACTTTTCAAAGTGGATCAAGTCAAAACCGACTCTTGGAGGCAGCATTTCGTCCTGGATCGTTGTGTCTTGCACATGCTTCAAATGCTCCATGAGACTATTTCAACGTACCATGAGCAGATGAGCGGAGGAGTTATTGATGAAGGATTTTACAAGAAGCTTCAAGTCTTCGGAGGGCGCTATCGGTCCCTGGCCCCATTGGTTCCAGTCAATGAGTATTTCCACCTTTTCAATGTGTGGACTGAGGTAGTCTGAAAGGAAATGGAGCCAAAAGAGCCCAAAAATTAATTTCAGATGCACATGGACTTCATAGTCCTTACATGTTTTGAGGGCCCAGTTTGCAATGACGAGAAGAACATAATAGCCGGTGTCTGGCAGAAAATAATCAAAAGCATCAAAGTCCATTTTGTGTATGGCTGGCATCACAAGAAATACACAATGACCAGAGAAGAACTTGAGTACTTTTCCAAGGATAAAGTTGTCGAGCCGGTTAGTACTCCCTTTTTTATAGATTTTCTCACCCCAGCATGACATGATTTTAGACCCGATCTAGACTAATCACAAAACTAACGCGACTGATGAGCAGAGAGAGTTTCAGCGACGGTATGTGTCAAAGTATCCATGGGCTCGATTACGAAACTTTTTTGTAGCCAGCATTGAGGACAAGGCGTCTCCAACAAGGAAATTGTCACACAGTTCTAGTTCGACTTCTGGAGGACCAGGGACTTCGAGGTGGGCTTTTTTTCGGTTTTTTTTAGAGATTTTGAAAATTTTCGTTGAATTTTGAATTATCTAGAACAGGTGAAAAATATTTCTCATTTTTTGACATTTAAGCTAAAACAACTTTAAATAACTTGAATTGGGTGAACACAAGACAGAGAATGTGCGGCGATTGAAAATAACTGCCTCTTTCGATGAAAGTTTTCATTTTTAGCATAAATTATGAATCTGATCATCCAAAGAAACAGAAAAGCTTTTAATGGAAAGTTCATAAATGAACCTTTCAACAAATTAATGACCAGAAAACAGTATGAACTATTGTAACATGTAATAAAGCTGTGTTTACCATAGTTGTTAGTACGGTGAAGTTTGAATCAAAATTAGGATAATCCTAGCCATAATCACTTCTTCGGAGCAGTCGTAGAGCTTGATCTTATAGTGCCGCTTCAGAATTGAGCTTGAAAAAAATGAGAACAAACCCCTCTAACATTGTAAGAAATTGTAAGAAATTGTAATAATTTGTAAGAACTTGTAAGAAATTGCAAGAAAGTGTAAGAAATTGTAAGAAATTCAAAAATTTCTCCCGAAAAGTGTTTTTGCTAGAGTCCAAAGTAGTGATTTTCACAAAAAACAGCCATATTGGTCTGAAAAGAAGAAATCAGCAGAAAAAATTTTCTAATTTGATAACAGTCCGTTGTCAATTTCCAAACGGCCCATGGTTAAAGCCAAACGTCATCAGTTTTCTTTTCTATTGGGTTCATAGAAATAACAGACTTTAAATTCGTGGTCACTGTTTTTTCGACTTTCCATAAGCTATGGAACGCCCCATAAGCTCATTACGACTCCTATTCTTCCACGTTTTGTGAGAAATAGCAAAAACCTAACTGCCTAAATACCTTATTGAACATTCTGGTTATCACCAAATTTAATGAAACCTCTTAAGGCCACGAGACAACCCTCCAGCCCGTGCTCAACTCCGTGTCAATACAAATTCTCGTGAAGAAGACATCATCCAATCTCAACCCATTGAAATATGCGACATCAGTCTCGACTTTTTGAACAGCCCTGCTGATTGCTCTCCACTCAACATCTCTAATCATTTCTGATCATTTTTCCATTCTATTCAGCACTTACTCGCCTCTGAATGTATTTTTCCCGTTCGATTTCATATTTTGGTCCCAGGTATTCACTTCTATTTTTCTCATTCTCATATTTGGACTCTGAAGTCATGAAAATTTAGCACAAAAAACCATTCATTTCACATTCAACAAGGAAGAAAAAATTCGTATCTATAAAACCATGAAAATAGAACTAGACGCTCGGTTTGAAAACAAGAGATTTACATGCTGTATCCACCAGTAACTTCCAAAGTAGCACCAGTGATGTATGAAGAGAGATCGGAGGCAAGGAACAAGACAGAGTTGGCAATTTCCTCTGGTTCACCCATTCGATGCATTGGAATTCCATCGCAAATTCTGCCAAGAACTCCGGCTGGCATTGCTTCGGTCATTGGTGTTCTGATGAATCCAGGAAGGACGGCGTTGACACGGACGTTCTACAAAATGTGGGTAAGGTTTAGATTGAAAGGACTGGATTATGTGTAGGAGTGACTTTATTTGCTTGAAAAGGAATTGACTGTCATTGGGTCATTCTTGAAGACAGACTCAATCAGACTGTGGAAATTTTTGAGAAAAACAGTCAGAAACCTGATATTTTACAAATTTCCAGCAAAAAGAGACATCAGATACAGAGGATTAGATACAGAAGACAGAAGATTGAGCACGCTCCTCTCTAGGCTTCAGCTTGTGAGCAGTGACATGTTTTATTTTGAAAAATGAGGAGCTTTCAAAGATCAGCAACGAAAATCACGTCTGTTTCAAGCTGGAGTTTGCACACTACTCGACGCAGTTCATGGAAAACAATTGCCTCATATAAGATGCGCTACAACTTCTCCTCCAAACTTCAATTCCCAAGCCATGAGTCTGTTCTAGATGAGATTCAAGCAAGTTGTTATCTGAATTCTTCTCTGTGGAGTGGTAGATGACTATCTTCTGTCTAGTGAAGCCAATGGAGATGATATAAGGTGAGGTTTATGCTTTTTCACGGATTCAAGCCCGACCATGTATGTAATGGTCGCTTGAGGAAGTCCATGAAATGTGGCAGCGAAGCCTGTGCGTACTGAATCACAAGCAAGAGGTTCATTCGCACATCAATGAGCTGCCAATAGATGGCAAAGCCAATCCGGGCTCAAATGTCTTCAGTCAGTTTCATGATTGTGCAAACGGATTACCACTTCTACTGGTATGGCTGAGTCAAAATTGGACTGTTTGCTGATTTTCGACATTGTTTCACCTCGTTCCAGACAGTGATTCTACCCCAAGGAACGCAAAAATAGTACTCATTTAAGGCTTCGGATCACTTGAATCTTTAAGAAACTCTTCAGCACTAGCTGGCCGCTCTTGACGGTATCGATGACTTACTCATCTGGTCTTGACCAACATCTTAAGACGAATCTCGGTACCAGACAACTATTTGCTTTACTTTCATCTAGAACAGACCTTTGGCTCAGCGATCATAACATACAGAATCACCTTTTCATCGTGCTCAAGGTCTACAGAGCCGACAATCTTCCGCTTCTTGCTACCAATCTAAATTCAGAAATACGCACCTTCTTAGCCAACTCCTTAGCAGCCGATTTGGTGAATCCGATGACTCCGGCTTTGGTTGCAGCGTAGTTTGTCTGTCCGAAGTTACCCATTTTACCAACAATTGAGGAGACATTGATGATTGAAAGTGGGAATTGGTTGTTATCAATTGACTGTTTGACGAACGCTTGGGAGACCTGAAAATGGGTTTTGTTGGGAAAGGAGAGGGGATTAGGATGGCTTACATGGAAAGTTCCGGTGAGATTGACCTTGATAACACTGTCCCACTGCTCTTCTTTCATCTTGAAAAGTGTCGCGTCCTGAAATTGGAGATTTTGAGTACAGAAAGCTGGCAACTTTGGTGCTGGGCTGCATTTGATCCTATCGACAAAAAAGATGTTGCTGGAGCTAAGCCGCGGTTTTTCATATCAGTAAGGCATGCATGAGCTTACTATGAGGTACGCCTGAGCCCGTTAAGCTGAATTTTGACAGGTTTTCAACGGAGAAAAGCAACGAATGGGCTGATTGCTTGAAACTTTAGTGGCATAGCTCGCTTTTTTTCGGAGCACATCCCCCCATGGCTCGAGAACCTTGACTCAAAACAACCCGATACGGGCCCAAACACGCTCTGACCGGTGTCAAGATTTCAACAGCTCTTTTGCCGCTCAGCAGCTTTCCTTCTCCTCATTTTTTTTGCCAATAATTCAAACCCTTACCTTGGTAATTCCAGCACAATTCACCAAAATTGATACAGGTCCAATGGCTTTGGCGTGCTCACTGAGTCCTTGCACACTGACGGAATCAGATACATCAACAGCAATCGAAGTATGACTTTTCGGTGTAGCAAGTGATTTGACTGTTTTAGCAGCGGCTTTTGCGTTCAAGTCGGCAACGATGACATGGGCTCCATGCTTGGACAGTGTTTGGCAGATCGCTTTTCCAATGCCAGATGCTCCTCCTGCAAAGAAAAAAGCGTTGAAAACAATTTTGCATCATGCTTTTGATTTATATTTAAAAAAAAAACGAAAAAAACTCACCGGTAACAACAGCCAACCGTCCAACAAGCATCGAACTCATCTTTGTGTCGTCCTTCCAAACTGCTCGTTGACCAAAGAGAATGGTTGCCCTCTTTCTGCACAAAACACGATCAATATATACGCTCTGTGAGGAGACAGTTAGCTAATGGCAGAGACGCAGACACGTGAACAGTCGTTTCTTTGAGGTGTGTGTATGTGTGTGCGTGCAGTGTGACGTCACCCTCCTCTCTTTTCAGGTTTGCCCCGCGTGTGTTTTAGAGGTCAACACTGAAGAGAGAGAGAGAGAGAGAGAGAGAGAGAGAGAGAGAGAGAGAGAGAGAGAGAGAGAGAGAGAGAGAGAGAGAGAGAGAGAGAGAGAGAGAGAGCGAGAGAGAGAGAGAGAGAGAGAGAGAGAGAGAGAGAGAGAGAGAGAGAAGGGTGATCTGTGATAGTTGCCCTGTGAAGTTTTCGGGAGTAATGGGAAGCTTCTTGAGAAAGTTTAGAAATCACCCGATGATAAGTATGGGTAGCATGATTGGAAGCGTTCTGAAAAAGAGCGTGATAAGCACGTTTTTAAAAATAGAAATTGAAAATGGAAAAAAATGAAAACATTTTTGAAAAATTTTTGATTTTTGCGGTGCAAAATTGTTAGTTTTGAGGACGCAGTATTGTTATATTAGGTTGGCCAAAAAGAAATGCGCGCTAAAATTTTTTTGATTTTGTATATCTCGGTTGAAATTCAAGATACAAAAAAGTGGTCAACTGGAAAAATGTGCAAAACTTTACGACCTACATTCTGCTAGCTGATTGTTTTTTGATACCACACACTCTAGCTGAGATATGGAGGTTCGCGCAAACGTTCAGCGCGCATTTCTCTCCGGCCAACCTAATAGTAATGGTTCTATAGTTTCAAGGTTTTGATGTGTGCTTTTTCAAAAATAAAACTAGACAGTTGACATCGACGGCGTCTTTGTAATATCACAATCAGCGCTTTTAAAGTTCGCAAAAGACAAAAACTCAGAAACTCAAAATTTCTCACACTTTGTCTATTAAGAAATTGTAGTTCTATCTGAGGAAAGGACACCTGAAAAAGTTCATAATGTATGAAGCCATACCTCTATCAATGAGGCGGGCATATAATTGGCCAGCTTGCAATGAAAAAGTGCGAAAGATTTCAACCTTTTGTACGGTACTGTATAAAAACATCGGATTTGGGTTTAAGGAAGCTTTTGTATAGGATTAAATACCTATAAAATCAAATTATTGTCTTTGGAGAACGCACACAAAAATTTTGGAATACATGAACCACCTCTTTCTGTGGGTCATGCTTGATTATGTTGGACTATGTTGGACTGAAAAATGAAAAATAGCCAAGTTTTTGACTTTACCTTTTTCGAAAACATACCACGTAGCACTTCAAAAACCTCTTCGAAAATACAAATTGAACTTTTTTTGATACATTTTTTGATATATTTTTGATATTTTTGATTTTGAATGCACTTTACCAATGACATTCATCTTCGCTAGTGTGTTCCAAACAGATCACACTTTTTTTCCAAAACCACGAAATCACTCAAAATTCATATGATAAACACAAGGTAAAATATGTGTATCACTGCATATCACTACTGATAAAAGCACAGTTTCCTTCTCATTGTAAATATGCAACTGTTTCTCTCCTTTGCAACACTATTCTTTCTTTTAAATCAATTTTCACTTGCAAATCCATTGCAATGCTGGGGATTTTCTACAATGGAATATGAAGGGAGAGTTGACAAAACCGATAAAGTTCAAGTCACTTGTCCTGGGGATTACTGCTTAACAATCTCAGAGCAGGGAAGTGATTTCAATGTATATAATGGCACATGTCCAATTCCATCTATTGCAATTATGGATTGCGAGGTAAGGAAACTAATGGGATGACTTTTTTCCAATTTTTTGTTTTCAGACAAACGGTGTGGGTTGTCAAAATGAAAAAATTGGCTCCACGTATATCAAAGTGTGCTGCTGCAACTATGCCTTGTGCAATACCTCTTCCCTCAATTTCAATTTCTTGTCAATTCTTTTTATTACCAAACTTTATCTGCTGTTTCTACACTGAAATATAATGAAATAAACGAGAAGAAGAAGCAAGCTAAAATAAATTAAATTATGTGTAAAGCTCATCGTTTTGCATTTTTTGGGGAAGAAAATGAAAAATTATTGCTCAAGGGGGTGGGGGGAAGGGAATGGTGGACTACGGAAAATACATCTTTTTGAGATTAGAAAGGAAAAAGACGGAATGATTCAGTTATTTTGGTCCAGAAGAAGAAGTTGCAGAAGTGAATTACTGAAAAAAAAACCAATCGTTTTCTCGAAAGTCTTCGTTAATTTCTTACCAAATTGCTTTCTGGCATAATGTAAGAGATATCATCCCATGGATGGCGGTAGAGTCCTTGTTTAAGACGAGATTGATCCAAATAATGACCAATGAATCCGATAGATCTACCCAAAACAAAGAGCCCATTCAATGAGCCAATCTCAATGGTCTCCTCAGCTTCTTGCTTGGTGAACATGCCACTGTGGCGGAGGATATCAACAAATAGAATGGCAATAGCTCCATCGACATTGAGAATAAGGTTTGGCTTCTTGGCAGTGGTGATTTTCTCAACTTCCAAGGCGTACTCAAACAATGGGGTCTCCTGAGCGAACTCCTTTTTGTCCATGGCAAAACGCTTCAAAATTTCCACACGTTTGTCTGGGTTATTGATCTGAAACTCGTTGTTTTTAAAGATCGAGTCATCTATTTTCCAAACTTACGCTCTTAACGCGATGTCCAATTCCCATAATATGCTTTCCCTTCTTTCTCATCTCACTAACAAATTGGTTTGCAGACCATCCTTGATCAAAAGCTTCAGAGAATTGGCGTGCAGCTCCATCAAGAGCACCTCCAAATCTGTCTCCAATTGTCAAGAGTCCAGAAGTCAAGGAAGAAATCAAGTCTTTTCCAGCGCGAGCACAAACGATAGTATTGTGAGCACCAGACACAGCTGGTCCATGATCGGCAGTGAGCATCAAACAGATTTCAATAAACTTGTTGGCATGGGGTGGAAGACGCTTTTGGAACCAGAGCAATCCCAAGACTCCACCGATTCCCATATCAGACTCCAAGACTTTGGTGATTGGAACTCCAGCATAATTCAGTTCTTCTCCTCTCTCATCGCAAATTGATGTCATGAAGGAAGCTGGTTTTCTGATAAGTCCAAGCTCACGAGCCCAGGCATAGTCCATTGGAACAGCTGGTGGTGGAACCTCAGGTTGGGGAACGATGATTTGTTGGCGGACGAGTTCATCGTAAGTTTGACGGATTTTGTTGCCAAGATCATCGAAAGACTCTGGGACCAGGGCTCCAGAAGCGCGAAGAGCCGCGTTTTTGCAAGCTGCAGTTTCTCCAAGAGCATTTGCAGAAGCTCCCGCGTGTCCAAATTGAACTTCAGAGGTGATATGGTCTGCACATGTACCAATGCACCAGGCGACCAATGGTTTTGTAACCTTTTTCTGCTTAAGGAGATCCACAATTTTGTACTCTTCAACACCTCCAACTTCTCCAAGAAGAACAATCATCTTCACACGATCATCATTTTGATAGCGAATCACATGGTCAGTGTAAGTGCTTCCCGGGTAACGATCTCCTCCAATTGCGATTCCTTCATAGACTCCATTGGTGTTTTGAGAGATGATATTGTTAAGCTCATTGGACATTCCACCGGAACGTGAAACATATGCAACACTTCCCGGGCGGTAGAGTTTGGAAGCAAGGATATTGTCCATCATTCCTCCAGTGTTTCCGATTTTGAATGCTCCTGGCTTAATTCCACCGACAGTAGCTGGTCCGATCAAGGTGACACCACGATCATGAGCAATCTAGAAATTATGGAATCATTAAGTAATGAGATTTTCTACAAAATACCTTCAATAATTTTCTAGTCTGGTTCTCTGGAACACCCTCGGCAATGATAGCAATAACCTTGATCTGTGGGAATTCAAGAGCCTCCAAGACAGTCTCAAAGACTGATCTCATTGAAGCAAAAGTGACCATAACAGTGGCATCTGGGTGGGTTGCAAAAGCCTTAGCCATGGATTTGTAAGCTGGGATGAGGATTTCCTTCTGTCCAAAGTAGTACTTTTGCTTGTTATCTCCAGTGAATGGGTAAGTAGAAGCAACCACTGATGGGGAGCTTCTTCTACAAACATAATCAAAATCAAGCATTCCTTGAATAGCTTTGGCCTGTTGCCCCCAGATAATAGCCTTGGTATCATCTTCAAAGAGTCCACGGAAGCTATTGAGCCGGTTTTGTTGAGCAGTAGAGAGTGGGTGCTCGACTGGAGATGGGCTAACAGCTGGGGAAGATGGAGCACGCTCAGTGCCTCCGGTCTGAAAGTTTATGTTTATTATAAGGCTCTTACGATTGACCAAAACTAACATTTCTCTCTGGGCTCAAGAGGAACTGTCCAGTAGTCTGTGGTGCAGTGGGCACTGTTGGCATTGGCTTTACACCAAGAGCTGCTCCAACAATAGCTGTCATATGGGTTTCTGGTCCAAACACATGAATTGGAAGCTCCAACTTTGTGGCGGCATCCTTGATTCTTCTAAGACCTTCCTGGTAGTTTGGTCCTCCACGACGCACGAAAATAGTGATCTTGTGCTCCTTGAGCTTGGATTCGAAAGTTTCAAAAGCTCTGACGATTCCTCCAAAGGTTTTGGCGACATTTGTGAAATTAGCAATGGATCCTCCAATAATGAGAACTTTTCCATCTGGTCTTGGGGCTCCTTCAGTCATAACAGAGAGGATTGTTTTGGCGTATTCATAGGTTTGGGACTCAGACGGATCCCCGGAGTACTCTCCATAGTTGGCAAGCTCAGATGCACCTCCAAGGTCACATACAGTGTCACTGAAAACTTCCAAATTGGATTGGATAAGCAAAAAAACAACTTACGTGAAAACGACTGAAGCTCCACCTCCTGCAACCATTGTCCAAACTCTTCCCTTTCTATTCAAAATAGTCAACTTTAAAGATGCTCCAGTCTTAGCATCCATATCACTAATAAACTGCTCCTCTGTTGTCAAATCACGTCCAAATGGTGCCGGGAACTCCACATGGTTTGGTCCTCCATACTGGGTCAAACGGCTTTTCCACTTGTCAGCACACAAAAAGTTGGCAGTTTCATCAAGTTTCGCTGCCAAATCCAAAACATGAATCTGATTGTTAAGAAGGACGAATGGGTTGATTTCGAGATAAGTGAAATGGAGATCTTTGTATGCTTTGTAGAGTTCTACAATGAACTTTTTGACGAGTTCACTGTCTTTTTTTGGGCCTAGTAGGGTGGCAAGTTCTTCATCAGAAGGGGACATAGCTTTGTTGTCAAGTTGAACCGGAATGGACACACTTCTGGCCTGAAAAAAACTTCAAATTTAACATATAATCCATCTAAAAAATACCTTTTCCTCAACATCTCCAATATCTACACCTCCATGTTCATAAAACATAATAACATCTCTGGATCTCTCACTGAAGATTGCAATATACATTTCATCTTTTTCAGCATGTGCACAGAATGGTTCCACAATAAACGTGTGAAGGCGTCCCTCTGTCTGTCCCACTTTCACATAACTATTTCCAGTCTTCTCAAACCACTCTTTCAAGTCTTGAGGACTTCCAATCTTCACAAGCCCCAACTTTCCACGACGTTTGATCAACTGGTCTGGCTTGATAACACCTTTGTTATCGCGAGCAAGCCACTCATACTTGTTGGCGATTTCGTCGAAACTCTCGCCGGCCTTCACGTGAAAAGCGTGTGGGGCGGAAAGGAGTCCACTTGCTTCGAAGTATTTGTATAGAACCTGAAAACAAGGGGGGTAGATCTATGGATTTTTTTTTTGAAAATTGAGAATGTTTTGTGATATTTTCGAAGATTTTTGAAAATATTATTCTAGGATAGATTTGAAACTAAACTCAGTCAAAAAATAGAAAAAAAAGTATTTTTTAGGCTGGGTTTTTATTAATTCGAAAGTTAATAAAATTGAGAAAAACCTCAATTGCAAGCAGATAATTTGGCATTAGTTTTTTTCATTGATTCCTGTGATAAAACTCGAGGAACCGTTGATTCAAGAAATGGATTTTTAGAAATTGAAAAAAATGAGCCTATGATGGTGTCAAAATTTGACCATGAGTAACCAATTTGCCAAAATTTTGGCTATACAAATGTAATGAAAGTGAAATTGCTACTTGTTATCATTTAGAATTCTTTTCGAGAAAATTTATTGAGAAAACTGCAATTAGCAAATTAGCAAAACTAGCATTTTTTCTTTTTCATCATTTTGATTTCAGCGAATGAAAGTTTCGTTTTCAAATGTTTTTTTTAGAATTGTCAGACGTTTTTTAACACGAAAAACGCTCTACTTTTCATGTGGACAACAAAAATTCTGCAACAAAATCTGATTTTTTGAACTTTCTTCTCTATAAATACACTAAAAACTTTTTTTTCTCTAGCCGTAATCCCCTCAGAATGTTTCCAAATCACACTTCGACACAAAAAAATCACAAAATTTCTATCTTTGTAGCTTTCCAACTCACTTCTTTTCCAGACAACTCGCTGACAGCTTTCGCCGACATATTTTCCTTTTTTGTTTACCTGAAAATATAACAAAAATAGCTAAATTAAGTTGGTAAAGCAATAGAGAAAAAAAAATTCAAGATAACAAAACAAGAGAAAAGGCGAGGGGTGAGTGTCTTGGGGGAAAAATAAGGGGAACGCAAAAAAGACTCAGGCAGCCAAAGGGAAATGTGAGTAAACAACACGTTTTTGCTCTTCACGTGCCTGCGTCTCTAACTTTGTTTCGAAATAACGCCAAAATTTGCATCAGAATGTTTGAATTTTGGGGGCTCCGCTGGCTCAGTTTTATACTATTTTGTCATTGGGAAAAACAACTTTTTTAAAGGATAATCGGTCTGGAAAGTGCAAGTGGCGGAAACAAAAAAATCGTCTTATTTTTCACTTCCCAAAAAGAAAAAAGAGAAGAAAAAGCAGGGGGAATAGAAATCAGAAACCTTTTGGGGATTCGTGGCTTTTGCCACTTTTTCTTTCCACATTTTTGTGGGGCGAAAGCCATCTTTTTTCTCTTTTCTTGGTTTATCCCCCGAAAGAAAAGGATGAAGTTGCGTGGGCTTTTTTTTCGAAAAAAAAAGGAAAAACGTGACGTTCTGCCGTTTTTGGTAAGAAAGAAAAAAGAGATGGGAGAGGAGGAGGGTAGCAATTGAATATTCAAAAGAAGCAGAAAAAGTTGGGGGGAAAAAAGAAGGAAGAAGAAGGAGATTTTGAAGATGCGTGTTACGAAAATCCAAAATTTGAGTCACGGGAACCTAATTTCACAGAAAAAAATAAGTTTAGGTACATATAGACTAAACTTTCCTTAGCTTTCCAAAGTGTCATAGGCGATTAGACATTTGAAAACACACTATTTAAGGTCAGTATTTGTTGTCCAGCAAAACGTAAGAAACAAAATTTTTTTTAGACTTTAAGACTTTCAATTTATATAGGCTGATAAGAAACTGCAGAAAAAAGTGAATATAGTAGAAAAAAACACGTTTTTTGGTTTTTTAATACCTAAACAAGAAGATTTGAAATTTTTTTTCCAATTCTTGCCAAAAAATTCAGATTTTTCAAATTTTGTAAAACAGCATTTAAAAAAGGTATTGAATCTTATTAGCCTCAAAGTTGGAATTTTGAAAAATTTATTTAAAAAAATTTTTTTTTCATCTTTTTTTCTTGAAGGTTGACATTAAAAACTGATGCCAGATTCGTTATCAGCAGTTTTTTTTTAGTAAAAGTGAAAAAGCTACTGTTTATACTGACTACTCTTCTAGACGATTATCGTCAATTTCAAAAATTCGCTGGAAAAAGTACCGAAAAACCGTCGAAAATCACTTTTCAACAGTTCTAACCATCAAATATGAAAATTTTCTCCCAAAAAAGTTATATTTCCGAGTGACCTTCCACCTCCGCCACATATATTTATACCGGTCAAAGATGGTGTGATTCCATCTTCCTACACGTGTACAACCTGTATCACCTTATCGGTTTTTATTATTTTTCCAAAGCAAAAACCTATTTCTTCTATCAGAACATGTGCATTTCTCGTGGTGTGTGTTCCCACTTAGGCCCTAGATGGTGCCATTCGAGCATTTTTAAAGATAAGAGACAAATAGGAAAAGGAAAAAGATACACGTAAGGTGTACCCGGATGAGAGGGTGACTGGCTACAAATCTTTGTCAGAGATCAAATCTTTGGGAGAATAAGAAGAAGAAGAAGAAGAAAAAAATCGGTAAGGGGACAAGAATTGTTGAGGGAGGAGGATAAGGAGGATGACTAGGCCGGGAAATAGGGAAAAAAAGAGGGAGAGGAATGGTATTGAGGTCATGGACGAAACGGATAGAACGGAAACGAATGGAGAGAAGAAACGTACTATTTTCATTTTTGGATGAAAAAAGGAAAGAAACAGCTGTGTTTATATGGAGAGAAGACAAATGTCATCATTTACGTGAGTGTTGACAGAAAAAGGGCAAATTGTAGTGGCTGTCTCTTTCTTTTAAAAAAAGACACTACTAATTGAAATAATTTATAAAGGTGGCTGATGCAATGTGGAAATTTGAAAGATTTCAGAAAATTCGCGTTTGATTTTTGGATTCGAAGCTTCAGATTAGGAGTCTAGAACAACCTTCTCCATCGAGAACCGGAAAATTTATGAAAATTCGGTAGATTTTATCTGATTTGAAGTTGAAATAAGCTTCAATTTTTCATATGTTCACCATTTTTTCGTAATCTGATAGATCTAAAATGATGATTTTTTGAGAGTCCAATAAGTGTATGGCCTCATGAAAACAGGGATAAAATAGGAAATTTATAGAGTTTTCAATTCTTTAGATTAGTTTATTTCCGCTTTTCGAATCATTCGATGGGCTTTCTGACCATTTTAGAAAAATAGCAAAAATTTGACTTTTTTAATATCTAACCAAAAATATATTTATATTAATTCGGATCAAAGACTGTCAACAAGTACAAACAGTAGTTGAAATCTATTATATCTCGTTGATAACCCATCTGATCAGTCCCGTTTTAAGGCAAACTAGTTATTTTTTATCAACATCAAAAAAAATAAAAATTTGGGCAAAAGTCAAATTGTGATACTGTTTGTTAGAAAGTGTCGGTAATGTGCAGAAAAACAAAAATCCGCCGATTTCCAGTACTAAAACTTCGAAAGATATAATTTCTCATTTTCCAAATTCAGTAGGTTTTATTCTTATAAACCGGCTGAGAATGCCACATTCAACGGTAACAAACTGAAAAAATTATGAAACTCTGAGTTCAAAAACCGTTTGTTTGCTATTGAAAATTACCTAACTTTGGCAGAACTTTCAAAAAAAAACTGATTATAGCAGGAACCATCAAGTTCAAGGGCATTCTGACCCTGTGTGAAGCTATTCACATATAGAATTCCAGAAAAAAAATCAAAAAAACTGACAGCCCTTCCATTACTGCCAGACAAACTACCAATCCTCTCCCAAATTCCAAAAAAAGCGCCGGAAAACGAGCATTTTCCAGTCGCCATATATCATGTCAAAGCCGAGGAAATTGCAGAGAAAACAATGCAATGCGTCAGTCACGTTTCTGAAATAGTTTTCTGAAAACTATGTGAGTGGGAGTGGGAGGGAAGAAGAAAGAGCAGAGATTCAATTCGATTAATGGAAAAGCGAAAAAAAAACGGAAGAAAAAAGATATGTGGCGTCTGAAAAAGCTACACACTATAACTGAAGTCTGTGCTAAATGTACATGTTTTTTCTCGGAGCAAAGTTTTGAGCAAAAACGGAGATTGTTTTGGTGCTCTTGCGAAGAAAAAATCCTACAAGACTAATGATGTGTGAGAGGCGGAATTAGGCTAATAAGAAATGTGAGAATTGAGAATGACTATAACACAAAAAAAATAAAAATAGCCTTCGAATGTGCTGATGAAAAGTTTATTGGAAGCAAGAATGAAAATGGTTTGCAAAACATTACAACACAAAAAGAAACCACGTTCAAAGCCCCGTGCAAAAGTTTGATAATCGCTTTGATTGTTCAGCTATTTCTGCAACAATCGGAAAAGTGAAAATAAACGGAATATTGTTTGAAACAAGTTCATGAGTTCATTTTCGACTGTGTTCCGACAGATTTTGCAGACTGAATGGGTTTTAATCATGACGATAAACTGAATTAATTTGGTGTCAGTATAGTCTTCTATTACGGAACAAAAGAGAAATTCGAGAATGAAGAACCTTGGTTTTACAAGAGGCGTTACTTTTGGTATCTCTTGAGAATTTTTTAAAAATTTTCAGATTGAAAAATTGCAGATCCACAAATTTCATGTAAAAATTTTGATTTTTTGGTCGGAATACATTCAGACGAAAAAAATCGATTTTGGTCTGACTTTGGACCAGTTAGTGTCCTGAACGATTCATAAACGATTTCCAGAAGCTTTTTAGGTTTGAATCTTGGTTTTCGAAGGTTCACGGATGCCAAAAAAAATGTTTTTTATTTCAGAAAATAGCTACATCTCCCTTTACAATAGATTGTGGTGCCAGAAAACTTGCCAGGATACAATTCTAAACCCCCTGATAACACTTAAAAAATTTCAGACAATTCTGAAATATTTTTCAAAGTTTGAATTTTGCAACCCATTATACCGCTATACTACCCACTTTGTCATGACTGTCAAAAATTTGAGTATTCTGCAAAAATTTGGAAAAACGCTTGCAGAAGTAACAAATGACATTTATTGGGGACCTCAAAGTTACAAAAATTTTGTGATGATTCTAAAATATTTTAGGGCTAGAAGATCAATATTAGCCAAACTGCCAATTTTCATAATTTTTCAAAAAGGTTACCGGAGTGTATTTTGGGAATAACATCACGCAATATCATCATGTATATTGAAAGCTCAGATGAAATCATTTTTGATATTCGAAATAAGTACTTTGAAATCAAGGTGATGCCGGTTTATTATATTCAACCTGATTTTCTATTTGAAAATCTACCTCTTACAACCATTTGCCTTCAACTAAAAAGGAAGAATAAGACACTTTATTCAGTGTTATGTATCAAGCTCCTAATTAATTTTTCATCTCCAATTTCAACGAAGATCATTCCTACTATAGAACCTTACTCGATTTCAATAAGAAAAATGTTTATATTATTGCAAAATCTTCAAGTGTTTTACTACTGACCTCTTTGTCTTTGTGTCGTCATATGTTTAAATTATTGGTTCCACTTTCCCATTCTGTTTGGTTGCTCCGTTGATCTCAAGTGGCCTTTTTTTCGATTTTGAGCCTAAAAATATGAGAAAAACAGATAATTCTGAAAAACATGTTCAAAGGTTTTTCATATTACTACCCAACTTTTTGAGTTCAAAGAGTGCAGAGTTCCTTCGACTAACTACTATACTTTTCCTAATTTTCTCAAAACTTTTTAGTAATTTTCTAAGAGACGCCTCATTTCTTTTCTACATGCTTTTCTTCAGTTATTTTCAGTGACCAGTTACCTTCCAAAAACGACGAGAAAAACCCGAAATTCGGTTAGTCCCCCAGACTCACTCTTCACCAGAAATCATTCTAACGTTTACTACCTTAGGCTTTTTTTTTTGAAAAGTTTTCGTTGTATTTATCATTCTGTGTTGAAAATAGATTTTAAAAAACGTCATTTTGTCATATAGCGAAACACCATCATTTCTGCTGTCATCTGGTAATAAGGTTGGGCGATAATCTCTTTATTAGTAATGAGGTGAAGGACCAGGGGAAGGAGACAGGCTGCAAATAAAAAAATGCGGTAAAACGATGTTAGTGGTCCTCATATGGTCTAATTGAATGCTAAGATCTTCACAGTGAACGTTATTTTACGTAGTCCATAAGAATTTTCAAAATTAGGTCAGGTAGACCGAATTCAAGCTTCTAGAACCTAATACTGACTTCAGAATCGTTAAAAACACGGATTCCTCTCAAAATTCGAACTTGATTTTTTTCACTTCAACCTGGTTTTGGGACTCCCCAGTAAGCGTTCTAGACAGACCCAACACAATTTACAGTACTTATTCTTGGAGTTGAAGTCCATTTTTGGAAGCTGGCATGTGGACCAAAATCTCAAATTTTAAGGCAATGTTATAAAATGTGCTTTATACAAGTCGCGAAAGCTTGCTCGGGTGCTTCTTTAATGTTCGGGTTCGCTAATGTTAGTATCTGTTTCTTCACTTTGCTCATTGTTCTGCTGGACTCGTCTGCTACAGCTTCAACTTTCGAAATTCTAAGGTTTTTTGTGATTTTTTACATCTGAAATTCAGAAAATCACTCTCATTTGGCAGTTGAAAGCCATCCCATTTGTGTTTAGACCCAAACCGAGCTAGTGCAAGCTAAGAAATATAAAATTTTCTCGAAATGTGAATAACCGGTATGCAAACCGTTTTTTTTTGTTCACCATCCTAGAACTAGGAAGTTTTGTCCCTTCTCTTTCCCACCTAAACAAAACCAAAAAACCAATTGTCCTATTCCTATCAGACCACACTCTAGACATGCAACATCCACGCGAGAAAAAGTAGCGAAACAGACAGAAAATTTGCATGTTTCCACTTTCTTCTAAATCATTTTCTCCCCCTTTCCTTTTTGCAACCTCAAATCTTCTGACAAAAGTTGAGGGAGTGAGGTGTCTCTTGTGTCAGAAAAGGGGGGACGGAAAGGGAGGAGGTCCGCCGTCGTTTCGAAATCAAATCTAACTTGTTCAATTTATTTACAAAACCTCTTCGTTTCGTTGTCAAAAGATACGTTTTTTCTGTCTCTTTTCCTTTTCGGCTGTGTGCCTCATGCTTTTGCTCTCCTTAACCAGATATTCTTTCTATTCCTTCAGCTTCAACCCGATTTCTTCTAAATGGGTGGAACCTTCTATTTTTTTTCTTGTGAGAAGGGTTCGTCACCCCTTTAGTCTGGCCCCCAACCACACACTTCTATCTTTAATATTCTTTTCTTGTACCCCCAGAAAAAAAACCCAAAAAGATGCAATATTATTCGTCATGTTCCATAATGTACTTGTGAATAGGGATGGATCTTTCCGTCCGTTTTATTTCATTTTTTGCGGGGTAAAGTGGATTTTTTCAATGTTTCTTATTCCATTTGAGCCCAGAAGTGCTCTTCTGTACTTTCTAAAGCAATAAAAATGGTCAAAAAGACCACCTGTGTTTTGTTCTGGTGATGCTACTTGCACATCATTTCCAAATTTCAGGAAACACTATACTTCCCGCAAATAGACATCTGGTTTTCGAACGCTTATGTAACAGAATCCACTTTTAAAAATTTCATTTTTTTTTGAATTTTTTGTCTGTACCCAGAATCTTTGGAAGTATCCCAGTCGAACCACCTTTTGAAGCTCATTTTTCAAAATTCCGCTTGACACGGAGCTCTTTTGGAGCTCAAGAGCTTCCGTCATACCTCATAAATTTGGTCTGCCGTTTGGTTTGAAACACGCTTTGTTTGTGTTCTTTGTTCCGAGATGAAATAATTTTTGATCCAATATTTTTTGTTTTTTTTTCGATTTAATCTTTTAGTATTTTCAAAATTGCAAAGCATTCTAGAAGTATTTATGAAAATAGGTTATGACATTAGATCGTTGCATTACTTACAGTGATTGCATGAAGTAAAGTTAAAAAAAAATTTTTTTTGAAGTTTTTAAAAAAAAAGTTTTTATGAAGTTTTTTTTATGAAGTTTTCATGAAGTTTTTTGAAAAATTAGTAATATCAGTTAATTTGAGGAAAAAAATGCTGAAAAAACTACAGTTTTGAATTTCCTCAAATTTTTTAAAGACTGGTTAAACAAAAATTTGGAACTGATAGTACAAAACGGAGAGCTGAAGTTATATATTCGGGTGAAGAATGCCTCGAAAATTCGCTATTATACTACCTCTGTTAAGCACGTTTAGTTGTTCCAAAACTATATTTTGAGCTTCAAGGAGGCATGGCTTGTTTGGAAGATGGGGTAAGCCAAGTAAACATTACAATATCCTGATTTTCCTTTTTGAAAAATTTTAATAACGCGTAAATAGCACAGAGCTTATCAGTGATCAAATCAGAAATCTAAAAAGACGGGCATCATCACGTCAGCATTCTCTATCGATCAATTATAATTTCATGAGAATCGGTTCAGTAGGAGCCTCGCTAGGCTGGCGACAAACGAACAAGCACACACACGGTATCCTTGTGGTGATAATAGTAAAGATTCCATTTTGCATTTCAAAGGAGTGTGGTGTACGGGTTCGAGTCAAAAACTATAAAAGTCAAAAATCCATTCTTACTCACTGTTTGATAAGTATCGATATCACCAAAAGCAGTGCAACCTCTCCACAGAATATTTTTTAAGAAGTAAATTTTATTGTTATTGTGACCTAGTACCTCTCTCTTTTTTCTTTTCCCCTTGTCCCTCTCATCAACATCAAAAACTCTTTGGGTGGATGGAATATGAGATGGAACATTGAACACAAAAGAAAATAAGAGGAACGAAAACATTTTCTTTATTTTTTTCAGTGGACCGAGAAAGAAGGAAGGCGAATATCACAGCATGTTTTCACCTTGTTTCTAGAGACTAAAGCTTTTTTTGCTGAAAAATAAATTTCGTCAAATAATGATTCATTTTTTCTATGTGCTCAGATGGCAAATAGTAATTTGAAACTTTTTTCTTATATAATGTGTTCTGTTTTTGCTTCCTTTTTTTCTGAGAAGGTATGACTCATGTTATTCCCAATTAGCTTCATTTTTCTTGTTTTTCAAAACTGTTCCTGCTCTGAACCGAGCTCTTTTTTCTTCTTTGTAACATATCTATACACCTTCAAAGCTAGAAATTTTCAGAGCATTTTTTTTTTCAAATTCTTGGCTCACTTATGGCATAAATGGGTTGTTGCTTATCCTCCGAACCTGATTCCGCAAATCAACATCTTCATCCACATGGTCATCATCAGTTTCTGAATATCCATGAGGCTCGAAAAAGAAGGCAATCGTTCGTTATTTTATGAAAAACTGTAATGCGATTTGAATGTGACTTCTACTGTCCTATTCATAGTTCCTTTTCTTTTCAAAGTTTTTTTTTTCATTTTGAGTTTGAAAAAAAATTGCATTATAGTTTAGTGGAATATGGTGCACTGATACATGTTGTTTTTGTCTTTTCACCACTATATTTCACAGATCCAACTTTTTTTTTCATTTTTCATCCCAAAAATTTTAGCTCAATGGGTGTGGGAATGGGTGTTGCAATGATGATGCAACAAGCCGGAGCACTTGTCGGAGCAGCTCCCCCACCACCAGAAGCTGCAGAGATTCAATCTCAGATTCGCAGGGCAAAGGTTAATATTTTTTGTTTTTATGATAATTCTGATTAAAAAATCAATATGGATATCATAAATTATGTTTTTTGCAGGCTGAAGGCCGCACCGTCACAATGGTCAATGGAGCTCTCTACTTTGACTATCAACTTGTTGCTCGAATCCCACCTCACTTTGATATCCGACTGTAATTTATTGTGAAATCTGAGCCCTCTCATACAGTTTTCTATATTTTTGCTTCAGTAAAAATGTAATTATTTCCGCATATTGTATTCCTCACTTTTTTCTGCTTCATTCCGATTTTTATCCTTTTTTCCCAACCCATTTTGATACTCCCAACTAAAAACCTCGCTTTCTGAACAAATGGATTTATTATTAATCAACTAAATGTATTTACTTATAATCAATCGTTCAAACTTAAAATATATAAATAAAACAGAAAAAATCCATCAAATTACTTTGCAATATATTCCTGGTCCTCTAGAACAGTTCCATCTTCCACATGAGTGACTCCTTCAGTTTTTCCAGCAACAGTAACTTTTCCGGTGAGCTGCACATTTGCTCCAAAGTGTACATCACCCACAACATTAAATTCAGTGCAGTTTTTCATAATCAAAGGATGTGGGAAACGTTTGTCCACTTCGTCAACACTGGTGTACACAGAAGCATCCAAACTGATAACTGGAGGGACACCCATATCATGATTATGATGAATTTTGTATGTGGAGAGGTCCAAATCACATAGAGAAGAACGGAGAGATAAGAGGTCTCCGAGGTTTTTGACAGGGCGGAAGCGATTGCGCTCTACATGGACACCTGGAAATTGGAATTTTGTGTGTTTGTGGTTTGTGTTTTGAAAAAGAGGGAAAGTTACTTCAGGTTATTGAAAGGTTTCTGAAAGCTGACAGTTATTTTAATTTTCTATTCTGGAGATCAAAAGCAAGTGGTATATAGAATGGGAGAAATTTCTTGTAAATGTTTTCTCGCAAACTTTCTGATCAGATTCTGGACGATTTTTGATACTTTCACTGAATCCTAGTCCTCGAAAATCGTCAAAAACTACGATAATTCAAAGGAAGATTTCCAGATTTTTTTTCAGAACAGTTTTTAATGTGTTCGAATTTGCGAGAATACATTTTAGACCCTTTTTCATCACTAAAAATTTAGTGACGGCTCTAAAACATTTCAGAAAATTTGCGTTCTGAAAGGCATCAGGATCAAAATAGTAAATTGAAATCAAATGATGTTTCCCCATATTCAAATTGCTCATACTACTGGTAAAACATACTGAGCAACCTCACAATTTTACAAATATTGGGCGACGTCTAAACTTCTGAATATCTGGCTGAAACGTGATTTTTGGCCCATCTCACTGTGTTTTTTGTTCAAATTAGTAAATGACAAAGTCTGTAGAAACTTTCAAAAACATTGGATGGACAACGTACACAAAGCATTGTTGAAGTTTTTGATGCAGCCTCCAATAGAGAACTCCAATTGGAATACTTCACGTCCTCTCACATGCTTCTTGTTCACAATGATCTCACTATTGATATCTGGCAACAACTTTTTGACGGTGTTCAAATTGACCCAGATGTTGTTTGTGTTGAAGATCCTAAACCAAATTTTTATTGAAATCACATTTTAAACCGTAAAACTCACTTGAACACTTTAGTAGAACAGAAATCATCCAAATGATTTGGTGGAACTTGGGGCATTTCCAAGTGCATCATCTGGTTGTTTATATCGATAAGAGTTCCTCCTTTAACATCAACATGAGTTTTTTCGGTGCATTCCATAATATAATCAATGTTCTGGTCAAGCATCAATTGAACGATTTGGAAGCTGGTATTGGCTCCAGTGTTGTCAATGTTGGAAACAAAAATGATTTCACGTCCTTCGGATAGAAGTTGATCAAGGACTCCAGAGTTTTGAAGGGATTGGAAGATATTTCCGTGGCCTGGTGGGCACCATCTGGAACAAAATTTTGTATTATTACAGAGATTTTCGTACTATATAAAGACTATCATTGAAACTGGAATTTCCACTGAAAACCTCAAAAGTTAGTTGGACCAAAACAACTTCATAGTTTTATATATTTATAGGTAGGATGTTCTTTTCTTTTCGAGTTTTTTTCACCATTTTGATCTGTTGGTATCAAGATAAAATAAAACCAGAAAAGTCAAGAATAAAACCTGATCATCTTTTTTGATGAATTTATGACAAGAGAACAGGAATTTTGCAGTAAAGTACGTTTTCAATGAATATAGGTTTCAATTACTGATTTTCGAGTTCACAGCCACAAGTTTAGTTACAGATGCCGCCTCTTAAATCGAAAGAACTAAAAAGATTTTTCTTTGATCATCCGAAAAAACCGAAATGACGAATTTTCCATTCAAAAAAAAATTATCTTACGCATCATCTCCCCAATCCTGTGTGACATCTTCCACTGGCAACTTTGTCTTGGCATCCAATCTTGGACATTTAGATTGCACAAATGTCTTCACTTTGTCATATCCCTTATTGGCCAAGTACTCTTTTGTATCTTCATCCGTGTAAAAAGAGTTCATCAGGTATAGTGGGGTATCCACACCATAAGTTTCACACATTTTCTGAAAATTCCCTGTTGGCTTTTTTTCCTGGCGGTTTTTTCTGAGAGTTTTTCATTTTTCGAAACTATTATAATCATTGATATCATCATCATCACTTTTTGTTTGTTGTACGTTTGTGCACAGTTGTAACGCTGATAAGAGTTTTTTTTAGTGGTGTGAGCACAAATTTAACATGAAATTCCGATGATGATCATGTTTATGATCATAATCATCATCATCATCATCATCATCGATATTATCATGATTTTACCAATCAGGGAAGCGTATGACGTCAGTATGTTGCATGATGTCAAAAGAGGCAAAGTCCGCTATACCTGATGTTCCAAAACAGCCAAATCCATAAAAGTGAAGCCTTCGCGGACCTCAATGAACGATTTCGCTTTGGTACATCCCATAGTGGTTCCTAGCCCACCATTAAGCTTGATCACAGCCAGTTTGTTCAGGATTTGGGAGCTGAAACTCACATATTTTTGGAAATTTAGGTCAAAAAATGTAAGAAAAGCGGTACCTGGACTCATGGAAAAGTGGCAAGTCCTTCAAATTCACTTGATGTTTTTCATCAAGGAATTTCCAGGAATCCCAGTCAATGAAGTGTTGGTCTTCCACGAATTGGTTATATAGACCTTGGAAAATTTCCGCATCTTGTTTGGATTTCTGACAATTTTTTCATATGAAATTGAGTATAAAAAAGTGAAGAAGAGGGGTACCTCTGACTGGTCAGGTTGATTTTCGAAAAATTCTTTAAGCTTCTTTTTGAGTTCTTCGTTGTTGGACGGCATTTTCTAAAAAAAAAGGAAGGACTGTACAGAAAAAAGTGATGGGAACACAACAGAAAATAAAAAAGAAACAGTATAGAATAGGGGGAGGGATGTTGACAATTATAGATGTCAAGGTCGGGCAGCGGGGGGAGATCTAGAGATAATTATCCAACCGAAAAAGATCCTTTTTCAACCAATTCAAACCATTATGTACATAAAACAAGAGAAAAATACTAAAAACTCAGAAAAAAAGAAGAAAAAAGCCAAAGCGATCGGTTCAAAATGAATGTTCAACACACTTTTCTATGTGTTTTTGTTGACAATGCCGAATTGTTTTGCATCAAAAATAGAGAGGGGGATTCTGGTGTTGTGTTGACTTTGAACTCCAGAAACAGAAAAAGGGGTTCATCGACCGATGTCTGGTGAGTTACTTGTTTTTTATTTGGGTAAAAAAACTGGGGAAAACATATAATTTCTTTTTTTTTTCCCAACTTTTTTTTTGATTTCTCAAGAATTTCCATTGTTGTTAGTGTGTTTTTTGTTCTCAAACAGACTCCTTTCTGCGATTTTTCCGTTTTTTTCTGTGTTTTTTTTTTCACATTATCGAACTTCCTCAAAATCACTTCCCAACGAAAACGGAACAAAAATTTTCATTTGATCACTTTTCCAATTGTAAAAAACCGGTTGATTTTTGAACACGTATCCCCCAAGAAAACTTCCTTCCATTTCACTTTCAAGAATCGCCGACATATCTTTTTCCCCGGTCATCATTTTCCAATTTTCCATCTCTTTTCTTTTTTTGATTTGTGACGTCACTCGCAAAGGGACATCCCTCTCTTCCTCATCTCTGTTACACAACAAACAGATAAGAAAACAACATAAAAAACTTTGAACACCTTTTGCGTGGGAGTAGATTAAACAATATATTGGCATGAGGGATATTATTTTGGATTAAAGAGAAGATTTTTAATGTTTTTAAGGGAGTTTGGGTTTAGGTCAGGTCAAATATATAATTTGGAATATTCTAGACTTATATAAACAAGTTATAAGTGTTATTTAAGTTATGCATGTTTTACGAATTATGTCAGTTTTATCAGTAATATCAGTTATATTACTATATGTTAATATACAAGTAGTAAAAGCTATTTCTATCAATTTTAAAAATTTTTATAGACATTACATGTAAATTTTATGAGTTTTTACAGTTTTTGGTTTATATAAGCTATTTAAACTATAAAAATTTAATGAGTTAATTAAGGTTCACCAGATTTTCAGTTATACCAATTATATAAGTTTTTTCGATTTACATAAGTTATATAACTTATATGTTATTTAAATTATTCAAGTTGAAAATAGAATATTTCAGACAATTAGAATTCCGAAATTTGACAATTTTCCAATTTAGAACAGCTGCTCAGACGTCACAGCCCAACAACCTGAAATTAGTCATTATAACTTTTCCAATTCTAAAATATCACTTTTCATAGCTTATTTTTTATTTTTACAACTTATTATCATAACATTTTCAACTTGACATTCCCAATAATTTCAAAATTACCGAGCTCGTGACCATTCTCCTTGATTATCTTCCAAACCACCCATTTCTTGGAATTGGCTCCTCCCATTTCTCTCCCTAGCACGGTTTCTGGGTATTCGAAAATGCACTGTATAAAAAGGGAAATGAATCAACTGATAACAACATGACACATTTCTTCTTTCTTTTTTTTTCTTGTTGGGTTCAAGTCTACGTTATCTTCTTTGTAGTTTGATAAGTGCAGACGAAAACCATTTTTTCAAAGGAAAGTGTTACTGAACAAATAGCGAATTCACACTGTCAGGATAAGTCATATGACATATATACAATATCAATTTTATATATAAAGGTCGGAAAACCACCTTAGGTTTATCTTAGGGGACCTCTTTTTGCATCCTTTAATAATAAATGACATCATAATTAGCAAGGGTCACCACCTCCCCAAGCGACAGCTGTTACCTGACAATTGTCAAATGAATGACGAATAGGAAAACACTGTGTTTTGTCTTTTTCTTTTTCCATGGCCTGTTCATGAAGCGACGGGTGGTCTATTTACTTTTAATGTGTGATCCACGTCATTTTATTTTATATAGTGTATTGTCAGAAAGGGGGGGGGGGGGTGGGTAAAGTCAAGTTTTGAAGGATTTTAAGAAAAAAATTGCTGTTTTCATCGGTTTTAGCGTGATTTTCTCTGTGGAATCTAGCGTCCTGTTTAGAAAATTCAACAGATGCTTAAAAACAAACTTTTTTAAAAGAAAATACCCCTTATTTGTCATCATTTTCACTTTCAATTCATATCAAAAAAGTATTCTCTGTACTTTCCCAAAATAGACTATAACCATTGACAATCTCAACTTCTCTCCCATCGCTATTATCTTTCAATCTTTGACAGTTTCCGCGGCCCAGTATACATGACAAGTATGACTCATTCCTTTCCCGCACCACCATTCCGGTTCGATTCGACCCCCCTCGATATTCTGCGTCTCTTATTGCCACCAAAGAAAAACAAAACCCCTTTTTTTCCGTCCCATCCATCTCAGCTGTTTCTCAGTTTTGTTCTATCTCTCCTAAAGTGATTCAAAGATAGACACCGCCGCGGGAAGAGACACAGAATAACGGGAGGGGAGGAGAAGAAGTGTGACTCATCCGGGGACTCTCTTCATTTTATATACTATTTCGCTCCTCTCCCCTTCTCCTCGACCACACAATGTTGGCCTCGATTTCGCAATACTTGCCGCCGGCAGCCTCTCTTTTCCACACTCGTTCTCGTCGGTATTCATCCATCTCCTTGGAGTCTAATTGTACACAACAGGCTCCGCCTCTAGCTATAAGTCGACGTGGACATGGTTGAGAGAAGTTTCAGTCGGACATTTCGCAATGGGCGCTGGTTGGTGAGAGCTCCTTGAGAAGCTTGAATATTTTTTGAATCTTTTTTTTTCAAAGTTTTCGGAAATTTTCGAAAATTTTTTTTGATTTTTAGTTTTGATGTGTCACAATTTTTCTCCTTTCATAGTTCCAAAAAAGCGATAAGAATATAGGGTGTGTCCTTTTACTGATAAGTTTCATACAATTTGCTCAGTCTTAAATGAAATTGATATTTATTTTCGAAAAGTAAAAGAAAAAGATTCTTCAACAGCTTTTTTCGAAAAAGTTTTTTCACTTTACCGCCGAGGATTTCCTCTATAAAAGTATAAATCATCCACGTCATGAATCACAAACGTCTAGGGTTACATATGTTTTATTTTCGGCCATGACGTCATATCTCTAAAGAAAAAGGAGACACAAACTGTCATTTTTCCCTCTTCTTTTTTTACAGATGACTTATTCTACGTAAAACCTTGGACATTCTTTTTATATTGTTTCTTTTCCTTCTCATTTTTCCTTCCTTTTTTCATTCTCGTTTTGTGGTCGCGCGGCCACCAATTCGGGGTTGGTTTTTTTTGTGGCCTGTCTATTGCTTGCTTACTTTTTCATTCTCTCTTTTTCTCTGCTCATCCTCCCAGCTTATGCTCTTTTCCCCGTCGTTTTCTCTTGAAAAAAAAATGTGACCGTCGAGAACATTCGAAACCACCACCGCTGGCGCCTCTCCTTTCCCTTTTGACCTCATTTTTTCCCGCATCTCTCTCGTTTCCGTACTGTATTGATTCGTTTCCAGACGAGAAAATCCAAAATTATGTTCAGCAAACTCAACTACAATCAACAACAACAACAACTTCTTCAAATTCACGAAGACAAAAAGCCCGGTTATCTAATGCATCCGCCAATGAAGCACCCACACGTTTCACGTCTTCAAGGAGAGCCCCTTCGCGGGCTCACTGATCTCCCAAATAATGGAGCTTCTACTTCAAACGTACCTTTCGCTAGACAGGTGAGTATATATTCAAACTAGAAGCTCAAAATGAACTTTTAACAACGAATTTTTATTTCAGGACTCACTCGCCCTCGCTGCATCATTCCAACAACGTGATCGTGAACGCTACCCAGTAGACTTCATGGAAACAGAACTGGATCTTGACAACTACCTCCAATGCTTTACTGATCTCGACGTACCAGCTGATAATATCGATTTTGACGATGCCGAACTCCAAAAAGTGAACATCCTCTATGACGGAGAGCGCCCTTATGATCAACCTGCATTAAATGGCTACGAACAACATGTGACCTATGGTCCTGGGTTCCGGAAACCTGGGGAATATGATCAGGAAGAATACCAAATGAATTGTGAAGTCAAAACTGAACCTGAACCATTGGAAGCAGGTCAACAACAACGTAGAACATCTAAACGACCAACTTACGATGAATATCAAGAAGATTTTTCTGAGGAGTCAAGCGAAGCATCGGATGGTGGAAGTGTTGATGATTCGTGCTATGAGCCAAAATCCAAGAAGTCAAAGAAAAACGGATTGGAAGGCTTCAGACCTCAGACACGCGCCAGAAAGTACAACTTGAAAGCTGATGAAGAGAAGGCAGAGCCCACCTACAAGCTCAAAAGAGCCCGAAACAATGATGCTGTCAGAAAGTCGAGAAACAAGGCCAAGGAGCTTCAAAAGAAACGTGACGAGGAGCATGACAAGATGAGAAGACGTATTGCGGAGCTTGAAGGACAACTTGCATCAGAACGTGAAGCTCGTAAGAGAGACAAAGAGCTCATTGAATCCCTTTTGCTTCGTACAAGGTAAGCTTGCCCCGTCAAAACTGATTTTGATTATTAATTTTTAGCTTTTTCAGACCAACATTGAAAGAGCCACGAACCAATGGCCGTCATCCTTTGGAAAATTCGGCCAACTACAACAAATGACGCTAGCTGAAAGCCTATTTTTTTAAAACATAGCTTTTCTTTAAAAGCAAGCTAGTCACCTAGGATTTCCTCATATTTATCGAAGGCATTCATTCCAGTCAATTTTTGATCCCAGATCTATTTTATTTTGTATCCCAGTGTAAATTTAATAAACACTATTTTCAAAAAAACCAACATAATTAAGCTTTGTCATTCATATTATCCTATCGCTTTGCTGGCTAGTTCCAGATTCTTTTTTTTCAAAATCCTCAAATTCTTTCTCTTATGGCCTGTTCCCACCCGTTCCCCCCACACTGGTACTTCTGTCCCCCCACTTCTAGTTGTGCATTTTTCTTCCACTTTGCCTTGATATTTGGCTTTATTAACTAAGTTTTTTTTCCTGCTCAATGTATTATATTATATTACTCTAATAAATTTATCGGTGCCAGGAAATCTGTTTTATAACTTTGTTGCGTTTTTCTCACAGCCTTACAAAAACTTAATAATTTACAAAAAACTTCATTGCCTTAGTGGAAATTTAAAGTCTTCAAAGATGTCAAGATTCGGTTATTAAAGTCCAACCGTTTAAGAGATTTTAAGAAGGAGAAGGGAAGAAAGAAAATGACTAGAAATACTAGGTTTGATTTTTTTTTTCGGGTTTTCAGGAAATTTTAATACATTGAAGCGAGTAATTATGGCTTGATGTTGGTGGTGGCAAGTTAACTGATCGATTGGAAATACTGCTTGGCAAGATCTGGGAATGCTTCACGACGTTCTCTGTAAATGAAAATTTCAAAATTCATAATTTAAAATTAATATCAATGTGCAATGCACCAAGTGGTACGGTTCGAAATGTTTCGAAATTTTGCGTATGCTGATGTTGATGATAAAAATTTCTAATACTAAAATTATCAACATCGATGGTATAAACCGTTTTTATCGTGTGGAATGATGTCAACAAAGTGTCAAGGATTGGAATGTTGAAGTTTTTGAGGTCTAGAAATAATGTATATATTTACATGGGAGAATTTCGATTTGCAAATTCTCCATGTACAGAGTAGCACATTTGCATTTAAGGCGTGTTTCAGATCATTTCGAAGCTTCGAAATTGCTAACCATGAATCTGAAATCTGATTTTCGAGCTATGGAAACATGGTTTACAAAAGGAGCCGGATTCCACCAAGGTGTAACAGGTCTCATTTTTTAATGTAATTAGTTTAGCCCGAAATTGTGATAACCAGAAGAAAAACTTGAAATTTGACAAATGGAAACTCTTTGCGGAACTCATATATGTTCACAATTCGGAAAAACTACCTCGAAAAGAACATGAATTCACCCTGTATTTTATGATGTTCAAAGCTTATTGAAATGTTTGAAAAGTTACTTTTTGGCTGTTGAAAAGTACGAAAACTGTATTTTTTCAAGAAAGTTTTTTTGTTGGAATCTTGAATTTTAGGTTAGCATAAACTTATTGAGAAAAGCTTGTTACTAGTTATATTTTGAAGTTTTCTACCTCAAAATATATCTCAATCCTAATTCTTGTTAGCTTTTGTCTGAAATAAACTAATTACCGGCACGAAAAGAATGCTTTAATGACAAGTCTCCGTTGTTCCTCTCTCTCCTCCATCATCCTCTTCCGTCTCCGATCAATTCTCTTCTGTTTTGCCATTGCCCGTTTTATTTGGCGTTGCTCGGCTTGTATTCTTGCCGTGAATTCCAATCCCGCTTGAATCTGTTCCGCTAGTAGGCGCATTTGATTGAGGGTCTCCTGGAAGAGACGCAAAGTGTTGGCTTGGACACGACGATTCTCCACTTCTTCCTGACTGAGCGCATGTGGCTGAAATGAAAATTATTGGGTTGAAATCACAGTTGTATAGTTGGTTCCGGTACTTGGAGCATTTTCAATATATAATTTAAAATTTTATTTGAAAAAAAATCTATTTTTTGAGCTAGCTATAATCCTTTCTTATCCAGCTCATAATCTTGTTTTTTGCTCACTGCGCCGGCTCCGGCTCCAGCTTTTCCTCAGTGAGTCATGTTTACTACTATCGCATTCTACGATTCTGAGAATATTTCGCAATACCAACCTCATACTCGCGGAACATGTCCTCATTGAGACCTCCTACGTTACAACCGCCGGGAGGCATTGGGGATTGAAGGACAATTGAAGAGAGAAAATTCTGGAAAAAGAATTATAAGTTGCAACTGATAAAATGCTGTGAGACGATATCTCAGATCCTTAAGAAAGTTCAAATAAAAATGAAAACCCAAGAGAAAAGAGAAAAAATCAAGAAAAACCCGGGGAAATTAGACTGGCAAGCCTCCCCAAACCCATGAATTTTCTAGTAGATTCGACGATGAAAAACACGAAAGAAAGGCGGAAAGAGCCTTTCAATGTAAGAGGTTTAGACACTCATTCTCCGTGGGGCGCGCATTTCTTTCTCTTCTTTAGCGCCACGTTTTCTCTTTTTGACGAGGCAAGAGGGGTTGAATACACGACGGAAAAGCGAATGGCGAGCCGTTTTGGACGGGTGTTCATCGATTTTCAGTTGCTCGTGGAGATTCGCGTTTCTATGGAGTTTTTGAGGCAAAAAAAAACAGGAGAAACGAAGGGAAACCGAGAAAAGTTGGCTTGGAGATGCTGGGGAAATTTATATTATACTTTTAGTCAGAATTTCTGAATATAAAACTCACTAAATTAGGTCTACAGTCAAACAAGAAAGACGTACTTCTGACTAATTCTAATTTTTACTATAAATTGACGGGAAATAGCTTTAAGTGTGTCGCGCACAACCAGCATAACTTCACTTGTTTTAACTTTTTTTCTGAAGCTCAAATTCCTTATTTGGGGCTGAAAATTTTCGGGACTACGTAACTAAACATGCTCTATAAGCCCGCATTTTATGGATCCTCAACTCAAAAATTTTTCCATTCGACCCAAAATTGAAAAAAAAAAACGCCCGCCTATCATCAGGGATTTTTTATTTTGGCCACAAAAATTTTTTTGCGTGTTTTTGATTGGAAATGAGAGGGGTGATTAACTGATACTACGGTAAAATGTTAACTCCGCATACTATTGAAGGTGTTTTCGACCAAGAAGCCTAGTATTCTTACAAATGTATTTTATAAGGGACGCTATTTTAGATTGTTCTCAAAGACTGTTGAAAGTAACGTGGGATTCTAGGACATTGTTTCCAAACTGTTTCCAAACTTAGTTTCTAACCATGTAATGACATTTTTTCATAATGGAAACTGAACCATATTTAGGAAATACGACAAAATTGATAATCTAAATCTGCGCGTTGAGCGTCGCCAAGCAACTCTTTGGCGGCACAAGTTGCCATACTAAACCGGCCAAAGCTAATATCCGTTCAGAGCAAAAAAACAAACGTGATTGGAAATATATCCGCTTTTCAAAAACGAATGGGCTCAAGAATGACTCCTCACTCTGATTAAATAGGTTCTCATACTCTCATAAACTTTTCATTGTCATTATGAACTTCAAAAGTTCATGGGAAAACCCGAGGGAAATTAAAAGAGATTTTAGCGAAAAGTGAGAGAAGATTTTCAAAGTTAATGATTGTTATTCATATGATAGAAAATTGGCTCAGCTGACATAAAGTTGGTTAGAAAAGAATATTGAATCGAGTTATGAGAAAAATTCTTTCATAACTGATACGAGAAAAAACAAGCAGCTAAGGGAAAAATTGTTATTTTTGATTTTTCATATAATTAGTCAGCTGAGGCGGGAGAAAAAAGATGAAAACAACCAGAAAGTGGAAAAAAAACGGTACTAGAAATAAGGATCTTCACTGTGGCTGAATTGAAATTTCAGGGAATAAATATTTGGGATTGACGGATTTAGGCTAAGATTTCTGGATACTTTGAGGTTCAAAACTGTCTAAGACGCTTTTTAATCTTAAAAATAGCACCATTTTCACGAAATCTTGTTCTGGACAACCCCTGAAAGTTAGAAAATTTTATGATTTTTGTTGCTCTTGGTAGGGCTTTCATTGCTCTTGGCAGTCTATTTTGCAATTTTTACAGCGTTTTCAAAGTTTTGGGTAGCTGATTCCATTTCCCAGTATTGAACTACGAGAAAATGAATTTCCCCCTTGGATTCCTTCAATTTCAAAAAATGTTCCGAGATTCCTTTTTTTGCACAAAGAAGCAAAAAACGTGAGGATCATAAAATGTGGGCCAATTTGGAGGCGTAAATGGCACTATTTCAATAGTATACATTCCATTTTCGAATAGTTCGTTCTGTGGAACGATGATGGATTTCGAAGTGTAATGGCGGAGAAATTGACGTAGAGAACTACTGAGACATGGGAATATGAAGAAGAAAGAAAATGATCCTAGTGGATCCCTCGGTGCTCAGCGTGGGCTCTACAGTATACAGATTCATAGTATATATCAAACAATTATTTGAATGGATAAACTATAAATTTTATAGCTCAGCGGGAGATTTGAAGGCTATAAAACCACAGTAAGACGTTTGGAGCTATAAAAAATTCAAAAATTGACATTTTAATTGAAGCTTCATAAAACTCCAGTCGGCAATTCATAATTCAACCTGACACTCATAAAACTACAGTAGACTCGTTTTCATAATAACCAAAAAAATTCTCAATTTATAGCCCAAAAAGTCACAAATTTCATGTTTTCCACTAGTGAAAAGAATGAGCGGGTACTAAAACTTTTTCTAACTACAGTAGAAAAAAAATTCTTGAAAAAGTTCCAGGTTTTCTACTTTGTATAGACATCAATTACACATAATTCGTTGTGTCAGGTATCCCCCCGCCAGAACTAATCAGCTTCATACTTTGCTTCTTATGTTCTATATGATTGCTCTCCCGAAAGAAAATTAGTATAACTTTGGGAAAAATTGTTATGGAATGTATTCCATCATGATTATACTATCTAGTGACATCAGATTTGAGGGTGTTACGTTTTCCCTAGAAATAATGTTTTCTAATTTGTCAGATATGAACTGAATTTTGAGTCATTCGAATGTGCTGATTACGAATATGGAATCTGTTTTGGGGTTTCAAAGTCAGGGCTGCTTTTTCAGTTTTTGGTCCAACGGTTTCAATTTTTTTGGATGAAGATTTAAACAATTGATTCTGATTACGCACGTCACATACAGCGTTTTCACCCATATTACAGGTTTCTAGAAAGATCGGATTTAGAAAAACAGGGCTTCAAATAGCAAATTTTTCCACTATCAATGCATCTCAGAATACTTTTTTGGGAAGATTTGTGAATTTTGGACTCGCCTTCAGCTTTTTTCAATTTATGAATAACCTAAGACTTGACTCAAGAAACTCTTTTCACTGAACGTTTCCATTAACTTTTTTTTCCGTTGTTGAAAAATTCAAAATCTGAATTCCTTGTTTTCACCTTTAACAATCACTTTTATTAATCTGCTGTTTATGTACTCAATTCTATACCAAATAATCGATAAAACCAAGAATAGGCGGAGCTTAGCCCGTCGCTGGAAGCATAATGGGAGGAGTCAAAACAACAACAAAAAAAACAACGCTTCTCTGGGCGGAGTCCATCGTTAATGGGGTGGTAGGAATATATCTCGGAGGAAAACCTCACTTTGAGCCGAAAACAATCCACCGGCAAGCCGCCTATTATCGAGGCATCCTTTTTTTACTTTTTTAAATACTTTTTTCTCAGGAGTACGGATCTTCAAGAGTAGAAACATAGTTCAAACAGAGCATGAGCTCATAGCTCCCTGGGGTCAAAAGATCAGATTTTTTAATACTTTTAGATACATAATATAGCTATATACGTCAGTATATGATACAAACATTGAACACTTCTGACTGCCGACAATTCCCCAAACCTCTTTTTTTCTCTCTGTTTTGAATTAGGTCTGTCTACTATACACATTTCTTTTATCATTCTCAGAATCGCAGCTATGGTTTTTACTATTATAATTGTTAAGGGACAAAATTGATAGAAAAGAAAAATATATCAGCTCCACTATATAAGTGTTAAATGCCACTATATAGATTTCCATCTGTAAGGGTTTCTAGTCTAGGTGGTCTTTATACATCAATAATATATTAAAATTGCAAAAAGAACTCATTTTAAACTAATTAGTTTGTGTCATAATTGATGAAAATTCGCGTGCTTGTCAAACAAGAACCTTTTCTATAATTGACATATTCCGGTACCAACCCCTTTTCTTAATTAATCCTTTTTTTCCAAACTCATGTTTTATTTATTTGTGTTCTTCTTTTCTACAATGTTTTCATTAGAGATTTCTCCAATTTTTTCAGGGTAACATGTCTGTTCAAAGCAAGAACTGGGGCGACTTGCCAGGAGAGCTTAAGTCTATGGTAGTTGGAAAGTTGGACATTGTCGGAAGGTAGGTTCTAAACCTCTCAAACTCATAAGGAACCGATTTTTAGAATTCAACTTGCTAGAACAAGCACTTGCAACTATGAATCTGTGGAACTTTGCAAAGTTCCCATTCAAATCGTCAAAATCGATCTGATGGTCAAGAATGGGTACGCCAAGTGGGATATCACTCAGGGCAATGGGCCACTGATTCAAGTGGAATACAACCAATTTGAGAGTTATGTGTTTGTGAAGCCAGTTGGAGCCAATGACAGCGTCAAGGTGCTCAACCGTTCAGCTTTGGATCAGGCACTTCAGGACCTCTGCAGAATCATCACGAGCCCATTGGTTCAAATCAAAGAGTTTCGTTTGTTCTTGACTGCTGATGATCGCAACTTTTCCGCTGACAAAGCCCATCAACACTTCAACACTTTGTGCCACAGATTTGGTCAAATGACCCATAAGCTTAAGGTTCATCAAATCGACATTGACTACTCATCCTTCACTGTCTACGAGGAGGACATGCTCCGCGGCCTTGAACTATTGGATCCTAGCGTCATTTTTACTATTGTCATCAAGGGAGATGAGGCAGGTGCAATTTTGAACACCCGGCATGTCATGGATTGTGCAGTTTGGCAACAAAGCAGTCAGCTCATTTGCTCTCCAGCTATTCGTCAGATGGAAGCCTTTTGGGATAAGCCCGATGTCAGAACTGGGCTAGTTGTAGAGAATGGGGAGTTTCTTCAAAAGCTCATTGAGGTAAACTAGTCTGTTTAGCAGTTTGAAAATTGAGTTATTTAGCATCTCCGCGCCAAAACTGATCTCAAAAAGATGATAATCGAGATCAGCTACCTTGGAGATGATCTTCTTGAACCAGAAGATTTAGTGGATTTGCTACTAATGAGCTGCTCATTGAGCAACTTCACAGTCAAAGATGAGCCGGCCAACCAGAGAAACTACAGCATCAACCAGAAGGGACATCATATGAAGATGGAGGTCACTGACACCGAGATCAGATTCTTCGTTGTGGAGAATGAGGAGTCTTAAATCATCTGAACTTTTGGACTCGAAAAATCGCACATTTTTTGCTCAATCTTTCTCTTTTTAGTATACTTCGCTCTATGTTCTTGTGCTTGAATTCCGTTTTTTTAGCTCTGTCAATTACTACGTGTTCAGTATCGTATTTTTCTACTTCCTCTTCATCTTGAGCCGCTTATAGTTTCCCTCCTCTTATTATTCCCTGCCCCCCCCCCCCCCCCTTTTGAGCCTATCTTTCTGTAGTCCTTCTTAAGCCACAACAAACGGCAGTGAACCTTTATTATCAGCTTCTATACTTTAACTCAGTTAGTTTTTCCCGTAGCAAATCTTCTTTGCTTTCTTCAGTCAATTTTTCCAAAAAAAAAAAACAAAAAAAATTTGAAAAAAATCATTTCTTCTGCTCAACTTTCTCTAGCGCCTCTAAGCTTCTTCCCTTTAGTCTTGCTTCTTACACATTTCTCCACCAAAGCTGTTTTTAAAACTGATCTCAGTTACTTTCTTAGTAGTTTTCTACTTTCTTGTACAGTATACAAAAAACCAAAAAATTTAAGAAAATAACTTAAAAATACAAAAATCCAAAAAAAATGCTGAGCTATTCCGGACCAAAATTTTCTCGTTCCACTTTTTAAAAAATCATTTTTTTCACAACAAATTTTCTTGACAAAGTTATTGTTTTTTAGCTGAACTGCATCTGAACAACTGTTCTTAACAAACATTAGGTCATCTGAATCGAAACGCCCGCCGAACCTTTCTTCTAGCCATCATGACTCATTCAGAGTACGAGATAGCAAAAGCTTGTCACCTGGTGAAATGTTTATCACAATATTTTACATATTTTTTTATTGGACATTTTTCTATACCTTGCATCCAAACGGAGATATTGAAGATTTTAAGAAAATTCAACGCGCATTTCAATTTCGACAACCTAATAGGTTTTCCTGAAATGTGAACTGAGGGAGCATTATACTGTTCCAAACCGTTTTCTGAGAACTCTTTAGTCAAAACAACTGTCTTTTGACCACAAATCGCGGAGTTTCCGCGAAGCAAGCTATGGACCAAACCAGTTTTGCACGAAATTTTCTCTTTGAACTCATCTTGCCCAAACACTCTTAAAGACAACTGTTTCTATTGTTCCTAAAAGGAACTCAAAACTCAAAAGCCCTTGGATCCTTCTATTACATTTTTCTCTGTAATTCATACTATTTTTGAAACAAATTTGAATGTTCCATTATGAACTGAAGAACAACTCCAAACCTTTTTGGTTAGCGCTTGGAATGAGTTTAAATTGCAAAATTACGTAATTTGAAGAAAAAAATTACTAGACAATCTCGTTCACTTTCGACACAAAATTGAATCAACTTGTTCTTATTTTTCGAGATTCGCTGCCAAAATTCTTGACTTCCTTTCAGAAATCTTAATAATTTCAAAACTATGAAAAACCGACGCGTTAATAATTTTATGGCGGTTTTACAGTCCCTCATATGATCTAGAAGCTATAACAAATGGTTTCACACCTAAAATTCAAATCATGATTAGTTTCAAATGACTTTTTGTTTGTGGGCAAAAGTCATGCTTCATCATCACTATACCACCAAAGTACCAAAACAAGTTTTTTTAAAACCTCTTTCAGAACCTTAATTTACCCATGATGCCTTCTCTTCCATTTTTCTTAAGATTTCTTGAGGTATCTATTCCACAATTTCTAGTCTCCCTTCCAAAGAATCCTTCGAAAACTAAAACTTTTTTTTAACATCTCATACCGCTGTTAACATTCTTACTTCCGCCAATGACAGATGCACTTCAAGTAAGAATGATAATTCTATCTGACGTAACTTTTTGCATGTTTCCAAACTTTTAAAAAAGTTCTTTTCGGTTAGCTCATTTCTCTTGAACCCTCTGCATTCTGCCCATTTCTCTATAACTGAACGTTTTCAAGTCATCTCTTTTTTTCTGAGTCCCTCTTTTCTTCAATACTGTATGCCAAGTTTCCATTTGTAAATTTTCATCTTTATTATAATTTTAACAATGATGTCTTGTCCGGTTGTAAGAATTTTATACTTGAATTGAGTTGTACATTTTTGTCAGTTGAGAATAAAGTATTGGCGGAAAATGTGTTTTCACTGATTTACAAAACATGTGAACAAAAACGTAAGGTGTTTTGGATCAAGTTTTAGGAAGAGAAAATGCATCTGAATATAAATTCGAAATCCATTTTTCGTCGCGGAAACGTTAGAAAAACAAAACTTCAGAGAGCCAGCCGATTTTTTCCAAAATTGCTATTTTGAGCCGTAAACCGATTGAAATCTAGGTTTTTAGAGCCGACAAAAGCAGACCATGGTACCAAATGTGACCGATGTTGTCTGAAATTGCCGTTTTGAATCGCCGTTTTATGCCGGTTGAAGTCGAGGTTCTTTAAAACCGACAAAAACATAAAAATACTATTTATGTCATCTAACACAGTTCCACAACAGTTTTGAAAGCTATCGATTTCGAAAACGATTTTTTGGTCCGAAATATATTTCAAGTCAAGTCGACATCTTGAAGTTGTTTTTCAAAATATGGAAAATTTCGCCAGATTAATTCTTTTTTCAATAAGTTTCTTCATCAGTGCTCTTTAATAGGCTCTGTGCATCTAGAAAATCCATATTTCAAATGCATCATTTCAATTTCCTAAGAAAACTCAAAACGCTGCCTATATCCACAAGAGCCTCAAGGCTTTGAAGAAGAAGTCTCCCCTCACGTTCTCTCTCTCTCTCTCTCTCTCTCTCTCTCTCTCTTCTCTCTTTACTCTTTTTCTCCGAGCCCACTCTTTCTGAGCAAGCTGGCTGCTTCACTGCCTATTTTTCATTTGCTTGTGAAGCGGCGAGTGTACGCGGGTTCGTCTCGTTTCTCTTGTTGTTGGAATACTGAATTTATTTCTTCGAGAGATTGATTAAAAAAAATGAAACACTAATTACAACTGAATTCAGTTTCGCTGATAATGGGAAAACTCGGGAACAAAGCGGTAAAACGGGATTTTAGAAACCGAGAAAATAGCAAGAAAATAGGATTTTAAAAACCGAGGAAATAGCAAGAAAATAGGATTTTAAAAACCGAGAAAATAGCAAGAAAATAGGATTTTAAAAACCGAGGAAATAGCAAAAATCGGGATTTTAGAAATCAAAAAAATAGCGATAAAAAATATTTCTAAACCGAGAAAATAGCAAAAATCGGGATTTTAGAAACCGAGAAAATAGCAAAACAGGATTTTAGAAATCAAAAAAAAAGAACAGGTTATATAATGAATGGGATGGATGTCAAAACAAACTTATATACTAACCGATGGGATAATGGCAAAACTTAGGAAAGAAAAAAGGAAGGAAATGAATATTCGAATCGAAAATTATTTGAAAAAAAGAATATGGTTGTCATGTTTTGACGTGGCATTTGACTGTTGAAACACATCATTTTGATTTTGAAATAGGTATCCAAAGAAGAATCGATATTGCCAAAGGAGTTCTGTAAGATACTACGTTCAGCATTAGATAGTAGTCTTGATCAGACTAATTCTTTAAGGTGGAAAAATACTGAACCTATACAGTACTGGCCATAAAGAATGCGCGTCTGCCTGTTTTCAGTTGAAAATGGTCATTTTTGAGACTATGTTACAGATTGACATAGGGCTCCAAAATTTTCATGAGAGTATTCTACCACTTTAGAACTCCACGTTTGTAGTTCATGACTTTTCTGGATAATCAAGTTGAATACTTTTTACGGACCATCAAAGAAAAAACGCGCAAAAATCGCATATTTTGCACTGGAAACCTTGTTTTTTTCTGGTGTTTTTTCTTTGACGGTCCATAAAAAGTATTCAAGTTGATTATCCAGAAAAGTCATGAACTACAAAAGTGGAGCTCTAGAGTGGTAGAATACCCTCAAAAAATTTTGGAGCTTTGTGTCAACGCCTCTCTTCGTGACATGCTTTCGAAAAAGGCAAAAAATCACGGTTTACCACTGAAAAAATTGAAACCATTCTCGAAACTACTTTTAATAAGTGCAAAATGAAGTTCAACAGAAGGATCACAACGAGTTTGGTAGCCTAGAACTTGGAAAATCGACAAACAATCCATTACTGCCGGTTAACTCGAGCGTCGTTTTGTAACATTTTGAGAAAAATTTTGACAAAAAACATAATTTTAACTAGAATCAGCATAAAAAATTCATCAAAGTGGTGTTTTTTTTTTTGCAACAATTCTTGAATTCGAGGAATTTCAGTAAAGGTACCACTATTCCAAAACAAATTAGTTACTTGAGTGTTTCATTTTTTGGATTTTTCATACAATTTTTGCCTGGAGGCTATACCAAGCCTGAGCACAATATGACTTACTTTTTTCAAATCCGATAGTTATTGTATTACTAGATGAATAAAATTACGCCTGATCTTCACTCCAATTAATTTCTTTCCAGTCGAAAAATGCATTCGATAATATCTGGCAAATGCTACCGATGAATATCTCTTATTTCGATACATGAGATCATTGGGTGGAAGAATAGACAAAAGCTTTTTTTGGCGAGCTTTTGCTTCTTCTATGTCATGTATATAACGCAATCGGAAGGAAATTCTATGGACCATGGGATTGTGTTGGAATCTCTGAAAAAAAATCAGTTTGATAAACCAAGAATAAAGTTCACTCACTCGAATAATTTCATATAAATTGTTTTCAAGATAGACTGGATCTCTGATTCGGAATACGGTTTGACACATCGTTTGGAACCACATACCATGAACATGACTCAGCGAGTTGGGATGGGCAATCTTGAATGATCTGAAAGTGAACTCTTTCAAGCTTTTCCATTGATCGCTTTTGACCACGTGTTGCATGACATTCCAGTCAGTATCTTCTGATCTCAAATCCAAATATTTCAAAACTTCTGGGTCGAACAGTTTCAGGAACTGAGGCATCGCTTTCGGGTGATGCTCCATAAATATCTTCAAAAAAAGGCATTTGATAGATTTGATTTGAGCCAGTTCGAACATTTTCATCATTTTATCGAACATGATTTCAATTGATGGCTCATATTCGATTTTGATGAAAAGCTCATGAATCGTTTGAGGCTTCCATAAAAACCACATCAGATCCATGATAGTGTTTTCGATATGACTTTGATCGTTTCCAACGAAGTATTTTGCCTTCGTAACTTCCTTTTTATCTTCCGGGTTTGGACCCTCCATCCCCTCGAACTTCAACGATGCCTTTTCTTCTTTCACTTTCCAAGTGACCAGATCATATGGGCGTTTCGAATTATGTTTGATACACCATATATTATCCCAATATCTGAAAAATGTCATTTAAAAACGCATCTTGAAATCGAGGAACCTACCGAACATTTCTATGTAGCCGGCCTTTTGTTTCTTCCACCAAGATTTGATCCTCTCTTCGCTGTTGTATCATATCTAGAAGTCTGCGGTCTTCGCTCTGTTCATCCTGATTTTCGGATGGTTCGAGCATTCCGGTCCTGAAACAGTATGCTTTCAGTGTCAAAATGATTTAGAGAATAGGTCTTTGATTCAAAAATGATGATTTTACATTGCTCATTCTCCCCAGTAATTTTACTTTCAATAGTCTCACATCACTAGAGTGTCACTTCCTTCAACGGCTTCAGATAATTTTGTTCAAGGTTTAATTTCTTCAAAATTTTGAGGATTCAAATGATCCCACTTTACATTTTTCAGTTCTCAATTCTCCCCAGTAATGTCACTTTTGACCAGACATTTCACGGGCCGAGAAGGGCTGCTGGCGATATTTCTACTGGCCCGAGGTTTAGGGAAAATCTTGTTTTCTTCGAGTTTTTTTTTAAATTTTCTTTTGCGGTTTTTTTCTATTTTGTTGACCTATTTTAGAGAGGGAATTCTGATGCTTTGGGGAGGAAACTCTGATCAATTTTCGTGTGAAAACACCCAGGAAAAATTTCGAAATAGGGCTGAAAATCGGGAAAAACTTTCTCAGAAAACCAAACATTTCCAAACCTGGGTCGAGCCGGAAAAATTTTCATCGGCCCATTTTGACAAGTCTGCTTTAGTTTCCCATTAATAGAGTATCACTTTTTTCGATGGCTCCAGATAATTTGGTTCATGGTCTAATTTCTTTAAAATTTCGAGGATTCAAACGGGCTCATTACATTGAATTTCAAAAATATATGGCGTCCATTGAAAAGTCAAAGTTTTGAGCTGAAAGCAACTCTACGATTGCCGCTTTTGCGAGTTTTATCACCTATCCCACCAAAAAAATATCACTTTTTCAACGGCTAATAAAGCGTGAAAGTTTCACATGCGACTATTTTAATAGATAGTGATGTAATTGATTGTTGAATCAATAAACATACTCCATTGTTTCCTCTCCGGCATTTTTCACCATATCTTGGAGTTCCTCTCCCTGTTCTTCGATTCCTCCTGCTTTGCTTTTTTCCTCCATTTCAGCCATCGGAAGTTGATTTAACCCTGAGAAAGTAATTATGACAAAAGGGATAGTGATATGTCACATATCATATGAAAAATAATTGATTCGGTACGAAAACCGTTAAAAAAATGAAACAACAAGAGAAAAAATGAATTAAATGTAGTGTTTATTTACCAGAAAAGAGAGAATAGACAGAAGTTAAAAAGAAGTTATGTTTTTTTTTGTGCCGATCAATAGCGAAGGGTAAGCAGAGAGACGATAAGACACCCCAAAGTTCAGGAATAGATGGAGGTACCCTGGAGGAAGAGAGAGAGAGAGGAAAAGAAAGAGGAATCGACAAAACGATGGGCCACCCAGTCAGTTAATGCTCCGGTGTTCTTGGCCGGCTAGTGTTAGATTGGGAAATAGGTTCAGGTGTAATTGTTTCAATTTTGCTGTATTTATTGTGTTTGTGATAAATGAAATGAGGGGAAAATGTGTAAAATTAATCATGTATCAAATTGGGAAAAATTAAATTTTTAGAAAATGATTTCTAGAGAACTATAGTTTGGTAAACTTTAACAAGATGCTTGGGTCACAAAATAGATTTAAAAAAATTCACTAATTCACTTCAATTTTTGAAAATCTCACGAAAATATTAGAGCGATTCGAACCAGATTGGATAAAAGTGGTAAGGCAGAATGAATTCTAAAACACGTAAAACTATGCCCACACCTTGTGATGAATACAAATTGGAGAGGTAATTTCATAAATCTTTTTGGCTTTTCATATTCACCAAGCTTAATTTTCTTGGCATTTTAAAAGTTTTCGAAGAGGATTTGCAAAAAAACACCGTTAAAATCGCTGATGTGCACTTGGAAACGCACCGATCAATGTTTATTTATCAATTTGCATTCAACAGGGCGCGTTTTTGCGGCTTTTCGTTGGGGGGCTAAATTGTTGGAGGTAATTCAAATGTGAAATTTTTGACAGTGATGGTTTTCGACCCTTTAGAGGCCCAAAACAAGTTCAATGTTGAAAATTTGATATGGTGAAGTGTCCTGGTTATTGGCTAATAAACTGTGTGATTTTAATCTGCTCAACATTATTTACAGTTCGAATCGATGGATCTACCGAACATTTCTATGTATTCGGCCTTTTTCTTTCACCAAAATTTTATCCTCTCTTCGCTTTTGTATCATACTCAAAAGTCTGCGGTCTTCACTCTGTTCATCCTGATTTTCAGTCAGTTCGAGCATTCCGGTCCTAAAACAGTATGCTTTCAATGTCAAAATAATTTAGTTTTTGATTCAAAAATGATAATTTTTACATTGTTCAGTTTTCAATTCTCCCCAGTAATGTCACTTTCGACCAGACTTTTTACGGGCCGAGAAGGGCCGCAGGAGAAATTTTTACCGGCCCGGGGTTTAGGGGAAATCATGAAATTTTATGGTTTTTGGGAAGAAATTCTGATCAATTTTTGAGTAGGAAGGCCCAGGAAAAGTTTCTAAATATAGCTGAAAATTGGGAAAACCCTTCTCAAAAAACCAAACATTTTCAAACGCGGGTAGAGCCGGAGAATTTTTTGTCGGCTCATTCTGACAAGTCTGCTTTAGTTTCCCATTAATAGAGTATCACTTTTTTCGATGGCTCCAGATAATTTGGTTCATGGTCTAATTTCTTTAAAATTTCGAGGATTCAAACGGGCTCATTACATTGAATTTCAAAAATATATGGCGTCCATTGAAAAGTCAAAGTTTTGAGCTGAAAGCAACTCTACGATTGCCGCTTTTGCGAGTTTTATCACCTATCCCACCAAAAAAATATCACTTTTTCAACGGCTAATAAAGCGTGAAAGTTTCACATGCGACTATTTTAATAGATAGTGATGTAATTGATTGTTGAATCAATAAACATACTCCATTGTTTCCTCTCCGGCATTTTTCACCATATCTTGGAGTTCCTCTCCCTGTTCTTCGATTCCTCCTGCTTTGCTTTTTTCCTCCATTTCAGCCATCGGAAGTTGATTTAACCCTGAGAAAGTAATTATGACAAAAGGGATAGTGATATGTCACATATCATATGAAAAATAATTGATTCGGTACGAAAACCGTTAAAAAATGAAACAACAAGAGAAAAAATGAATAAAATGTAGTGTTTATTTACCAGAAAAGAAAGAATAGACAGAAGTTGAAATGGAATTATGTTCACTGATTTTTTTGTGCCAATCAATAGCAAAGAGTAAGCAGAGAGAAGATAAAACACCCCAATGTTCAGTAATAGATGGAGGTACCCTGGAGGAAGAGAGAGAGAGAGGAAAAGAAAGAGGAATCGACAAAACGATGGGCCATCCAGTCAGTTAATGCTCCGGTTTTGTTGGCCGGCTAGTTTTTGATTGGAAGAAAGGTCCAGTTAAAAATTTTCATTTTTTGCTGTTTTTCTTGTATTTGCGATGAATGAAATAATAAAAATTTGTAAAACTAATCATGGATCAAATTGGGAAGAGCTGGATTCTTAGAAAATAATTTTTAGAGAACTATAGCTTGGTAAACTTTAACAAGATCACAAAATAGAATAAAAAATTCACTAATTCACTTCAATTTTTGAAAATCTCACAAAAATTTTAAAGCGATTCGAACCAGATTGAATAAAAGTAGTAAAGCAGAATAAATGTTAAGACACGTATGTAGAACTATGCCCACACCTTGTGATGAGTACTAATTGGAAAGGTAATTTCAGAAATCTTATTGGCTTGTCATATTCACAGAGCTTTTTTTTTTCTTGGTCCGTGGCATTTTATTAAGTCGTTCGATAAGTAATGTCGTTTTTTTCAAGGTGTCTTGCAACGGTAATATCTTAGCTGAAACTAAATATTTTCTGGTAAACTAAAAAGCATTAGAACGACCATAAGGGTGACACTAATCTCCTGTTTTGACTAGAAGAAAAAGTTGGAAATTGGGTGCGAAAAACATGACTGTTTGAAAAATTGAATTTTTTTGGACGAATTTTTGAAGGCCTGGTTCTCTGAGATGGATTATGTAAAACTTTCAGGAGATTTTTGTGGTATTGTTGGAAGGTTTTATATACTGAAAATAAAAACCAGAGCCCGATTGAACATGTTGCTCCATTTTTAAAATGTCCTATTCATAAGATACTCGTAAATCAACTGAAAATTTTTTTGTACTGAGCAGCGAAAAATCACTTCAGTTCTTTTTTCACGTTTTTGAACTGGGTAAAAACAATTCAGTCAGACACTATAACTGTTAAAAAACTGGTTTCTGAGCAATAGCCGCCGAAATTACTTTACTGAAGGTTGCCGTAAGCCATATTTCAGTGAATATTCCGAACGGCTAATTTTCGTCTTGAATCAGCTGAAACTAAGATTGAGTTTTCTGTGAGTGAGGATGGTTACTCATTGTTACAAAAACATAATAAAAACCAATATCACCTGTACCACCACTGAGAAAAACGAAGCGCAAAAAATGATAAAAAAACAGACCATTTTCTATAGTTTGCCAATCCAAGATAAAAATTGCTGAAGACATCAGGTTTGGGTGTTTTACTATACTTGTTATAGCCAATATAATTAGAGACCGCAATGAAGGAGGGCGGGGCGAGTCGTTTTTTTCCGCCGGGGGGCACCGCGCGGTGTTTGACGGTGGATAGGACCGTCCGGATATGTTAACTTGATATGGATTAGATAAAACTTTATGTAATCGACTACGTAGAATTCAATGGAAGTGGTTTCAAGTCAGTAGCTTTGAAACTAACAAAAATAGAAGAAGGAAATCACTCGAAGTTTCAAATGAGGCTTGAAAAACCTTCAAAAAAAGTTTTTTTGGGGTCGAACACGCATGTTCTCTAAATTGATTCTGATAGTTTTTAAGGTGTAGAATTCGCCTATACCTTCAGAAGTTTCGTAGGAGGTCGCAGAAAAAAGTTGTACCTACTCAAACTGCCATAAAAAAGTACGGAAAAATTCAACTGTAAGTCCAATATTTTATGACTTGTTTCCATCCACCTATCTTCTAACATTTCTCAAAAAATTTTTCGTGAGTTTTGGTTAACAGGAAGTGATATATTTTTTCATTCAAAAGTGGAGAAAGTCTAGAACATCACAGTTTTTTCAGTTTTGTGGCTTTGTTCATATATAACACGCACCTAATCTCATCAGCATCCCATTCTCCAGTAAATTTGCCACAAGTTTTGTACAGAAAGTTAAGCTGCCAGAGGTCGCAGAAATTTTTTATTTCAGTTTTTCAAAGAAAAAAACTATGAAATTGATAGAAAAAACTTTAAGGTGCGGAGGCCGACTGTGCCCACTATATAAGGACATCCGGTTTCGGCGACGAAGCCTCGCGCATGGCCTAGTGGTTAGTACGGTTGGCTGTTATTTTGGATACCGTGGTTCGAACCCAACTCCGTCAAAACATTTTTACGAACCATGAAACTTATTTAGGATGGTTTTGTTTTTTCTGAAGATGTCATTTTTGTAATTTTCTAACCGTTTTCAGACTATTCTGAAAACCAGGCAAAAACCGCGCCTCGTTCTGCGATTTAGGCGCCGCCCTCTTTTTCGCGCCGCCGGCAACGCTTCGATGGAAATTCAGTAGTAAAAAATGCGTTATAAAAATGACTGTAACTCGGGAACGGATGAATATTTTTGAAAACAAATTTAGGAACGTACTCAAATTGAACCTGGGAACACATTTATATTAACAGATTTTCGTAAATTTGAGTTTCATCAAACACGTTGCGGTCCCTAAATATAATGCAAAAAATTTCAGGAAGATTCCACTTTTGAGAACAAAGATACACCACCACGAAAAAAAACGACATTACTTATCGAACGACCTAATAGAAGTTTACAAAGAGAAATTGCAAAAAACACCGTTAAAACCCCCTTCTCTACACGTGGAAATGCACCGATCAATGTTTACTTATCATTTTGCATTCAACAGAGCGCGTTTTTGCGGCGTCTCGTTGGAAGCTCGGTTATTGGAGGCAATTCAAATGTGAATTATTCGACGGTGATGATTTTTTACGCTTTAGAGGCCCAGAAGAAATTGAAAATGGATGTTTTGATATAGGGTGAAGTGTCCTGGTTATTGGCTAATAAACTGTGTGATTTTAATGTGCTTAACATTATTTACTCTGCAGTTTGAATCGATGTGTCACTTTTAAAGCTTTCAAAAGTTTCACAGCACTAGAGAATCACTTCTTACAACGGCTCTAGGTAATTCGGTTCAAGGGCTAATTGCTTCAAAGTTTCGAGGATTCAAATGGCCACAACACATTGAAATCAAAAACATACGGCGTGAAAAATATAAAGTTTGGAACTGAAAACAACCTCCGAGTGTCATTTCTGATAGACTTATCACCTAGCCTACCACTAAAATATCCCTTTTTCAACGGCTGATGAAGCATGAGAGTTTCACATGCGATTATTATAATATATAGGAATGTAATTGATTGTTTAATTGATGAACATACTCCATTGTTTCCTTTTCGGCATTCATCAATTCTTTGAGCTCTTCCCTCTTTTTTCCAATTTCTTCTGCTTTGCTTTTCTCCTCCATTTCCGCCATTAATTGGCCCTGAAAAACTGTAATCATTGCAAGAGTGATAGTGATATGTCACATATCATGTAAAAAATAATTGATTCGGTACGAAACCCGTTGGAAAAATGGATTAATAACAGAAGAAAAGATGAAAAATTATATTTATTTACAAAAAAAGTTTAGACAGAAGTTATAATGGAATAAAAAAATTTTGTCTTGGGTTAATGCAATGCGGAAATTGAAACAATAACAGAAGAAAGGCCAAAAAGTTATATTTGTTTATCAGAAAAGAAAGAATAGACAGAAGTTGAAAAAAAAATTATGTTCACTGTTTTTTTGTGCCGATCAATGGAAAGGGTGAGCATAGAGACGATAAGACACCCAAACGTTCAGGAATAGATGGAGGTACCTTGGTGAGAGAAAGAGAGAGAGAAAAAGAAAAAGGAATAGACGAAACGATGGGCCACTCAATCAGTTAATGTTCCTGCATTGTTGCCTGGCGAAAATTATGAAAGTATTCTTATAATGTTGAGAAGAATTGGAGAACATAAGGACACAAATTCTGGCTCGACTTCAATCTTCAGATTCCTGAAATATACAATTTATAATTGAGCCTCTTCACCTTTCACCTACTGATTCATCATCATCCAAGACTTCCCAACGCAATGAAATGCCGTCTTTCCTAAACTCCACCAAAATATACTGGGTTTCATTGGAGGGGTTTCGATAAATTCTGGTCAAGCACCGCTCCGCATCTCGACGTTGATCCGGAAAGATCTGATCACTTGGAGACAAAATTGCAAGAAGACTTTGTTGGCGGGCTTTTTGTTCGGCTGCTTCAGTCAATTCAGGCAATGGAATGCCAATATATTTCAGAAATGGCAAATGATGGAACTCCTGAAAATAGTCAGTTTGATTTGTTGTTGATGAACTCAACTCACTTGAATTATATTCCACAGATTGTTTTTGAGAAAAGTGGAGTTCTGCATCTGGATAGCCTTTTCACACATCGTCTCAAATAACTCAAAATTAACTGGACCAGACATTGCAATTGAGAATAAATTGCAGGTGAAATTCTTCAAGTTCATCCATTGTCTGCTCCCAACAATGCTTCTCATCAGTTCCATGTCCGTGTTTTCCGTTCTCAAAGTCAATGCGCAAAATGTTCCTGGCTTGAAGAATTTGAGGAACTGTGGGAGTGATGATGGAGCATGTTTCATCAATAGGGTCAAGTTCTCGCACTTGACCCTGCGAATTTGAGCCAGCTCGAACATCTTGAGCATCAAGTCAAATGTGGGCTCAATGGAGGCTTCATGTGGGATGACGATGTTAAGCTCATCAATGACTTGAGGCCTCCACACAAAAGAGATCAGATCCAGAATGGCATTTTCCATATGGGTCTGATCATCTTCCACAAAATATTTGCCTTTCACAATTTTATCTCCGAAATGCTCCAATCTTGTTGAAGCTTTTCCTTCTTTCACTTTCATGGTGAGCACATCGAAGGGGAGCTCTGTGTATAGTTGGATCAGACCCAATTTTATCGAGTAGCTGAAAAACAGCGAATTTTCAGAACTTGAATTTCAAAATGGTAAACATACTCAGAATATGGCAAGTTGAACCCGCGATCAATATGTTTTTGATCGTATCGTCGGTCTTCGATCTTCCAAAGGAGTCTGCTGTCGACTCCTCTCACAAGCAGTGGCTCCAATCGAACGAATTGGCGGATATATGACCCTCTGAAAGCAGGTTTTGAGTTAAAAAATGATAATTTTTACGTTTTTCCGTTTTCCAGTTCTGATAAACTATGAATTTGATTTGATTTTGATGTGAAAACAGGTCCTAAGAGTTATTTTTATCACTAGACTAACACATTTTTAAACGACTGCTAATAATTTGGTTTAGTGACTGATTTCTATCAAAATTTGAAGTTTTAAATGCGCTAAAAACTCAAAAAACATACGCCGATCTTATTATTTCTCCATTTTTATCCAATGTTCCTGGCTTGACGTATCGAATTTTTTTATTTTTCACAAGGCTCCAAACTTCTTCTTCTTCTTTATTCAAAATTGGCGCCACTGGAGCGCTCTCCGACGAGCTGGACCTGAAGTATAGGTATGTTTAGCGTGCTTAACATTTTCAAGGTCAGTTTTGAATTCAAATATGATTCAGTTTTTATATTTTACAATTCCCACAATTCTTGTGTCTTACTTTGAAAAGTTCTACTAACAGTATTCTGCTCCAAATGGGTTGAAGACCAAATTATTTTTTTTTAATTGTGAATGGGGTTTAACTTTAGATTGAAAAACATACCTTGGTTGTTCTTTCCGACCTTCTCTCGCGAAAAGTACTTCATCGCCTTCTCCCTCTTTCACCTTTTTCGAAAGTCCCTGATGGGATTCTCCTCTTCTTTTCCTCATGTTCGATTGATTCATTTTGAGCAAGTTGATTCTGAAAAACTAATATAGGGAGGGCTCTAGTCAAAACGAAAAAATCCTTGAAAACTAAAAGTATTGTTGGGCAGATCACAAAATAATATTTATTTGCGCTTTTTTTGCGTCTACAGTAATCCAAAACTACTAAGCGCCGATAATTTTGACTTCATGACTATCGACATGCTCCGGAGCCGTGAATTTATAGGAGCTCTGAAAAACAAGGTAGCGCTGTTTTCCGTTTTTGATTGAATTATCTCCATGGATTTTTTAAAACAACAATTTTCACTTCTTGGTCCTTTCTTATCCAGCAGATGACGAAAAACTCTTCTTCAGTCGCTGTTTTTTTTTGTTCCGATCAATAAAAAGGGTAAGAAGAGACGATAAGACACTCCAACGTTCAAGAATTGATGAAGGGGTAAATGTACCCTGGAGAAGGGAGAAAGAGAGAGAGGAAAAAAAAGAGGAATAGACAAAACGATGGGTCACCCAGTCAGTTAATGTTCCTGCATTGTTGGCCGGCTGGTGTTAGATTGAAAGAAAGGTCCAGGTAATATTTTTAATTTTTTTGTTGTTTTTCTTTTATTTTTGATAAATGAAATGAGAAAAACGTGGACAAGTAATCATGGATCGAATAGGAAAAAAAAATTTTTTAGAAAATAACTTTTAGAGAACTACAGCTTGTTAGACTTTAGAAAAATGCTTGAATCATAAATTAGGGGCAATAATTTATCGATTCACTTGAATTTTCAAGAGTCCCACAAAATTTTGAAAAGATTAGAGATGTTTTCTTCCAGAATAGCTACTCAAAATGTGAGTAGTATATTAAGAAGTTAATGTTAGGATACATATGCCCAGACCTCGTGATGCGTACAAATTAGAGGAGTGATATCAGAAATCTTTTTGAGCCAGACAACAACAAATATTCAATTCGGTTTTAAAACCGGCAAGGAAAAACGAAACACGAAAAAAACGGATAACAAAATTATTTTTATTAAAAAGGCAAGAAAATATTTTGAAAATTCAAAAGACCTAAAGGCAAGAAAATAGAAATTATGGCAAGAATTTACAAGGTAGTAAAACGAATGGATTTCGGCTTGACTTCCACTATGATCACCCTGTTGTTATCTGTTTGATCCGTGTATAATCGCACATTACTTGGAATGGACGCTTTGGTTTTGTGGTCACTTTTTGGGAGAACCTTGAGAATGAATTCTTGAATGTGGTCGATACGTTGGTCCTCTCTCAAAGTCAAATAGAACATGACACACTTCTTCATCCGAATATTTTGTCTTCGGAAGCGCTGAAATCATGACCTTTATCTTAGTAAAAATTATCAAGAACTCACGTCCAGAGCAGTTTGAACAAAATCGCTGACATATCCCTTTTTAGTCGTGTCAAAGCCAAATTTGACATATGGTAAGCTCCAGATCTTCTCGTGATACGGCACAACTGAATCAAATTCAAATCTTTCCAATTGTTGAAATTGTTCTAATCTACAAATCCGATTCAGAGCAGTGACATCTGGAATCGAAGGAGTTTCCAGTTCAACCAAAAAATTATCGAGCACACGTGAATCGAAAGCTTCCAGAATTCCATCAAATTTTCTACTGAAGATATCAGTAATGTATTTGACAGTTGTGGCTTGAATGAAATTTTCGGTGGACAACAATTGGTCTTTCAAATCTTTCAATTCTCGGTCATAATGAAAATTGATCAGGGACACCACATGAAATTCGTTGATTTCCAGGCTTGGCTTATTCAAAAATCCAACAAGGTGTGTGAGGACATCGTCGAATTCGCGACCTGTTACCGTGAATTGATTTCGTGCATGATTTTTGACTTCATGGATTTCATATCTTGTCGGACATAACTTCACCACAACCTTATCAACCACATCCACTTGATCATTTTTTGCAATGAATTCTTTGAAGAATTTGCAGGTTCCTTGCAATCGGCTTCTGTAATCAGAAATCACCCTTAACTACTTTTTTTTTCCAATATATATCATTTACCGATCGGCGATGTTCAAAAAGAACAGAATTTGCATGAGGATTACATGCGGAATGTCAAGCCACTTGGACTTGCCATCTTCAATAGACATCATTTTCTTGGCCCCTGGCATTTTAGCAGATTTTGAAGAGAATTCGTTGAAAGAACAGTTAAAATTCCTGATGTGAACGTGGAAATGCACCGATCAATGTTTATTTTTTTTCTCGCATTCAACAGGGCGCGTTTTCGCGGCTTCTCGTTAGAGTCTCAGTTGTTGGAGGCAATTCAAATGTGAATTTTCTGAGTGTGATGGTTTTCAATGCTTTATAACCCCAAAAGAAAGCAAAAATTAGTTTTTTTTCAAGTTTTGATATATGGTAATGTGTCCTGGTCATTGACTGTGTGATTGTGGTGTGCTCAACATCATTTACTCTGTAGTTATCAGTAAAAATGTTGTTTCTCTACAAAATTTGAAGTCATTTGGCCGATTTCTTGTTTTTCAAAGCTTCGTCATTTTTTCTGGCTAAAAAAATGTTAAAGATCGAGCTGAAATTTTCATTTTTCACAGTCTCTATAAATTATTTCAAGCTGGGATCTCCCTGGAACCGAAGCTTTATTTAAAAACATTCTTTCTTCAAAAATCCCCATGTAGTTTGATAAACCATGAATGTTTATTAGAGAATAATCAAAATCTGTTCATAAGTCGGAAACCCAAAAGTCAGAAGAGTTCCAATCCGAAAATTGTGTATGTTAGGTTGTCCCGAAAGAAATACACACTAAACTTTCACGCAAACTTGCATATCTCAGCTAGATCGTGTGATATCGGAAAGTAACCAACAAAATGTTGATTATGAAATTCTCCACATTTTACTAGTAGATCACTTTTCTGTATCTTTCATTCCAGCCGAGATACATAAATTCGAAAAAAGTTAAGCGCGCATTTCTTTCCGGCCAACCTAACAGCATTGAAAATGAAGCACAACCTAGAACAACAAATCCTCTGATACAATTTTCAAATTTAGGTAAATTTCTTTCTGTATCCCTCTGTAAACTCTGTAAAATCTGAGAAGAAATATGCGGAAAATGAGCTCAGTTCCATTTCGAATCAAATGAAACTATGTTCCAGGCGAACTTTTTCGTTTTTAGAGTCTTTTACAAGTTCTTTTTTTTGTAGAGGTTGAGCATCGATGCTGAAAAAATACGCCCTAGTGTCTTTCATCTTATTTCGTCTTGTTATCTTTGTCCTCAGTTCTGCGAAATTTTTCTGTCTTGTTTCACTTTTTTCAAATCTGGAAAAAATCCTTTGCTGAATGTTGCTTTTGCAAATTCTTCCAAAATAATACTGTATCACCTATCAATTTTCCATATTTTCACCCCTACAGTATCCTCTCGCCTCTATCATTCCTTATATACTTACGTTTTTGCTGCCTTTCTTCCCTTTCTTCTTTCCCCTCCTCGTTCCACTCTCCGTCCCTGAGGCTATCCTCCAATCCATTTGGCTTGAGAAAAGAGACACAAACACGACCAACCTTTTTCTACCCCTCTAGGCCGCTTTTTAGTCGACCAGCAAGAGAGGCGACAGGCGAGTCGTTTTGTATAAGACTCTTCGTCCTCTTCGCCTGCTTCTCTCTCGTCTTTGAGTGTCTCTTTCTTCGACCGGTAAGAGAGGAGAGAGGCAACAGGCGAGTCGTCGTGGCTGACGTGTCTCTCTATGTTATAGGCGCTCCTCGGCTGCCGCGTCATCCGGCCCGCGAATGAGACGACGGGCAAATGTTATATGCGGTTTGCCTCCTCTCTTTCTCTTGTGTTGAATGCATTGCGAGAGGCGAAGAAAGACGAAGGGGGACACGACGCGGCGATAAAAGACGGCGACTCGTGCAGATGGAGGCACACGAAAGGCGAAGGGAAGCGCTCACTGTCTAACCGTCCTCGTCTCTCTTTACCCTGCCTATTTCCTTCTTTTTTTCTGCCCCGTATGAGCGGCGACGAGCGGGCTGTGTGTGTGCCTTCTCACTCTAGTTTTCGGTGACGTGTGTTGTGGAGGAAAGCGAGAGAAAAAGTGAGAGAGAGAGAGTTAGAGAAAAAGAAAGACCACCCAGTCAGTTTACTCTGCCGATTTAAAGGTTTGTGTCGAGAAAGAAAGAAAGAGGCGGAACAAATATACATTGAGATCCGAATGTGAAAGCAGTTTATTATTGGAAAGAGAACATCATCAGAGATAACTTATCGGAACAAAAACAGATCTGATTTGCATGAATTACAATTGAAACAGGACAATAACTGAGATCATAAAAGATGGCATTCGGAAATTTTTTTCTGAACATGAGGTTGTTCATTACATTCAATTTCGGTTTTTTTTTCAATTTTTGATTCTAAAAAAAAACTTAGAAGAAAATAACGGAAATTTGAAAATATTGAAAACTTCAATATTAAATTACAGTCTGAACTGGACAATAAATAAGATAGGAGACATATTCAAGCTAGAGATTGAGATCATGGGAAAGAACAGAAGAAGTTGGAAAATACATAAGAAAAGATACAGAAGTATTTTAGGGTGAAAAATGGAATAGAGAAAAATACAAAAGAATATTAATTCAGATTGAAAAAAGATGGAGATTTAGCATAAAAATGAGATAACTTAGGACTAGAATCAAAAATACTTGAAATTAATCAAAACCGGAGACTGGATAGTGAAAGAGGCTTTGCAAAACTTGTATTTCATAAATTTGTCATTTGGAACTTGACGTTTTCAAATCCTATAAATTTCTCCAATTTTCTGTAGATTCTGGGGACATCTTTCAGATCTTGAAGACTCATTTGACAGAAATGACAGAAATCGGAAAAATCTCATTTTCAAAATGTTCAATTTTGTAGACAGGGAAAACAGTTATTAAAAAACAGTAGCATTGGTGATTTGGAAATGAACATTTCGAAAAATAGTGGGGAGTGGATCATAGAGGGCTAAAAGTATCGAGAAGCAAGAGATTTTTTTTTGGATTTTTAGGTATTTTTTACTTTTTTTTGGGTTTTTCAATCTTGAATAGAATGGACTTAGACATAAAATGAGAATACAAAGATGGTGAAATTGTAGGAATTACAATGAATATCAAATTAAACTAATGGGAAGTGGGGGAATGAAAGGATCGAAAAAGACAGAAAGTTTTTTGGATTTTTTTGTGTTTTTATCTTTTTTTTTTTGGGTTTTAGAAAGATTTTTAGTTGGATTGGAAGACTTAAATAGCACAAATAGGTAAAGATTTTTAGAAACAAAGAATTTTTTAACAAGACTTTTTTTCTGAAGATCTTCTTACATACATGTCGTCGACGTATCTCAATACTGGATTGCAGGATGCTGAAAATTATCATAATAGCTCGATTTGGCCACTATAACAAACCTGTGGTTGTGGTACTCCTTTATTATCTCGTTTTCGGCTATTTTTGAAACTCCATTTCTTTTCAGTTATAGTATCCTCGCAAATCTTTAGAGCTTCAGCATCTTTGAAGTGCTCAGCAAGCTCCATAACTGCTAAGACGTGGCCTTCTGAAACTTATTTTTTTTGAAGTCATACTAAACCTGATTAATAATTACTTCCAAGAGCTTTTCCTCCGTAAAGCAGTTCCAAATAGTTTTGAAAAAGTAGTGGATTGCAATCATAGTCAATGAAAATGCTGCCATCTTCCTCAACGCTTTTCATCATTTCCCGGAGAACTTCCGAGCTTTTTGATAAGCACTGAAATGTTTGATAAATTCGATTCAAAACGAATAAGTGAATTACCTCTCTGGATACAAAAAACTTTTCATTGCCAACAATCAAGATTATGTCCGAATAGGAAACATGTCGAAGTTCGTCCCAGACATAGCGCTCTTTTGTTTTCTTTTTTATTTCCACAACAAAAAACTCAATTTTGCAGTTATGATACAGAGTAAATGTCCTGTTCCGGCTTCTCTTATTTTCCGATGTCAACGTAAATTTTTCTTGAATACTTTTAAGTTTTTTATCGGCATGTGTGATCTTGTATTCCATATTAACTTCAAGCTCTGGATCCCAGGAATACCGTTTAGGTTTTTTGGCGAACGGCTCTCTGGGAAACCATGAAATTGTCAGACTGACTGTGAGGCATACAGAAAAGCTATCCTTTTTTGCTTTTAGTTTCCTGGAAACTTTTTTTTTTAACTTCGTTTTCATTCTAATTAACTCACCATTCCAAACCACCAATGTAAAAAGTTTCTTCTTTGTCGCATTTTTCGGTTACATCAAAATCTCTTGTAAATCTCCGATAGAAATAATAAGGGTTAACATGCATTCTGCAAAATTTGATTGGAGATGAGCATTTATGATACAAAGATATAGAATATAGTTGTGAAAACTATAATATAAAAATGAAAATTCGAAATTTGTACGGAAGATTTTATTTTAAAAAGAGTATAGAAGCCGATAATAGAGAACAACCCAGTGAAAAATTTTTTTTTCAGATTGAAAACAGAAAATGAGTTTGGAACAATGGATTTGAAAAAAAAAGTTTTAGAAAAAGTGGGAATCAATTCATTCAGCCTGTGATCCAATTTCGTACAATCGATCAATCATTGATTCCAGAGTCCTATCACTCATTTCGTTCACATCTTGAGTCTTGAACTCGCAAAGTCCTTCAAAATCCTTCTTCTGGCTCATTACGTGTCGCTGAAATTTTCAAATATGCAAAACAGTACCACAGAAGGCTCCGCGACAATTCAAAAAGAGACAGTTCGAAATCACGATATTTCGCAAAAACGTTTTAGGTTGGTTAAAAAAATGCGCGTAGGTTTATGCCATCTTGAATATCTTAGCTAGATTTTTAGATATCAAAAAATTATCAACTAACAAAACATTTGTCATAAAATTTTGCACATTTTATTAATTGACCATTTTTTGTACCTCATACTCTGGCTGTGATACACAGGCCGGAACGGAAATTGAGTGCGCATTTCTAATTAACCAACCTAATTTATTTCGCTATCGTAAAGTTTTACAAAAAGAAAATTCACCAGGTGAATTTAGTTATTTCGCCACAGTAATATTTATACATAAACTTAGAAAAAAAGAGAATTTACAAAAATTTATGTGTTAGAAGTGTGTTAGAAGCGTCACAAAAAAATAGCGGTTTAAAAATATTTTGTAATACAACCTTCCACCGCCAATATGGAAAATTTTCGAACTTACTATTGTCAGAAAAATATTGTTCCGACCCCGCGAATTTAATTAGATGAAAACAAGTGGGATAGCTAAGCCCCGCCCATCGTGTGCAAGGTTGCCGCACGTAGTTTCAATCCCTGTAAGGTTTTGCTGGAAACCAATTATTACAAAAACAGCAACCTTGCACACAATGAGCGGGGCCTAGCGCCATCACTTGTTTACATCTAATAAAATTTGTGGGATCGGAGAAATATTTTTTGACAATAATTTCGAAGTGTTCACATGATGAAAAGTTTTTTTTGCAAAACTTCAGTAGCAAACTCAAACTGTCATTTTCCAATTTTCGAGCCCCTCAAAAATAACAAACCTCATAGTTATGGAATTGGTATTCGTTTATCCACTCGCAATGTGTTTTGTTAAGGAACCAGCCCATTTTGATCAAAAGGTCTTCACATTTCTTCAAAACATTGGCGTCTTTGAAAAATTTTGCAATGTCCGCAACTTTAATGAAATTCTCATCTGTAATTCAAATATTGTTTAAAATTAGGCATACCCATGAATTACGTTTAAGAGTGTTCTCTCCGTATAACATTTCCAAAAAAATCTGAAAATCCCCTGGATCACAATTGAATGTAATTGGAATGCAAGCATCTTTTTCTGCGTTCCCAATTATTCCATTCAATACCTCCGAGTTTTCCGACACTTGCTGCAAATTGAAATTATGTTGTATTACTATGTTGGTCGGAAAGAAATGCGCGCTAGACGTTCACGCGAATGTTCACAGCTCAGCTTAATTGAGAGATATCAAAAAGTAACAAACTAAAAAAAAATGTTGACCATAAAATTTTGCACTTTTTACCAGTTGATCCAGCCAAGATAAACAAATTCGAAAAAAAAAATCAGCGCGCATTTCTTTTTGGCTAACCTATAATAAGTAAGCAGTAACAGATAAACACTATACCTCTCGGGACACATGAAACTTCCAGTTCTGCACCGTTAAATTGACGTCCGATTCAGGAAACATACGGAAGTCTCGGAACATAATATTGAGTTCTCCGGTCATTTCCAATACTACAAACTCAAGTTGACACGATTCTGTGATTTCCACTTTTTTCACTCGGCGGGACGTTTTCGTGTTCAATGTGAATTTTTTCGAAGTGAAAACATTTCTCCCCTCGGTATCATTTAGCTTGTACATCATACGAGCTCCGTAGACTCGTCCCCTTACCGGATCTTCTCCAAGCTTCAAGTTCACTGCAATTGAATCCTCCATAGCTGTTCTGTGATAACTCAGGAACCTGAAAATTGGAATATAGATCTGTTTTTAGTTAAGTTGACTTACCAACAAACACCAGCAATACGATATACTTCCTGCCCTGGTTCCTGATCTCTTTCGGTTATATCAAAGATTTTGACGATTTTCCGTTGAAAATGAGGCATAGTTCTGCAAATTTTTGATTGAAAATGAGTATGAAAAAAAACGGCCAGGTATTGAGTATAGTTGTAAAAACTATCAAATAGTGATCATGATAAAAGTCTTAAAGGAAAAGTTCATTTGACAGAAAGGATTTCTAGGGCATCAAATTGAGGCATCAAAATAAAAAAACCAGGAAAAATTGAGAAAATGTTCGGATTAAAGCACGTGGAAAGTTAATAAAAAGAGAAGGAGTGAAATGAAGAAATGAAAAAAAAAGTGATTTTAGAAAAAATTTGAGTGACTGTGAACGGAAAAAAAATTAAAATCCTTGAACTTCAATGTGCAAAACGTCTATCGTAGCCGAATCGGTGGTTCATAGCTCTCTGAATCTCTGGAGGCACGATGTCCAATTCATCAGGTGGCCGAATGGCTCGGAGTTGTCGGCCATCAGTTTGTCTGGCCATTATTTCATACTGAAAATGTGAAATAAAACTAAAATATCAACATAAAAACATACAGCGAGTTGGTGGAGGTTTCCAATGAGTGCTTTTCTGAACCTTTGGTTTTCCGTGAGATCGGGACAATTGTGAATGAACTCCTCGCATTTCTTTATAACTTTCTTGGCCGCAAAATGGTTAGCCACCTCAAGTATCATGTCCACATTTGATACTGAAATGACATTTTTTTGAAAAAATTTCGTGTTGACGATCTCACCATTCAAGACGTTTTCACCATAAACCACTTCAAGGAAAAAATGAAATTGCTTCACGGTGAATTGATCCATGGTGAACTCTGGAACTTCATTGGCTGGGTCCTCTTCTGAGAACATTTTCAATAACACTTCTGACGAAGATAGGGCCATGATCTGAATTTTTAAAGTTGGAAAATAAATAAGTTTTTGTATATGACTTACGGCTTTGCAAACGTTGAATCGGCGGTTTTGTACAATGAAAACCGCATCAAAAATATCGTCTTCGAAATTCAGTGCGTGTTCACTCTCTCTCAACGTTGTCAGGCTACGAACTTTGACAGTCACTCTGATGACAAGTTTTCCTTGCTCATTTGCAATTTTCATGTAGCATGAATTTATATCACCAATGCTAAAGGTTTGAATGTGAAAGTAGTCTTTCCTGTTGTTACCGGAACGGCCTTGAAGTCTCTCAATCTTGAAGTCTCTCGGTTGACCATTTGGCATGATAACCATCATTTTTGCAATGAAATCCCATTGTTTTCGTTTGTAACCTGGTGGTGCATCTACAATCAGGAGGCTTTCAAATAGTGGGCCAGTCTTCGCTTTTTGTAGAGATAGAGTCCTGCAAAGTTATCAACTGATAAAGTGTCTATTCATTTCAATGTGGGGGGGGGGGGGCAAGATCAGTTCAACCTTGATATGATTGGAATAAGAAAATTAATTTTTGATTTACAGTACTCGCCATAAAGAATGCGCGTTTCTATTTTTTCAGTGGTAAATCGTGTATTTTTGTCTTTTTCGAGAGCATGTCACAAAAAGAGGCATTGACATAGGGCTCCAAAATTTTTTGAGGGTATTCTGCCACTTAAGAGCTCCACTTTTGTAGTTCATGACTTTTCTGGATAACCAACTTGAATACTTTTTACGGACCGTCAAAGAAAAAACACCAGAAAAAACGAGGTTTCCAGTGCAAATTATGCACTTTTTGCGCGTTTTTTCTTTGACGGTCCGTAAAAAGTATTCAAGTTGATTATCCAGAAAAGTTATGAACTACAAAAGTAGAGCTCTAGAGTGGTAGAAGACACAAAAAAATCAAAAAATTTTGGAGCCCTGTGTCAATCAAACGCTCTGTAGCATAGTCTCAAAAAGACCATTTTCAACTGAAAACAGATAACACGCATTCTTTATGGCCAGTACTGTATATGGATTTACTTCTAACAGGGTACGTTTTTTTCAGGTAGTCTATAGAATTTATTTGATTGCAGAGAGACTAATTTTGATTTTCTAGGACTAAAAATCAAGAATAGAATCACATCCCGTTAAAAATGACTAGAAACGGCTTTAGAAAAGTTGTGGAGACACATTACTAAACTTTCTAAACAGACTCCCAGATTAATTTCCAGCTAGTTTCGAGAAATATTCGAAGACTGCTTTTTGGAGCCATCGCGGGTGGTCCTATTATGCAAAACTTCCCAAAGCACATCTATTGACTCAAAATTTCAGGTTCTGCCCCCGCACATCAGAAATGCCCGTAATTTCTATATAACTCTTCGAAAAACGCTAGAACCATCGACTTTTTACGCTTTTACAGAAGTTTTGTGCTAACTAGGAAATGGTAAGAACTTAAGGTGAGTTTTCCAGACGTGCTCATTTGCACGCCAAGAGCACGCTGATCGCGAATCTGAATTCCTTTTCTGCTGCCGACCCTTCATAAAGGAGCTGTGGCCTCAATTCTGGGCACTATTCGTCAAAATCTTTACTTTGAAGCGGCTTATAAGCATGATCCAATGATGGTAGAGTCCCCTAATCGTGTCGAAATGCCGAACTAACCATTCTCTAACATTCCTAAGCTTTTGGTGAAGTTTTGAATGAAAAAAATTTCGGGAGAATCCAAAAAAAGTCTCCCCCCTATATACCCCCAAATTTAACCTAACAAGGGAGGTGTTTTTAGAAAGGTCTGGGAATTGGCTGAAAATTGGCAAAAATACTATTTTTGACATGGGGAATCCGAAAATCAACTTTTTAGTTGCTTCTAAGTCGATGAAAAGAAAACTTTTTTTCGGGCTGGAAATTTTCAGAAACTTTTTTCGAATTCGCAGTTAGTCCTCAAATCGAGTTGGAGGGACCCTCAAATAGTGTCCCGACCCATTCTGAGCCAAATTCCAATCATCTTGACCGGTTCCAACTTTGTTTTCCAGAAATTTCGGATGTATGAAAAAATTGAGTTTTTTGAAAAATCGCTATATTTCCGTTAAAAATGGGTTGTGCGGCGAGAAAATTTGTCAGGACTCATTTCTAACACCTACAAACACGTACAAAAACTTACAGAAAATTCTGAAAAATTTTTTCATTTTTTACTTTTTGGAGCCACCAACAGGGTGGGTCCTATGGTGGCAAAATTTTTGATAAAATTTTCGAAATTTTTTTTTGGCTGAAACTTGTCCAGAATGTCAATTAGAGTCAAACTAGATCCCCGCTCAATTTTGAGCGTCTGAAACGGACAGGAACCTGTTAATTTTTGACAATATAATGTTGAAATATACTGAGAAAAACCTTCAAATCCGTTTATTGAGCTTAGTTTTGGAGAAAAGCAGCTAAAAAATTTTTTCGTAAATGCCAGTGGTGGTGTGAACATGCCCTCAAAATTTCAGAAAATTCCCAAGACCTTTCTAAAAACACCTCCCTTGTAAGTAAAAGCCCCCACTTCCCGTTTCAGTAATGAATCCAAAATCAAGTTCCCATTCTCCAAAATCAAGCTCCCACCCTCCAAAATCAAGCCCCCACCGTCCAATATTTCAATATTTCTGGTTTTTTCCTTTTTTTAAATCAAAATTTACAACGTCCTCCCATTATCAGACTTTCTTCCAGGCTTAGGCTTCTGAAAACCTGGGGCTCTGGAGGGGTGGGGCTTATATTTGGAGAATCCCAGGTTCTCAAAAAAAGACCCCCACTTTGTACTGGTAGGGGTTTTTTATTGGATCGGCTGGTCCAATTTTAAGCTCCCGACGTTATGGAAAAGCCACCCGATTTATACTGAGTGGGGGTTCCTCCTTGGGTTCATATCAACGTGGTGGTTTCTATTGGGGTGGCTCCGCAAACAAGTGACGTCTCATGCGGTAAAACCTCGACTTTTAAAAAGTGAAACCCACCATTTGAGTCCGCCATGCGTTTGAGAAGGTCCTGTGAGAACTGCACCATTGGCCAAGTTAGGCAAGTCGTGAAAACAGTGTTCCATTGAAAATGAGTAGCCAACATTTTTTGCGTCCATGATGATTTTTCTGCAATAGATATGAGAAGTCAAGAATAAATTATGGAAAACAAAGTATTAGTAAAAGTCACGACAACTTTTGTTTTAAAACAACACCAAACACAACAACATCAATACAGTATAACTTTACTTCGAGCAACAAAAATGAAAAAATTAAAGAGTACCAGTCAAAAAAAACTTGTCAATCTTCATCAATTTAAAATAAAACATGGGGGCGCATAACGGGCATGTTTGGCCACATTCAACTTCTGGACGATGGCAATGTTTGTCCGACGGCTGAGCTCTTGGTGTTCTTCTTTGCATCGAGAGAGCATTTGGAACACATCTTTCTCGTTGGTCAGTTTCTCGATTAGTTCAGCCTAAATACCATATTTCATATTTTATTTTGAGTAATCTAAAAAAAATTACCTCCAGATCCTGGAAGTTGTGCTTCAAAGCCATGTAAAACTTGTCCGCATCTGACAAGCTTTTTGATTCGAGGAGGTACTTGTGGCAACTTGCTCTGACTCTCGGAGCATAGAAATATTCTTCAAGAAGAAGAATATCATCAACATTGTCATCTGAATGTAAATAATTAATCAATTTCTGATTTCAGTACAAGCTATTTACCATTGATGTCGATTTGGTCATGGAGAACTCTCAGGAAGGAGAGGAAGCACTTATCGTTCGACAAAACCGACGAAATGACAAACTCTTTCTTTTGAGTCTTCTCAAAATCATGAAGCCTTCGGAAATATTCGGACCTCGACATCAGGAGCTGAAAAAAATGACGTAAGTTTTTGAAGCCTTCAATATTTTACTTACATTTCTATTTACATGGTATTTCTTCCCGCCATATACGATGACCACGTCAGCCAATGGGAAGCCTTCTTCAAATCCATACAAGTCCTTCGTTGGAATTCCAGACTTGTTCAGAATTGGCACTGGAGCATGTATTACTGTGGTAATAAAAACCACAAAAAAGCCACTATCGGAATTGGACCTGAGCTCATTTTCACCGAATTCACGCACTTCGTTTATCAGTCCGTTTTCATGTACAGCACTATAGTGCATTTCGAACCACGTGGTTTGGTATCCTGGCATGAAACCTCTCGATACTCGAGTAACATAAACTTCCACACTCGAACTTCTTTGCATAATTGTTCTCATACACAGTGTGTACGAGCCGTTTTCTTTTCGAATGCAGAGTTCCCTGCAAGCTCATATTGTTATTGGCTTTTGAAATATAGCTCTGATAAAGTGTTTGAAGCGAAAATCACTATTTCGGAGCTGTCACAGAGCATTATTCAGTGGTCTACCTTAGAAAAATGAGCATAGGCATACAGGGGATAGCTACAAAAAACCAAAACTGTATGATTGTTTTATGTGATTTTAAGAACGCTAAGGACCCTCAACAGAAAAATCCAGATTTCATTTGGCTCCGCCCCCTTGATCAGGAGAAAACTCGATAAATGATCGATTTCTCAACTTTTTTTTCCTGCGAAAGCTAGTCAAAAATCCAAACGGGAATCAACTATTGGTACCTTTTAAACTCTTTTTATGCTTAGACTAAACCTCTAACTTCCCGTCTTCACTAACCGCCACACAAAGGTTTTAGAGCAATTTTTATACAGTACCGTCCATTAAGATATACAATTTCACATTTTTGTCTCTAACTCAAGTTCTAGTATTCGGATCATCATGAAAATTTGTCAAAAGTCTAAAAACTATTCGAGAAAGTCAATTTTGAAACAAGAAAGCTCAAGTATATTTTTTTCAAATTTTATAACAAAAAATCGAAAAAAGTTAAAATTAGCTAAAAATGAGTATAATTGTGTAAGGCCCTGGATCAGGTAAAACATATGACGGATGGGTAGGAAAATGTTTTGATATGTTCTCTGATATTAATACTTGGTTCCTATGCCCTTATCTTCAATAACGACTTGGCAACTTCGCCCCATGGATACAATCAAAGTGAAGAGAGTGACAGATGGGATATCCATCTAGGCTTTCTTGAGTTTCTCGATTTTTTTGACTGAATTTTAGCTGTGAGGCCTGCAAAACGTCTGCCAGGGATTTTCTAAAGATGTTCAATCAAGTTTAGGGCCAAGCTTTGTATTGCCCAGTTCATAACATGCCCTTGAAGTTGGTGGAACCATTCTTGGATGCAGTGCTAATTGCGTTTGGGGTCTTTATCTTGCTGGAAAATGAAGCCCCGATGGTTGGATCTTCTTGCAAATGGAAGCAAATAGTCTTCTAGAATATCCCTGTACATGTATTGATCCATGATACCTTCGATACGGTGCAGGAGATCAACCCCATTCGCGTCGAAACATCCCCACATCATGACATTTCCGCTGGATTTATCAGCAGTGGTCCAACGTCATCTGGAGTGACGAGTCGATGTATTTTCTGATAGGTACTAATGTTATTTCACATATGAGACGTCCTGATGGCAAAAGGTTTGATTCAAAGTACCAGCTCTCGACTGTCAAGCATGGTAGTGGAAACGTCACGATGTGGGGATGTTTCGATGCGAATGGGGTTGATCTCCTGCACCCTTCAAGTGCATGTTATGAACTGGGCAATACAAATCTTGGCCCTAAACTTGATTGAACATCTTTAGAAAATCCCTGGCAGACGTTTTGCAGGCCTCACAGCTAAAATTCAGTCAAAAAAATCGAGAAACTCAAGAAAGCCTAGATGGATATCCCATCTGTCACTCTCTTCACTTTGATTGTATCCATGGGGCGAAGTTGCCAAGTCGTTATTGAAGATAAGGGCATAGGAACCAAGTATTAATATCAGAGAACATATCAAAACATTTTCCTACCCATCCGTCATATGTTTTACCTGATCCAGGGCCTTACACAATTATACTCATTTTTAGCTAATTTTAACTTTTTTCGATTTTTTGTAATAAAATTTTAAAAAATATACTTGAGCTTTCTTGTTTCAAAATTAACTTTCTCGAACAGTTTTTAGACTTTTGGCAAATTTTCATGATGATCCGAATACTAGAACTTGAGTTAGAGACAAAAATGTGAAATTGTATATCTTAATGGACGGTACTGTATCATATACCCCGAAAACCCATGTTCATTATGAAAATTGTCATAGTCACCGATTTCTTAGTTATTTTTGTGGGGTGTTATCCTTCCCATACTTGATCCCTCCACAGAAATTCAGCTCATCAGAATCACTTCTGTAGGCGTGGCACGGCCTTCAAAAAAATCATCGCTAATTTTTGAATCTGGAATTCTGAAATTCCAGAAAACAACTTTTAAGTATTTATTGAGTTTGAAAAGGAGAAGCCACAACACGTTTAGTTTTCCCTATTCTCACAATTAGACTAAAAATTCTCTGACGTCAGGTATGAATTCACTTCTTTTTTTCAGGAATTTGAAAGTTCATGTCCACCAATATACATGATTTTTTATATCAATACACGTGTAACACTTATAACACATCGCCCGTTTTCTTCATTAGCCAAGAAAAACATATGTGAATGAGGAAAAAGGGACCAATAACCACAGGTGGCTAGAGAGAGTGTGGTGAATGGAAAGACACCATGGTTCAATAAAATTCCGTATATGCGAAACTGTCCTCAATCCAGAATAGCTGAGAGGAGTCAATTATGTCATTTCCACCCAAAATACTAATCGGTTGCGCATGGTTCTTCCAGTGCATCTGACCATCTGTTAATACAGTAGTATGTATAGTTTTACCCTACTTTTAGTAAGTGAGCCTTCATTAGCGCCATGGAGTCATCTCAAATATAGTTTTCTAATGAGGCTATTTGAAACGTATATGACCTCCAATTTCAGCTTCAAGTCCGAAAATCTCCTTGATTCACGTGTTCTCTTGGCCTATTAATTAGGCTGACGACAAATTTGTCCACGGAAGAGAAATATGAAAACGTGATATATAAATTTGAGATAGAAAAACTGGCAACATGCTAAGGGAGAGATTGTTTGCCAGAAAAAAATCTTCGCGCAATTTCATACTTTCACAAGCGGAAATATGAAGTAACAAGAAAGGAAATGATATCTCGTGAAACTTTGAAAAATAAAGCAAAGGAAATGCGAGTAATGTGTCTATGGACTCAAAGTTTTGTTGACAGCAACATCAAAATTATGCTCAAGAACTTGAAATAACAATCGAGAAAAATGGGAATGACTGCTCATTATATTAGGTTGGCTAAAAAGAAATTGTATGTCGAGTTGTATTAGGTTGGTAACAAAGTTTTTGTGTGATTTTGTTTTTGATTGCAATCGAACAAAAAGAGGTAGCGCGTCCTGATTTTTTAATTATTTATATACACTTCTACACCATTTCATAGCCAAAATCTGGGATCCCTTCATTTGAAACTCGGGCTGGTGTAGGTGGTAACATGAAATGACTAGTTTTCTAACTGTCGGTTGAGTTCCGACCTCCAGATCAAAAAGAAGTGGTTCATGTTTTAAGGCAAATAAAATGCAGAAAGGCCATTATCTGAGGAGTACACAGTACAAACAAGAACAATATATTTAAGGTTAGTCAAAAAATATTTCATGAATTTCCCAACATGAGGTCAGTTCAGAGGTAGGAAAAAAGTGGGAAATTGAGATGAGTGTTCATGCTCAGAATTTTTTGCCCCCCCCCCCCCCCCCAAGTTCGTTCTAAAACTTTTAGTGATGGTATAGATAGCTACTGTTGTCTTTGACATTTTACCAAAAGATAGGAATCGTTCCTTTTTCTGTGGCTCTTACGACGGCACTATAGTCATTTTTCTTCTTTAACCTAGATCTCACAAATTTTGTACTGAGCAACTCTATGTCTGTCATGGGTTTTGTAAGCGACAATGTTCTCTATAAAACACACCATTAGTCAAGGTACATCGGCAACCAAGAAGTGAGAAATGGAGGAAAATGTTAAAGATGGTCGTAGGCCTTCTGAACTTGAGCCTAGTGTTAACAGGACAAGGGCAAGCCTATGGTCTCGGTCTTACTACCAGATGTCTTGACTCTTCATATGCCTTTTGCCGTTAACCTTTTTTCAATACTCCTTCCCGTTCTCAAATGGGAGCAAAATCAAAAACACACAAAAACTTTCTTGCCAACCAAATATATCTCAGCTAAACTGCTAGATACCAAAAAGCGGTCAACTAGCAATATTTTTATCATAAAATTGTGCTTATTTTATGAGTTGACCACTTTTTTGTCTCTCTTGGCTGTGGTATGGCGCGAAACTTGAGCGCGCATTTCTAATTAGCCAATAATTATGATTGATAATTATTTGTGTATTAAACCAAGTTGATAGGAATAATAAACAACGAAAAAAAGGATATTGAAAAGGGCCAAAGGAACGAAATGCTGTGCAGAAAAAAAATAGGAAGGAGAAAATGAAAAAAACAATGAGCAGGATGGAGAAAAAGAAAAGAGAAGCGAATCTAGGATAAATTGAGGAAACATGAAAAATCGGTGGGAAATAAGAGTACTTTTTCGCTCGATACATCGGTCATTTGTCAGTTAAAAATTTGCTCATTACAAGTTTAGAATTCATTTTTTGCACGAAAACTTCAGAGAATCAGATTCGACTAACTTTGGTAGAAATCTCTTACTTAGATTATCAAAAGGTATTCCAGAAGTGAATATACATTTAAAATAGGTGGAAATGTCTTATTTTTATTGTCTGAGCCCTCATTAGTATCTTGAGATCACATTTGTCTTTATAGCAAAAACATTTGAGACGTTTAAGGCTAACAAAATTTCATGCAAATTCTCAATAATCTAAATACTAGCGGGAAAGAAATACCGAAAAATAATAAATGAGATTTGGATTGGACATATGAAGAAGAAAGCGAAATTCTAATGAAGAGGTTTATTGACAGAGCATAAATTCCGTGCAAGTCCGTAATTTCCCAAGAGAAAATGTAGAAGTAATGTGTGAGAAAAAGTTATGATTTAACAAATAAAACTTTGAGAAGTCATGTGAAGAGAATGTTATAAATGAATGCACCAATAAGTTTCCGTGTTTAGTACATTGTCAACAGTAATGTCTAAAAAAGACGAATGTAAGTTGAGAAGGAAATCTTGCCAAAATTAAGGAGACAAGAAGGGCTAGCTAGAGAATAATCGGAAAAAAAAGTTCCTACTCTATTTTACCGAAAGTTTGAGACTTAAATTTATTTCGGTGAAAATTGCTACCTTACTGGTTGGACAGACTTTTGGTAGGGATCCCAAAAAGTTGTCCTTTGGCTGTGACCCCCAGTATCAGAAAACGGACTAATTTGTCCTTTGGCTCCGTTGGTGCTCAATTACAACCAGATCATCGCAGCTCTAAAATAGTGGTTCTAACAGAATGAGGTAATGTTTGTAGATAAAAACGAAACTCCGACCGATAATAAACGTGTTTTCAGCTTTAGAACAACCTAAACCCCCAAAAGCCCTGATCAAACTTGTCAAAAATCGGCCCGGGCCGGGCCGGACCGGTGGTTAAAGGTGTCGGCCCAGATTTCAAGAAGTTTATTTTTCGAGCTCTTTTTTTTCGATTTTCAGCTCAATTTCGCAATTTTTCCCGAGGTTTTATACCTAAAAAAATGTTGGAAATTTCCTTCTAGAAAACATAGGCCAAGTTAGAAGGTTTTGCCCTGAGCCCAGGCCCGTGACAAGTATGATTCGGATCATTTATTAAAAATTTGTTTTCTTACCACCAATTTGCCTTTAACGCAAGAGAAGAAGAAAAAGAGTAGAAAAATTTTCGTTTCCTCTTTTTTCTCCTATAACCCTTTTCAAATTGTAATGACTCACCAATTCAAATCGTTATCAAACTTAATTACTCCTACTCGCTCATCGCCATCTTGCATTCCAAACACGTCCGAAAAGACGGCTTTAACTTCATTTCGAATCGGCAGTTGCATTGTTTCTGAAAGAATGAACTAAAAGAAATGAAAAGAAAAGAAGGCAAAGGAGAAAAGGGCGATAATATGAATATTCGAATCACCAGTGGAGGCGAAGGAGCGAAAGATGGGGAAAAGAAAAAAAAGTACATGAGAAAGAAAGGCTCGTTGTCTCCAAATGCAATCGACACAGCTAACGAAAAGGAAAAAGAGAGAGAGAGAGAGAGAGAGAGAGAGAGAGAGAGAGAGAGAGAGAGGAGAGAAAAAATCGTTTCCGTTAAAAAAAGAAAAAGGATTTAGACACAATTTTAGGTCTGCTAATGAAAAATGCGCGTTGGGAGTTTATGCCAATGCACATATCTCACATGTAATGCTTCCATACTTCGCCCCTCCGATTCCAGATGTTATGGGGGGAAAAGTTAGGTCCTGGGGTGGGTAAAATAACCCGCCAGTCAAAAGTTTGCCAAATTGATTTTTTATCGATTTATTGATTGTTTTCACTTTTACTGGTTTTTCGACCGTATCTCGCTCAGTTTTGAAGATTTTTTTGAAGGTAAAAAACGAAATCGTAGACAAAAGTGTGTTCCTAATTTTTGCTCATTGCACAAAAAAATTTGGAGCATGTTGAAGAGCCGAAACCTTGCTCCAAAGTGAAGTCGAAAAATTCAAAAATGTTGAAATTTTTTGATTCTTTTGAAATTAAGTTTGGCACCTGAAATGAGCCATACTGCCAAATTTTCAAAAACTTTCTCCATTTTTTCAGGGAGAAATTTGAGTTCAAAAAATATTTTTGTATTTTTCGGGTATTCAAACTCAAAATTTCAAAAAAGTGGTGTTAGTAAATCTTGTAGCCCGTGAAAACACGCATCTTTTCGTTTTTTAATCATCTCAAAATGTTGAGTTTGAACCGAGTTGAGTAGGGTTGAAACCCTCACAGTAATTGCAAACCTTGTCAGACTGGGTTTAGGGGCAGGGTTTCAACCCTACTCAACTCGGTTCAAACTCAACATTTTGAGATGATTAAAAAACTAAAAGATGCGTCTTTTCACGGGCTACAAGATTTACTAACACCACTTTTTTGAAATTTTGAGTTTGAATACCCGAAAAATACAAAAATATTTTTTGAACTCAAATTTCTCCCTGAAAAAATGGAGAAAGTTTTTGAAAATTTGGCAGTATGGCTCATTTCAGGTGCCAAACTTAATTTCAAAAGAATCAAAAAATTTCAACATTTTTGAATTTTTCGACTTCACTTTGGAGCAAGATTTCGGCTCTTCAACATGCTCCAAATTTTTTTGTGCAATGAGCAAAAATTAGGAACACACTTTTGTCTACGATTTCGTTTTTTACCTTCAAAAAAATCTTCAAAACTGAGCGAGATACGGTCGAAAAACCAGTAAAAGTGAAAACAATCAATAAATCGATAAAAAATCAATTTGGCAAACTTTTGACTGGCGGGTTATTTTACCCACCCCAGGACCTAACTTTTCCCCCCATAACATCTGGAATCGGAGGGGCGAAGTATGGAAGCATTACATGTCAGTTAGAATGAAAGATAGCAAAAAGTGATCAACTGAAAAAAACATTAAGCAAAGAATTTTGCACATTTCATTAGGCGACCACTTTTTTGTACCTCATACTCCAGCTGAGATATGGGCGTGGATATAAAAATTGACCAGGCATGAAATGACGAATTTTCCAAAGTTGGGGGGACTATTCATATATGCTTTCATTGCTAAATTAATGAAAAATTAGGTGAAAAAAGAAGGCTGAAATCGTTTTCAAGGTGCTTCAATCTGTCCACATAAACTCCTAAAAAAGGAAAACTGAGATGAAGGAGCATATAATTTTGTATTATATGTGACTTCAGGACGCCAAGCCCTAGGCACCTTGAAAAACAACGGAAAATTAAAAGTAATAAATTGGTGATAACAACCAAACGAAAAAATAAAATCGAAAGAAAAATAATATGAACATTTATTTTCCGTGAAAAAAACTCGTAAAAAGTGAAAGAAAAAGACAAAAAAAAATTATTCGAACCCGTAAGAAAATATACAAAACCCATAAAATTAGTCTTCATCGCTATACTCCGAATCGGTGCCATTTAGAGCTAGATATACATCAGGCGGCATCAAATTATCGATCACATGTACATAAGTCGGATTGGCATAGAATGAGACAACCTTCCGATATAGCACAATCAACGTCTCCTGGCTATCAATTACTTCCAAATTTGTTGGGAGAATGTCCCGAAGATCGCGGACTGAGCTGGACTCTTCGATGTATGCTTTCTGAAAGAATAAGTTTTGCAAATAAAATTTTTTTAATCACATCTCACCTGAACATCAAAGAGATGATATTGCAATGCAATTCGGAACTTCACCTGATGTCTTGGAAACTTCAACAATTGCTCCTTGCACTGGTTGAGCACAAATGTGCTCTGATGGTAACTTGCCAAATGCGTGACATCGTGAAGGTGTTCATCTGAAATCAAAACGGTTATGGCAAACAAAAATTTTTGATGAAACAATACCGGTAAGAGTCTGTTTGTCGTAGATCAGCTCCAAATAAATTTGGAGTGCATGTGGCGGAACGTCTTCTCTATCATTACTTAGAATCATTTTTTCTTCATTGGGATACATCCCAAACAGCATTCCCTTGAAGTATTCACTTCGAGAAGCGACAAGCTGAAATAATATTCATAAAATCTAATGATAATCAAACCCTACTCACTTCTCTTGACACATGGTAGGAACGTCTTCCAACCATTAGGGTCACGTCACACGTCCTCTCCCCCTTCACATCAAACTCGATGGCGATGTCGTTCATCATCTTCACATGAACCTTGAATTCGACCATTCCATCCTCATCAGCATATTTTTTGAGAACCGCCGATTCGAAGATTCTCATTTCCCTAATCTCAAAACTCTCCCTGAAGACGTGGTTGCCTCTGACTACAAGTTTCTTGTTAGTTCCCATTGAGCCTGTCACAAAATACTTGGTGCAGATCTCCTTCTTTCCTAATGAGCTGCAGCATTTCAATTGAAATGAATAGGTGGAGAGGCCAATGCGGCGAAGTACCAGGCACCTGAAATATCAAGTTATTTAGAAAGGTTTCAACTAGAAAACAACTCGCCATTCCTGTCCAAAGTGTTCCCCAAATTTCGTGATCCACGCCGATCCGATTTCGATGTTTTCAAAGTCACTGTATCGGGCAAAGGAGGCAAAAAAAACTTCATCCATTGGGATGCTGTCGGAAGGACTCTTGAATGATTAATGCTTTAGAATCTGGACTACCACAGCTAAAAACTTACTGCTTCCACATCTTCTTCAATCTGTTCGAGCCATCTTTCCACATGGCCCTCAAAACTTCTGTGATGGTTGAGGGACTTCTGAATGAGCTCACAGAGCACATTTTTATTCATTAACTTCAAATCCTGATGTGCAGCGAAGCGGTATTCTCTTACATCAAAATTTTTAATTATGCAATGTCTCTGAAAAAAAAATCTTATAGTTTTAGTATAGAAAGAAGCACTCACCTGGAGCCCCGTGAAATTATATTTTAATGCAATCTGTAGCTTTTCTTCATTAATTTTCCTGGATCTTCCCATCAAGAATCTTTCACATAAAAAGATGGCTTGCTCGCAACCAAAAATTTTCCCACACTCGAGAATTGTGGTCACATCATCGTCTGAAAACAAGCATCTAGAATGTTACTTTGTATTGAAATGATAGTTACCAGTGAAATCCCGGAGTTGAATATACTCCAGGAAAACTTTGAAGTTGTCGACGGCGACTTCTCCAATGGGGAACTCATTTTGGGCGGGGTTCTTCTCGAAAAGGTCCTTGAAGAATGTGCATTTGCGAGACAAGGGCTAAATTTACATGTTCAAAAAAGTCTTTCGCTAACGATCTTACCTTCTTCCATGCACAGATTCTCTCATTTCCAATCAAAAAAGTTACATCAGTGTCTTTGGCGCTCTCGTCAAACTTAATTTTTTCAATTCTTCCATCCTTCAAATTATTCAACTCAACGTGAACAACTGCTGTCAAGTAATCATTGACAGCATATTCATCAAGAACAAAAAAGCGAGTTGCGTTGACATCCTCATATTCTCCATTCTCGTTTAAAATTCGGTGACCAATTCCAATACATTGATCTTCATTTTCAGTGGAGACGGAGATTCGGTAGGTGCCCTCGAAGGCTTCCTCGGGCTCCCCATTTGGCTTCCAGCAATGAAGCTTGAAGGTGTAGCCGTTGAAGAGTTCGTGGGTAAGAGCCCTGGAAATGGAAGAAGAGTTAAGACACTTTTTTTTTTGGTCAAAACTGATCCATTTTGAATTACAGGGTCAGAATAAATCATGGGAACAATGCTAGCTCTTCTACGACTTGGTCACTGTAAACCAGTTTTCGAATTTTTCGTTGTTTAATTTATTTTATGAACTTTTCGGTATTTTCTGCTAGAAATCTTGTTCAAAAGATAAACTGATAAGAATTATCTTGTTCGAAGGTAATTATAACAAGTTATGTGTGTTCCCATAATTTATTGAAGGGGGACTGAACTCTAATGTTTAATACCAACATGTTTATTTCATTCTAAATCCATTTTCAATAATAAGTTAACTCAAAAATCACTCTGAACTGTAAAAAAACGGCTCTTGAAGTGCCGTTTAGAATGATTTTAGAGTGAACTCATAGTGAAAAATGAGAAAAAATGGGTTCAAGTTGGAAAAATGTGAGTTTAGTTTCCTTTAGACTCATTGGGTGTCAAAAAGTCAGTTGGGAACTGTTGAACTGGCTAGTGAGAAATGCTCGCTGTAAGTTTACTCCGACTGAGATATCTCAGCTAGACTAATAGATGTCAGAAAGTAATTAACTAACAAAACATTTACCTAAAGATTTCGCACATTTTACCAATTGATCACTTTTCAGTATCTCATATTCTGGAGGAAATAAATTAAGATTGGAAGGAAAGAAATGCTTAATCAAATCTGTATATCTCTACTGGAATTAAAGATTTAAAAAAAGTAGACAACTAGTAAAATGTGCAAAACTTCATGGTCAAAATTTTGTTAGTTGATTACTTTTTGATATCCCACACTCTAGCTGAGATATGTAGATTCGCGTGAACGTCTAGCGCGCATTTCTTTCCGGCCAACCTAATGGGAGCTACCAAAAAACGTGAGCGCACATTTCTAATTAGCCACTCAATAAAAGAAGTAGAAACGTAAAATTTTAACCCACAGGTGGTTTTTTTTCTAAACGGAATGAACAGAAAGGGATGTTCCTAACTTACTAGACCCACTTCATCACAGAAGTTTTCCTAGGCCAGAATACCCATCACTAAGAAAGGTGTCTAATTCATAATGTATAGACACTTACCATGTATGTTCAAAATGGCTCCACTGGTTGTTGAAGTCCATTGGTTGAAAGCGGTCCAATTTGAAGTGATACTTCATCATGAAAGTCTTGTTGGAAACGGCAGTCAATTGGCGGCTCATCTCTCTGAAAATTGAATGATATGAGGGAATCATAAAGAAAGAAAAAATAGAAGAATATTTCAAAAAAAAAGATTTTAAAAAAATCCACATTTTCGCTTGTATACTGCCTTTTTTTGAATGATTTGATTATGTATTCATGGGAGGCGAGAGGAAATCAGGGGGGGGGGGGGGGACAAGAGGTATCAATATGCATGAAAATTTGGTTTGGAGGTGCATGGCTCCCTATTCATAACCTGATTTCAATTACAAAGTGGAATTAACCCGTAGAAATAGAATTCAAAGCGGAACAGGTTAAAATACAGTAGCAAGATGCACTTTGACCTCTAAAACCTCTACATTCTTGTGATCAAGAAGCCAGCGTTCTTATCACTGATAATTCAATCGAAAAAATGTGACGGCAGCTGATAACGGAAATGTCTAGAGAATCAGTATTCGTTGAGAATTATGATATTGCCCCTATCTCTTTCATTTTGGTTTTGCTTTACTTTTTATTCTTCGAAAAAGAGGCAATTGATGTAAAAAAAAACCGACTCGAAGGGGGGGGGGTCTAACTTTATAATGGAATAGGTAACATATGGCATAAAGAGTTTTCGTAAGATTCTTATTATTCAATAGTTCGTCACAATCAGAAAAGTGCCACGACACAAGAACGACCAAAAAACGACGAAAAACGATCGCACAAGAAGAGATAGCTGGGAGTATGTTCGCCCTCTCCGTTCTTGTCAAAAGATGAAATATGGGCGCCCTCTATGTACAGATTTTATCACTTTTCCGAAATAAGATTTTTTTTTGAGTAGAAATGGTTTTCTTTTTCTTGTAAAAGGGGTTTATTTCAAAATTTTCACCACGTTTTGGAGAATGTGTTCTTTGAAATTCTCCGGTTTTGGAAGATGTGAAAAAAAACGAGTGAAGTCTCACAGAGAATGCACAAAAGAGCAAGATTAGATGAGGCACATTCGCTCTTTTTGTATCCTATTATTCCTTCCACATGGCTCTCAGTCCGTCCATAGCTTTCGGTAATGAGGCTTTTCGTTGCATCCATTGCACCTGGCATTTTGTGAATTGATGAGGGAATGACACTGAAAGGGTGAAGCAAGAGAGAGGCGGCACTATCAAATAAAGGCATGGCGAAATCATTAGAATATGATTCTCTTATTTTATGTTCAAAGTAATCACTTCAAAGTAATCAAACGTGCGAGATAATTAGAAACGTTTAGAGCACCATGACTTAAGCAAATGTAGATCCATTCTTCTCTTGTCTTGTAAGACATTCAAAAAGGAATCCTATAATGAAGCTGAGAAGGATTCGGAGTAGTTTCATATTCTTCATTAAAACTGCTTCAAACTTCGGAAAAAAGGAATTCCAAAAAATAATCTACCTTAAACTTCACAACTGCCAAGATCAAAAGTTGTGGAGTAGAAGAAGTTTTTTGATGGGTGGTTTCTGAGCTTTTGGGGGTTCAATTTTTACATCAGACATTGAGGATATTTACAGTAAGCATGAACAACCCGTGAACTAACAGCATTAATCAAAACACCAGACCTAGAGATTGCAGAAAAAAACGAAATAAATGAGAGCACAAGAAAGTACGCTTGGTGGGAGTCTATACGCGCTCCGTTCTTGTCGTCGAGGTGCGAGCGCCAGCTGTTGGACACAATATTTATCGCCTTCCTCAAAAACGAAAACCAAGGCGAAAACGTCAAAAAACGTTTTATCTGATTGCTCGCAGATTGATTGAACCCTTGGATATGCATTGCAATCGTCCTATCTATTGGGTTCATAGCATTTTTTTTCGATTCAAAAACTCGCCTTTTTCTAAGATCGTTCTATACTGAAAGCGAATACAAAGCGAATAAATTTCAGAGAAAAAATATACTGAAAGGCTAAAAGACCTGCTAGAAAAGAAAATTTTAAAGTATATAACTTAGTATTATCGACCGCTCTCAAACACAGAAATGCAAGCTTATAAAGGAGATACACTCGCCCTTTTTGTCTTTCATTTTCGCCAGCAACCCATTACATGGCTCTCAGTAATCTCTCGTCTCATTACCTCCAATGCACCTGACATTTTCCGGCTTAAGAAGAAAATAGTATCTCGGTAGAATCCGCCGAAAAGGGAAAAAGAAAGCATGGACCATAACAAAAATAAATTGGGGAGATGGTTGTCAATAGGATCTGGCAACATGACAGTGCCTGCTATTTACCAAAGCACTCATCTAATTGTTCAAAGCTTCTTCTAGATGATTTTACAAAAGGAGTCATACAGAATCCTATTTCTGTGTTGATCAGAGTTTTCCAATAACAGAGTTTTCATCTTCTTCTTACGGAAATTTTGTTGTGAATGATTCTGTATTCAAATAATTATACTGTGATCTAGAGGTAACTAGGTTTTGGTCCTTTTTGTTATATGAAACCAGTCCTTTTTATCTTATAGAAGTTCATCTCTCCTGATAAATTTGAAAGTATGCTCCGCAATCAGATAACTCAAGCAATATAATTCGAAAAAGTTTATGGCATCGTGACAAAAATTCCGAAAAGACTCGCTGCCTATCGGCTCTTTTCATTCTGTGAAACTGTTTTTGAAGCAGCCACTTATTATGTATCACAATCAGATAACCTGAAAACTACAATTCGCAGAAAAGTTTATGGCTCCGTGATATATAATGCGTTAAACTTGAATGAGAGTCCCCGCTTATCAGCAGTTTTTATCCTATAACTTGTAATGCTTCCGAAATGCCTCCCGAGGTTTCAAATGAGTGTAGTGCCAAAAGTTAGACCCCTCCTAGGTAAGAACTTTCCGCTAGTCAAAAGTTTGCCAAAACACCTCTCCGCGGATTTATCGATCGATATTGATTTGGACGAAAAATGTCAGTTATTTGACCATATCTCACTCAATTTTTGAGATTTTTTGATGGTAAAAAAAGGAAATTGTAGAAAAAAACGTGATACAGTTTTTCGTCGATTGAGTCAAAGTGATTGGAAAACTTCTGAACTATGAAAAATGTCTTCAAAGTCAAAGTTGAAAAAAAAAATGCCGCAAAATTTTGTTTTCTATATTTCATTGGATTCTACGTCAAAAATGAGGCCTAGGTGCAAATTTTCAGGGTGGGTTGTCTGATTTTTGACGGAGCTACAAGCCCAAATATTGGCGCGCACTGAAGATTTCACTGGGCTTACGGTGGGCTATGGTCATTTAAGACCTTTTCTGATGGATTTAAGACGTTATTTTTCTCCTAAATAGTTTTTTATAACTTAAAATGATGTTTCCAATCAATTCTAGTCGAAATATTCAAGTTTCAAAATTTTCAAAAAATTGATGAAAAATTTTTCAAGAAAAACTCAAAATTTCCAAAATCTAATTTTCGACCTGGAATTGATTGGAAACCGCATTTTAAGTTATAAAAAACTATTTAGGAGCAAAATAACGTCTTAAATCCATCAGAAAAGGTCTTAAATGACCATAGCCCACCGTAAGCCCAGTGAAATCTTCAGTGCGCGCCAATATTTGGGCTTGTAGCTCCATCAAAAATCAGACAACTCACCCTGAAAATTTGCACCTAGGCCTCATTTTTGACGTAGAATCCAATGAAATATAGAAAACAAAATTTTGCGGCATTTTTTTTTCAACTTTGACTTTGAAGACATTTTTCATAGTTCAGAAGTTTTCCAATTACTTTGTCGCAGTTGACGAAAAGCTGTATCACGTTCTTTTCTACAATTTCGTTTTTTTACCATCAAAAATTCTCAAAAATTGAGTGAGATATGGTCAAATAACTGATATTTTTCGTCAAAATCGATATAGATCGATAAATCCGCGGATAGGTGTTTTGGCAAACTTTTGACTAGCGGAAAGTTCTTACCTAGGAGGGGTCTAACTTTTGGCACTACACTCATTTGAAACCTCGGGGGTCATTTCGGAAGCATTACAAGTAAGAGCTAATGAGCTCATTATGTTTATGACTCGCAGTCTGATATCTAGATGTTGCCAGCTAACTATGAGTACAAAGACATACAATAAAGGAATCCTGATAAAAATTGCTGCTCATAAATGATCTATGACTTTATCCAAGCTTGTTCCGTTTTGAAACAAACAACATGCTGTTAGTCATAACCAAATAACATAAACAATATGATTAGAATCTGTTTTTTCTTGGTTGTTTACAGTGACAATTTCGAAATTCAAATTTGATGTTTTTATTGCCCTCTCTCATAAAACCATGGCCTGACACTCACCCGACGAGCTTGTAAATTGAAAAAAAAACATTTTTTTTTAAAACTGAAGTACTAGTTGAAAAAATAGGTTGGAATTCTGAAAACTAATCAGCCTAAAAAGCTCAGAAACGGCAAAAAAATGCAGAACTAATTGGTTTCAGTATAGTAGTTGAACTTTTATAGGAGCTGATTTTTGATCTGGTTACTGGACCTTTCTAGGCGACATTAAGTCTGAAGCAATGCACTATAATTATTGAAATAGAATCATAAAATCCTCAGAAGAATAGTGTACGCTATGACAGAGCGTTGGTCCTTACAATTGTTGCATTATGTATTTGTATTTTGAAACTAGACATTGGTGAGACTAGACACCTACAGTAACTGTGATCAATCTCTTAAGTCAATTTAATCAAATTGGACTCTTTACATTTTTTTCACAGAAATCCAATAAAAATGATTTCTTTCAAAATATGCCCCTCATGTTAAAAACCTAATCATTGTGCCAAAAAAAAAACGTCTAGCTTTTTAGAATCTCTTCTTGTCTGTCATGCAAACCGTGAGAAACCATCAACATTCAATACAATTCTTATTCTGTTTGTAACTGAAAAGATACTTCGTATCTCAAAATGGGGAAAATATAGAGACCGTGCAGATGCGATCATATAAAAACAATAACCTACAAGAGTTTATGTGTCCGTTTATCACTTTTTGCAAAATCTATTTCGAAAGAAAAACTATCAAACAATTGTTCTGACCACAAAATTTGAATGACTAACCCATTGTTTTTGTTTCGACACGGATTTATTCAAAACATTTGTCTTGACCCTAAACATTTTTTTAATTTCTAGAATTTTCCTTTGCTTCAAAACAATAACGCGTGTTGCCCCATAACCCACCAGAGCACTAGTAAACATTATTAGAAAAGATATATTTCCCCTCTCATTTACGCAACAAACCCCTCATTAGCTTCTCCGTAATCTCCTCTCTCATTACTCCCCCGTTGCACTTGGCAACAGCCAGTACCTGAACGTGCTCTGCTTCCTTGTCCGCTCCCCGCACTTTCTCACGTCTTCTCCACAAAAAGTATTGATCATTTTTTCATTGCGACTGCTTCTGCTCTATCAGCAAGCCTTCCCCGCCTCCTCTATCGATAGTGCATTGGCTTTCGTTATCGATATTGACTCCGCCTCCTTTGTCTCATTCTTTTGACTCCGCCCCTTTCACTGTTTATCTCAATTTGCATTCATTCAGCTTCACAACCTTTCGATTGAAGCTTACTGTCAACTATGAGCCTCTTCCAACGTCAATTCTCCATGAAGTGTTTCTTCGAAGACATCGATTCCATGGAGCAAAACACGCCCTACAAGGGCAAAGAAGAGATCCATTTTGGAATCACTTGGTAAGTAATGAGAATCGGCTACCTAGATTAGATGAAAATTTCAAAATTTAATCATTTTAATGACTTTTGTTTTACAGGGAACTCTATGCGAAGAAGACCGGAGAGCAAGTCTTCGTTGGTGTCCATCCCAAGAGCGACGAAGCCGGAGCCCAATTCCGCATCAAAGCGACCTGTAGAGTGTTTTATGCTCTCCAAACCCGTGTCCTCAAAAAGGTTGAATTCCACACTTTGCGATTCCGTCATGGATCCCCGATCCAGTTCATGGAAATCGCTAATTTTGGATATAGCTACCACGATGATCGTAAGGTCGATGGAGGAATTGACGCCAAGATCGTCGTGGACATCTTGGAATTAAGCGGACTGCCGAAAAAGCGTCTCCAAGATTTTGAAACTGAAGATGACGACACAGACCTCGTCATCGTCATCGGAGACCGCCAGTTCAAGATCTCCAGTGTCGTAAGTGATTTTCTTTCAATTAGTAGTAAAAATTGCTGATTTTTTAGATTCTCCGCACCCAAACAACTTATTTCAAGGCTCACACGGAACTTACTAAGTTGTTGAGCGGAAAACCACGTGGCAACAAAAAAGCAAAGATGGATGGTCTTCCGACCTTCGAATTGAATGACCCAAACAACCCAGTGAACCCAGAAGTTTTCCAGGCAATCTTGGAGCTTCTCCACAATGAGGATGCTCTCACCGGTACACAAATTTAAACTTTTTTCTCTCTTACAATTTTATATTCAGACGATAATGTTCTCGATGTCCTCGAGCTCTCGCACTTCTGGCACATTCCCCGCATTTTGAAAAAATGCGAGGAGTATCTCATCGTGGCCGCTGGCAACATCTCGAGAAAGAGCAAGTTCGAGCTATGCATTCGGTTCGATTGTTTCGATGAACTCAAGGTATATTTTTTCTCGAATTTTCTCAAATTAAATAATTTTTCTTCCAGAAACATTTGATTGAGAACTGTAGGAAGAGGGACGATCTCGCAATGATTTTGCCACGCGACATCAACACTCTCAGCTCCGAAGACAAGACTTTGGTCTTGCAACGTTTCCTAGAGATTCCCTAGGATGGTTTCGCATTCTGCCTGTGCTTTTCGAATTTCATCTGGACATTTCTTCGACATATATCAGCAAGTTTTTTCAAGACTTTCATCCCAATCTGTGCTCTGTGCTCTTCTCGAATGAATTTGGTTCTTCTTCCACACTTTACTGTATCCCAATCAATCCTTTCTTCTCTTGAATTTCCTTTTTTCACTGATTTTCATCTCGCATTCTAACTGCGTTTTCTGAAAACCTCCTCGAGCTTTTCATTATATTCTCATTTGCTTTCGAAGCCTTCAAAGCTCTCTTCTTGAGTGAATTCGACATTCACTCCACACATTTTTTTGTATTCCCACTTTTTGTATTTCATCTTTTCATCAAATTTTCATTTTTCATCGATTCAAATATTTCTTTTTTTTGTATTTTGGTCCTTTTTTAATTTCAACGAAACTTTATATTTTATTTTTCCTATCAATAAATAAATAAATAATAATTGAGATCTTTGTATCAAAAAAAAAACACCCACACGATTTCACCATGAAGTAGTCAAAATTCCTAAAGAAAACACCAAAGTCGCACAAAATATGTAAATTGCTGCAACTGGGTAGTCTTCGGAAAAATAGCCCTCTCGGAACATTTCAATATCGATAGTCCTTGCGAATTCAGGGTCTATAACAAGCCATCGACCATAATTGGGCTTCAGAATGGGAACTGAAAATGAAAATTGAAAAAAATTTAAGGAAACACCTAGAATTTACCATTTGGCACTCTAAGCGTTTGACACTCCTCAAACTTCTCTCCTTTGCAATCAAATGCGATTTCTGGTTGGTCCAAAAACATGTTTTTGGGGTTAGCTGAAACATTTTTGATGATTTTTGCACAAAAAAGAGCTCACCTTTGCTCGGTGGCTCCAGATGAAATTTAATGGATAACCTATCCTTCATTTCAAAAGTTGATAAGAACAATTTCCGTCGAACCACATACAAATCGTGGCGATCAACCACAAAATCATATCCTGGAGTTGAACTATTGAGCCTGGAATTGGGAAAAATAACGAAAATTGATACCTAAAACTATAAACAAACTCTCTCTCATCAACATAAGCACCATTGGGTAGTTCAATTTTGTATAGGAGCCTGCATTGTGGCACTCTTTGTTGGGCTTGAATGAATGTTGGAATATCTAATTGGCGATGTAACCCAAAGCCGCGAATCTGTAAGGTACATTTCAAATTCAAATCATTTTTCAAACGTTTCGTAAATTTGGGTTCAATTTTGATCCAATTTTTCCGTTCACACAGTTTTAATCCTTTCAAATCGGTATTTTCTACTCTCTTTTCTATCTCTTTTCTTTCAAAAAATCTCTATTTTACAAACAAAAATTCACCTTTGATTTCCCATGTACACCTTTTGGGATTAAGATGCAATCTTCACCATTGACTGCTGCTAATAATAGTGTGAACGTTAGCACTCCTAACATGTCTTCCAATGCGCACTCTTTCCAATAATCAAGGTCCTTTTCTCCCCGTTTTCGCCCCCTCCATATGCCCAATCGTCGTCATTTCATGCACATTGTGTGCAATCTGTGCGTACACCATGACGCGCACCCGCGTAGCCCCCTCATTATTTAATCCACATCTTTCACCTTTATTGATCCTTTTTACCTTTTTTCTCTGGTTTTTCTTCGATTTTTCTTCGATTTAACCACAAAATCAACTTTATTTTCAGTTAAATGGTCGAAAAGATCGAGAATATTCGCGCTCAAGACGAATATCGTCCATTTTATGAGCTGGCCACCAAGATTCGTAATCAAAAATTGCTTGCCGATGCAGAGGTATAGATTTTGGAGAAAAAACACGAATAAAACAAGAATGTTTCAGCTGAACTCTCTCCAACGACACAAACAAGAAGTGCAGGACAGTGAAATCAAACTGCTGACAGAGGCATGGAGAAGTTCTTATTGGAATGTAAGTTTTTGTTTGAAAAATTAAGGTTATTGGCTGGATTTTGCTGTCCTAAAGCTGTGCCGGAGCATGGAGCAAGTCGAGGTTCAGCGGAAATACCGAGAAAATGGCCAGTTAAAGCGATGTTTGGCAATATGCCCAGGGCCTTTTTTCTGTTTGGAAGAGGAAGTTGTCGAAGCTGATTTTCTTACTCGGACATGCAATCTTGCGGCAGCCTGGCGACCTTGATACTAAGCCTTTAGGCTAAATCCATGTCAAAACAGTAGGCCTCTAGCCTTTATAGCGGTCGATCTTTAACCGTTTAACAGCCTTCTCCGGAGGGAACAAACCCCAAAACAACAAAAATCAGAGTTTTGGCGGAATTTTGCTGTCCTAAAGCTGTGCTGGGGCCTGGAGCAAGTTGGGGATGCGCGGAATCACCGGAATAGATATTCTGGCCAGAGAAATACCCAAAAATATGTTCAAGGTCCTTTGAAAAGGGCTTTGTTTTCTGTTAAAAACTTGCCAAGGCCTTTTGGGTCCTCTCGTCATGGATTGTTGCGTCGGCTTTGCAGCCTTGGCACCCTAGTTCGAGGCCTGTCCTTTATTAAAAATTTAGACCACTAGCCCTTGCCGCAAGCGACCTCCAGCCGGGCAGACAGCCTTCTCTGCAGGGGAAAAAACCGAAACAACACATTTTCAATCAACCCACCATTACTTTCTTTTCAGAATGTCGGTCGCCAGCTCAAAAACCAAAACTTGGAACCCACCATCGCATGTCGTCTACTAAAAGAGATCAACGAGACGAAAGCCTTCCCCGCATACAAACACTTTGGACACCATTTCTCGACTCTAGATCAACTGCTAACAACACTTTATCAGGAGCCATCATCTGTTGCAGAACTGCTCAATAGCATTGATCAAAATGATGTAAGTTTGTTTTAAAAACTTACCTCAAACTTTTAAAACATGGGCTTACAGGTTGCCACAAGTGATGCTATCATCTCCATGTTCTTCCATTTAGTCTACTCATGTGGTTTGTACCCGGAGGATGAGTTGAAGTTGGCACAAGTCGTTTGCTATCTCCTCAAACTTCAATTGTTCAAATTCGGGACTCAGATGCGGACAATGCTTAGGAAGGAGACGTCAATGTCGACACGATTCTACAAACATTTTGTGGAGCAAATGCATCCGACAATGGTGTATTTGACGAAAGCACTGAGGAAAGGAGTTCTCGATGTGATTCAGTTGGGAAGCTTCTGGCTTGACATTGACGCTAAGCAGGTGAGCATTTTTTTCTAATTTCAGGTGAAACTTGGAAGTGGAGTAAGGATGATGTTCAAGAGAGCTTTTGAGACGTGGATGGGCCATTTGAACTCTTCATTTGATGTTTGAAAACACGCTGATTATGAATCTGAAAGCCATGTTTGCGGTCGATGATCTATTTCAAAGCTGTTCGACCAGAGGCCAGTTCTGTGTGTACCACTACGTTAGAACTGTCGTGAAGCGTGAATTGACGACACTACAGTACCCAAGAAGTGCTAAAAGCTGCTTGATTGGAGTGCTAATGTATGGTCCCATGGGTATTCAGATTCAATTCAAAGACTGTAGAACAAAGGAATCATGCCCACTGACAATTCCAAAACGTTTATTCTGACAAAAAAACTGTCCTAAACGCTGATATTTTGACGAAAAACGGCGAAATCAGATCAAACAACCCCAGCCATAGTTTCAAAGAGAAAAAAGAACTACAGATTAGCAACGAACGTGTTATCAACATTCAATTGTTATATACTACGTCTGAAAAGCTCATCCCAGGCATTCCTTTATTTCTGTCAAAAAATTCTATGTTTTTCAGTCCGCCACCCGATTCCTTCGAGACAACAAGCAACGAGAGGAACGACTACCCGAATACCGTGCACTGGTCGTCTCAAAACTAGTGGATTTTGTGGACACTTTCCTTGAGAGTATCTCTCAAGCCCTTCCAATGCTCCCACCCAACCTCAACTGGATCATTCGAGACATCTTCTGCTCACTGTATGAGGTCGTCGACGATATTTCTGCGATTGAGCTTAGTCACGCGTGCAAGGATATGATAATTTCAAATCTTATCTGTCCGGCAATCATTAGCCCGCAGAAGTTTGGAGTGGTGGACAACGATGTCAGAATCGGCCAAATTGTCAATCATAACCTGGTACAAATTGCTATGATCATTCAGATGATCTCACTAAGGGAGTTTGAATCACCGCCAGAGGAGTACAGAGAGTTTTTGAGTCAGTGTAGAGTAAGTCATTTAATCATGCGGGCATGGACTATCTATGACTTTTTTCCAGAAGACCCACTTGATTTCGGAGATGATGGATGCATTGCTCATTGAGAAATTGGCTCCTGATGTCGAGATCACCACCCTCATCGCCAATGGTACAGCAGAGTCCGATTTGGAGACAAAGTCAAGCTTTGTGGGATCAGTTGCAGATGTCAATTTATTGACAAAAACAATTCGAGACGCTCCGCCCACAACTGATCCAAAGCTCTCAAGGATCGTCTCAGTTTGCAACAGGCTCCCCGGAGCAATTACCTCCACTGTACCCAAGTCTCAAGCAGAAGGAACCGAAGTCTCCCCGAAGATGTCAACGCTCAAAAATCTACAACGCAAAATGCAGCACTCCTTCAAAAAGAATGACGACTCATCAAATGAAATCAGCGAGCTAGCAGCAAAGAGCGGAGATAATGGAGTGTTTGAAAAAGAGAACTTTGATGTGTTCTACTTGGAGTTTTCATCGTAAGTTTTCAGTTTGTGAAGGAGATTCTCGAGATTAAGCTGGATTTTTCAGAAGCAATTACGTGGACATTTCAGTGGTGGAGCGGAGGAAGAAAGAGGCGCAGGAGAGAAGACAACTTGAAGAGTCTGAACGGCTTCTTCTCGTTGATATGCCTTCACCTTCAACAAGTCGGGATGCAAATCCAAAAGAAGATCTCATTGATTTTGGAGCCACTGCTAGCCCTGAACCCGTCACTAGTGCTGAGTAAGTTTGGCACTGTTTGGAAATCAGCAAACCATTTTTTTCAGCCAATCGCCGAGAACATCACCAGGAACATCGCCCCTCCCCGTCGAGCCAAATGCTGAGCCAACTCCAGAGCCAACTTCTGAGGAAGCATTCCCAAATGTCAACCTTACTCCGGAGAATAGAGGAAGTCTTGCCAAGCTGAAAAATTTCAGTGATCGGATGAAAAAAGGCGAGTTGATGGACACAGAATGAGCGTCTGAAGCGCTTTTGAGGTTAATTAGAAGCTGAGAAAGTGCAGATTGCGAATGTGTAGTCGGTTTTATCTGTCGAAACTTGTGGAGAAAGCTGTTAGGTCAGATGTGGCGGATTTATGTGCAAATCACTGTTTTGGAGCAGTCATGGGAAAAAAGCCTGCGGTAGTTAAGCTGCATAATCAGGTCAAAACCCATAGTACGACGGAAGAAGGCAGATAGATTAAAAAATGTTTGGATGGGGTTTCCTCGGACTACTGGTGTGGGCTAGTCGAGTTGATATAGTGACCATACCAGCCTTAAATGCTCCGTGACACTTTGAAAATAGTATTTTTCACCTAAAACAGTCATATAGTAGTAGACATCATTTTTCTGAAAGGTCAGTGGCAAAAACACACGAAAAATTCGACATTAGCACGTTTTCAGCGCTCGAACGGCCTATAAAACGCACTAATCCACTAGTTTTAGACACCATAAACAATACCATTTTCTCCAGGAATCACCCAATCCAACACGCTCTCCGACATCCGTGGACATTTGCGTCGCAGTGGTTCACTTATCAAAACCCAGGGAGGACTTACCACCAGTAGCAGCGAGCAAAACTTGCCTGATGCTACCAATGGCCCTCGAGATGATATTCTGGCGAAATATGCTTCCATCACGTCTGTCAAGGAACAAAAGCCAGCGTTGACAACAACTAGACTGGTTGACAGTGCTCGACAGAAAGAGGCTTTAGAGCCATACTACTCTCCGGATAATTTGGTTGGCTGCAGAGCATTCCAAGACACTCTTCGCAAAATGATCACTGTCCTTGGCAATATATCGTATCTTCCTCGGATTGGTTATCGCAATGAGCTCAATCAAAATCCAATGGACAAAAAAGAGTTGCTCGGGCGATTTATTGATGGAGTACTTGTGGAAACTGAGCATAGAAGAGAGTACGGGCAAGCTGCACAACTGCGTGAGGTGAAACGGTGCATTGAGCTCTTCGAGCACACTGGTGTTGAAATTCTTTTGGAGCATCTCAAGTTGGACGGAGCCCAACAGGAGACAGTAGTGACGGGGATGCGAGAAGAACGAGCAACTCTGATGAGAAAATCTAATGATATTTCTTCGTTGGAGCAAAGAGTATTGCTGTAAGATTTTTGCCCTTCGATAAATAATACTTACCACTGAAATTTTCAGAAACCGCCGGCTCACTGAGCAAAACCTTGTGGACTTCCTGATGAGAGTGTTCTTGGAAACTGGATTCCATAGCAAGCATGTTGTTGGAAAAACTCCAGAAGTTGCTGCAGTTCTCAAATTCTACGACGAGTTCAAGTACCTTCAAGCCCATGACGAACGTGCCGAGTTCCTCAGAAACTTGCTCAGCTTCCTAAAAGACCGCCTAATGCAAAACATTGACTGGAACTTTGCCACGGAGCCGATGCTCACTCGAGCAATGACAACTATTGAAAGATATGTGATGTTCTCGGTTTACGACACTGCATTCTTTCCAAATAGAGATGCGGATCATCACAGAGACAAGTTGCTACGTGGAACAATTGGAAAAGTGTCGAACGATGTGACGCCGGTTAACGACTACTTGAGAATCCCAGAGCATCTTCACGGGGAAGCACCATGGCCTTCTGCACAAGCTGAGCTATCGATGTTGGACATTTATGTGACGGCACAGGACAAATTGAATTGTGTTGTGAGATGTTGTGATGTGATCAACAATTTGGTTGCGTTGTCTTCAAAGAATGCCGTGGCGTCTGCAGATGATTTGACGCCAGTATTGGTGTTTGTTATTATCAAGGTTAGTGGGAAACTCGGGGGTTAATTCTGGGGGTTTTCAATAGGTTTTAGGCAAGTTTTGAAGGGGTTCTGCACCTCAAAAACCAAGCAAAATCTGCAGATTTTGATATGAATTCAGAGTCTTCTAAAAGTCACCTTGAACCCAAATCTGGAAATTTATGTTGAAAAAAACCCAAAGATTTTCTCTGATAAGGCTTTAACTGTGCCTCTAGAGCTGTTCACAACTTGCTCCAAAACCAGTGTTTCGTCCAAAATCAAGAAAAGAATGCGAATTTCGATATGAAGTCAGAGTCTTCTAAAAGTCACTTTAGATTGCCTTAAACCCAAAACTGAAAACTTCTGTTGAAAAAAACTTGAAGGTTTGCTCTGATGAGGCGCTGGGTTGCTCCAAAATCAGCTTTTTGTCCAAAAGTTAACACTAACAACCAAAATTATCTCTAATTTCCCCACGTTCTCCTTCAAAATTTCCATTTTTTCAGGCCAATCCTCGTGCTCTCCTTTCCAACCTTCAATTCATTGAAACATTTGCCGGAGATCGCATTGAAACTGGCCGTGACGCTTACTATTGGGTCAACTTCAAGTCGGCTGTTGAATATATCAAAACTATTCTGTGAAATTTTTATCTCTGTGATAATTTATTTTTATTTTTTATTATTGGCTCCGAGTTGATCTTCTTCTAATTGGTACTTTTTATGGCATGAATGAACTGTTACGAGTATTTTTTCACGTGTTTTTTTATTCTAATAAGACCAAACACCTTTTACCTCCGATGCATAGGTAATGACACTCTCTCCGCTTTCCTCTCCCTCCCGTCTAATGTGCGCAGATCGATAGCGTTGTTCACCCGACGATGAATTGCCTGCGCCTCTTCTTTCCACATTCTATTTTATAAAGTAATAGAAGAAAAGAAAGAGAAAAAGAGAGAGGTCGTTTGTATGTGTAGAGTGGCCTCTGCAGGCCCACAAAACCACGCTATCTTTCTCTTTTGCTATCTGAGAGCTATTTTCTTATTTTATTGCAACTTTTTGATTTCAGAAAATGGACCCGGAATCTTCAACACAAGCAGTTATTGACAAAATTAAGCCGGCTAAAAATTTGCCACTTCTTATGGTGAGTGGATTTATGGTTTCTTTTTAATAGAAAGCCCAATAGGGAGATTTGTGGGGAAAAAAACGTTAAAAATTAAAGTGATGCTTCAAACAAATAAGGTTTAAGGTAATAATTTTCCATTTTCTCAATGATTCTATTCCATTCCGACAAGCTTGTCAGTACCAATTGAGCCAAACTTTTGTGTTTAGAATTTGATTGTTCAGTCGTTTTCGAAAGGGATTAGGCCTCAATTTTAGCAAATATGAACATTGACTATTCCATGCACAAATCTAAAAATAAGCCAAAACCCTCTGGAGTATGTGTTTTCATAGCAATACGCAACTGTACTTTCGTAATTCAAAAACAGCAGAACGTGTCGCTGCTTAGAGGCTCTTCTGGCTCACACACGCTTAAGCCCTTCAAATTTTGCAGATGCTCATACAGTTCAATATTAAATTTTCAGCCTGAAACCCCAGTTGGTGAAAACGACCACCCTATCCAATACTCCTACACATTCTCCTTCTTCGTCAGACCTACTGGAAAATTCGACCCGGAAGATTATGCAAACTATGTACAACCAGTTGGCGTAATGAAGTCAGTGGAACAGTTCTGGGGCATTATGGTCCATTTCAATAAACCTACTGGTAAATCTCAGCTTAACATGAGAATTCCACCAACAACCATCTTGTTTATTCCAGATATGTGCGACAAAGCTGACATTCACTTTTTCAAAACTGGAATCAAACCTGTGTGGGAAGACCCGGCAAATTGTAAAGGTGGCAAATGGATCATCCGATTGAAGAAGGGGCTATCAGCAAGGCTCTGGGAGAATTTGTTGATGGCTGTAGTTGGAGAGCAGTTTTTGGTTGGCGATGAGTTGTGTGGAGCAGTATGCTCAATTAGGAATCAAGAGGATATCATTTCACTGTGGAACAGGTTAGTTTTGTTATTGATGTGTCAAATTGATGGTCGGTTCTGGCTTGACTCTTTCTGGAACTGAAAATCTAACATATTCAGCGATAGGAACATGTAAAATATTGGTCAAACATTTCTGATTGACCCAAACAGAAAACAGTCAGTAGCGATAGACCTTTTAAGCGTCGAAAAACCATTTGAAAATCAGGAGAGTGCCTAAAATAATAGTATCAAAACTTATTCTTAAACATATTGGTTGCACTTGTTGAGCACTTTTGTGCGTTTCATCGTTTCTAATTAGCCGATATCTGATTTCGAATTTCGATTTTCTTTAAAAAAGTTGCAATTTTTGACGCTCCCTTTCAGTTGTTGATCATGGCTCGCTCCTAAATCTTTTAGCGGTCTGACCAAATAAGTGGCTCATGACATTTTCCATCTTTTTCACAACGTAACTCGTGACAAATTTTGCCCTTATGGCCAGAAATCGTATTCCAATAAACGGGGGGCTATTTTTAATCTGTAGTTGCTCCAAATTCACCGAATTCAAATATATCTACTATAATCCTCTTGGATCTACAAAATTTTGTACGATCTACTATTGTCAACTGTATAGTAGCTTGATACTCCCAGCCTTTTACCATTCATGCCTGCTGTGGCTCAATTCCAAATCAAAAACAAATATTTTTTCCAACCTAAAATGTATGTCAACATCCATTTTCTTTCCAGAAACGCCGATGACACTCCAGTCACTAACCGGATCCGCGAGACTCTTCGAACTGTCCTCGGCCTTCCACAAAACACAGTTCTGGAGTACAAACGTCACGACGACTGTCTCCGTGATCAAAGCTCATACCGTCACACAACAAAAAACATTTGCAAATGAAACTGATCTTGTTGTTTCTACAGTTAACTGCCAATTTTCTGGGTTTCTCATGGCTCTCATAAATACATCTTTATCATCAATAATCTCCTTGTTCTGTAATATAGCCTTAAATTATTGGTTCAAATTTGGTTTATGCTACGGCAGCTATGACAATAAATGTTTGCAATTGTGAGAAAATTGTGTCAAAGATTTGTTTTGTCAAACTTTTTTTTGGGGGGAAAGGAGAAAATGAAGTGACTTACAAGAAAATGGTCAAAATAAAACATGTGTTTTTGAGACGTGATGCAGACCGTACAAAAAATGAAAGCGAGCTGATTCCAAGCTGGTTTTTGCTGCAGATTTTTTTGGAAAAAAACTTCTCAAATTAATTTTGTCAGAGACTTTGAAGCATTCATGAAGCATAATCCGGTAACAGAGTTAGGGTTGTTTGGGCTTTTACAATCTTAAAAAATTTGAAGATTTGCAATGAAAATTTTCGAAAATGAAAATTATGGCGGAAAGCGTTCAAAAAACATTTTTCTGTGAAATGATTTCCAAACTGTTTGACACATTAACAGATGATTTTTCTGCGGTTCTACACAATTCCAGAATTGAACTTTCATCAAAACATAGCCCGTAACAACGCCAAAGTAATGGTTTTGTCGAAAGTCTTTGTGAACTGAGTAAAACATTTTTTCTCTGACTAGAGAGGGAAAAGGACTAAGAGAGATGTGGAATTTACAGAAGATTGGTAGGCACAAATGAAGACAATAATGATAATAAAATAACTGCAAAATTACTTGAAGTTTTGCAAAACACAATGTCTATGGACTATCTGAAAATAGAAGCTGCGAGTTCATTCAGAGGAGTCTACAAAGGCCCATTGAGAAATCGGTCTAGAGCATTGATAGATTGGGGATTCATTTCTCTAGCAGCTCTTCTGGAAATGCAATGCTTGTTCAAAATCGAAAAAGATTCTTTAAACTCGAAAGATCTTAATTTGATAATGAGAAGACATTTGGAAGGAGGACTTCCAAATCTGAAGTTTTTCTGTACGACCGTTTCACACATTCATCATCCACAAAAATTGTATGATGGGCTGACAATTCGTAATACGTAAGTGATGTTTATAGAGAAAAGGTTTATTATAAGAAGTTTCATTTTTAGATTCAGTCTATGCCCATCAAACTTGGCCTCGAATCTTGGAGAACAAATGCAAAAGATTTGGTGAAAGGATTAAGGAAGACTACAGCCGTAGCAGCTCTAGTGGAGAGGAAGTTCTACTTTTGGATTCCAGAAGCATCGGTGATAAACAATGATGTTTCTATAACTAATTAACCAAATTTTAAAGCTAAAAAACCTTTATTACAAATTAAAACATACAATACAATTTCTTTTTCACAGTATAATTTTTGCATGTCTTCACAGAAAACACCCAAATAAGAACAATAAAAACGAAAGGACCTCTTACATAAGAGCACCCTTATTTGTCTTCCGATTCATAAAAAGGCATGCACCTCTAATACAAACGTTCAGCCGGCTGGCCCATCGCTGCACGCCTCTCAAATCCCTTCTTTTCTCTCCCTCTCTCTTTTAACAGTGGCCTTCATAAATCGTACAAATGCGCTCCAATGAATATAGGTTTTGTAATTTGTACTTCAATTTCCGGTAGGCCCAAAAACTCTTGCTTTCATCGGAAGGGCTTCTCTTTTTCCGTTTCCGTTTCCTTTCTTTTCGAGGGTACAATGAAAGGAGCATGCGATATGTTTTCTACCGTATACTTGATAAAGAATTGGATTGAAAAGTTGATTTAGTTATCATTTTTCCAGAAAATTATAAATTATTCGTAGTTACTGTATTTTCAGAATTAAGTAATCTATAGCTGAAAGCCTTTTTTAATGAAACTGAAGTTAGGTTAAGTTGGCTGTGGAACACATGTCGGGGAAGTGAGTAAATGAAAATTTCTGAAATCACGTTTATAAATTTCAACTTATTTAGGTTCTGCAAACTTCTAATCCTCTCTGACCCCACTAACCAAAAGTTAGAATCACACTACTTGCCAGTATTATTACCCATCAGTTAGCACCACACTCACGTGTCCCCGATCTGGTCGTGCACTCTCTTCTTTCTCTTTTTTCATTCCTCCTCATAACATATACAAGTGCACAGTATCATAATGTGCCTCTTCCACACACCTCCCTTCTAATCATATTCTTTTCTCTGACTCTCTCCATATCATACTGTCTATCTATATTGCTCAATGAATCGTGGGACCTAACAGTGCACTCCATTTCTGCCGTCCAGTTTCTCCTCTCTCCGTGTCGACGAAAATAGATGTACTTTCTCCGTTCGATTTACTTTTCGTTTTTTTTCTGACGTTGATTTTTTTTTGTTTCAGACAACATGAAGTCGTCAAAACGCGGTAGTCGCGAGTACAGTTCAAGCGAGGAAGATGAAGAGCCGAGAAAAAAGGAAAGGAAAATGAATAAAAAGAAGAAGGACGAAAAGAATCGCTCTTCTCGAAACCGTGAACAACAAGAAACGCAGCAGAAAATCATGGAGCTGGTGAGACTATCCATTTTTAATCGAAAAATGTTTTTTTGGCATGATTCTGCTTTTTTCAGCTCAATGTTCTCGGCGACTTCATTGCAAACACAGGACGACACAGAAAAACGAAGGATTCTTCAAGTGATGAAAGCTCTGTTGATGATAGGCAATCCAGAAGAAAGGCGAAGTCGTCGGGTCGAGCCAAGGATTCATCTTCTTCGAGTTCTTCTCGGTCTCCTGTTGCCAAAAAAAAGAAAAGAGCAATTTATGACGATGAGGTAAGAACGTCCACAGTAGGATTGATGACAACTTATGCTTCTTTTCAGAGCGACGACGATGTCGAGGATTCTCAAAGAGAAAAGACCAGTCACAGGAAGAGAAAGCCGCAAGTTTCCTCATCGCGAAACAGAGATCGGAAGAAAAAGAAGGACAAACTAATGAATGATTACTGCACTTCGAAAGAAGAATACTTGGAAAATTTGAAAAGAAATCGTCGATCGACATCGCTAGAGCCAAGCGACTACTCGGACGATGAAAAGGTAAGCATTTCGAAAATTCGGAATCTGTGTTTCAAGTTTTTTACTTTCAGTTTCTTTATGCTGGTCGTGGTCACCAAGAGAAGAAAAAGAAGAAGAAAAGCCATCGGAGCAGAAGGCCCTCGCCAGGCTCTTCCGAGGAATCAGAGGATCATCAGGAAAGACAATTGTCAAGAAGGGCAACGAAATCGAACTCAACTACAAGGAACTATTCCAACACTGAGTCAGAAGGCTTCGTGGTGAGTTATGTTCTAGAAGAAGCTGATGAGAATGTATATTTCTTGCAGATGAATTCAATCGCTCACCAACACACAGCCTATCATCTTTCTTGTTCGCTTCCACCGGAGAGAAATGGCTCTGGAATCGTAACCAAGTCTCCAACGGCTCGTCAAACGCCTTCTAACTTTATTGAAGATTACTCTACTCAAGTTTCGACCATTTCCTGGTTTCTGTAATCACAAAAAAAAATTACTTGTATTATTTGTAATCCTTTATAGACAGTTCAAGATTTATGAAACATCCCCCGACTTCCTGTTTTCAAGTTCAAATCTCCCTTCAGCTTTCTTTTTTTCCATTTCCACAAATTTTGCATCTTCATCCATCTTTGTCTCTTCCTTCCACCTGCCAGGAGGGCACTTAGAGCGTCTACCTACTATTTTGGCGAAGGAACAAGTCTAATTGAACAAGCTGAATGTCACCCTCTTTGATGGACATGCGGCGTACTTGTTCCATTAGTGTCCGATTTCAATTTCAATTCTTCTTCTTATTCATTTTGACAGCTTATGGATAAATTTCAATCTTTATTTTTTACTATTTTCTTGTTCAAAGCACTGGAAAGTGAGTGGAACTAGGGTAATAGGAATCCTGAATTGGAAATTGTAGATTCATATTCCGTTTATCACGGGAATATTTATGGGATCAAGAGGCTTATTGGAAATAAGACAGGGCATCCTGTACATCAGCATTTCTGGTTCAGAAGGAATCATTTTCATTTGTAAGTTAGAAAAAACAGGATTTATATAAAATTTTTCTTGTTTCAGGAGACAAAGATACCCAAAAACGTTGGTTTTTTCAAGGGTTCCTGTCCATGAGTGTTCGAAGAGGAAAGTGAGTTTGTTCTATGTGTAATTTCTTATTCTGATTTAATTTTTGACTATAAATTCACTCAATAACAACCCCAGACGGTATCAAAGAAGCATTTTCAAATTTTAAAAAAGCAGCGCTGATTACAGATCTGCGGCCAAATTTTTTCATTACCCACGCTGTATCTTTCCCAGACATGTTCAAAGCAAAACATGTTTTTTTCAAGAATTAAAAGAAAAATTTTTCGCGGTTTTTTCTTTTTTTTGGGCCTATGGTTCCAGGGATAAAATTCTGATCGATTCTTGAATAAAAAGACCAAGGAAAAGTTACGAAATAGGGCTGAAAATCAGGAAAAGCGTGCTTCAAAAATCCAAAACTTTGAGACCCGGGCCGGAGAATTTTTTATCGACCTTTTTATTTGACAGGTCTGATGTTTCCCATTTGTTGAGAAAGTGCCGTGGACAAAAAAAATTTCCGCGTAAATCGTCAACTTGCCGGATTCTAGGCCATCAATTCTGATTCAGACGCCGTTTTGTACCCTTTACAGTTGTTTTTGAGAGAATTCATAATGGAAATTGGAACCAGAATAGTCAAGCAAAATGTTTTTTGTCTTTTTACAGAGTTCCAAAACCATAAAAGTCAAGCGAATCGGCGGAAACTACCCATATGGACCAAAACTGTCCTCTACATCCTTAACCAAGATATGTCGGCCAATCAACACCACCTCCCACTCACATCAATCTTCCATTTCTTTCTCAACTTCCCGACTCAATATTCCCAAGGTCTGTGTGTGTGTGTATTTGTGTTGCTTTTCTTTTCTTCTTTTTATCAATTTAGAGCCAGTGTAATACTTTCTCTCTTGGACCTCCACCGTCGTGTACGAAGGGTACAATGAGAGATAGGGGGGACAGTGATTGATTACTGGATTGTTTTGTGGTTAGCGGGGAGAGAGAAAAAGGAAGAGACATGACCCGAAATTTTTTTTGAAAAATGAAACCAAATAGGTTGTGAGAGAGTCGTAAACAAAAAAATGATTTATGCCAGGATTTAGAGCTCTTTTTTATGAGCCAAACTTGATCTTATCTTAATAGGTACTAAAACTTCAGGAGAATAGTTAGAAGCTTTTTATGAGTCAAACTTGCCAATTTTTCAGAGAACAGTTGCCCATTCAGTGAAAATTGCGAAGCGGAACCCAAGAAAACAAAACAAAGCATGGTGTACTCATTGTGAGTCATACTGGAAGATGAAAATTAACTCGAAGGAATTGAAGTCTAGGCATGGATGTTGTTAAATATTTGATTTTTTGAAAAAATTGTGAGATAAAATGTTGAATTCGTTGTTCTTTTTTGAAGTATCCAAAACCAGGGTCCAAAAGTTGGAAAATGAGAAAATTTTTCAGAATGTTTTGAGTCATTCAGTTGATATTTGTAAATGTCAAAACTGAATCTTGACAGAATTTTTTTGCTCTTCTTGCTCTTTTTAGGTACAACTTAGAATGGAATCCTGTAAACGGTCTTTCTACCATATGATCCTGTTGGTGTGTTCAAGAAGTGAAAACTGTGAAAATTTTCACAGAAACTTCTGGAATTTCCAAGCTTATTCGAAGGCTTTGAAAAATGAGCTCTGACAAAAATTTTTTAGCCGCGCAATCAATTTTTCAACTGGAATAAATATCTTCATTCTTCAGGAAAATAAGCTCAGACCGGTAAAAATTGCTCAAATTCATATTAAAAAAGACTTTGAATGATTCGAGAGTTCGATTTTAGCATGAAGTAAAAATTCGGGACAAACGAACGAAAACTGGACATTTCTCCGGTTTTGAACTGATTTCCAAGACTCCTCTGAAAAAAAATTTGTGAAACCCCTTTCTCTTAAGACCCAATGCAAAAACTCTCATTCTTTCAGAAAAATCTCCTTCAAATGTTTCATTTCTCACAGATTTTTCAAATGTAACATCAGGAACCCCTCCAATCAAAGCCGGAAGAGAGTTCAACATTCCGAATGTAATTGCTCTGCGATCATCAAATTTTTTATACTTTCCCTACATTCCTCCTCTTTCCGATTTCTCCGAAAATAATCGGCACGGCCTTCAATATAATATCAATAAACTCCTTCTTTTTTCATCTGATCCTTTCAACATTCGACACCGACAATTTCTCCTCCTTCCTCTCTCTTCACTATTCCATTTTATAATCCGTCGAAAACACAGTTTTTATGATGGGGTGGTTGGGAGAGGGGGGATTTGCTCTCCGAGGTTTCGGAGCTGCTCACCAATAGGTCAGACGTAAGCAACAACAGCTGCCAACGACTTTGCACACACACTGAAAAACTCGGGGAGGGGCTGACAACTACTTTTTTATTTCCACTTTTTTTTTGCCCGATGCACTTCTTCTCATGTTTTCGAAACCGCTTCCCATCAAATTCGTATCAAAGTCGCATTCTTTCGAAAAAAAAAAGCAAAAAGTTCGGTGCCATCGTCGAGTTGAGCCCCCGTGGTGACTTTGGGTGTGGTGCACCTAGCTCAACGCCATATGACAGAAGAATGTAGCGTCTGTTGAGCAGTTACGGCCTCTGCCACGCCAGATGCCTACGCCTGTTCGTGTGTGTTTCTTCTACCTCTCTCTCTCTGTACTCGAGAAAACGAAAAGGTTCCTCTCTCTCTGTCTCTCTCTGTTTATTACTTTTACTCAACATGTGCTGTACTCAAGTTATTTGATAGTTCTTTTTCTAGTTAAGAATGTCTATTGAGTTTTCTTTTTTTTTACGAAACTCGATTTTGTTCGTGGCTTGGGAAGAACGTGGGAGGAGTGAGGGTTCTTCTGTTTAGTGATTCTAAAGTCGAGAGGCTCAGATTTTCTTTTGAAACTCTTTGAAAATTTGATGAGATAAACATGTTTACCCGTCATATTTTTTGCTCGTGAAACTTTGATTTTATACTATTTGTTATGAGCTTTTGATTACTAACCTGTTACTCTCAGCATGAATGGAAGATATTAAAAAGAGCTTTAATGATAACATAAATATCAAAAAATGAGCCTAATTTGGATAGTGGAGCACTTTTAATACCTTGCAATCCAGCTGAGCTAGCTGGGGATTTTTGAAAGCCGAGCTCAATTTTTTGCTCATTATCCAAATTTTATTTTATTTTCCGTATTTTTCGTTCTGCTCCTTACCACCCTTCTATTCCAAAAACCTTTCTTCCAGGCATGAAGTCCTCCTCCATCATATTAATATGCTTGTCATCACTGACCCTCATATTCGCCGAACAATCCGCAGAACAATTATGTAGCAGTTTTGACGCCCAACAAAGTTGTGGACAATGCATTAAAGCACATGCAGAATGCGCATGGTGCATAGACCCGGTAGGCTCTCATTTGAAGAAAATTTAGAAGAATTTTTGTGTTTTCCAGCATTCTTCATTGACAAACCGGTGTCAATTGAAATCAAAGTTTACAAATGAAACTTGCACTCCACATTTGGTTTACTCCCCACAAACTGCTCAGGTTAAAACTCAACAGGTTGGCTTTTGTTTGATAGAAATTGTTTCATAATTTAATAATGCTAAACAGTTAATTTCCTTGTAGAACCTCCCACTGGAAACCAAGCAACACGATGGCAAAACCATTGTCCGCCTTCAACCTCAAGCAGTTTCCGTTCGTCTCATGCCTGGCCATTCTGCAACTGTCTCATTCAAGTACTTCCATCAAACCGATCAGAATAGAAGGTCCACTGAGCCAGAGATGATGGAAATTCAAACTTCTGATGTGAGGGATTCGCCGTTGAACCTGAAATTCTTTATTATGTGTGATGGGTAAGAATTGGAAGTCTGTCTCATGTAATTTGAAATTTTGTAGGGAATTGAAAGAAACCAAGTCGTGTAAGGTCCAGAACAATCAAATTGTAGAGTTCAAAATTGAGGTGAGTTTTAAAAAATATACCTGAAAGGAGCTAAATTAAGTCGATGCACCATGTTGATGAATTTTTAAGAAATGCAGGAAACTATGAGAAACTCAAGTATAGAGTACATATGAGCTCCCAGGTCAGCCTAAAATTCAAATTTCAAAATCTTCTTATCAATTTTAATCGATCAAAGTTATGTTCTCAATTACCAACCACTCAATCATTCAAATCCTGTCTCTCTATTTATTCAGATTCTCGTCAACTCTTGTTCGAATACCGGCGATATTACACTATCAGTGGGTATTCTTGGACAACGCACAATTGCCGGTCTCTACGTCACCACTATCTGCGGGTGTGAATGTGAGAAACACCCGGTAAGATTATCCGTTTAAGTGAAATTTGACACTTTTTGACACCTCTTTTTTTTTCTTTCAAAAACCACTTTTTTTCCAGGAAATCAACTCTCGATTGTGCCATCAGAATGGGCATTTGGTGTGCGGACAATGCGTTTGTGATCAGTCCCGTGGTGGGGATAAATGTGAATGTCCATTGGCTTCCCATGGAGTTTCTACTGCCGCTGAATTAGAGGATAAATGCAGATTGTGAGTTTTTCCACTGATTAACTGATAATTGCCTAATCCGAGTGATAATAACCTCCCCTGTGAACTATCGAAAAATTTGCAGAATAGCTTCTGTATCATTCCTATATCATTCCAGCAACTCTTCCACCCCTGTCTGTAGCGCCGCTGGCAAATGCAAGTGTGGTCAGTGTCAATGTAACAAACCTACGGTAAGCCATCTATCAACAATTTGTTATCAACAACTTGTTGTTTTGAAATTCAATACATCATATTTTTTCTATCCAGGTGACCGGCAAATTCTGTCAATGCGACAACGACAGCTGCCCACTGGCGGTCAATGGAAAAGTGTGCTCTGGAAACGGAGTTTGCGATTGTGGCATTTGCAAGTAAGAACGCAAAAAATTCGTATATGTTACATAGCTTTACAATTTTGCCAGATGCGAAATGGGATGGAAACGTGATGATTGCTCTTGCGAGACGGCTTCAAACAATTGTGTTGAGAACGGGGTAAGATATTATGAATTGAAATAATGATTAGTAGTCGGTGTGTGATATTGAAGGGAATGTTGTTTGAAAGTGTCCCGCATGATGTATTATTAAATCACTTAGATCGGAGATATGATAATAATAACTATGGATCATGCTTCAGCCACAAATCTAAAAACTCACTGCAATGCTCTACCAGCTAAAAAATGACCAAGTAATATTTGATGGCGTATTATAGATCATTTGGACATTGAAAATGAGTTAATCACAAGTTCCAAAGCAGTTTTACCAGAAACTTCCTTTTGAAAAGCAGTCATTATAGAAATTACCACTTTTGGTCAAATTTAGTTCTTGGAAGTTGTTATGGATCTGTTGGTAAAACAACCGCGTAATCTAGTCAGATTTTATATAAAAATTGGAAATATTCTTCCGCTAAAGAGTTTTTTAGAATTTCTGATTTCATGCACGGACGGACGCTGTAGAATCCTCAAATCGCATCTCAAGCCATTCTCAGCGGCAATAAAATTTGTCAGAGCTTATTCATTACACTTTCAATTACCTTCAGGAAATTCTGAGAAAAATGTTCACATTTTTTTGTTTTCAAACGCGCTAACACGGTCATATGATAGAAAAACCGTTCTACATGGTTCCAGTCTGAGTAGTACCTAAAAAGAGCAAAAAGAGCAAAAAAAAGTTTCAAAAATCACTCCGAAAGGTTAAGAAGAGTTTCCACAAAAAGTTATATTCGAATTAATTGAACTATGAGAAAAAACCTAATTGGGCTATGCTTCTAGATTTACAAGGTTCAGTTAAGCTTTAAAATTTTTCGAAGTAGTGATTTCGGCAAAAACTGACCAGATCTAGCTTGATTACTTTGAACTGATGCCAAAACTAACATCATAGTTATTACCATTGCCTTATCAGCTTCCAAAATGACATGAAACACATTTCAAAATCTCATTTAACACACTGCTCATTATCAAACTAAAACAGCGTTCCTCAATCATCCTCATTTCAATTTGACCCCTTTTTTCGTTTGATATTTCCCAACGTTACCCAACCACTAACCCAAGTTTTCCCCATTTTACATCTTTCACAATTTTTTTCCTTGAATTTCATGTGTATATCTGACAGGAACTGTGCTCCAATAACGGGCGATGTGAATGCAATCGTTGTGTTTGTAATATGGGTAAAACTGGGGCCTTCTGTGGATCTGACGAAAAGGTGATTGGTAGTTATAGATGAAAAATATAGGTTTGATTTGGTTGTTATCACTTTTTATCATTGCAGGAACCTAAACCAAAAACCGAGGAGCCAGCTCCAGAAGAGCCAAAGGCCGCTGATGAAGTCACAAGTGCTCCAACCACAGAGTTACCGTCTGATGATGAACTGGAAAAGGCGTTGGATGAATCTTCAAAGGCAGATGGACAAACATCATCTAGCAATGCCATTTATAGTATTTTCACTGTTTTGTTATCATTCGTCTTGGTTTTTTAATTATTTTTTTCTCATATTTTTCTCAATATATAGCCGTCATTTTCCCATTTGCACCTGTTCTTACAATTACATTTCTCTTACTTTGTGTTTTCTTATATCTTTTATGTCATGATTCAACTTGGTAAAACATTCGTTAACTTATATATTGAATGAATTCTTTTTTCACTGAAAAAAACAGCATGAAACAATACAAAAGAGAAGAACAACCAGTATTAAAGAATGTGCAAAAAAGTTAACAGGTTTGAGATTCTCTGAACTCTGGAAGCATTTTTGGTCCCTTTATTTAGGTATGGTAAAGTTCGTCGACGGCGAAACGTGATTGTGATGTGCCAATTTGTTGCTGATAACGTTTGTACCGAACTTGATCAGCAATCGCCATTGTGCAGTGGAATGCCACACGGCAGACGTAGACGGACACTGATAGGAATGTCAGCGAGATGCACCACCCGATAATGCACAGTTGAAAGGTTGCTGCAAAGAAACAAGTTGAATATGATGATTTGAACTTATATTTGCAATTTGTGTTTTTAAAGGCGCATACGTTTCTTTAGAAGTTCATAGTCCTTCACAGTGACTTTTACACAAAAGCGACCACACTATTTCACACATCGGCCAAACCTATCCTATGGGTTTGGAGTTTTGTATTATCGGTAACTGGGATAGTCCGAACATAAAACAGTTTCGTTAATTAGGCTTCGACCTTTTTCTGTACTATAAAAATCGTTATTTTTTGTTCGTACCATCCCAGATGCTCATATTACTAAACCTCAAACCAATCGAGTACGTTTGGCCGATGTGTGAAAAGCCTCAGTAGACCTATGGTCGAACCAGTGAGAGAGTCACTGTTAAAGGCGCATGGAGTCCATTGTTTTAGTCCACAGTCCATAGGTGCGTTTCAAAGTGACAGAAGACCAAAGAGTGACGGAGCCCAAAAACTTACCATCAACATAATCAAACTTGAAGTGTGGCGACACCAATTGCCCGGCCATCTTGGTGCATTGCATGAAGAAGTTGAACTGATCACTGTCGGTTTTTGCAATGGAATATGTGAACAGCAACAGTGAAATGGCACTGACAAACGTTTCAAGTGTCTGTAAACCGAAAGAAGTTAAAACAACCCCTCAGAATCTATGTACTTACCCTCAAAACAACAAATGGGATGCAGAGGAACGGCTGTTGAATTGCAATTCCAATGTGCATTAGAACACTGGTGATGACGATCACACCCATTGCCGCGGAGAGATACAGAAGGAACTGAAAATGGCAGAATTGCCTAGGATTACCAGAGGCTGAGCTTTTCGAGCGAGGTTCAAGTCATAGGAATGACCTGATATAAATTTCGGTCAGGATCCAGCGACAGGAATCGTTCAGGATCTAGCTCACCAAAAAGTCATGACCTATAAAACGTCTCAAAAGCCCTCAAAACTCACTGTGTTTCTGATTCCATTATAGTACATGAAGGCGTTGAAGGCAATGACAATGATGGCAAGAGCGCAGTAGATGAAGGAGATGCAGTGAGCTGATGATGATTCCTGGAAAAATAGATGGGTTCAGAGAAAATAATTGAAAGTGTGACTGCATGAGACGCTTAAGCTAACGCTTCCATTTGACGAACTTCCAGAAACAGGTCTTGCTTGGAAACCATATTCTTGACAACTCATAACTGAACTTCACAAAATTGAAAGTCAAATGGATCTCACGTTGAGCTGACGTGGAGCACCGTTTCGCTCAGTTTTCTGACAAATTTAGCTCAGAAACTAGAGTTTGCCAATTTTTAGTCTTCTTCCGACCGGTTGTTGATCGGAACATTGTCTAACCTTCATCAACTTTTCAATATCCCCTAGCTTCAATCTGATTAGATGGTGATGTTCGAATTTTGGACACTAGTCTCAATATCGCAGAGACACTTCTCCTATTTTGAAGCTCTCAACCTATCAGGTATATAAAATAGGTACTAGCAAAGCTAGAACCCATATCCAAGCAAAATGTGAGGAAGCTCTTATAAGTGACCCTTATATTATGTGGCCATCATTCAAGTCTTATTCACACTAATGTGCCATCGAATTTGGTAAGAAGGCTCTATTCATCACATCCACAACATTCAGAAAGTGTGATTCACACCTGAGTCCTCATTTTCCATCTGGTGTTCAGTCAAACCAACGAAATTTACCAAAATTTTGTAAGTGTCATTTGATTCTGGGTACGAAACAACCCCCGGATTCAGAGTTAAATTCTATCATTCTCGGTGTTTCAAAGTCACCCTTTTATTCCTAGTTAAGACCAGTAGTTTGGCAAGATCATCTTTTTCAGAGCGACCAAAAGGTTTTGAAGCAAATCATTCTGAGCAAAAACTGAGCTTCATGTGTATCTATACCCCACTTTTCAACTAACAAAAGTCCTTTCTAATCAAAAACATACCCTATTTCCTCTGTGATTCTTCTGTGACACATTCTCTGGCTCTCTTCTCATTGGTCCCGATGCGTGGCTGTAGTCGTTTCCCTCATTTTTCGGGTCGAAATTTCCATAGAAATCGTCTCTCTGCAAATTTTTTGAATGTAAAAATGCTTAAAACTTCAAAAACTAACCCCAGTGTTTGGTGTATATGCCGAATATGTGTAGTAGTCAGCGGTTAAGCAAGGAGCCGATGGTCTAGTCATCCTGAAATACATGAGATGGATGGAATAGATAGACAGAAAGGTAGGCAAAAAAACGAGATTGAAGGATTAAGATGTAACAATAGGATGGATGGAAAGGCGAGAGAGTTGGAGGTAGAGAGAGAATGCTAGTGATCAGAGAAAAAAAATGGGCCTTCTTCGAGTGGTCCTCGCCATCAGGGCAGTCGACCCCAATGTGTGTGTCGTCATCATACGTGGGATACTCGAATGACAATAAACGGCCGAATTGAAGGGTGGACATGACAGAGAAAAAGAAGACGAGCATTGCAAGGAGGGTTGACCTCTCCCCTCGGACACTGACCGTGGGCATCGATTTCTTCGGACCAGAGTAGGGGAGACGCAACGGGTAGAAGAAGGAGGATGACCACAAAGAGAGAGAGAAGGAGAGCAATGGCAAAACGACAATTAAATAATTGAGTTGGGGTATAGGGGGAGAAAAGGAGACAAAACGATTTATCCGGCTCAGTGGACACAACAGAGAGAACAAATAGAATGATTGAATAATGATATGTCATCAATATTTCATTGCCCACCAGTCAGTCAGTCAGTCACAATTCACGTTTTATGGACTTTAATAGAGCCAAAAGGATTTTGGAAAAAGAAAAAGATTCTCTTTGAGAAAAAAAAATTAATAATTCCAACACATTTACTATTCAGTACAACTTTTGCATTATAAATGCTTTAAGCAAGGTGAAAATGAAAATGAATTTTTGATCTCAGAGAGTCTCAAAACAACAAAATGTCAAGAAAGATACGTTGTTTACACATTTCTTGCCCCGAAGTTTTTTTTCAGGACGTCAAAAAACAGGAAATTTGCAATACCCTAAGAATTAACAGAATTTAATTATGCATTGAAAAAAAGAAAAGTTGGATGAAGTCTAGAGGAGTAAAGTCATTGAAAGTTCAGAATTCCGTCGGGTCGGGTAATTGGTTGATTTTCAAAAAAATTCAGTTTTCCCAGATTTTGGTGGTGTTTATCCTGAAGAAATTTATATCGTTTCTGAAATAAAAATGCGAATTTTTCTGTCAGAATTTTACGGAAGACGTGAAAAAAATCGATTTTGGAATTTTGAAGAAATTTCAGATCTAGGCTGAAAACCTGGTCTTTAAAATGACAAGTACAGAAAAAAAACTATAATTATATAAGGTTCATGTGAATGATACGGTAGAATTCTGATGTAATTTTAAATCCGAGCTGAGACGAACAGAGCCGAAAATTCAATGTGAGAACTCAATTTTTGCAGAATTGGTTCCAAAATGTGCCTTTTAGTATTATTTGGAGTCAAACAAATTTCGCTTAGAATTTGTAATTACAGGCTCATTCCAGTGTTTAACATGTACGTTTTTTTGCTGATTTCGTAGTACAGAGAATGATATTAGATTGATCGGAAAAAAATGGGTGCTGAAATTTTTTCGAATCTGTATATCTCGGCTGGAATTGAATATACAAAAAAGTGATCAACTAGTAAAATGGGCAAAATTTTATGATCAAAAATTTGCTAGTAAATCACTTTATGATATCACTGACTCTAGCTGAAATATGTAGATTCGCGTAGACGTTTAACGCACATTTCTTTCCGGCAAACCTAATAACATAATGAAAAATTGGGCCTGGGGGGTTTTTTCGAATCCCGGTCTAATTGGCATTTACAGAATCACAGTTTGTACATAGAGCCTCAAATCGAGGATAAGGTTCGAGTGTAACCCGAAGAATGATGTTCAAGAAATGGCAATTCAAGACATATATTTTCCACCGGGACAATTTCCATCTGATAAAAATCTCTAGAACTGAACTCCTCCCACCATGAAGAGGAACACTCGGTTTCGAAATTTGAAACTACTATAGAAGTTTACGAAATATTGAGTTTCGGCACAGAAGAAAAAGGGGAGAGAGAATATACTCCTTCCACTTGCAATTCTTCTTCTTTTCCTTTGCCTTCCATCCTTCTCATCTCTTCTTTTTCTATCAAGTGAAAGATAGCCATCTCTTCTTCTTCTTTTGTTTCTGGCCTCAAATTTAATGCGCCAAAACCAACCAAAACCACGAGTCAGAGTAGTATTACAAAGAAGATTTATTGAAGGAAATGAGGGAATTCTCGGAATGGGAATGAAAATTGAAAAATATTGAATTTGAAAAAGAATAATACAAAAAAAAGAACTTAATCAATCGGAAAAACGGCGATCCTGGATCGGGCAAGCTTCCATATTTGGCCATCAGCTGTGTAATGAACCTGGAAAATAAATTTCTCAAAATTTTTTTGTATATAGTGTGAAACTAAAGAACTAACCCTTTCTAACTCGTCATTAGAGAAATAATCCCCAGAATCAGACGATTGGAAATTTTCAATGACAAGCGTCCCATTCTCATTCATATGCTCACGACCGTCGCCAGACTTTTTGGAGTTCTAAAAGGTTTTTTTTTGTTTTTTGGGTCAAATTTTGGACGTATGGTAACTTTTAGGTTTACAACATATTAGGTTGGCCGGAAAGAAATGCGCGCTGAACTTTTTTTGGAATCTGTATATCTCGGCTAGATTAATAGATACAAAAAAGTGGTCAACTGGTAAAATGTGCAAAATTTTATGTCCAACATTTTGTTAGTTGACCACTTTTTGATATCACTCACTCTAGTTAAGATATGGAGGCTCGTGTAAACGTTTAGCGCTCATTTCTTTCCGGCCAACCTAATAGACCTCCAAAGTTCTATACTTTTAAGCGTAACATGGATCTTTCTCATGAAAAAATCATATAAAAAATAGTTACCGAAGCCATCCACACATCACAATTATCCTTCTTTTTCTCACTACTTTTTCCACATGGTTTGATTGTTTCTTCCATTCCATTCCTGACCCGCTTCCATTCTTTTACCTCTCGACCAATGTCAAGTATTAATGTCTCGCCGACCTGAATACACACTTTTTTCTAGTTGTTAATTTATTAAAAACGATACCTTTACCGGATAAACAGTCAAAGCAGAATCAACTAGATGCAAAATTAGGCATAATGGGATAAGAATCAAAAATTTTCTCATTTTGTAAGAGAAAAGTTTTTTGGAAGAACAGATAGAAAATAAGAACAGAACGGTTGGACAAGGTAGGTCAAAGAGATGGAATTAGAAAACCGAAAAAAAGAGGAGAAGAGATACGTCGGTATCATTTACGAATTTCAAAATAATAAATTAGTGAAGACACAAAAATAACTGAAAAACCGGTTTCTGGTCACGCAGATCTGCCGATCACGCAATTTTTTATTGGTTCTTTTGAATTAACGTTTTAGAGAAGGCAATTAACTCATTAAGTTGAGGAAAAAAAGGTTCATGAAAAGTGAATTTTTGTGGAGAATAGTTTATGGGGATTGTTGAGATGAGAATTTCATCGAATTATTTTGATAAGATTTATAATATGGAATTTTTGAAAGATTTTTGAAATTTCCGTTTTTTCAGCCATAATATTCATATTTTTAAAGATCAATTTCGACGTATTTTTTCAAACTGAGATTCCTTTTTTTCTATGAATTCACTCAAAAACAACTCTAAATGGCTCTCTTAAGGGCCAAGTACGTGTGGCCTAGAATCCGACAAATTAACCAAATAGGATATGAAAAAATCGAGCGTAAAGCTCACTTGTCGGATTCTAGGCCTCCAAACTGTGCGCTTGCAAGCTCCGATTTGTACAGTTCAGAGTTGTTTTCTAGTGATTTTATAGCGAAAAACCAAAATTTAAAAAAAAACCTCCCGAATAAAAATGTACCTAGTTCAACATCACTTTTTTTTTGCTATTTTTCCTTTCCACGGTCCTTGACCAGGATCTATGTAATGTTTCACATAAAACTATAACGACTATAATAAAAATTAAGTGATTGCAGAAAGCACAAACGATAAGAGAGGAGAAACCTCCACCATGACTTCTACTATTGACATTTGTGCTCTCTCAATAAAGTTTGGAGACCACATTCGTTGGCAAAGACGGTTTGTCCCCCAGATTTGATACTTGTTAATCATAAACTTCTTGTTATTATCAGATGAAGACCCGATGGAATAATCAGGTAATTTATATATTCTTGTTATTGGTATTGGCCGGTTTTGTACATACTGCATCTGATGCTGCTAACAAAGGGGTCTACAAGGTGAATTTGAGAACTTCAGGTGAAAACTGAAAATTTATATTATTTCAGGTTCTAAACACTAATAATGTTCCTTGTATTATTCTTCAAGCTGATATCTATTTATATCTCACATATACAACAAGTGATAGTGAAGTGAGTCAAATCTTTTCAGCAAATAATAGATGTATTTCATTTCTGAGAAATTTATGTCAAAATATCATTTTAAATCTAGTTTGAACCACCAAATTAGTTGATAAGCTGTTTGTTTTATCAGTTGTAAATAATCAAACTAGACTAACTTCTAGTTAATTTAATTAGCTAAACAGTTCGTACACCATGGGCAAAAATTATTGGAAATTTGATTGTATGTTTTGGGCTGAAAAAGAGAAACTCTAGAAATCTGAAAAAACCCTTGGAGTCCAAAAATGGTATAGTTGAAATTTCATAGCCGAACCACTTTTCTTACTGAAACAGTATTTTTAAACCTTCCAGTGAGGGTAAGGCCTCTTGGGATGGCCTAAATTTCGATGATTCGAATTTGCTAATTGGTGGGTTTTTGGTCTGCTTCTGAGGTTTTAAAACACTTTAAGGACTTTCTATTAGGTTGGCCGGAAAGAAATGCGCGCTGAACTTTTTTTCGAAATTGTATATCTCGGCTGGAATAAAAGATACAAAAAAGTGTCCGACTAATGAAATGTGCAAAATTTTGTAGTTAACATTTTGTTAGTCGATCACTTTTAGATATCACTTACTCTAGCTGAGATATGTAGATCCCCGTAAACGTTTAGGGCGCATTTCTTTCCGGCCGGCCTAATAAATGATTGTCAAAATTTGACTTATTGCAACTAATTTGGGTAAAAATTGATAATTCTAATAAGAAACAAGTTTTTTTTTTGAAACGAAAAGAACCAGATAGTCTTTAAGTAATTCAGAATAACGAAAAATACCAGCCATCAATCAATCTTATTAACCGCTATCGAGCCAAAAGCCTGTTTTTCTATAAAATGTGTCTTTCTTCTATGAACTATAATTCCAGAAAGATATAGTTGTGCACGTTCCGACATCTTCAACTGCCGACAAATCTGTATCAACATGCGACACTTCTATCACCACATCAGGAATGTCAGTCAACGCTCAGTTACTCAGAATCAGCCTTTATCATGTGAGTTTTTTTAGTTTCAAAAAAAATTTAGAAAACCAACTTCTCCAATTTTTAGATGGATGGCTGGACCATTGATCTTGCATTTACCAAGGATTACAGATTCAAAACCGAGGGAGAAAAAGAGTTTGCTCTTTTCCAAGTCAATGTCACTGCAAACTTCGCATCGGATCCAAAGTCATATCCAGATGCAAAATACCCAACTCAAAACTATTATCTCCATGTAGACCCAAATGATCTTTCTGATATTGGAGGCTCAATTTATGCAGACATTGGTAACTCTTATTATTGCCCAAGTGAGCAGAAATACGCTATAAATGATAATGATAAATATGGTCCAATGGCTTAGTGAGTGTCAATTCCAATAAAGGAATCAATTTTTTGTAATTATTTTCAGTATAAAATTCAAGCTGACAACGATACAAGCGTATATGGCCAGTGCTAGTTTTGGGCCAAAAACGACGTGTCCATCGGATCAGAGTAGCACAGATTTGGTGCCAATTATTGTTGGATCTGCACTGGCTGGGTTAATTGTGCTGACATTGGTTGTTTATTTGGTGAGGGAGGGTTAAAATGAGAAATTTAGCGTTTTTTTTTAAATATAAATGTTCATATTAAGTTGGCTAATTAGAAATGCGCGCTCAAGTTTTGTGCCAACCTGTGTAACACAGCCAGAGTATGAGGGAGAAAAAAGTGGTCAACTAACAAAATGTGCAAACTTTTATGACAAATATTTTGTTAGTTGACCATTTTGTGATATCTAACAGTCTAGCTGAGATATTCGATTTGGCACAAAACTTAGACGAGCATATCTTTTTAGCCAATCTAAGTGTTTTCAATAGTTTTCACAATATAATTCCGCAAAAATGCAATCATGAAAGGAAACTTTCTGATGTTCTCATGATTCGGTCGTTAAAACTGTGAAAAATTACTCTGTAAAAGCTGTTTAAACATGAAGAAATGCTGTCATTTTGGTCCTTTAAGGATTCTTTTTCTCTCTCAAACAGGACACTTTTGAATGTTCTCTCCTTTTTCATTAACTATTCAAACGCTTTTATTTCAATTTCCTTTTTTTCAGATATACCGAACATTCCTGCCAGAAGAAGTGATTAATCTGGTGAATCCGGAGTCTCATTTCGACAGCGATAGTGGTAATGGACATGAGAATGACAAAGAATCCGCACTCGAGCATTTTTAATTCATTCTTTCTATTAATTTAATAATAAATACTTTCTTTTTTCTTTTTTCTTCTTGTTTTTCTTCTCCCCGCGCATTTTATTTTCCAGAAGGCCCGCGCGCGCGCGCAAAAAACGAGATAAACAATGAGTCATCGGGTGAATGATGCAAACGCGCCCCATTGGACTCCCCCTTTACTCTTCCCTCGCAGACCTTTCCATTGCACTAAACAGTACATGCGGTGTGTGGCCCTCTCTGGGAATATGGTCCTCTGTTTATGTACATAGTGTTATCGATTTTCTCACGCAATTCTTTTTTGTTTTTGTCTTTTCCCTCTCTCTCTATCTTTCTCTCTTTCACAATTGTTTTATTCAGAACGTATTTCATTTCATCGTATTGTTTATCCATTTCTCTTTCTCTCTCTCTTTTCTCGTCCCATAAATCACTTGATTCTGTATCAATTTTCTCACTTTTCGATCGAAATAAACGCATTTTTTCCAGGTAAATCTTCCCCCCTGACGCCGCAAAATGTTGTCTGACGAGGACGTTCACACCAACTCATACGCCGGCCGGACTGGAACCGTTTTGGACCAGCGAGACATGTTTGCCGATGATTGCGACGAGATTAATCTGGGAAATGACGACACGCCACCGTCAAAACTGCGCCTTCATTCTTCGAACGACTCGGAGAACAATGCGCCGGCGGTTATCAACAGCATTGAGGATCATGACCAGTGAGTTTTTTTGTTGAACATTATGAAATTTTGGCTGAACAAAGAAGGCTAGGGGCTGCTGATAAATGCCTTCCTATTGCGGAATCAGCTGGTTATGTGACCGGAGGTGCTTGGGCTCAAACAAAACGCCGTTCCTCAGCGCATTTGAGCCGAAATGAGTGTTTTGTTCGGCTGTTTTGGATGAATATAGTTATGAAATGTGCTCTGGGAAGGTGGAAAAAAGACACTTTTAGACATGCTCATTCCATTTCAAAACACAGAAACAGCTGAATATGTGCTCTAGAGTGCTAGGGCTCACACAAAACACTGATCTTTCAATCATTTCGGGCGGAATAGAGCGTTTTATGAGCGGTTTTAAGTCGGATCACTTATGAAATAGGTCCCAGATGGTTGACTAATGACAGTTTTGGCCATTCTCATTCCATTTCTAAGCTTGGAATCAGTTGAGTAGGTACTCCGGGAGGCTTGAGCTCATACAATAGACTGTGTTTTTGGACGTTTCGAACGTTTCGTTGGGGGTTTTGAACATGCTGCTTTCAATTCTGGGGTCAAAATGAGTAACTACTCGCTGTACGTGTCTTGTTTGGGCTCGAACCCACCTATGATACTTCCATTTCAGTTTTTCTGCGCGGAATTTTGCGATTTGTAAATGATTTGGAGCAGGATCAGTCCAAATGCTCTCGACAGGTCAACTAAAAGCGTAGTCCACTTTCTAGTCCCCAAACTTCCCCCGATCCCCCAAATTTCCGACACAAATCGAAACACAATCTTCATTTCAGGTACATCAACAATCACCACGACAATCATTACGCACAAATCTCTCCGGAGCCAGTCCCATCAAACTTCAAAGTCATTATTCGAGAGTTTGAGAAGCGTGGTGACGGGATGAACGCGTACATCGTCTACAAATTGGAGACCGAAGTGAGTGGAGTGGTCGGGTACTCCAAACAGAGTTATGAGACGTGGCGCCGCTTCTCGGACTTCCTGGGCCTCCATGGCAAAATCGTGGAGAAATACTTGGCCAAAGGAATCGTCATCCCTCAGCCACCGGAGAAAAGCATCTCGGCTCTGACCAAGACGAAGGTAACAATAGTTGACTCTAAGACTCTCAATATAAGTAAATTGTATTTCAGACCAACTCTGATCCTGCCATGAGCCGTGAAGTGGGAATTCAACGTGCCCGTCAACTCGAACGCTACGTGAGCCGTCTCATCCAACATCCACGTATGAGAATGGATTGTGACGTCAGAGACTTCTTGACTATCGAAGCGGATCTTCCAAAAGCTGTCCAAACAGCTGCACTTTCAAGCTTTGGAGTCAAGAAGATCTTCAAAAACTTTCAAGTCGTCTTTTCAAAGATGGCATTTCACATGGAGGAAGGCGATCGTTGGTTCGAGCAAGTCCAATCACAAATTGATGAGCTCGACGAAGCCCTTCGCAAGCTTTACGCTGTCACTGAGACTTTGGTGGCTTCTCGCAGAGAAATGGCGACAAGTGGAGAGCAGTTGGGCAAGGTATTTATTCACTTTTCAATTGATAAATTGCTATAAACATCTTATTTTCAGGCTCTGTCCCTGCTCGCTGCTTGTGAGGAGTCAACTTCACTCTCCCGTGCTCTGTCATCTCTCACGGACGTCACCGAGAATGTGTCAACTGCCTGGGGCAAACAAGCTGATATTGACAATGCCAAATTCTCGGAGGCCATCTACGAGTACATTATGCTCATCTCCGCTCTGAAGGATGTCTTTGCTGAGAGAGTCCGCGCCTGGCAACAATGGCAGGACACCCAGCAACTTCTCGCCAGAAAGCGTGATCAGAAGACCAAGATCGACTTGTCCGCTGGTGGTAGAAACGAGAAATCGGATCAATTGAAGGCTGAGATTGAGGAGACTGTCTTAAAGATGGACCAACTCGAGCAACATTTCGGCGAGCTTAGCAAAGCGATCCGAGAGGAAGTGGCTCGATTTGACACGGACCGCAAGCACGACATGAAAAAGATGCTGATCGAGTACATGGAGAGTATGATCAGTACTCACACTGAGGTATGTTGAAGGGGAAAAAAGTGAGGCTTTCTTGATGGCACCGTTCGTTTGTGGTCCGTTTGCGCAAGTGACTTTGAGTCAAAATATCCGATTTTTTTGGGGAACATGATTTGTTTTGTTGGGGAAATTGAAACAAATTTTTCTGGAAGAAACAAACGGACGAGGTTTGGACAGAGAGTTGGCGGACCACTTGAAGACCAGCTGACCTCAGGCAAGCTAGATCAACTTAAGGGAGCTGATTGAGCTTAAGCAACTTGTTTAATAGAGCTGTCTTTTTCTTGTTTCTCAATTTCTCAATCTAACTCTATTTTCATTTCAGATGCTCCATCTCTGGGAAAAGTTTGAGCCCCAAGCCCACAACATCCAAGTCTAAGGACTCAACTAACCCAAACCACCACAAGCTACATACTCCTCAACCAAGTCAATGCCTTCCTTCTCCCTCCCGTTTGGTTCTATCTTTTTGGTTCTATCAATTTTGTTTACATATTTATTAAACCATTGTTCATATTCCCCTTATTTATTGTCATCCTTCCCCCTCCTCATCGCCCTCTCCCAGTTGCAACCCTACCTTATCTGTGATCGCGTTGAAAAATCAAAAGTTTTTGATTCATAGTCAATCAAGAGTTGTATAATTGTGTTTTCCCCCTATTGTAGACTAACATGAAAAGTAAATAAATAAGGAGATACATGTTTTATTGGAATCGAAATTGGAAAATAAAATACAAAAAAAACCTATGATTTGTTGGGGAATGTTAATGTCCAAGCGGCATATTCATTTGAAATCCATGCTTCAAAACCGTCTAATCTCTGGCTACCATATTGCAAATCGGGACTATGTGATACCCTATCAGAAGTCAATTGTGTTCCAAGAACCTGTGGTGTATATGGATATATGCTATTGTCGAAATTGGTTTGAATAACATAAGTGGAATATCTAGTATTGAGATGCCTTGATGTTGGTCCATCAATATTTGGGGAAATTCTGCAAAATTTTAGGTAAGCTGTAAAGCTATTTCGGAGGGTTTACGTCTGAGATCCGGAGACCACAATAATATAGTTTGGTCTATTTGTGTCAACTCCAAAAGTTGGCTCATTCAATATCACTGAATCAATTGCTCTGAAAGTTTGGAAAAGTTGGTTTTAGCTAATAAATAAACAAAGTTTATACCTTCTCAAATTACTGACACCTGATGACGTTGTGATTTGGAATTGGGAAATTTGATTCTTCAGGGAAACAACATCTTGCAAATCGTTCAAGCTCCACGCTGTGCTCACCTAAACTTGTCTGTTTTAAGCTTAAACTAATTCCAAAACCCACAGATTTTCCATATGTGACAACTGCAAGTTTTGTGTCATTTCCAGAAATTGAGAAGTTTCCAACATTATCCACAAAACTGTTCAAGAAGTTTCTCATATTTGGTGTGAATCCACTTCCCAAGGCATTATCTACCAGGAAGATGAAATCTGCTTTGACAACTTCTCTCACATCAAATGTTTTTGGGTATACATAACCCTTATAATCTACAATGTATGGCCTACATTTTCATAGAAAATTATATTAGGTTACCGTTATCCAAAGTAGTCATAAGATTTATAACAGGCGGCGAGTTGATTGAAAGCAGCGAAACATTGTCAACAGTTTCATAGAAACCAGTGTTAGTAAAATTTTCCACATATGGGAATATCTGGCCATTCAAGCCCAAAGCAAATACAGAAGTCAAGTTCTTCACTTGCATTGCTGTATCAGTGTCTCTTGTGAAGAAGCTATCCGCGTGAGATAGAATAATAGTATAGGTTGTAGCATCATCTCTCCATCCATTCTTTTCTGTGAGGAAGAAGAAAACTTCTTGCTCAATGGCTCCAGCCAAGTCTGCATCTGTAGAGTTTTCAGTGGCCTTAGCAAGAGTTAGCTGCTGGATTCTTTGCTTCACAACGTCATTGCTTGTGGATTCAAACAAATGGAAACCGTCCTAAAAAAAATTTTCAGATTTGGGTCATTAAAAAAGGTTTTTACATGTGGGATAGTTCTTCCGTTGTATGTTTGAATTGCAAATTGGGTAGATGCCGGACCAACTGTGAATTTGTCAGTGAAACTTTGCAGGAAAGATTTTACAATTGCAAAATCAGAGTCGCTAAGACCAGTTTCATCGAGGAGGAAAATGATATCAGCGGCAATAGACGAAGTTGGGAAGTTGACCTTGTCTTGAGCTTCTTGGTCTGTAATTAAAAGTTTGTGGGTGATTTTTTCAAACATTTTTCAAAAAGTCCACTCACTATCACTTATTTCCTGGTTCAGAGCCAAAATTTGATTTGGTGTAGAGACGGTCTTTGAGACTACACGATTAAGAAGATCATTGCTTGATGGGACTCTGAATTCCTAATATGAAACAGAGGGAATACCGAAAGAAACTTACGAAAAGATAGAATTTTGGGAAAAGACTAGTCCGCTGAAGTCGATATTTGAGCCACTGTTATAATTGACAACATATAGATCGTTTGAGCTAAGAGGCTTGTTTGAAACTCCAGTTAAGCTGAAAATCCACGATTTTGTGCTTTCAAACCTAAAAAATCTTACTTGGTAGCTCCAACAACATAAATGATATGAGTCAACGGGATAGTTGGATCCGTTGAGTTAGTTGGAATCATATTTGAAACATAAGAGATCGCATTTCCAACGTTTGCAGTCAAAGAGGAAGAAGAAACTGAGGATTTCCATGAGCTCAAGTACTGATCCACGGCCAGTTGAGACGACGTAAGTTGCAATGGGTTGATGATATTGTCCGCAAATGGCACAATACTGATTTGGGCTCTACAAAACTTTTGTTGCTCAAGGTCTATCTACTTATTTACAAATTACTTGTGTGGTCCAACAAGATAAGAAGTTACTGAATCACTGACAAATTGCACAATATTGCTATGATCATTATATGTGTTGGCAGATTGGTCAACAATATAAACGAGGTTGGCGTAGAAGTTGGCAGTAGATGGAGAACGCTTTCTAGTTGTCATTTGATATATTCTATCAGCCAAATCATAATTTGTATCAATGCCAGTGTAAGATGAGCTCCAATCAGGAACCATGAAAGCTGATTGAGCAAATGTGGAGAGTTGTGAGCTTGCCATGGTTGAAGTAAGGCCAATAGAAATTGTGCGGATTCCTTTGCGTTGGATGTTTGAGAGCTCTTGGGAGAAAGTGGCAGATGAACTGGAAAAGGCGCTTGCATTCATCAAATAAAGTTCACCAAATGAAAGCAAAAAACTCACGATCCAAGAGTGAAAAGAACCAAAAAGTTCTCATTAAGAGATCTGTATCCAGAAGTAGAATTTTCATAGATATTCTGCCTAACATCCGATAAAGCTTTGGCAATATTTCTATAGTTTTGATGAGCCCTAGAGAACAATGAGAATTTTTCATTTCTGCAGGCACTCAAATCATAGTAGTTGTTGGTCTGAAATACACCTGTCAAATGAATAATTTTTTCCAAAAAAGTTACCTCTACAAATCTGCATGAGTACTGCACAGTTTCCCCATCATAAGTGGCAAGAGTGAATCTAGATCCCTTCTCTCCAATTGAATACTTGATTGTAAGAATGTCTAAGAAAGTACGGATTTTCTCAAAGAACACATCAGTCATTGGATTGAGAGGGTCAGAAGAGGTATCAACTAAAATTGTGATATCTGGCCAGACATTTCTAGCTTTAACTACAGGAATTGGCCCTGGCAAAGTCGGGCTTGGTGGTGTTGGTGGTTGAGTTGGGGGTTGCAATGGAAGATAAGTGCATGTGTGTTGAGTCAAAGAGTTGGCAAGTTGTCTCACAGTATATTTGTTGTTGCCGTTCAACTAAAACCAATTAAAAATAAAATAAAAACCTTATGCTTGGAGTACCTGTCCAGCATTAACATTGATTTGATAATCAGCTTCTGGGATGGTGACAGTGTTGATGGTCAAAGCAGAAGTGTATCCCCCAACAAGTTGAACCATGGCGTCATGCTCTGAGATTGCATTTCCCTCGTCACTCGGGCTGTAATTTACTCGTTTTTTTTGCTTTTTTTTCTCACTAACTCAATTCTATCCGTGATCAAAATAAGGTTTTTACTGGCATAGGGTCTTCCATCTTGGAAAATTTCAATTGCTTTTTTGTAGGCTCTGAAGAATTCAAATTGAAAATATGATCCCAATAGAGGACTTACATGGACAACGTGGCAGTTAATGTAGTTTGACGGAAAACGAGAGAGTTTACCAAGCTCTGGTAGTCAGATGGGCTCAATAAGTACGTGAAGTCGGCGTGCTAAAATTCAAAAATTAGATTATTTTCCACTATGGAACCTTACAATTAGGACATCCAAATAGTAATATGAAGCAATCGCAAAATTTATTGGAGTGGAAGTCGTCAGAGCTCTAGATTGAATTTCTCCAGTGGCTCCGAGAAGGTCCGGGATAAGTTGGTTAGCGGTGAAATTGAGGATCGAGTTCCAGTTGTTTTGATCATTAGCATGAAGAAGGATAAGGGTGTCAATTGGGTCCTCACATGGTGGGTTTACTGAAAATCATCTTTCAATTAAGTTTTTCCCTTCTCACTAACCAAACTGTGGTATTCCAGGGCAATATTGATTGCTGATAAAGTTATTGATCACTGGTAAAATCGCGTCTGAGACTTGCTTAGCCACTGCAGCTCTGTTATCACTTGTCTGGAATCACTTTTGCCTCATTGAGTTCTCTCATTTCAAAAAGCTCACAGTCAAAGGAGAGTTCCCAATAATAGCATTTGCATCAATTGAATTGGATCCAGTCAGGCTATCAAGTTGATTCTTGTCAGAATATGGGCCAATAGCAACTCCTTGAACTGTGGCCATCTGTCTAACTGCTGCTGCATCTCCAGTAGGGTCTGGACAACAATTGGAGAGTTTCTCGTAGGCTCCGCGAGCAAAGAAAATGACCATGTTGTTGTTTTGAAGGTAGCCCTTGCGCAAGTTATCGGCAGTCATTGAGAATCCCCTGCAAGTTTTTGGATGTTATTTGAATCAAAATGAAAAAAGCTACAGTTGAAGATCAGAAGCAGCTCCTAATGGGAAATTAGTAGTGTTGAGCGTGTTAACAGCAAGATTTCCATCTGTGACATGGTCAAGGAGCACTGCACTCTGGCCAGATTGATTTGGAATCAAATTGTCTGGAGCAGAGAAGTAAATCAAAGAAACAGACATTTTGAATGGAGAAATCATAGACTGATAGTAGTTCAGGATATTCAACACAGCACGAGTTTCCTGAAAAAGCAAAATTAGATTTTTTTTTTCACATTGTAAAACAAACCACATCCACCAATTGAGATCCTTCCGCTTGGGAAGTTTCAATAACAAAAGTAAGGCCAGTGTAGCAATTTGAAAAGTCTTTGCATCTCAATTGATAATTTGTAGAATTCATAACATCCTGGTTGAGAATATCGGCAGGTTGATTAACACCAACATAAATTGATTGCGTATTCCCATCATAAGTTCCATATTGAATAGTGCTTTGAACATTTGCCTTGGATTGGGCGGTTTCGATGAGATCTGTGATAGAGAATAGATGGCTTTATTACCAAAAAGAAAGTTTACCAATTCCAATAATTTCCGTTTGTAGTTGAGATCTGATAGTGAGAGTAGTATTGGCAACATTAGGAATAGCATTGTTATAATCAGATCTGAATTCGAAAAAAAATTAGTTTAAACCCGAATTTGAGGCGCCTCACCCATCAGTGATATAATAGAGAAGAGATGTCACCGAGTCATCGTTGTATTGAGATTTGGATTGGATGAAGTTCAAAGCTTCTTTGAATCCACTGAAAAAAAAAAGTTATTCTGGAAAATTTTTCAAAACAAAAATTGATAATTTTCGATTCCGAGCCAAAGTGAGTCCCTTAAAAAAGCTCAGATCTCCGTTTCGGGGAAAGTTTGAACACTATATTATCGAAAAAAAAACCCTGATTTTTCAACTTTGTCAAGAGTTATCTAGTACTGAAAGGCGGAGGAGCTTAAGAACCAAAATTTTTTTCAGTTTGGATTAGTATCCATCATACGAAAAATAAAATTGATCGAATATCTTTTAATGAAAAATATGGTCACTTACACAGTAACATCAGAAGTTCCCACAGTCTGTGGTACATTATTGATAGCGTTTGTGAAAGTTTGAAGATCAGTGTACCCGGTCTGCAATTTCAAATTATTATTCAAATTTGCATTCAGAATTCAACTTACCGATTCTTGAACAATAACTCCATTGAAAACAATATAAGCGAAAGTGGTCTGGGAGTTGTATCCGGCAAGAGCTGTAGCAGAGTTTCTGGCGAATTGAATGGCGCTCTGAACAAAAAATTAATAAATTTTGGTTTTATTCCTCAAACTTACAGTATATCCATTCAAAAGCAAAGTTTGAGATTGGTCAATCAAGAACAAAACGTTTTGTTTACACGAGGCAATTGGTGGGAACAATGGGTTAACAGTGGTTCTGACTCCCGGGTTAGTGGTTGTACCAACAGTGGTTACCAATGGCAATCTGGTTGGTGGTGGTGTTGGTGGAGCAGCAGTTGGATAATATGCTCCACAAATCCATTGAGCTTGAGTTTGGAGAACAGCGGAGTTCATCAGATAATCAACATTTTCTATAGGGTAGAAGTGAGAGAAATCTGTTGCAAGTTGCTGGATAACTCCCTGTTGTGCCTGGGAAGTGGACATTAGGATGAAGCCAAGGGAGAAGTAGAATTGGGTTTTGAGGGCATTTGCAATGGGAGCTGCTGATTGGGTTTCATCGAAATCACTGAAAATAGTCTTAGTCATTTAACAGTGTTTTTCCTTAAGGCGCAACCTCACAATGTCACACATATTTCAAACTGATCCGATCGGTCTCATAATTGAAGTACTGGGTGCCTGGGGGGTACTCAACAAAAAACCGCTTAGATAATTAGGCTCCGCCCCCTTTTCGTTCTAGAACTTTCGATGGAAGTTGAAAAATTGACTTTTTTGTCTTTCGAGATAGGGACGAAATTATTTCAGAAATGAATTGCCCGGATTATTTTGAGCATTTTGCTATGATTTCAAATACCTACCTATCCGGCATTAGGTTTGGAAATCCGAGTTTTTCGAAAAATGGTCAATTTTTGACAGTTTTTCGAAGGGTCTTAGTACTTGGTTATTCTGAGATAAGTTTATTATTTTAAAGTTCATTGGTCCCTCTAACACTATGCAAAAAATCTCGAAAAAAGCCGGTCACGTGTTTTGAGAAAACCCTGGTTGAATGTATTTTTTCACCTAATTTCAACGTATCCCTATACATGACGAGAATAATCATAGTCACCGATTTCAAAATAAATTTTGTCGCATGTTGTCCTACTTATATGTGATACATTCACAAATTTCCAGCTCATCTGAATCACTTCTGGAGGCGTGGCACCACTTCGAAAAAATCACTACTGATTCCTGACGTCGAAAATTCAAACTTCTGAATTCTCACAATTTCTTATGGAATTTGTTCCCAAAAGTGCCAAAACGTCAGAAATGTTCATTTTATGAGAAAACAGAAGCCTGACATGGTAATAATAAATAAATTGCCGTAATTATTCAACCTATCACTAGCTTCCGAGGCAAATTTCAAAGTTGGTAGTAGAAACATCGTTAGTAAAAGTTTTCAATCTTATTTTTTCTCATAAAATAAACATTTCTGACGTTTTGGCACTTTTGGGAACAAATTCCATAAGAATTTGTGAGAATTCAGAAGTTTGAATTTTCGACGTCAGGAATCAGTAGTGATTTTTTCGAAGTGGTGCCACGCCTCCAGAAGTGATTCAGATGAGCTGAAAATTTGTGAATGTATCACATATAAGTAGGACAACATGCGACAAAATTTATTTTGAAATCGATGACTATGATTATTCTCGTCATGTATAGGGATACGTTGAAATTAGGTGAAAAAATACATTCAACCAGGGTTTTCTCAAAACACGTGACCGGCTTTTTTCGAGATTTTTTGCATAGTGTTAGAGGGACCGATGAACTTTAAAATAATAAACTTATCTCAGAATAACCAAGTACTAAGACCCTTCGAAAAAATCGAAAAACTGTCAAAAATTGACAATTTTTCGAAAAACTCGGATTTCCAGACCTGATGCCGGATAGGTAGGTATTTGAAATTATAGCAAAATGCTCAAAATAATCCGGGCAATTCATTTCTGAAATAATTTCGTCCCTATCTCTAAAGACAAAAAAGTCAATTTTTCAACTTCCATCGAAAGTTCTAGAACGGAAAGGGGGCGGAGCCTAATTATCTAAGCGGTTTTTTGTTGAGTACCCCCCAGGCACCCAGTACTTCAATTATGAGACCGATCGGATCAGTTTGAAATATGTGTGACATGCCTCTGTAGGCCTGAAGTCGTTTTTTCTGGACATTCACTTTTAAGAGGGGTCGGATCCCGTTTATGGATGGTAAACGTCTTTTACATTATGAAATTAGGAATTTATGAAACCCATACTGAGGACATAAGAACTCTTAAACAATTAAATTTTTCCGAAATTTGGCCGAAAAATTGGATTTTTAGAGACAAGACAAGCCCACTAAAATGACATTTTTTCTCGAAAAGTATCCTATTAGCACTGTACCGACAACATTTTTTGGCCACTTTTGATATACTAAACCGTTGAATTTTTTTGGAGTAAAACTTACAATCCATCTCCAACAACAATAATATTTCCGGCAACCCCTGGAACTGGGCGGTAATTGTTGTAGACATATCTCAGGGCGCTGTAAATTTATTCATTGTTTTTTCAGTATTTATTCCTTAGTTTTAGATTTTCCTACTCTGTTAACTGATGACCATCTGCATTTGTTGGATTGACAATTGAGGAGTTTAAGTTAGCCACAATAGTGCTCCATGCTTGTTGGCTACGGGCTCTACCCATTGGCGTTCTATAAAATAAGATGTGTGAACCTGCGCCGGATACGATTACTCACGGCTCATTGGCTCCGTAAACCACAAGTCTAAATTCCTGGCCATTCCAATCCGAATTCTGGTCCAAGTTCACCAAAGAAGCAGCGTTATTCAAGTAATTCGAAATTTTGCTCAATTTATCATCCAATGTGCCAATAATTGGAACAGAGACATCAACCAAAAAGATATTTTTCAATGGGGTTTTGGTAGCATCACAATATGCTCCGAGGTGCATTGGAACCGTTGTTCCGGTTGTAACTGGTCCAATCGTAGGGTTCCCAGATGGGTTTACAGTGACAGTTCCAGTTGGAGGGATCAATCCGGAGCATTGAGACGTTGAAGAGGCTAAAAAATGTTAGACCTAGATAAAAAATTTAGATTTTCCTCTCACTAAAAGAGTTAGTCATATATCCCAGGGAGGACAGAGCATTTGTGACGGTTGCAGTTGTGGCAGAGGTATCCGGATAGATGAGTTCGGCATAGAAATTCACTCCATTTTGGTTTTGCCTGAAAAAATTTTACAACCGTGTCAATCAAATTTATCATTGTCTACTGTTGCCTTATCAGCTGCCAATGTTAACTCACGTAAACGCATTGATATTGGTGTTAAGGGGAGCAGATCCAAACTGTCCTTTGGAGTATGCAGAGGTTATCTGAAATTCCAAAATATAGCTCCAAAATCTGGCTTAATTAACAAACATTAGTGGAAATAGCGCTGGCCAAAGTTTGAAAAGCAGTAGAACTTGGATTCTGATAATCCGGACTCCATGTAACTCCACTGGCAAGAGAAGTGGCAAATATCACTGTCGGATTCATGGCAGGGGCTGCAGGGGTGGTAGGCATGTCATAAAATGGTGCTGAAAATAAAAGTTCTGGAAAATTTTGAATTATTTTTTAGACTTACGCGGGCCACTGTTAAGTGCCACACCTAGCATTACGGATCCAACGATGAGTATTACTAGTGAGACAAAGAAAAACCCGATATTCACCCATTCTCGGAGTTTTAGACTTTTGATGAAGTCTGAAAAATTTTGGTTTTTGTAGGCTCATTGAGCACATTTAGCTTTCTGAGTTCCCATAAGACTTGCTGGGAAAACTGTATTAAAAGAGCTCTTGAGGAGTTTTTTGAAGCAATAAAAGCGTACCTCTATTAGAAGAGCTTTTTGGACAGTTTTGAGAAAATTGCAGCGAATGTCAATACTAAAAAGCTCTTTTCATAGAAGAGCTCTTACAAGTTGGCTTCAAGCTATTACAAGCAAGCATGCCCTTCTAATAAAGGCTTTACAAAATTACAATGACTTACCTACAAACCCCATCTTGAACACCTAGGAAAGTAATAGAAACTAAAAGAAGTTATCCGTCTCCTCAGAATTTATAAATAAAATACAGAACTAAATCAGTTTTTGCCGCCCTCTTTTTCCCTTCCTCCTCTCTCCCCCTCTCTCTTGTTATCTCCCCCTCAGTGGCACAGTATCAATTTGAATTAGTGTTTGTAAATGTGTGCCGTTGCATCATATCATACCCGATAAGAACTCGAAATCTACTGAAAAGAAGCAACAAACTTATGTGAATCATTTCAAGTTAGATGATGAAATTTATGACTGGGCTCCTGAATTATCGCAGAAAAAGTGGTGTACGCGGCGAGGTTTATGTTCTATGTGTGCTTAATCACAGAAACTTTGATATTTCGATTCGGGCTTTTTTCAGTGGGCTTAACTCTGTGTAGGTGATCCAAAAGTAAAATTGAAGGAATGTGGATTTATTGAGCCAATTAGTAAAATTTCAAATTGCACACACGTTCATTTTTCATTATAATCCGGAAGATTCATCAGTAATCTTTGGCTCTGTTATCGAATGAACGTCCAAACTAAAAAATACATTACCGTTCCAAAAAAAATTCCGTCCCAAAAAATATAAATTACTGTCTATTTCTAAAATATAAATTACTGTCTATTTCTAAATATAAATTACTGTCTATTTCTAAATATAAATTACTGTCTATTACTAATTATCGAAACTAGCATTTTTGCTAATTTCAACAATAGTTTCGTTTTCTTCATTTAATGAGCTTTTTTTGCAAGTAACATCTACTCATACGAATTTCAACGGTTATTGACTCATCGTTTCTAGGTGAAACAGTATGTGAATTCAAGAATTTCATGATAGATGAAGGGGAGTATTTCTGCAATCTCTAGTTTCTTTAGCTTCCTTTCCGCTTTTTTTTATTCCCTTGAGTACTCCTTTCGCAAATAAACTGTTTTTTACATTGCAAAAATTCTAATGTTTCAAGACTCAACTTTATCACTATAAAAAATATCAGAAAAATGAAATTTAGAACGGGGAATTCCAGTTTTACGGAAGCGATAAGTTCTGAAATGGTTTGTGTTGAGCCATAAAGAAGAAAGTTCTATCTGGAAGACTTTTAGTTATTGTGAAAAACAAATACTTTGTGGTTTTTGTTTAATTTCTTTGGTCAAATCATATTTTCGATGTTTTTTTTTCATGTTCGAGAGCTATTTGGAATTGATGAAAAAATCAAAATGTTCATTTAAAATAGTTTCTGTCTAGGTAAACGATGTAGGGAAGCGTTCACGAATATCCATCGAAAATTATTTTTTCGAACTTAAAAAGTAACAAAATCTGTTTCTCCATCTCAAAAATTCAGAATAGCGGCCTTTTTTTTTTGGATTTGTGGCCATTTGCACTATGATTTATATTTTTACCCGGCGCCGAATTGATATTTTTTAAAATTTATAGAAATTTTTCGGAAATTCTCTGTTTTTCCAGGTTTCTCCAATTTTCCAATGCCAAGCCAAACCTTTTCCAACCTTCTTTCACTTATTTTTTCTTTGACCTATCGCTCCTATAAATAAGACAAATTCGTACATAGGTTCCAATGACTCAACACAAATTCGCGTTAACATCATCAAATAATAAAAGTTCATTCAGGCACAATTCCTTTGGTACAAGTGTCAAATGTATTCGAAAGGCGTCGAAACTTGGGGATCCGTACTTCCGGTGTCTTGGCTCCCCAGCGACACCGAATTTTGGTGGTTACTTCTTCCTTTCCTTTTTCTCTTCTCAATAAAGTTTGGGAATGAAAGATGGCGTGAATTCCAATTCCAATTTCCCTCCAACGTCTTCTGATTCAGGAAATTTGACGGCTTCATCGTCTTCTTTTTTGAAAATGGGTAAGTGAAGAAAATTAATTTTGGTCTTTCAACTTTTAAATTTTTTTTTTTGCTCACACATTTAGTTTTTTTTTCACTTGAATTTTGGATTTGAATAAAAAATAACGTAAAAATTCGATGTCAGATTTTTAAAAAGATGAGAAAAATTTGTGGAAATGAGTTGCGGGGTGATTGTGGCCGTACTCTGTCAGTTATTCGTCGTTTTCATGTGATGAGATATGAGTGATATGAGAAACACAAGATAAACGTTTTGTCGCAAAGTTGTCACCCCCTGAGAGGGATAGCAAGCAAAATTTCACAATCACTCGAATGGATCCTCAAACCACTACACATTCCTAAATTTTTGAATATTTTGGTTTTCCCTATTGAGCGAATTTATGATTTCGTGATAAATCATGATGCCAAACCAACGGAGTAGGTGATTATTTTCGTGCTGTGTTGTGAGTGCGAGTATCAGATTTCAAGAGGAATTTTTTTCGAAACATGCTGAGTTCAGCTTTTTATTTTAATGTGATTTTATCAGAAATTTTGTTTTTGGGTAAATTGGGAGGGAAAAATGAATGAATTAGTTAACTAATTGAAAAAAGTGGATGAAGGGAATCGCTAAGTTAAGGGCCTACGAGAAATTTGGACCTGCAGCAACCAGAAAATTACGAAAAACAGCAATTTTTATAGTCCCTTAATTCCCTTTATTTTCGAATCACTAAAATGTAACTTTTTCGGTGCCCAATAATTTGAGAACTTCCTGAAAAAAGGATTAGATGAGTCAATTTCATACTTAAAAATTCAAAATTTAGAAATTTACATTTTTCAATTATTCAATAAGTTTATGACTTACTGATAAATGGAGTTAGCCAGGGTTTTTTTTTATAGATTCCAACGTGTTTTTCCAATGATAATAATCGTTTTTGATCATTTTGTTACGACTACCGGCCGGTATCTCAACGTATGGAAAAACAATAATTTTTTTCCACTGATTCACTTTGGAATCAAAACATCCCAATGAGTTTGAAGGTTTCAGTGAGAGTGTTCAGAAAAAAATCAAGTGTTCTTTATCATCAAAAATAGGCCATTCCTAGTCTTAAAACTATGAAAGAATCACTGATCAGGCCCATTTTCCCAGGTGTATTAAAATTATTAAAAGGTGAAAAAATAAACTTTTTGATAGTGTGTGAAAACGGAAAAAGAGTGTCTCGAAAAATCGAAAATTGTGCATGAAGATTATCATAATTTTTTCTGATTTATATACAAGTTCGTCATAAATCGTAAACGTATCGAAAAGTGAATTTTTTCGAAGTTTCGACTCTATGCACAATTCAAGGTCAAAGAACTCCAATATCATCTGATATATCATAAACACAATAAAATGTAAAAGATATCCTTTGTTTTTGTTATCCAAACACCTGGAACATTGCCAATCCCATCTCCTACCTCATTTTGATTTTATCGCCTTCTCCTCCTCCTTTTTGTCTACTATTTGTTCCACGCAGAACAGCTAGGCAATTTGATAGTTTTAGAGGTCCGTCCACAAGCAAACATAGACACATCCGGGGACACACCTAATTTCTGTTAATGCTCCTCCTTTGGCTTTCTCTTTTTTCTCCTTCTTCTCCCAATGTCACATTTGAATTCTTCTTCTTTAGATGCGGTGGTCCCTTTGCAATTAACAAAACAAATAAACTGTCTCTCTCTTACTTGAACATCGTTTTGTCATTTTCATTTCATTTTGTTAGGCGATTCCAGTTTTAGATTGTGGTTTGTTCCCTATAGGTAGAAAGTTCTAACTTTTGGAAATGTTTTGAGACTTTCCCCAAAATTTGATGGCGAAGGTTTGAATGGACCGGTTTATTTTGGACAAAAAACTTGAGAAACAAGTTTTCCTAGTAGGTTTTGAGCAAATTCAGATTTGGAACTCGTTCGGAAACCTAGCTAGACTATGATTTTATTATTTGAATAATCTGATTTCGTCAAGAATTAACCAACTTTTTTTTGATTATCGGCTTGAAGTTTTTATTCCTGTCTACTTCTGTGCTTCTGTCACTCAGTTTCTGGGCGTTTGAATTAATTTCAGCTGAAAAAGTTTTACATAACTTCGACCTTAAATTTTCGCATTATACCAAGAATTTTTGCATTATATCAAAAAAGACAAAATCTCTCAAAAAGTTTCTGAAACTTTTACAAACTATATGTAGGTGATAAGAGTAAATCCTGGCAAAATGTTGAGCCGTCCGATCTACTTCTAGCAAAAATTTAGTAATTTTTGAAGTTATTTTTAGTAATTTTTTTTTGGGCCTCGCCGATAGGAAATTTTGCCGGCCCGGATTTGAAAAAACTTGAAAACTCAAAAAAAAAAAACCGAAAAAAATTTTTTTCGGTGCAAAAAGTTTGGACCCCCCCCCCCCCCTTAAGAGACCAGCCGATCCGGGCCGGACCAGGCCGGTAGAAATTCCGCAGTCGGCCTGGCGCGGTCTATTACAAGTATGAAATTTACAATATTAGAGAAAGTATTTCTAACGAATTTTTAATAATTGGTGGAAATGACTGGAAATTTGATTAAACCACTATTTGGGAATTCTTACATTTTCATTCATATTGACCAAATTTTTTTTTCACGATCAAAGAAATTGTGATTTCACAGTATTCGTTTCTCGATTTCCTTCGAATTCTCAAAAATTTTCCAAAACCACCTCCCTCTTACAAAAAAAGGCAAAAGGGCAAGGCGCCCAAAAAGATAGGAAGGTGAAAAAGAGGCAAGTTATGACAAATTTCATTTGTTTGCAATATTTAGATACATCCCTTGGGGTGAATGCATCAAGCCTTCCCTACATGCCATGCCTTACATTGTTCGAGCAATGACCTCTCAGCCTCACATAACGGATGTGGGGTGGAAAAGAAGGGAAAAACGGGGGAAAGGGGGCCTTTTCTCCGTACATCATTCCGTCCCCCCTATCCTTTTTGCGCTTCTTGATTCTTGTATTTGTTTTCTCGTGTTGAACTAGGTGTTGAAAATGGTGCCTCCTGGGACACATTTTATTTTCTCTTATTCTCCAACCACTTTTTGTCTTATTGAAATCGCCCCGCTAGCCAATTTTCTAAATGAACTTGGTTTTCCTTTTTATGTTCACTCTGGCTGAGTGGTTTTAGGGAGAAATTTGAAATATTGAGACCATTTTTTGTGGTTTTTCTTTATTTTTTGTCTCTTTCTGGAGATTTTCGATAAGTTTGGGTTCGGCTTTGAAAATCTTGGAATTTTTTATTTTTTTTTAGAAATTCCAAAAAACAGAGCTCTGTGGGGTTGGAGCCTATCCTAAGATTGGCAAAGTGAATATTGAGGTTTGAGATATTTGTGATATTTGGATTATTATTTTTCGGATTTTTTGCCATTTCTGCTGGTTTTTTGTAAATAGCGTGAGAGTTCAAGACGTTGTTTCTGAGTCTGAAAATTTTCAAGAATTTTGGGTTTTTTTATTGAAATTTCGGGGTTTCGTGGGTTTTGAGACCTTCCTAATAACTCACAAATAAACCTTGGGGGTCTTCCAAATAACTAGATGTTCAAAAATTAAAAAGACCAGAACTTATTTCTTGAACATAATTCTTGATTTATGCTCAATTTGATTGAGTGGCTATAGAGAAATTTGAAATATTAGGATCAAAATTTTGGAATTTTTTTCCATCATTTCATATAAGTGTAAAAATCTTCAACCTAAAGCGTAGAATTGAAAAAAATATTTTTTTTTCATTTCGAATAATTCCATAATAATAATTTTCTGTATAACAGACTTAGTCAAAATTTTCTAAATTTCAAACTTTTATTTTAAAAACCTTATAAGAACAATGATTCCAAATCTTATTCAATGCCCAAAGTTCTTATTTACATTTGGGGTCACTCTTTGTCAAAAGGAGAGGAAGAATATGACAAAATCTGGCCCAATCTTGATGAGTTTATGTTTGGGAATTCAATTTACGCCCCGAATCCCCACCGACAATCTTTGTGATTTCACCAAAACGTGCCCTTTCTGGGTTTAGCACCAACATTTCCTAAATTTCTCCTGAATATTCCAAATATTATCGAAATGTTAAAAACAACACGTAGGTTTCTTGATCTTTGTTAATTTGAATTTTGACCTTATTTGAAATTGGAATTTCTAGTTCCCATGAATAGCAATTCTCTAGAACGTTTTTCATCTTTTCGAGCCATCTTCGAGGCTCTCAAAAACGTCTCTTTTTGGGCGACCGACGTTTGTTTAAGTTGAAACAAATTGGTTCGGAGAGTTGACCGATTCCCACAGGGTAAATTTGTGACTCTTGAGAAGAAGAAGACCTTACCCACTTTTAAAAAGCTCAAAAAATTCCTTTTTCTTTTGAATTTCCGCCTAGCTAATACCCAATAAAATGGAATCTAGTTAGTTTTTATAATTTTTCCTTATAATTTATTTTTCCAAATTTCAGAATTAGGTAGCGGTGGCGGTGTGGCAAGTGGTGTGGCGTGTATTGTAACACCCACTCTTGCACCGACGACTGTCAAAATGCAGGAGGCGGCCAGGAGGGCTTCGCTGAGGAAAGAGCACACGCCTACAAACGAGAAATTTGGAGAGCTGTCAAAACAGGTAAAACAAACAATAACACATCACACCCAAAAATGGTTCCCATAATTAGAAATTCGATTCTTCTAAATACACAGAGAGGGTGTAGTTTTTGCCTTTGCACATGTCACATTTTGTCTAAAGTTATTCAAATGTTTCAGGACTCACTTGGAGAACGTGCGTCCTCAAAGCTTACACTTGATGATGAGCTCTATGATATTCTATATGCATTTGGGTGAGTAAGAACTTTAAAAAAACGTTGAGATGGTACACCTTCAGTTTTTGGTGACCTCAAGGGGGTGAAAATAACTTGTGAAATCAATTAGATTTATGTGTTTTCGATTCTTATTTTATCAAGTTTATACCTTATCCCTTTGATTTCGGTCCTCATCGCTCCATTTTTTAAGTTTTAATATCCGATTTTGAGCCATTCTATTTAAGTTATTTAAGACTTCACCTTCTCAACTTCAAAATTAATCTATTTTTTCAATTATTATTTTCTTAGTTCTACCTCTCATAACTTCTCCGTTCTAGATCTTATCCCTCTAATTTTCAATCTTACCTCATTAATTTTATATCTTGTTTTTTCAAATTCAGTGCTTTACTCTTGATTTTTAACTTTGTCGGTTCAATTCTCAAAGTATATCCCACCAGTCAACTTTACTTTGCTAATTTTTCACATGAACCTACTATCTGGAACCAAACTACTTTAACTTTTGAAGTTTTTCCTTTCTGAAGCATGCAAATGAGAAAATTCACAAGAATGCTCAAAATAGCGTTGGCTAATTGTTTTTGAAACGAATTTTTACTCTATATCACAACAAAAAAAAAAGATTTTTCCAATTCCACAAAGATTTTTCTAGTTCTGAAAAATTTTTCTAGCGCGGAGTCTAATAACCTATACAATTTTCAGTTAGAACCACCCCAGGTACCTCAAATTAAAACTAACTGACCAATTTATTAGGTTTGACCGAAATGTTACGTGCCTGCAGGTCTGGTAGACACTATGATTTTTGTGAGAAAAAAAAATTCGTAAATCACAACGTAAACTTTGAAGTTTTTATCTGGGCTGGGTGTTTCACACTGTTTTTTGGTACACAATAACATCAAAACTTGCACCAACAGCGCATTTTTTCTAGCTCGCCCCTTAACTGGTGACAAAAACCCAAAAAAGGATGTACCCTTTCGCCTTTTATTCATCTTTGAAAAAATCCCCCTCTATATGCTCCCTCGGGGAGTGTTTGAACAAAGAAGAATCATTCTATTCTATTGGAACACGCAACCCAAACGCTTCTAAACAAAATATATTCCTCGTTCTTCTAATAGATTTCGGAAAAAAAAAGATTTTCAAAAAAAAAGAAGAAGCAAAGACAACCTACTGTTCTCATTTGCCGGCTGGGGGCTCCCGCCATCTTATCACCCTCGAATCATCCTTTCAATTCGTTTTTCCCAGAGACCAGCGGCTTTCCCATTCATTTCTTCAGGCGGGAGACATTTATTATTGAGTTGTCAGAGGTGTATGAGCCCAAGGACCCGGGACGCGAAGAGCCCCCGGGAAGCGAAGAGAGCATCCAGTGTAGTAGACAAAACGCACTTTTTTTTTGCGATTCTCTACACATTTTTAACTATGTTATGATTATCCACGTTTTTGTTCACTATGAACGGAATGGAAATACTACCTGAAGGGTTGCGGAGCAATCCTCTCGTTCAACGACGAGCATCCGTTTTTCATGATTTGATAACTGTTTTTCGAAAGAATACTGCTCATAAACTAGTTACTCATAACACTTTTGATCTCTCTTCACCTTTTATTCCATGGACTACAAACCCTCAACCGTAAGTTTTCATCTGGTTTTTTTTCTTCAGAATCTTCAAAAGTAAAAGAGGTTTTAGGCTCAAAATACGAAATTTTCCCAAGTTGAAATGATATTTTGTGGGTAGAGACTTACAACTGAGGCGTTCCCAAAAATCATACCCCCCCCCCAATTTCCTGCGACGTCACCCTTGAGTCCGAACGTCGATTTTTTTAGTTTCGGGATAACTTCCTAAAACTTTTGGGGGAATCATCTAGAGAGTTTTAAGGGATCATTTGTGGTTTTTGCAAACTATTTTTAGCCCAATATTTATTAAATTTCCGTAAGTTTTTTCCAAAGTCATATTAGAGACCCCACCCGTAAGCTTATATTTAGTTTATCACTTTAAAAAAGACCTTGGCCTAAAAAAGTAAAATTCTTCCACTCTGAATGACAATTTGTGGGCATAGATATAGGTTGTGTTTGAAAAAAAAACGAAAAATAAAGTCCCTGTGACGTCATCCCCCAAGTTGAAAAAGGATCCAAATAATTTTTGAACTCGAGATCACTTTTTGAGATATTTTGGGGTCTCTTTCTCAAAAGTCCGTACTGAAAAAAAAACAACTGAAAAAAATCGAATATTCTCTATCACTTCCCTACTTATTATCACTTCCCTACTCTTCGATTAGTTGAAAAACACAAAAATTATTTCCTAAACTTCAAAGTTCTCATACTTTAGTATCACAAAATCATTTTTTGATTCCTCCTCCCTTCTCCTCCTCCCCTCTTTTCAATTTGCCTGCCACAATCAACGAAATCTTTCCGCAACGCCGAATCAATAAGTGATAAATCTTCTGGTCTCCTATCATTACACAACGTAATGTTGCATCACATCAAAAGCCTCATGGGCTTTTTTACGTAGGCACTCTCATCTCATAAAACGTCAAAAATGCCGCCCGAAGACATGAAATGACGTTTTTTTTTAAAGGCTTACTTGGAAGGGGGGAAGAGCAGAAAAGTTGGAGCAAGGGGGGGGGGGCTGAAAGAAGGCTGAAAAATTCAAATTGATAATTTTCCAGAGAAACCGATGCATTTATCAACAAAGGCGAAAAACAACGAGAAACTGATGAAGATGGTAATCCTCTCACAAGACAGGCCCTTTTGGAAAGAATCCGGCAGAAGAAAGAGGTGATAGGCAAACTTCGGTGTCAGCCATGGAGTATGACTAGGAAACGACGGACTTTGAAGTGAGCTTAAGCTTAATCTTGTCTCAGTTATTCAAATTATTCCAGACTTGCTCAAAAATATCTGGAGCAACATGAATCGAAAGTTTCAAGAAGTCACTTGTATATGGAAGAAATGAGGAAGAGAGCGAGACTGATGAAGCGAAGTTTTTCGAATTTCAAAACGTATTTGATACCATGGGAGTCGAAAATTAAGCGGATAGAAAGTCACTTTGGATCTGTTGTCTCCTCTTATTTCACATTTCTACGATGGATTGTTTTTGTTAACATTATGATCACTTTGATAGCTGTTGTTTTTGTTGTTCTACCGGAAGTAAGTTTGACTTTTAGATTTTGACAATTTACTAGTGTTTACATCGTAGACTAAGTTTGACAATGTTACAACAAAAAAGAGCCATATGAAAGAAACAATAATTCTGAAATTTAGACATCACCCAATACAAAGTTTTTCTAGAGACAGGAATTTTCGAAGTTCTAGAGGTTTTTGTTAAGTTTTATCGAAAAAAGAACATTTGAAAAAAGTATAAACTGTTTTCGATAGTTTTCGTAGGAAAATTTCGCAAATTTTTTGGGACTTCTAGTGGTACCAAAACAGCGTTTTCTGAAAATTTTCGACCTTTTTCAAACCGTCTAGTATTGTATTTACACGAACTTTTTCGCATCACCAACTACTCAAAACGGAGATTCTTTACTGATATATCCAAAATCTAGTATATAAAAATCAAAATTGTAATTTTCTCTTTTTTTTTTAACTCCCAAAAACAACCTTTATTAATGCCCGTTTTTCAGACTCTCGCCGATTCTGTTGCCAATGAGGGACGTTACAATCGAACCAAAACAAGAAAGCAAATTCCAATGAACGAAAAAGTGCACGCGGATGAGCTTGCTGTGGTTTGGCATTATGATGTAAGCCATATCCTCAATTTTTGAATGAGTTTCTTAATGAAACTTTTCAGGGTTACTTACGATACTCAGCATTATTCTATGGATACTATTCGGACGACCCATTTCTAGGAAACAAGATAAAATATGCTCTGCCCCTTGCTTACTTCATGGTCACTCTAACAATATTTGCTTATAGTTTTTTTGCGATTCTCAGGAAGTGAGTTTTTTTTGGTTTCTACCATTCCACATTCGCTTTCTTCAGAATGGCTGCCAATGCTCGAATGTCGAAACTATCTGGAAGTAAAGCTGAACAATATATTTTCAACTGGAAACTTTTCACTGGATGGGATTATACAATTGGAAATTCGGAAACTGCAAGCAATACGGTGATGGCTGTGGTGATAAAGCTGAGGGTGAGTTGTGAGGCTTTAAGAGGAATTTTGTGAGAAGTTTGGCTTAAAAATCTAGATAAAAATCTATATTTCGCCTCCGCCCCCTTTTTCAGAAAGTCCTTTCAGTCCTTTCAAATACAGAATTTTTTTCTGAAAAACAAATTCATATCACTTTTTTGAACACTTTCTTAGACTTTAGCACTTATTTTTGTACTCAAATATCCAATTTTTTTTCGAAAGAGAGCTTTTTCGCCAATTTTTGCGAATGTTTTCGGTCACTATACTTGTACTGTAAAACCTAACTCACTTATTCCTATCACCATTGTGTCGCTAACCTTTTCCTGATTCATGCTTTTTCTCAAAAAATTAACTCTATTTATCATTTAGGAATCAATAGCTGATATCAAAAAGGATTCACATGGAAAATTCCGACTTCTTCAATTCACCTTAAGGTACCCCTCCCCTCTCTATTCCAAATTTCCCACATAATGAATTTCAGAGTTTTTGCGAACATTGTAATTTGTGCGATGCTTGGCTTTTCAATCTATTGCATTATTTTTGCGGTGCAAAAATCGCAAGTTCAAGATGATGGGAATCTATTCACGAAAAATCAAGTTCCATCTGTTGTCTCGACAATTACACACGTGTTTCCCATGATTTTCGATTTGATTGGCAGAATGGAGAACTATCATCCGAGGACTGCATTGAGAGCTCATTTGGGAAGGTTAGAAGTTGATAATTGAATTTGGAAAATTGAGAGAAATGTTATTTAGGGTGTTGATTCTGTACACTGTGAATTACATAACCTTGATTTTTGCATTGTTCGAGAAGATGACCGCGTTAAGAGACCGTGTGAATTCAACATCCACTTCCACTAATCATCGTTTCAAACGTCAGCAAGGAGGATGGAACCCGGTATGTAAACTGTGTTGTTTTTTGATCAGAATTATACTTAGGTAGTTTATTTGATGCTGAATCTGAACAATATGATTCCAAAAACAAACACAGAAGTTGTTATTGATCACGGGTTTTTATTGTTTATATATTTGAAAATGGTTGGATCTTGCTTTCTGGCAAAACTCTCCTAGGGGCAATTCCTGGCCATATTTCCACCATTTTTCATTGAATTCAACTTATTGAAACGTGAAAAGTGTTTCGTCTTCTTGTGGCTCAAGGTACAACCCCGTAAGATAATTCGGATGGTTTGGCACCAAAAAAACAAAGATAACTCGAGCAAAAGTAGTGTTTCATCATGTGTTAAAATTATTTCCGCCTCAAAATTTCAGGGTGAATATTAGGCCAAATTAATGAGTGATCATAATCACAACTATGTAAAAAATTACATGCGAAATTCTATACCAAAAACAATATGAGAAAGAGGAAGTGTGAAAATTATTTTTCACGCAAATAATTCCCGACATTTTCGAATATTTTATGGGTTTTATATCATAATGTTCATTTTCCATCATTCAGAAATCGGGTGCAACTTTGTTTACGGAAAACACAAAAAATGAAAGCTTCTTGGTTTTCATCACGCGAAAAATTATTTTGAAATCCCCTCTCTCTTATACTAAAAATGCCCAAAAACGCTCAATTATTCACTTTTTCAGAACATCCAACGCCCTCCCCCATATGCCAGTCAAGCTGAGGTCAGACAAATGAGTGAATTCTTAAGTGCCAACACTCGACGTTTCCAAACAATCACCCAACGAACAACCCGATCCATTACAACGCCTTTTACTGTGAGTAATCCTTCTTATTTTCACACTTTTTTTTCTTTTTACCTACAGGTCGCTCCCCAATACGGCCCTTTCAATGTGAACAATCCCAATGCTGTTTTCCACAATGGAACTCATTCCACCAGTTTTGAATCTCAAATATTAGGGCCAAAAGTGCTTCCAATATTTACCCCACCGCCGAGAAAATATCAAAACTATAGTCCTGGAAACGTTGGACAGCAATTTGGTGGTCCTGACTTTCCCAAAAATCAGGTCTATACCAAGTCAACTCCATTGCCACGTGTTAGAACGAAACCTCCGTGGGTCTACACCACCACACAACCACCGTTAGTTCAAAAACGACCAGAAAGCTCAAGGACAACTTCTTCCGCGAAAACAGCAAGTGATAGTAAACTCGGAGATGATGCGTTACTTTCTAATGAAACGATTAGAATGAATGAAGCGGCTCTTCGGAGAAATCAAGATGGGCATAATAATGATATTTGTTGGGAGACTATTATTGGTCAGGAAATTGTGAAATTGGTGACTATGGACCTGATTTTCACTATTCTCTCTATTCTTGTCATTGATTTTCTCCGAGGATTATGGATCAAATATTGCTCTTCCTGGTGGTGTTGGGACATTGAAACAACGTTTCCAGAATATGGAGAATTCAAAGTTGCTGAGAATGTGCTTCATATTATCAATAATCAAGGAATGATTTGGCTTGGATTGTTTTTTGCACCGTTGTTGCCTGCAATTAACAATATCAAGTTGATTATATTAATGTACATTCGAGGATGGGCAGTTATGACTTGCAATGTTCCAGCAAGGGAGATTTTTAGAGCAAGCAGGTAGGAGCGGTTTTGAAGGATTTTGTTTACAGATTCCAGCAAGAAATAGCTCAAAAATAACTCTAAATAGTAATAAACAGGCGGTCGAAAATAGCCTGGGTTACAGTTGGATGGCTCATCATCCGCTGGAATACTATAAGACAAGTTGACAATTCATGAAGCAACTAATAGCTGTTTATTTTGTCATTTGCCCAAAAGGTCATAAAAATCGCACTTCGAACAAAAAACGCATATGTAGTTTGTTACCTTATCGGATCCTAAGCCACCAAACTCCAGATTATCAAGATGTATCCGAAACTAGTTTAAAATTAATTCTGTACTTTTTACAACTAATTTTAGGCACATTTATAGTCGAAACTAGTTTAAAATTCCCATCTATTAAAAAACATTACAGATCAAGCAACTTCTATCTTGGAATTCTCCTTATCTGGCTTCTCCTTTGTACTCTTCCAGTTGGCTTTGTGATTGCCTCAATGAGTCCATCCAGATCTTGTGGACCTTTTGCGTAAGCTTCATCCATAAGATTTTTTTATATAAATGTTCCGTATTCAGACGCTATGAGCATTTCTACACTGTGGTCACCCGAGAAATTGAAAAGAGAGTTGATCAAACGGTGCTCTCCTACATTCGACATATTGCCTCACCTGGAGTTGTTATTCCAATTATTTTGTTTTTGATTCTTATAATTTATTTCTTGTTCTCATTGGTTCGTGGTCTTCGGGAAGCAAATACAGATCTTCAGGCTCAACTTGTTCATGTAAGCTTCTTTTTTTTTGGAAATGTTCCTCACTTTGGTTGTTTCAGGAAAGAACTGAAGAGAAAAAGAAGATTTTCGAATTGGCCGGTGGTAAAAAGAACAAATTTGATAAGGATCGGGATAAGAAGCGATCCAATGATTATATTCCACTAATTGAACAACGCAGAAGAGAGCCATGGAGACAATATCATGAAGCTGAAGCAGAGAATGCGTTGGCGTCGGATTCATCTGAAGAAAGTGATTTGGGCGAGGATGAAGAAGACGAGCGTCAACCATTAGCTGCATATCCATTGAGAGCAGTTGAGACCCCACCGGAAACTCTTCAAGTCACTGCATTCCATCCTTCTCTGGGGTATGAACTTTTCAACTTTAAGGAAAATTAATTAATATTCAATTATTCAGATCTCTAATTGAAAACCGAGAGATGGAAGATGAAGAAAGTGCAAGTGGAGAGTTGCTCCCAATGATTCACAAGTCGGTTTCGTTCCAAGGTAAATGACAAAAAATGAAGAAAAAATGAATAATAAACGAGTTCAGGTCCTTCTAACATGCTAATGCGGCAAAGTATCTCGACAGAGAGTTGCAGTCAGATATCAAGAAGTGCTATTCAGGTGGCAACTCCTGAAGAAATAAGGTTGGTTTTTTTGTGTGTTGTGTGTGATTGTAATGTGTTGAGTGTTTTAAAACCGGATGTGAAATTATGATGAAAACGGTATTGAAGTTTTTTTTTTAACACTGTAAATTTTACGAAAATTCCGTATACTTTGAAGTTAATATTAACATTTGGTAATATTGAAAAAAATTGATACATAGCATCCGATGAGCTTATGACCTATATTGATTTTGATTGGATTTGGTCAAAATAACAAATGTTTTGGATATAATCACAAACGTTCGAAATTGATGGAGAATTATATAAAAATTTCTTGAAAAAAGGGTGTACATTTATTTTCTTGAAATTTTGAAACAATCCAAATTTTGAATGTTAATTTGGAAACATGAATTCTGAAAGTGTAAAAAAAGATGCGAAAAAGAACTTTTAACTCACTTAACGGTACAAAAAATTAAATTCGGATGATGTATAAATTTCAAATTTGAGCCCACAATTGATTTTGCCTTAAAAATGAAACTCATTTCGACTAAAGCTCCAAAATCGAAAGTAATTTCCCAACACTTCTACTAAATTCATTCGATAACTATTCCACGCAAAATACTCCACCTTTTTTGTTCCACTTTTTCATATCAAAAAAGCAACAAACGTTAATTGAAAATATTTTTGCATGGCATGAGGGTTTGTTTTTCTAATTTTACAGAGCACTGCTCCGGCCTTATCTTGAGGCCAAGTATGGTGTGCCGTATCAGCATGGAATGAAATCTTTTCCCATTGATGTGCATACTCCACCAAGTAACAATACACCGTCGAGAAGATCATCAAAGTACAACTCGTTTGTATCATTGTATGAGCACACTCGGGATGATCACAAGTTGGTTCAGTTTTCAATACTTTTTGGTTTTTTCTTTGTTTTTTTTTTTTGATTTTTTTTGCTGTTCAGTTTTTTTGGTTTCACTGTTAGTCTGTAGCCTCAAAAGTAAAAACACTGAAAAAATATATTTTTGTTCAGAAATTTCGTGGCTTCTACCATCAAAGAAACCGATGAAGAGCCTGCAAAAATTGATCCAAAAAAACCAACAACTTCCAAGGATGTTGCTCCAGACTTTATGCCATGGCCTTCCGCAGATGAGGTATGCCTAACTCAAGATTTTCATACAAATAAATTCTTCCAGGCAAAAGCCCTTCGTGAAAAAATGAAGCTTAAAGCCCCTCTAATGCTCACAAGAACCACAGTTGAGGAGAAACAAAAAGGTGGAGGGGGTGCTTCAGGTAAACCCGAAGGAGACTTCAGACCACCTGTTCCAATTCATAGGAAATATAATATCCAGGTATTACTCACCTGACTCAAAAAGAAAAAATGAGAAAATGAAACAATTTTTTCAGGCCACCGAAGAAGAAAAAGAGGAAGAAACTGATTCCGTGCCAGAATCTTCTAAGAAAAGATTCAGAATCTCGGTGTCACCTACGAAAACTGTGCTCCCAGCTTCCACGAGCAGGTTAGCTTTTTCATTGATATCAGTGATAACAATTATATTCCAGAGCACAACACAAGATAGTATCCCAGGCTTCATCTAGTAGCTCAATTCCACACGGACGTGGGGTACCGCCTCAAAACAAGAAGACGTCGCTTGTTTTGTCGCCGCGGGCACCACGTGTTCAGTTTGACGAGGATGATTCTCCAAGACAAATTGATTGATTTTTTCTGTTTTTTTTATATAATCAGATTATAGAAATATTATTTTCATGTTCCCACCCGATTCATTCCATCGAAGAACCCTTAAACCCAAATTTTCACCGCTTTTTTTTTGAATGATCTCCTGAAATTTGTTTAATTTAAATTTGTCAGTTAATCCTTCCCCGACGATCTTTGTGTATTTCTGAACTTTCCTGTTTTCAATCATTTCGGTTTGTTCATATCACTCCGATAAAACTTTTTGCTTTTTAATCAGTGGGCGGAGTCAGATCAAAAACTATTTTTTTTTTGATGAGGGAACTTATTTCTATGCAAAATGTAACTGAAAAACTTTGAAAAAAGTGCTCGAACATGTCAAATAATTAATCCAAAAATTAATCCGGTCTAGGCTCAAAGAACCAAATTTTTTCAGATTACTTTCCTAAAAAAATGTGAACACAAAATGAAAAAACAAAAAACTTCAAGGAAAAAAAGGAACATTTATAGCCTATATAGCATAGCCCATAATCGTTTTTTGCTCAACGATTTTGGAATTTTTCGGGCATTTCGATGTTCTCAAAAGACAAAGACTTGGGGGAAAAAAAAGGGAGAGAAAGGCGGAGTTAACTAGAGGCTTTTTGCTCCGCCCCAGCTGTTGGGGACGAAGGGATGCACACGAGAAGAAGAAGAGGGCTCTCTCCCTCTCAACTAGGCCCCTCCCGAATCATTGAGGAAAAAGAGACTTTCTCCTCAATGTACTCTTCAATTTTTGTTCAGTTATTCTATTCTCTTTTTTTTTGTTCAATTTTGAACTTTTATTTGAATTTTATATAAACTTCACCTATTTCTGTTTCAGTGAATTGAGTAAAACTGACGCGACTTCCTCGAATACCATCAGCGCAAAGCTGTTCGAGATAGCCGAATGATCCGGTTATTCGTCTTGATTTAATGCTGCAGCCGAGGCCTCATTTGATATCCAAGCTGCTCATTTTGTTGTTAATTGCACCTTTTGTATGCGGATATTCAGATTACAGGTGGGTCGGTTTTTTTTTAGCAAGGGGGGGGGGTAGGCTGCTATGTGTTTTGCTGTTCCGGACGTGATTTAATCCAGGTTTTTTCAATTCTAATCCAAGTAAAATTTCAGCACTACTACAAAATACTGCTATAGCTGCATGTCAGAAGACTTCTTGCTGCACTGGCCCTATCTCGATGAGGTTTGTATCTTCCTGACGAAAATCACCGGATCTATCAGAGGTCCTATTGCCCATACGTTAGCTTTTGATAATGGGTTTTGTGTGTGCCTCGAGACAACCTGTCAGCCATTCATTATATCACTTTTATGTGATTCTGCTTTGTTCCAAACACACACACATACCTTTTGACTCAACACTTCTTCTCACGAGGCCCTGGGATTAATATATCTCTTTGGAGAGCGAAAAGAACACAACTGTCATGAGAAGGGGGAGGGGAAGGTGTTGAATTTCTGTTTGGTTGTGGGTATCGTGCTAAATCGAGAGGGGTTCTAGACTCTCTCCCTCTGAAACGTATTAATTTTCACTAGAGCCTCTCCTTCGTCTTCTTTTCCATCTTCAAAATCCACTCGACGCCGCTATACCTTTCTGTAACTTCTCCTCTAGAATTTCAAAAAACTCGCAGAAAGGAAAATCACAAAACCAAAACTGAATCAAATTTGCATAATTTAACAAAGTGTGTGAAAAAACGCGAAAAACGAAAAACGCGCGGAAAACATGAAAAAAAAAGTTTGTCACATTTTTCGGGTTAACCAACAACGATTTTTTTTCTCCTTCGCTGGTGAAGAGCCAAAAGGAGAAGAGGAGCCCAAAACATTTTTGAAAAAGGGTCATGATATATCTTCAGGCTCCTATGAGACCATGAAAAAGAGGGCAAAGGGGGGAAGAGGGGGGAAAGATTTCTGTGTGAAGAGGCCAAAATGCACAATGTCAAAACCAAAACTTGGCGACGACGGCATCCCAGAGCCCAATCCCTTAGAGACCATCGGCATATATCAGAGAAGACAGCCCGATGTCGTCGACGAAAAGCTATCGGTGGCGACGACGAGACCCCAAGCCCCACACACACACACATACACTGGGAAGTTTGTAATTCCCTCTTGCAACCCTCAAAAAATAGGATGAAGAGGAGAGGGGAAGCATGAAGAGGAGGAGACGATTGAATGGACAGAGTTTAGAGGGCTAAAAGGGGGTAACGACTTGGATTAGGGGATTTCAACAAGTTAGATTGATAAACGTCAGAAAAATTGAATTTGAGAAGCGAAGAATACATATGGACACTGCTAATAAATGCCAAATATCAAAAAGGGACCCTCAATTTCGATAAGTTTGTGACCTTAACTAGGGGTCCCCATTCAAAATCCAAATAGTTAATGAAAAACGTTCTTTTTTTTAATTTGAAGTATAAAATAACCCACAGGTCCAAATGTCATCATGGTACCACTTTCCCCAATTAGAATCCATCAAAAATACCCATTTTTCGTCGTCCCATGATGATCGGACCGTTCAATTTTAGACCCCAACAAAGCGGACAAAAGTATAACAAATCTGGAAACTTCGCTTGATTTCATATACAAAATTACCGTCAACCCCTGAGTTTGATTGCCCTATCTCTCTCGTAACTGAAATAGCATCTAACAATTGGTTCCCAATCGACCCTTAGGTGTAGAACCTCTGATAGTTTCTGGTTTTTAGCAAAAGCCAGAAACTTTATCAGAGATCTATAAATATTTCTTAATTCTAAATTCAAATTATATCGCGGACCCAATTTTAGTCGTCCCAACACTTTCCGTATTGAAATAGCAAATGAAAATCTCACTCCACTTGTTCTGTAAGGTGACGATCTTTAAGTTTACGGTATTTGGGAAAAACTGCAAGCTTCAAGAAAAATCTAACAAGGGAGGTTCGTGAGGACACGGATCAAGACCTTTCTGAAAATTGTACCATTCGGTACTTTCGACCACGCTGATTTCATTTCTGAAGTCGAAACCAGCTAAATGTCGGTTTGAGCTGGTGCTCCGGCTCACAGAAGTGGCGAGCAGTGTTAAAGTGACTCCTATATTTTTGACAATAGCACTTTTCGAAGCAATCCGATTGGTCTGAAAACTTTTCTGGGCACTTCTGGATGTCCCTGGAATAAGTCCTGATGATTTTCGAAAAATTTATCTGAAAATACCAAAATTTTCACTTTGGGTTTTCAACGGTCAGAATGCGTCGAAAAAACTTCAGAATCAGAAGAAAAATTATTTTTCAAAAATCATCAGGACGTAGTCCAGGGACATCCAGAAGTGCCCAGAGAAGTTTTCAGACCAATCGGATTGCTTCGAAAAGTGCTATTGTCAAAAATATAGGAATCACTTTAACACTGCTCACCACTTCTGTGAGCCGGAGTACCAGCTCAGACCGGCATTTAGCTGGTTTCGACTTCAGAAATGAAATCAGCGTGGTCGAAAGTACCGAATGGTACAATTTTCAGAAAGGTCTTGATCCGTGTCCTCACGAACCTCCCTTGTAAAATTATTGCTCGATTCCAATTTCGAAGTGATCCTCTAGCTCCAAATTGCATCGTCCCACCGCTTTTCGTGCAAAAATTGCACCAAAAATTGTCATTTTGTCCCGTTTCACAACTCACAGGACCCCTGACATCCGCGTCAGAACATCAAGACTTTTTCCAAACGTTCAATCCTCAAATAACTTATATTTATCATTTCCAGGTGTACTATCGCCCGATCAACTTCACCGACCACTGCTTCAAAATCCCACCATCGGTTTGTCCTTTCCCTTTTTCTTTTCCTTTTCCCATTCAACTGTCAACGTTGCCAATCCCCCATTTCCAGGCAAACATCGGCACAATGCCTTGCAGTCACTCAATGTGTGTAACTGTGATAGAGCCACGAATTCTAGCAGGTATTTTCCCTTTCAAAAACTATCAATCATCAATAACAACAGCTCAAGGTGTATCCTATCCGTCAAACCGTTGAGAAAAAAAATGGGGAGGGGGGAAGGAGGCAGATGGGGGATGGGGAAGAGAGGACGCAAAAAGTGCGGTAAATGAGAAAGGTGTCTCATTGAAAATGATGGATCTGTTACAATGTTCCACTTATCGAGGGCCCATTTTATATATATTGATGATTATAAATGTTTCTAACTTTTGGAACCTTGCCAAGGCAGGGGGGGGGGGGGAAGCTTTTGACCTCAATGCACTCATGTATAAAAATGTATATTTTGTTTCTCACGTCAATTGTCACTTGTTCACTTATTCTGAGTCACACACCACATCTTCTTCTTCTTCTTCTTCTCCCCCAATTATCTAATCTAATCCTCTTCCTTTTCGTGTACAAGAAAGAGGGGGAAAAGGAAAAAGATTTCATGGAATAAAATATTCCCTCCCCTTTTTCTGCTGCCAAGATTAGTTGTGCACAGCAGAAGCAGCACAGCTCTAACTAAGCGACATCGAATTCAAAATCATTGTTCTCTTTTTTTTTGTTAGGGAGAGTTTACAATTAGTTTAGATTTCTGCTGATCATAGAAATCGCCTCAGGGGGGTAGAGGGGAACAGATAGAAAAACAGGGTGTAACAAACAACACCCTTTTGGGAGGATAGACATGGGGGAAGTGAGGAGAGAGGAACGATGGCATCTGTTAACCTAATTAGGACCTGATTGGAATTGAGTTATAGAGAGAATCTCGGAATAGGAAAAACAGGGTGAAGGAAATGATTGGGAATGTTTGGAGACGCAGGGAACACTCAAAAAACTAGTAAAGTATCAATTCAGAAAAAAACAATTGCAGAAAAGTTACAATTTTTTATATTATGTTCGGAATCGATGTGAAATTAATTAAAATCAGTTTTTATAAGCAAAATTTGAAATAATGTACAATAACGATGATATCACAGAGCAGTAAAAAAGCGAAATTTTGGGATAATCATAAATAAAAGATATTTTCGAAATTATAAGTTTTGTTTGGATTTTGTGAAAAATAGACAGAAAGGAGTGTAACTTTTCTAAATTATGAAACAAAATCACATTGGAAGCTATGGAGCTGTTATAGATTCATTGTACCAAAAATCTGTATTTGAGGTCCTGACCCAAAACGGAAATTCTGCAAAAGTGATAATTCTTCAAAATAGCTCGAAATTATCCTAAAAATCCTGACCTATCAAAATGAACCCATGTGAAGCTTTGGAACTCCAAAATCAAGAATGACCCAGATCATCATAGTACACTTCCTAAACAGGACCAATTTTCACATATTTTTGCGACTAGAAAAAAAGTACCCAAGATTTATGTTGTATTCGGATTAAATTTTCAGTTTTAGGTTTTGCATCAAATTTCTCAGATTCTAAATTTATTAACCTCAATCTATCCCAGTTTCCTGTCTGTTTCCTAAGCCCTTGTACTTTTAGACAGCTCTTTTCCAATGAAAGGCAACTTTTTTATAGAATAGGATTACCCTTTGAACGCTTCTTGATCCTCAAATCCATTTTTTTTCTATATACTTTTTTCTTCAAATTCTATCAGTCTTGAGACAGACTAATACACAAGAAATTCGCAGCAAAATTTTAGTATAGCAAATTTTAGTACCACCACTTGTTATTGTTCTATTCATAAGAGACTCTTTATCTTTATATTATTCCCTCTTTTCTTTTATCTACAGCTCTCCTCAACATATTTCACTATCGCCCCCACTTTTAGTTCTGTAGGCGCGCTCCTCCTGAAAAACTTTGATTGCTTTTTTTTGAGTGTGTGCAACACAAAAAAGGCATAAAAGTAGAAAAAGAGGGGAGGGGAGGAGGAGCAGAAGGGGGGAGCAGTGTAGAGGTAATCGCATTGAAAATGGAATTTGAGTGGAAAAAGAAGGGAGGGGGACGCGAATGAAAGTACATCATTTCAATGATGGAAATGTCCTCAGAGCTCATCCAAACTAAAAAAAAAGCAAAGGGACGAGGAGAATGTAGCGAAAATATCTTTTTTTACAGGTCAGCACATCGGAAACAATATTATACGTGGTTGCTTTTCTGGGGTCTTCAAGTATGGATCTACTCCAAAATCACAGAGTCAGCAAGTATTGGGTAGGTTGGAATTGTTTTAAATCATGTTGATAGGATAGGGTCTTTTGAAAGCTGAAAAAGCGCTGAACATGTGGAGTTCATGAGGCCTATCCATATCTCAGAAAAGGTAATCCTGGCCGATTTTGTCGAAACCACAATTTTGCATATTTGTCACGGGCCGGGCCAATGGAAAAATTTCTATTGGCCCGGGGTTCAGGGCAAAACATGTTTCGCATTTCGAAAATATTTTTCATCTTCTAATTTCGCCTATGTTTTCTAGAAGGAAATTTTGAACATTTTTTAAGTATAAAAACCCGGGAAAAGTTTTTTCTTAATTGAGCTGAAAATCGAGAAATGAGCTCGAAAAATAAACTTTTTGAAACCCAGGCCGGGCGGGCCAAGCCGATTTTTGACAAGTATGCAATTTTGGAAAATCTAGATGCAAAGTCTTGTGATAGTATTTCCGCAAAATCTAGTAAACAAGCAAACGAAAACTATTGTTTTGAATCCCAATAAGTCTGTAAAAAACCTTGTGAAAAATCATTTTTGTCTCAGGATTCTATAAAGATTTCTTCAAAAGATTTTTAAAAAACCAGACCAGAAGTTCAAAAATTTTCCATTTGAAAACGGAAAATCTGGCAAAAGTTGGTACCTCACCCGACAACTTATTTTGAGAAATTGGCGACTAAAACACTTTCTTCATTCATTTAGCGTAATGCCACAGACAGTTCAGACGTTTCATAGTAATAGGTTCGCCGAAAAGAAATGCGCGTTCACGCTAATCTTCATATATCAGCTAGAAAGAATGATATCAAAAAGTTCTCAACTAACAAAATGTTGATCATGAAATTTTGTACATTTTTCCAGTTGACCACTTTTTTGTATCTTCAATTCCAGCCGAAATTTACAGGTTCGAAAAAACAAGCAGAATTGAAATGAAAACTGATATACTGCGGCATTTTACCGGATATTCACAGCAATTTTCAGAGAGGAAATTTAAAACATATCACCGACTTCCATTTTTAGATACATCTTGTACACGGATGCCAGCTCACAAACTTTTACCACCTCGTCTAGCAGCTCGAAGTAGTAACCGAACAGTTGAGTTATGTTGGTGCGCTGGTCAACTGTGTAACTACTATCCAAGCGTTGCCATAAATCATAGGTAAATTTGATTCACTTCTTTCTCATTTTTAAACTCATACTATTTCAGCACTTCAATAAATGTGATATCTTCACTTTGCCTGGTTCTGGTGATTTTCTCATTTTGGAGTTGAACCGGAACTATCCGAAATCTTTCTTCACAAGGGTCTTTCTTCTATGATTTTGTACTTTTTTCAAATGTTATTATTTCTTCAAATTCCAAATTCTAATTCCCGGAGGAAAAAATAATTGAGAGCTTCGTTTTTCTTGTTCACTATCACCTTTAGGAAGTTTCACCTTCTTATACACACCTTTGATCTCTTACTCTTGAATATTTTTTGTTGATAAAAATATATGTTTATTATAATATAGTTTTTATTTGGAATCGATATTATCAATTAGTTTCTTCAGAAGCTTCATCTGTTCTTCGTCGATTCCACAGCACCCACCAATGGCAGTGGCTCCGTTGTCAACCCATTGATTAACGATTTTTTGGCTGAAGACGTCGGTTTCATCCGGTCTAAAATGAAAAATTTTGAACTTTATGGTGGTTATACGTTGTTTCACATTGCTCAAATTGCATTTTTGATCAATGTGAAATTGATGGCCTAGAATCCAGACTTGTCGCGGGCCGAGCGCGTCGGCCCGCCGGGCTTTCCGGGCCGGCCCGGGTTTTGGACAAGTCTGCTAGAATCCTAAATGTAGACGATTTACGGGAAATTTTGTTATTTCGTTATTTCTCTTTTTTTGAAAAATCACCATGCAATAATTACTAAAAGCATTAAAAATCAAAAAAAAAATCAACTCCATATCGTCCACAAGTTGGTTTTTTTTAAAATTTCAAAATGAAAGATAGAACCAGGATGAGAAAAATACGTCGGAATCAACAAATCTAAGTCACGCTTTAACTCACCCCTCTTCCAAAAACTTTGAGTCCCCCACATTCGGATACACAAAAATCTCCGAAAACTTGTATTTTCTCAGCTCCGTGAGCACTGGCATCACATTTACGGCATCTGTGCAATTTATCCCAATCCCGAGAATTTGATTGGATTCACCCAATTTTCCAGCAATCTCATGAACTGATTCACCATGTCGCAGGCGGGAGTTTTCCTGCAAAATTTGTATTTGAAATGGCACAAAATTTATGAGAATCACCTTGAAAGAAAAGCTCATAACTGCTTTCATTTCTGGGAATTCTTCAAGAACTTTCAGAGCAACCTGGCCTTCCAATGCAGATGAAATAGTTTCAAAAATCAAATTTCTGATGCTAGTTCCGTCTTGGAACAATGTGAGAATAGTTTTGTAATAATTATAGCAGTTGACTTCTGCATTCTCATAATCCATATAACAACCGGTGTACTCTGAGCAATCATGATACTGAGTTGCAAATGTGCCAACAGATCCAAAAACCACAGCTCCTGGATAGTTTTTGACAACTTTACAGAGGGTTTCGCAAGTTTCCTAAGAAAAAATCAAGTTGTTTTATTTGATTTTCGATGAGCTCACCTCAAAATATATGTCATAAACATCTCTCTTTGCCGCATTTGATGGTAACTCTTTATCCAAAGTGCTTCCAAAGTGATATGTATTAGTTGTGATTACATTCACCCCAATATCCAGGAACCTGAAGTTAATCGAAATTCGAAAATTTTACTATCGGGTAAAACTTACGATTTGTACACGTTTTCCATGAGTTTTTGATCGGAGTTTGCGGGAAATGACCAGTGTGGCTTATTTTTCTCGTCCTGTAACAAAATTGGCTTGGTTGGGAGAAGAAAAACAAGGGGTAAACTTACGCAGCAGTCATAGCCAAACTTTTTGAGTTGTTCCCACATCGATCCATCGAGTAGACGGACCATTTTTCTAGAAAGTTATATTTTTTGTGCTTTTAAGGCAAAAATTAAGGCACCGAAGAGAGAAAAATCTTTTGAATGGAAAATTTTTCTTTTTTTTCTAGGTTTTTGACCAAATTTAGGTTGAAGTGAGGGTTGAAAATGTTATTTTCAATCGAGAAATGCATATTTCAGTTAGTAATAGTCGAAAAATGACAGAAATAAGTGTTTTTTCAGCAAAAATCTCCAACAAACTCTTTGGCGAAACTGAAAAAATTTTTTCCAAAAAATGAACTGAGTCTAGTGGGGCGCGCTTGCTCATGAACAAAAAAATACAATATGTTTTTTCGCCATGGATTGGCCTTTTTCAGTCTACTTGCTAAATTTTCAACCACTTTCAGAAAATTGCTTAAGTTCGGTCCCTTGGGTCAAAAAAGAAACGAGGAAAACCAAAAATCAATAGGCATGGAAGGTTCACATAGAGCAACTGTTGGGCAGAACAAGTGTTCTTTGACCCCTCTATTTTATTACCGCTATCTATCATCCAATCGAGACCAAAGAGCCACCATTGATTGACAGACTATTATTACACCAATCATGTTGGTTTTTTCTTTCAAAAATCATCCATCTCTCAAGTATAAAATTACTGGCTTAACTAATTTGACCTTTCATGAACAGAAACGCACATATAAATAATAAAAATAATGGGTTTTTATTCGGGAACAAAAATCATTGGGAGCAAAAGAATAAATAAATAAGGGGGGCGTTCAATAAACTTTGTCAAAATACGAATATGCCCGTAAAAAACACGAAAAACCGTTCTACAATTTGAAAAGTCACATGAATAATGAACATTTCAAAACGAAGTTATGACTTGTGGAGTGATGACGGGGAAATCAAATTGTCCATTGCCCCTTGTATGTCTTGGAGCATTTCGTCGATGGTTGGTTGTTTGCTGGCACTTCCGATAGAGGATTGGTCACTGAAAAATTAAGAATTGAACTTGATTTTATTGGTTTTGAGTGACAAAATATGACTAAAATGATGTCGGAAACTCACCTCGCATGATCATCGGACAACAGCGGTGGCAATGAGGCTGGCACTTCAAATGAGGTATTTGGGCGACCCGAAGAGTATCTGAAACCATTTTTTTTTCAAATTTAAATGTTATTTGAAATGTGTACCTTATTGTTCCACAGTTATCATTTGCAAAAGGGAATTGGTCGTTGCTAAGCGAAGAGTTGAAAGACGACAAGTTGCCTGACGATTTGCGATGCATTCCAATGTTGCAGTGGAGTGGGGCTGGAAGAATTGAGCTTTGCAGATGAATTTTGAGTCATTTGATAGCTCAAATGACTCTGATAACATATAGAAAGTATGTTTCTGGCACCAAAAAAGAAGTTGACAAGCCAAATTTAGCCAATTTTCGTCACAGTTATTTTTGGAGCTGCTCTAGAGAATATTCCGGTGTTAAAGCAGCCACAAGATCAAGTCTACAAGCGGATGAAAACTTGGTTTATCCTTTCAAACTGGCTTATTTAGCTTTGGCTTTATGTTTGAGAAATCACCGAAAAATGCTCCAGTTCTGCCCTAAAGTAGAGAGTTTTATCAAATCTGACATAATAACTCTTTTTCTGAAAAGTAAACAGCAGAAAAGTCTTCCTAAATCGTGATCAGTATGGTTTTAGCGTTCAAGTGAGCGTCCCAAAAGCCAATTTCACTTTTTTTTCTTAATCAAATACTCACCTGGAGGTGGCGGACATCCATTGGGATCATCCAGCTCTTGCTCTTCCTCCTCCTCTTTCTTCAACTTGCTGATATCACTCAATATTTTTCCAGTAGACACCAAGTTTAGTCTAATTGGTTCATCATTTCCAAATAGCAAATCAGACGTGCTTTTCGGTTTTGGCGCCATGAACAAAGGTTTTGTGGGGGCTTCTGGTAGACCTGTCGCCGACTTCCAGTTGTTTTGCTGATAGCTAATGTAGTCAATTTTATCAGTGCTAGCCCTCAAAGATCTATTAGGGGCTGATGGTGCTGGAGGTGGTGGATCATTGCTCCTAAATGAGGACACAGGTTGTCTCTGAAGATTTGTGGAGTATGTAGCATAGTTAGAAGAAGGTGCGTGATAGCTATTGGAATGGGTTTGAACAGCATATTGAGATGGGTGAAGACTATTTGAAGACTGCCTTTGGTGATCTTTCAACTTCTTGATTGTCAATCCAAATCGTTTCAAATGTCCCAGCCTTTTCACTCCAATATCTTCAAAATCTTCCCATTGCAAATCCAAAATATCTCTAACAGTTGAGTATCGTTGACTTTCAAATAGTGGGATGTATTCTGCCAGAGCAATTGCATGGAGCCATTCCCTCAAGCTATTATTTGGAACCACCGATGGCCATTGGTCAGTGATTTTCCAGCTGTGAATATCGGCTATCAGCTTCTTCCTGTGATCTGGGTTCTTGATTCCAAGGCTCAGTAAGTCCGCAGGAGTGCAACGCGCTGAAAATATGTTGGCTTTTGATTTAGTTTTCAAAAATTAGGACCCACCAATTGTCTGTAAATCATATCCCTGCTTCAAAAGCACTGCCAAATAACAGCTCATATTGATACTGTCCAACCAGTTTGCCAGAATCTCTGCATGCGGCACACCACTTTGAACCATTCCAGTGACATCAACCTCAGGATTCGAGCGATAAAAAGAGTCATCCAAACCATGAATTGAAGATGAGGAGCCACTGCCACTTTCCACGGAACGGACGCTATGAGCAGATTCACATCCGGATTCGGCGCTTTGTGCGGCAGAAGGGAATGATGAAGCGGAGGTTGAGGCGGAGCACTGGAAAAAGAACATGTAGGATTTGGAACTTTCAATGGTGTAAAAGCTATGTTTGCATATAGTGTCAAAAGCAGTTTTTTATGTGTTCGGAACTCTATTTCCCATAAGTAATCCATGAAAATGAGCCGATTAGACTGCTTTATTTGATGCTACAAAACACTGTTCTAGATGGTTTTTTGAGATTTTAAATTCAGGTTCAAAGACGTTTTTTCAAGACAAAAATCGGAATATGTTTAACTTTGACATGATTTTAAATATGAATCAAAGCTTTTCGAAAGGGAAGAACGACACCTTATAGTTTCATTCCTTTCTGTTTTTTACAAAACTAGTACCAGAGAGAACGCTGGAATAGTGAGAAACTAACATTTTGAAGCAATCATGCTAGTTTTTTAATGCCTAATCCTCAAAACATGATCAATTCAGAACTTTTCACATAATCACTAGCCATTATTCTAGCTAAGATTCGAATCCTTTTTTTCAACCAATTTTTCAGAGAATAGTCGGCAGGTTAAATATGGCTAGTTTTTTATCAAAAATCATCAGAATGGAACAGTTGAGTAATACTATTGGATCAGGTTCTATGAATGACTCAATTTGAGGAAAATGAGGAAAAACATTCTCTAGAAGTTCGGTTTTAAAAACGAAAATCACATTTGTTATCAGTATGTTTTTACCCACCAAAAGGTCTAAACACGTTTTCAAACCTAAACTCAAGCACTCACCATTCTCCACTTAACTCTGTGAAGCCTAGGTTTTGACTCTGACCCTAGCTATGCTCAATCATCTTTTTTTCCAATTCAGAATCATAAGTACATAACAAAACGATGACTCACCTTTGCACTTTCAAACCCAGAGCTACTCTGACTGGAACTGGATCCAATTGAGGCATAATGGTTTTCCATTTTGTTCGGATACAAACACGATGATGACGAGTACATGTTGGAAGGATCTGAAATAAAAAAAAGTAATTTCAATCCAAAAAGCAAGCAAGATGAATACAAGGAGAGGAGGGGACGGAAGAAAAAACAGAGGTGCTGTGTTGGGGGTGAGGGGAGATATCCGATGACAATGACAACAAAGTCAAATGTAACCACAAAGGTTTCAATTTTCATTTCTATTCCTTACTTTAATTCTGGATCCTGGGGAGATGTCTTCCCAGAAAAACAAGAAACTTCTGGGAACCAAAAATTTTTACTTTTCTAGAGAATTTATGACTTTTCGACTTGTCCCAAAAATAAACAACAAGCCAAAAAAGAATCGATCGAAATTCATTTTTGACAGAAAGTTTGAAGTCTTCTTGCGGAGATGTGTGAATAGAGTGTGTCGCCACTTCCGCTCAAAAATGCAGTTTTGTCGCGGGGAGAGGGGGGGGGGGGGGGTCTGAATTCATAGCTTTCCCTCTATTCTCTGGCTTTCTCAAAAAAATAGAAGTATAAAAATGTGGTTGAGCGATCCTCCTCATCTCACATTTGAGAGGAGCCTTCTCCACACAGAAAAATGATGATACACGCTCATTAATTTTTCTGATCCATTTCTGAACAAATACTCCTCTTCTTTTTTATATGTCAAAAGATGAGTCTTGAAAATAGACAAAATGTTGGAAAGCAAAAAGAGATAGGGGGAGCATTTAAGGAAGAGAGAGGGAGATACTTGCTAACAAATCCAATTACTAGAGAAGGATCTAATGTTTCGGGAGGGAGGACAATGACACTTGAAACCTCAGCGTGTGAACAAAAAAATGTGTTTCTTGAGCAGCAGAGCCATTTTTTCCCTTTTTCTTGGCCAAATCAAATTGGGAAGAGAACGTGAAATAGGGAAAATTTGGTTAGATTTTATTTGAAATCACAAGGAACTTTAAAACTTTTTGGGGAAAAGGCAGCGATGTGTATTGAAGTATAAAGTGCAGGTGAAAATGCACGAGGGCAATTTTTCTGATTTTGACAAGTGCTCAGAACTATAAATGAGCGTTGGTGTTGTGTTATGAGTCATTAAGAAGGTGTAAATGTGCTGAAAACGGTCATAGATTCCGTTTTTCCGGTAGATTCTTGACTGGTAATTAGACAGGTTAGGTATGACTAGTTTTCGGCCCGAAATCGCAATTTTATAGCAAATTTCTTACGATTCACTACTTCAAAAAGCGCCAGAGTGAATGAAAACGCAGTTTTTGATTCCCAGAATGGCTATCAATCATTTTTGGAACTTTTCGCAAAAAATATATCGGACTGTAAAAATTGGACCAGCTTGCAATTTTTCAGGTCTTATTGCTTCCTTCAAGGAAAATTTTCAAATTTGACCAAAAATAGTTGGCGATAACAAAAAAGCACTTCCACTTTTTTCATGGCTAAACAAGTACCTCCAGATAACAACTGCTTAAATTAGCGATTTTGGCCAAACTTCGGCTCCCAAAATTGTTCGAAATGATCCGTGAACAAATGGATGTGACTATAGTAATCAGCACCTTACCAGCTTTGAAATGACCTAAAACACATGCCAGCCCGCCCCTTTTACCACTATTCCCTAACTAACCAACAAAAATTATTACGAAAATAACCAGAAATACACAAAGCAGGACCTCCTTCCCAAAACCTCAACACAACGAGGTTTCGGAAATCAAAAATTCACAATTTCACAATTCTCTCCTCTCTTGTTCAAAAGGGAAGTCATCACTCACTAGGCGTTGAGGTGCGGCTGCTATTGAATACGTGAAACGAGTCGGAGCCGAACAAGCCGGATGTGGATTTCGTCATAATATTATTCGGTCTGAAAACGAGATAGGGTTGGAATAACAATTGTTATCACAGGAAATTAGATTTACCTCTGATTGTTAGTATCACCATAGCAAGAGATTGTTCTGCCAAACGAAGTCATCTGGGTTGGAGTGTTACGATTGATGTCTGAAATGTTAGAGAGTTGGAAAATAAGTTTTTGAGCGTCTAAAATTTAGCCTGTGCAATGTCGGGAATGATCAAAATATAGGGAAAACATCACAGAACATTCGAAAAAAATTGAAAAAAAAAACATTTTTAAGAGTTGTCAAATGAAGCAGTCCTAAACTTCTTAGACGGCCCGTGTTTGGTTGGTAATATTATAGTGAAAAATAGTTCTACGTGTTAGGAATAGAATTGAATTGGCAGAAAAAAAAATTGAAACCTAAGCTTTTCGAAATAGCGTTCCCCCCCCCCCCCTCTCACTTTGGCTGAAAATTTCAGGTTTTTCTATCTGAATTACGTCACTCACCATGGTATTGAACTGTTGAGCAACTCCTCCGTGGAACTACTGGTAGGGGTATTGGCTTTGGAGCAAACGTAGATGTGGGGTTCTTCTGATTCTTTGCTATCCGAGAGCTCATTTTGTTATCTGAAATGATTTTCAGTTTCAAAAAAAAGTTAAATTCCATCAAAATTTCATTGGACGCCCACTCGCCATGAGAACGAGATAGAGCCATGGGAAAGTGAACGAAAAAAAAACATACGGTTTTTTCTGGTCTCAATCTTTGGGGTTGTAAGAATCTCCTCAGCTTCTTCCTCGATAACTTTTGACTTGAAAAATCCACTTCGCGAATTCCCCTTTCTGCCAAACACAATTCCTTTCCAAGTTTCCGTTGTACACCGTTCTATGACCTGGAAAAAATACGTCATTTTTTTCATCTCCAACTTGGAAAAAAAATACGCAAATGAGTAATAAAATCAACATGTATTACTCACCCAAACTTGATCACCTTTCGATAAGCTCAGCTCGTTCGCTTCGACACCACAATAGTCGTCGACTGCTATGGCATTGGTGAACGTGTTGAAATCTGGAAGAATAGGCATGAAAAAATGATGTAAGAAAGAGATGAAAGAATTGAGAATGTGGGAGTGGTGGAGTGTGAGGTAGAGAGGAAGGAAGAAGAACGGGGGGAAAGACAATAAAATATAAAAATGTATTTTTGTTTGCAAGGAGAGTGTTAAGGCAAATAAAGATTACCATATTTGGCAAAAAAGGAGGAGAAGAAAGTGATTTCTGAGGTCTTACTTTTCACTAAACCATATATTACTTCAATTTAAAGCTCTGTATCTGAGTTTTAGGTGACTCTTGGCACAGTTTTTCCGTTCCAGATTCTTCTGTTTCAGTCAGTACTTTTTAGGCTTAGTTACAGTTTTTCGGTTTCCGAGAACGCTTTTCATTTTTATGAACAGCTTCTTATTTCTAGACCCAAATTCCGGATTCTGTTTCCAAGTTCTAGACCAGGGCTGGGCGTAAAATTTTTATTTTACGGAATCCGTAAAACGTAAAATTTACGGATTCAAAATCTGTAAAATTCCGTAAAATCCGTAAAAACCGTAAACGTAAAATCCCAGCCCTATTCTAGACGCAAGAATTACAGTTTTGCACACTGTTTTTCAGATTCAAAAAATGTTTGGAGCACTACGCACAATTCAAGTCCAGGAATTGGTTTTTATGTTCTAGATCCTGATTGTGAGCATCATATTTAATTCTGAGCACATAACCAATATCGGAAATTTCGAGAAAAATTACAAGAGTATTTATTTTCAAAGTGTCCAAAAACGTATATATTTGATTCATTACTTCAATATATATGGAAAAACGGTTTTTCTTCATGATTCGATCACTTTTTGTCAGGCTAAAAGATACCAGGAAAATATGACTTTTGAGGATCCTGGAACTACACCGTCCGAAACTTGCAAATCAACAAAAAACAGTTGTTTGTTTCCTACTAATATTTTGGGTCTAATGGGACCAAATTCTTTCACGGCAAAAAATGGATACGGTGTATTTGGAAAGTTTTTCCTAAAAAACATCAAGCAGCACTCATGGGACACTCAGGAGTCTCTAGAAAATTTTTAGGAAAGCTGAACTGTTTTCAGATAGGAGATCGACGAAAATCCCAAGGCCACCATGGCCGACTGTAGGTTGATAGTGCAGCTGCTGTACTAACTGGTTCTAGGTAACACCAGGACAAAACCTATTCCCGTCGTTGTCACGTAAGAAAAAAAGTGAGAAAAACCAAAAATGCCCGTGTGAAAAGATCTCAAAAAGCTATCGAAGAGGGCTATGCTATGCCAGATGGGTACGCAACGACGGCAATGAAACCAGTTTCCCTCTTCACTTCAAGGCGAATTGCGGCATTTGAAGCATTCGAATGCAAACAATCACCTATGCATATGCCTATCAGTTCTGATTCAATGAAATGAAGCTTGCACGGAAAGAGTGAGAGAAAAGGCGTGAAAAAAGTCACATTATCCAAAAGAAGGCGGCATAAAAAACTGAGAAGATGAATCAAGAAGATCTGAGGAAAAGAAGAGGACCCTTTGTGAGAAATGAGAGGGTAAGAAAAAAGAGATTTTTTTCTCGGGTGAATGCGCATAAGGTGCCTTTTAGGAGGAAGGTTCAGTTACAAGTGGCGGAATTGCGAGAAAAAGAAAATAAAGGAAAAGGCGGCACCCCCATATGACTCGTACTTTTATAATCGTTGCTGCGTCAGATATTTTTCTCTCGCTGCGGCATCTTCTGTTTTTTTAGGAAGGGATAAAAAAGAGAAGAGGAGAAAATTGAGGAAATACTATGTTTTTGTTTTTTTTTTTGGGGGGTCAAAACTTTTTTGTACTGGAAACATTTTTTGCTGATTTTACAGCTATGGAGTGGAGAAATACTTTTTTGTAACAATGGAAAAAGTTTCCGGATTTCTAAAGTAAGCATTCTCATAATTAAAAATGTTTGCCTAAAATCATTGAAAAATGTTGGGAAAATGCCAACAATCGTTGTGGACCATCTTTCCAAAGGATTTTTAAAGGATCTCAAAACATGAGAAGAGTTTAAATACACTGACTTTTTCACGGAAATCATCACATAAAGTGAGAAATATCCTCAACGTTAGGCAGTCCATAAGTATCTTAAAATCACAGTTGGCCAGATTATTACGAAAATTTCGATTTTAGGCCGGAAGCCACGAGGAATGTTGAGAAAACACAAAATCTTTGTGGACTAACTGTGTTCTTACGCTTGATAACGCGTTTCAAAGTGTCAAAAATGGTTTTTTCTTGAGAAAAAAGTGCAAAAGCTTTTCAAAAGTCGAACTCTCAAGCACAAGTCGACGAAATAATTCGTAAAAAGCCGAAACTTTACTGGTCGAACTGTCTCTAAAAAGCATAAGGTTGTGTAAAAGTGTCAAAAACGACTTTCTATGCCAAAAAATGTTTCAACTGCTTACTTCTTACAAACAGTGCATATCAGAAGGTACTGTGAATTATATAACCTCTAATGTTTACAGGTTGCTAATTAATGTTGCATCAACAGGCTGTCAAAGCAAACCAAAATGGAGCACCGGATGAGCAAACAATTTGTTTGATCAGCAGTTTTCCACTAGTGGGTATCAGTAAACGGTTTCCTTTCGTTTTACTCGGGTTTTAAGCTTACTTAACTATGAGCCCACTACAAAAATAGGATTAAGTGCTCAAAAAATTAGCGATCAACACGGATCGAGTTTCCTTAAACATGATCGGAAGGGAAAGGCGACGAGGCGCCGGGGGGTGCCGACAAAATCAATATATAACGAATGGTGTGTGCAGATGGTGACCGTGAACTTGCCTTCCTCTCTATCTCTCTCACTGTCTTTTCTCCTTGCTTCGTCATACACACTGACATAGACACACGGTCCGAGAGACGGGGCGAAAGGGAGGAGGAGGAGGACAACGCACACAACGTTTTACCACCTCCCGTCCACTTGCATATCCAATTAATAACAGTAACAGTCCACTCCCCCTCTCCTCTTTTCAACGCTCATTGTACTGTCCGAAACATAATGAAGAACAATGGGTGTGAAGAGGGGGGAGGTACGAGTTGAGAAAGAAAATGATGTGTATGTTTGCGCATATGTTGATTTAACGTTTTCTTCAAACCGGAGAAACGGACGGGAGGGTAGAAAGGAAGAGACATAAAGAACACGCGGAGCGCGCGCACACGTCCCGCAAAACCAAAAAAATTTATGAATGATTGATGATTAATACGTTCGCTTTTTTCTTCAGAAATACAATTTATTATTGTTTGATCGAACGGTTTTTGATGAGTTTTTTGCTGTAAAGAACAAGAAAACGGAACTGTTTTGGTTGAAGGTAAAATGATTTTTTTGTATCTAATCGTTCTCTCAGCGGGACAAGATGAGCCAAAATTAGGCGCAGATGGGGTAGATTAGATAGAGGTGCAGGTGACAAATTTGGTATTTAATTGATGTATTAGGTGACAATCCTACCCCATTATCTTGTGGAATCTCAGCCTTAAGGCAGGAAAACTGAGGAAGAGTCAGAAATTAAAATGAGCTCCTGGGATGTGTAATAGTTCATTCGAAAGCTGAAAGCACCCTGACAACAAATCACAGATTCTACTGCTGACTTTTGATAAGAATTTGGTGACTTCAATTCTGAGAGACTTCCGTCAAAATCACTACTTCCGAGCGATCATGGAGCAAGAGTTGGTGATAGTAATTTTGGTTCTGTCCTAGTTTAGAGGTCCCATTAGAAAAAAGGTCCCAAAATCAAAAAAAGGCCCCAAGATAAAACATAAAAAATCAACAGCCTAATGTAAATTCAGCACTGTCACATGTTGAATTGATTTTTCCAGAAAAATTTATATTGAACATATAAAAAATTTCTGAGGATGTTATTTGGGAGACGGGGGGTTAAAACACGTGAGCTTCATAGTCTTTCAAAAAAGTAGTTTTTCAAAAATAAAACGGAATTTTAGATGAAAATTATGTAAAAAAAAAAGAAATTTTTAGACATAATATACGACAATTTGAAATAGAAAAATTCGAAATTTTTCAGATTTTCAGTTTTTTTTTCCTCATTCACACAACTTTTTCGGAAGCCAGTTCCATAGTCCAGAAGAATTCAAAGTTTATTTAAATATTGTAAAAATTATATTTCTCATGACTTTCACATAACTAAAACTACCAAATAACTCATGTTTAGAATCAAAACTAAACTTGTATTAAATTGCCTCAAATTACAGTCATTCTCATTTCTTTCAAACTGAAAATAACTAAATACTTCGAGAATTTCCATGAAGAGAAAACAAATACTTTGTGCAGATTAATTGTGTTTAGTTGTAGTTTCCTCCCATGTAAGCCGTGTTAATACCCAAGGAATTACCAGCAAAAAACTGGAGAGAGTGTGAAAAAAGAGACTGATGTAAGCACTACTAATGTTCTTCTATGTTTGGGAAAAAGTGGAAGGACAAAGATTATTTTTGAAAAATGATGATCGGTTTGGAATTTGGAATTAGAATTTGCCATTTCGATAAAAAAATCAGCCTTATTGGAAAAATCATGGTTATGACTTTTATCTTGTCACAATGAATACCCATCAATTCCAATGATCTTGTTTGCAATATTCATATATCCCTTCCCTCATTATACACCCTTTTACATCTGACACATTTCAATTGTCATCATATAACTCACTTTTCAGCAGGAACCGGATCTCCTTGTACGTTATTGGATTACGGTTGCTTTGTTTTTTAGCCCACGCGTAAGCAGTTAGACCGTCAGAATTGATTATGGAGACATCGATTCCGGCCTGAAATACCAAGTTTTTTGGGAAATGAGGATTTTTCATCGGAATCTTTTTTTGGGATAGGAAATGAGACTAAATTTGAATTCTATTTTTCTGATGTAGAATTTGAAGATTTTCTGATCAAAAGGGTTCAAAAATTGGTCTGAAACGGCGTAAAAATGAAGAATTTTAAAATCACAAAGATTTTAGTACTTTTAAAAGATATATCATAAGATCTGAAGTTTGTGTACTCCTCAACAAGATTCCCCAAATTTTTTGAGAATTTATTTTCATTAGATTCATTCAGTATACTACTGTTGTTGATTCAGCGAATTCCGTTCAAAAATAAGAGCAGTTTTGTTGAAATTCAAGCAAAAACAACATAAATATGTTGAAATAACGCATTGGAAAAAATGTGGTTAGAAATTATTGTACTCGAGGAGTACACGAAAGAAGAATTTGAGTTCATCAACATTTCTATGCTTTTTTTGACAATGTAGACCGATTTTCTAGGAAATATTCATATTATATTACACCAGAAACATTTCTGATCAAAGCAGCTTATTTTTTCAAATCTAAAATTGACAAAAACCACACTCACCCTCAATAAAAACCGAACCATCTGAATCTGACCATTCCCGGCAGCCATATGAAGTGCAGACCCCATTTCATTTGTAAAATTCAAATCCCAATTTTCATGGAGCAACATTGAAACAACTTGAACCTGCCCTGTTTCAGAAGCCAGGTGTAATGCAGAAGCAGTGTGGAAATAATCCAAGCATTGGAAGTTGGACTTTTTCAAACCACAATTGAAAAGACGTTCTAGGGTCTGAAAATTATTTTGGGCTTGTACAGGCAAAGATTTTGTTGTAATACCTTTTCTTGCCCGTGCTCACAAGCTAAATCAAACGGAGTTCTTCCAGCTCTGTCCACTGAGCAAATATCAGCATGGTAGTAGATTAGAAGATTGAACTGAAATAATAAGATATTATTGTAAAGTGGCATTAATGATTAGGATTTTGGTAATAATCTAATTAGATTTCGATATAGAAAATAAAAATAATTTTGAAAACTTACATGGTCAATCATCCCATCTCTACAAGCAATATGACAACAAGAGGTTCCATCATGGTCCACTGCATCAACATTAGCCCCGCCTTTTAGAAGGATTGAGGTCATTTCAGTATCACCATATGTTATCGATAAGTGCAAAGCAGTTTGACCTAAAAAGTTCAAATATTTTCAGAAATTTCAGATTAGATCATGTACCTCTACAATCCGGCTCATCAATCCATACAGATTTGGAATCTATGAAATTTTTGGCCATAACTGTATTTCCCATTTTTACTGCATTGTGTAAGGGGGTCACTCTGGAATGAAAAATTTCAAGCTGAAGTTTTTTTTAAAAGAAAACTCACTCTTCATTATCACCTAAATCTCGTTTAGGTATACTTAGCAAATCTGAAATACTGGAGGAAAATCTCCGTAATAGTTTTCTGCTGGACATTTTTTCTGTAAATTATAAACATTAAAGTTTTCAAATCTCTCGAATTTACACGAAAAAGAAAAAAAAATAGAACTTCTGCCTTCAGTTCTTTTCTCCCTCTTTCGACCAACAAAAATACACTAGTGCACATCCACTTGAGTACTTCCGACAGAGGGGGATAGAGAGGGCGATTTCTTGTGATAACAAAAAGAAAAACGATGAAAATCAGAGCAAATAATACGAGACCGCTCATTATTTCTTTTTGGCTTTGGTGCGGCAGATCCAAGGTACTTGTTAATATGCTCAAGGTGTTGAGAAAAAAAAAAGTAAAAACGTTTGTCGGAGATCAGAGTAGTACAAACTAAGCACTCGCTGTGACAAAATAAACGTTCAGTAACAATAAAAATTGGCCAAAAACAATAAAAACAAAGATTATGTTTCTGACCAGTTCTGGTCAGAGTCTTCGTGGCTTTTTAGTTCTTAAAGTTAAAAAAAACAATTTTGCCTGTTCACCAAATCTTTAAAAAAAATTACTGAACTCAATAAAAATCTGTGAGGAAATAGCTCATCCAAGTTTTGAGTTTCAAAAAAGCGGCACTATATTTTTGCAGAATATAGCTCTCAAATGCTATTTTTTATATTTTCAGTTGAGCTAGCCAAAAATTTTTGAAACATTCATCAGTAAGATTACTGATAAATTTACTGTTAAATTTACCCATCAATTTTTAGCTTGATCTTCAACAGTGTGTCAACGGTGAAAGTATATGGGTAAATTGTATTTAGTTGGCCGGAAAGAAATGCGCGCTAAACGATTAGACAAACTTGCATATCTCAGCTAGAGTTAGTGATATCAAAAAGTAATCAACTAACAAAATGTCGACCATACCATTTTGCACAATTTACCAGTTGACCACTTTTTTGTATCTCTGATTCCAGCCAAGATATACAGATTCGAGAAAAAAGTTCAGTGCGCATTTCTCTCCGGCCAACATAATGAAAGTAAACTTGAAAAAAATTTATGTCGGAAAAGTTTTCTTATTTTCCACAATGGATTTTCAGTTAAATTCAGCAGTAGAATCACCAAGATTTTGACGGATTTATCAGTAAATTCATTGTTAAATTTACCAATCAATTCATGGGTGGTCAAATTTTCATACATTTTGATGAATGTGGTAAACTTGCTAAAATCGCATGTCAAAAATAAGATTTTTTTTGTCGAATTCATCGGTTAATTTATCAACATTTGTGCAATTAGGCACACCGGATAAAGATTACGGTTACCTTAATCGTTTGCATATCAAAAATCTAAAAGACGCGAATAAAACTGTTACTGATAAACCTCTTATCAAGATCTAAGCGTCAAAAAGCCAAAAAAAGAAGATGAACTAAAAGCGATCACTGATTAACACTACTGATAATCAATCAGAAATTCAATAGAATACGGGTGATAGGTTCTCAGCCTCTTTATCATTATCATGTTCCGTTTTCCAGATAATGAAGACCTTGAGAGAAAAAGAGATTTAAACACAAGTGGACGCCCTCATCACCCATCTTCATATCCGTTATGTTTTGTACATGTTGTTGTCATCATTTGTCATCTTATTCCATTTCAATTCACAGAGGGGAGATGAAGGGAAGTGATATAAATATAGATGGGAAAGTGAAGACTAGTGTTTATTCCAAATCAAGAAAAAGTTATATTAAATATAAGACTCTGTGGCCTCATCTGGCTCCGATGGCTCTTTTTCGGAGTTCATCAAATACGGAATCTCGCTTCTGATAATCTTTCCTTTCTCGGTTCTTGGAATGAAATCCAACACGATCACTTTGTTAATAGCCATCGGGATAGAATGCTCTGAACATTTATTTGAAAGTTTGAGTTTTTAAAAAATGCTCACTTTTCAAAAGTTTTTCCAATGAATCTGCTGTTGGAATTTCATTTTCATTTTTCAGAAGTACACCACACCACACATGTTGGTCGGACTGCATGACAACCACGTCGTGTATCAGTTTGTGCTGACAAAGTATGCTTTCCATCATTTCAGAAGAGACCTAGAAAAAAGGATTTTTGCAGTGAATTTTCCGATACTTGGGTTTAGGAACCCACTATAAGGGAGCATGATATAAAATGTTTCGAAAAACTTATTTTTTTCTGGAAACTATCAGAATCTGTTTCTCGATATCTGGAATGCTTGTTTCATTTTGACCATATAAAACGGCCTACAAGCTTCGAAAGTTCATGTTTTAAGTGAAATTTTGCACTGGACAATGTCTGAAAATCAGAATACCGGGCTTAAACGGGGTTTGTGGGATTTCTCACTATGGTTTCGTTCTCACCCAGGCGGAATTAGTCTATGCTAAAATTTATAAAAAATCCTCAAGAGGTATGAAAAGCAACGGTCCTTGTGAGTCTTTTTATGTATTTGGTTTTTCGCCTGTAACCAAAAGTTCAAAATATACCAGTATTTTGAAATTTTGACCTCATATCTTTTAGGAAATAATGTTCAAAATTTGACGAATTCTTAAAGTTTCTCCAGATAAAAGGGATAAAAAGACAAAACATCTTTTTTCGTACTATATAATAAACCTATATAAAATACCAAGCAGATCGAACCATCCCGTTCCTACCAATTTTAAAAGCCGAACAAAACTCACTTCTTTCCCTTGAGCTGTTATCAAATCACTAATGGCACCCTCGATGTGAAGTTGATTATTCTCATCAATCATTCCATAGTCCCCAGTTTTGAACCAAGCTTTTCCGAACTTTCTACTCTTATTGAGATTTTCATTTCCTTGATATTCAATTAAAAGTTGTCTTCCACTAAGAATAACTTGACCCCATTTTCCTGGAGTCAACTCTCGGTCTGTTTCCATATGGGCTACCTGAAAAAGAGTTTATGTTTTTAGGGTAAAAGTTTAAAGAGTTCGCTGACTACTTTAATTTTCATGTCATCAATTGGAAGTCCACAATTGACAAGTTGTTTGTCCACTTCTTCATCAAAAATGCCAAAACTGGCAACACCGAATTCCGCACCGGAGTATGCTAAAACCTTCTAATTTGAGATCGTCTATTTTTTTTATTGCTTACCTTGAATCAAAATCACATTCAAAATTTTCTTGATTTTCATGGCAGTTGACACTGAAACAACGGCACCGTGATTTGCTATTATCTGGAATAAACCTCACTTAAAGCCTTTTCCCCACAAAAAAAAAAACTTACTTCCAGGGATGATAAGTCATAAATCTTGTGAACTTCATACTTGATAAAACATTTGAGCAATTGTGAATTTGAAAACAAAAGGGACACCTTGTACTGCTCAATAATCCCAGCGACTCTATCCAAAAGAGATGCTCTCCAAACATCTAAAGTTGATTCCGCTAACACACATGTCTCCCCTCTGGTTAGGATAGTGAAAAGATAGGAAAGAGCATCATGGCAATGCAATCCATCAGTTATCAAGTGATTTTTGGATCCAATATTCTCAGTTTTCTTAAGCAAGTTGAACAACTTTTCAAAGTAATCATGACACAAATGGTAGCCACTTTCCTGAGAGTGTGAAATGTATTGGTCGGTCTCCAAGCTGAAATTACAGAAAATTTGTCAAAGTTCGAAAAAAAAACTATTAAAAAACCTTCCAGGAAGAATAAAAGATATTGGATTACTTGTTTCCTCAATATCCTCAAAATGAGGGGAAAAACTCAGGAAGCCAAAAGCGTCAATGATCCAAACATGGCGTGCAAGACTGATAGCAGCAATGTCTTCAGATAGGACAAAAACTCTCTGGAAATAATATAATTAGAGCTTGAAAAAAAAGAAGAGCTCACTTGAATACTTTGAAGTGTAGTTTGTGATATCCTGAGTACATGTCCATAGTGTTCAAAATCAACGATTGCAGTGGAACAACCAATATCCGCAAGTTTTTCGGAAGCTGAAAACTATCAGATAAAAACAAGGGAATCAATGGAGTTTTGAATTTTTTTATTATTTCATGTTAGATTTGAGCCCAAAATATTGTAAAAACTGCTCAAAAATTAACGTTCCATAGATTTTGAAACTTAATGAGCCCTGTATACAAGTTCTGATACCAATAGGACGACTGATTATCAACTGGCACCCTAGGTTTTTTTTCACATTACTTGTTAATTTTTTTTTCCGAAATTTCTTACATTTACGAAATAGTGTATGTACCAAACATTACGACAAAATGCATACAAACTTAACTAAAAACCTTACCAATATGACTAGGATTGATCAACACCGGAATTGCTCCTAACAAAAACGCTCCGAGCTGATAGAACACATATTCCACTGTATTCTCCATGCACATCAATATGCGATCACCATTTTTGACACCGTGATGAGACATATAGTTAGCGGTTCTCTTGGAACCATCCACCAACTCTTCATAGGTAACACATCTGACTTCGGCAATCTCCTCAATCTAAAAACCTTTGAAGTTTGGAAACAAAACATTTGAGAGAGCTTACCAAAGCAATTTTAGCCGGGTTGTACGTTCTGTGATAGGTCAGGTTGTCCAGAAGCCATTCTCTGAGGCATGTGTTATCTGGCTCCGGAGTTGGCTCAGATGCAACAGGCTCAGGGGCCAAAGCCGCAGTTTCAGTAGAAGGCTCTACTGGAGCAATTTCCGGAGCTGGCTCTGTTGGGACAATCTCAGGAGCCGGATGTGAAGCAGGCTTAGACTTTTTAGGCTTCGCCTTGCGAGCAGGAATAGGCTTCAAGACTAGCGTGCATTCGTTGTCCTTCTCTGGCTCAGTAATTTTGCTCAGGTCCTGAAAATTTTTTTATGGACAAAAAACTCCAATTAGAACCCCTACAGGGTATAACTTAGGCTTGATCGTGCCCTCGTCGTCCTCCTCCTTGGCTTCGTTATTATCATCGAGACTGACCGTTATTTCGTATTGATCAATATTGAAGTCGGTCATATTTGGGCAAATCGCAAGAAGGAAACTGGAAAAAACGAAAAAGTATCTAGGAGAGCATATCTCTCTCTTCCTCCTGATGAGCAAATTTGTCGACTCTGTGTGGGGCTCTTGAGAGATGAGAACAGTGCACAGAGTTGAAAAACCCCTGTCTCGCCCTCTATTTTTCCATTCCTCCTCGTTTTTCTCAGGCAGGCGCGCGCTCGCACTTGACGGAATGGGGATGGAAATAGAGAGTAACATTGATTCTGTGTCACTCATCAGTAGTATGTTAGGAGAGGGAACTTTGGTCACAACACTCATGACATTAAGATACAAAAAAGAGTAGTATACATTGAAATGGCGAGCTGGGGCAGGAAAAAAAACAAAAAACTTATTGAAAAAATGATTTTTACTAGCTATAGGAGTAAAGAAACTAGCTTCGTTTTTATCCAACATTTTTATTAGTTTTAAAAATATTTGCACCAAATTTGGCTACTTTTCAAAAATAGAAGTGTTTTGCACGGAAAAAATTGAAAAGGAAAATTTAGGTTCAAGTTTTGGATTGAGTGAGTTTTTCTATACCCGAGGGTCAAATTTCAAATCGCATTTTTTTCAGTAGTTTTCAAAACTAGAAACTTCAATTAATTGTTATTCAAAAATACATGAAAAAAATTATGAGAAACAACATATATTACAAAAAACATATACGCGATTATCAATTGGAACAATGTTTTTGAGCTCTCAAGAGACTTATTTCTGGCGAGTTTCGAGAATTTTTCATAAGAATAGATTGTATATCAGTTTGGGTATACTCAGTTTGAAATTAATACTAACCTGATTTTTTCAAAATAACAAAAAAAAAGTTTGGCAAAAAAATTGAATTTTTGATAAAAACGCTTTATCTGTTTTCAAAATAAGCTATAGTGCGGAAAAATCTCAAGGAGATGGTTCAGTATTTTTTGATAACGCTCAAAAATTTGCAGAAATGTCATTTAAAACAAACTTATTAAAAATTTGATTTTTCAACCCAGAAAAGCGTGGGCAAGTATTTCAAGTCGTCTAGAAAAGTTTCGGCAAAACTGATAATGTTTCAAAAGCAATTTACTCTGAGATGGGGTATTTCCATAATTGTCTCCTTCAGAATAATTTTAAAGCACTTTTTACATTGATTTAAAAAATTATTCAATATTTGTCTAAAATTTGTCTAAAATTTTGAATAAGAATCAAAAAAATTCTCGAATCTTCCATATTGTAAAGCATTCAAATCAACTAGCTATGCATAATTTTGAACATAAAGCTCGTTCATGCATACAAATCAGTGCATACATTAGTTCAGCATCATGATACTTCATTGCCCTTTTTCATACAATATTTTGGATTCTGCTTCTGACTTCCTATAGAAAATTCCAATTCGAAGCTTGTTATTGTTAGATAAAGCTTTACCTCTCCTCCCCAATCTTGTTCATTTTCTGTTTGTTTATGCATTCTGCGCCCCATATTTTTCCAAGTCGAGAAGTGACGTGACTTTGAAAAATAGGGACAATGAAAGATGGAAGAAATTTCTTCTCTCTCTTTTCTACTTCCACCTTAGAGATTCCAATTTAAAGTGATCCTTGGGGAATCTTAGAAATGGGGGCTCCCCATCTTTTTTTGCACAAGTACGCGTGTGCTTTTTTTTGGTGGATGTGTACATGGAGTAGCAAAAGTTTTGCATAATTAACAAAAAAAAGTTTTTTGTTTTGTTTTCATTTTTTTGAATTTTTCATTATCTTCGCAGTATCTTGTCAGGATGCTCTGAGTCCATACTTTTTTATTCACTTTTTCTACTCGTAATGAGTTTGATTCCGAGTTCAAAAGTTCAACTTCCCCCCTAAAAGGAACCTCTTCAAATCCTGTTCCATCCAAAATGTAAATTGGGTCCGTATAGCTGAGGACCTTGCAGAGCATCTAGACATGAAAAAAAAAGCGAAAACACATCTTCACGAGTGTATTGCTCTCAAAGAAAATTGCTTCTCTCCTCCTCGCCGACTACCTTACTGAATAGAATAGACGTTGACATCTCCTCACGAGAAGAAGATTTGTCTTCTTTACAAAACCTTCTTTTTTACTTTTCGAAGTTCCCTTTTTGCGTGTAGTAATCTAGTGATATTGAAGTCTGGAAAATATATTCTGGTATTTTAACTGAAAAATCTTTGTACTATGTACACTGTTCCCTAGAAAAATAAGACTTTTTTCGGTTTTAAAATTTTACTGAAAGTTGTGAGAAAAGAGATTTTTGAAAAGTCTGTAAATTCCATTTGGCTTCAAACACAAAAAATCATCAGGCAGATTTTCTTATTTCAACCTCCTGAAACTGAAAAACGAAAAGATCCACAATTTTCATTCTTGAAAAATTTAAAAAGAAATTTTTAAATTCTACCGTGAAAAGAAGTGTTACAGTAACTGATCCAAATAAACAAAAGATGGCCCTCCGTTCTTTATCGTTTTGAGTGAGAATTATTAAAAAAATCGGCAGCATTTTTGTATTCGCAAGTGTCTAGAAATATCCTTGTCCTCTTATCAAAATGACTCGAGAAAACTGGGTCAGGGCTATTCTGAACAACTTTGTCTTTAGTCCACTACCAAAAATAAGATTTTCTCTAACAACTCTCAAAATCTTTTTTTCCTGGTTAAATTGCCCATGGCCACGTCCCAAAAAGCGTCAAAGCCATCTGAACTTCATGCTTCAGTGATCATTCTCGCTGGAATTTAAATTTTAGATTACCCAGTTATTTTTTAGATTTTGTGCTATTTGTCATATTGAGCATTGCTCCGGCCCACGCCAGTTTAGTCTGAAAAGAAGTTTTCAAAAAATTTTATTTGTCAGGTCCAACATAAATTTCGCTTTTTAATGACTTTTTTGATAGGATCTTCCGAAAGTCAAGATGTACCTATGACTTTTTTGAAGATTCTAAATTTTATCACTATTGTCAAATTAATAATAGTTGTGCAAGGAATTCAAATTTTTATATTCGCGGGCGGTCTGCCTTTTTTGATCCAAGATATTTTTGATTTTACGCAGTACAAAGTGAAAATGGACGAACCACCAGCAAAAAAACACTCGAATTCCTTGCACAACTATTATTAATTCGACAGTACATGATATAGTTGCAATCTTTCCTGTATAGCCTAGCTCTCCAATCACAAAATTAGAATTCATGATAAAACATTTCTACCCACTTCTTCAGTACTTTCCTTTCCAAACTTCCGATCGTTCCAAATGAAAGTTCCATTACTGGTATTAGCATTGCTACTGAATCCAATCCACACATTCTCTCCTCTCTTTTCATCTACCCATCCATTAGCGACTTTCTCTCTTCTCTTCATTGAAAAGAACGCGTAGGGTAGATGTGCGTACGCACGCCGCACACCCCTCACGTACCCTAAAAAAATCAATGACACATCATCGCAATTACCTGCACTCTAACGGCATGTAGCAGATGAGAAGAGGATGAAGTGTGAGAGAAGAGGACCGAGAGAGAAGGAGACAGAAGACAATTGGCCATGACTAATACCCAGTGGACCGTTTTCTCGGTTCTGTTGGGGTCTGGTTGTGTGTTGGCCACGCGCAATCTAACACTTCGTCACTCTTCTACCTGTCTGTCCTAACAAGTCACCCAATCTTTGCGCTCTCTCTGATGAAGGCTTTTTTCTCTTTCTCTTTGTTTCTCCCGTTTTTGGTAATGTTCCGCTTTGAAGAAATATTTGTACAGTTAGTCATGTAACAAATCTCCTGATTCTTGTTTCAAAATGACCGAAATTAGTTTTGTGGTCAGAGAATTTAGATGTACTTCCGTATTAGTTTTCTAAGTTTATTCAGCAGTCATTGAGAGAACGCTGTCTGTAATATTCCGATTATAGTTGAGACGAAATTAAAAAGTAGTCCAAACCGAGAATTTTTCGATGGTACAAACCAAGTTCCTATGACGTCATCCCCATGAAAAGGAAGCTAAGATTTCCCGGTTTTTATAACCTTTCTATAAGCTTTACCACATATTCATTTTCCTCAGATCCAAATCACAATGAGCTCGACTGTCTGAATTAGTTTTTCATTTCAAAAAGTGCCCTTTCCCAACTAAAAAATATGCTTTTTTGAGGCTCAGGCTTCTCAATTTTCGAGAACTTTTGATGCCTTACCACGGTCTAATTTTTCTCAGATGAGACCCAAAACCATAGTGCAAACAGTTAAAAATCCCAATAAGCCTGACTTTCTGTATTGGTTTTTCATCTCAAAAAGCGCCCGTTTTCAACTAGGAGATATGCTTTTTTTGAGGCTTTCAATAAATTTTAGACCATTCGGGACGTGTTCAAAACAGTTTTCAGCCCATTCAAACTAATGGAACTGAGCTTCTTTTTTACTATTTCAGAAAGTTTAGACTATTGAGACTGAGCTTCTCAGAGAGTTCATTATTTTCTTTCAAAATCTTTATTTATCCCAGGTTCCACACTTCTATAACAAAACTCAGAGCATTTCCAAAACAATATTTAGCTCATTTCAGCTATTAATACTTCGCTTTTTGAATACATTTTGACAATTTCTCAAATTAGAAAATTTTTCTTGTCGTCAAAAACTTTACAGACAAAGTTCCGAAGTACCATCTTCATTCTGCCAGGATTTCATGTTTATCCTGAAAATCACCTGACGGTCCACTCATTTTTTTTGTGCGAATTCCATAAAAATCGGTTTCGAGAACTTTTTCCAGATTCCTCCTCCCTTTAGAAAAACTAGCCCATTCCTTTTTCTATTTGAACATAATAATTTGCCATAATAATTAGCGAAAATGAAAAAAAAAGAATCAACGAAAAAGTGGAGAAGTCGTGCGCTAACAAGATTATGGTAAAACCTCCGTCTGTTTTTATTTGCTGACCACCTCGGATGTTAAACACAACATTTGCGGGTCAAACAATGACCTCACCTGTGTTTTCTGTTTCGCAAAAAGTCCTTGACTTTTTCCATCCCTTCTCTCCTTTCAGGAGGAGGTGGACCTGTATGAAAAAATGAGACAAGCTGCCACTTGTTTCTGGCACTTTCTTTTTTTCGTCAATTCTTTTTTTGTCAATTTTGTCGTATTGATTCAAAATTGGTATTGTATTAATACATTTAGTTTCTTATCACCTATTTCTTCGTCCATATCAGTTGTCAAGAGTTCCCCTTGCAGCACGCGCTAACTTCTTTTGTGATTGATTTTGATTTCTTCTTTTTTTCCTCTATTTGTAAAATTAGTTTCAGATCAACTATGGTGTGTGGTCACTCATGTATCAAACTTTTGTTTTTCATCGTCAACTTCTTCATTTGCATCTTTGGAGCTCTCATATGTGGATTCTCGTTGTGGGCTAATTTGGACAAAGATTTCGGAAGTCATTTGGCAGACTTCGTTCGTCAAATTGATGGAATTGATGTGAAGTTGGTGAATGAGATCGCGGAGGTCAGTTATTGGCGTAAACTTATATGAGGTCAAAGAAGTGAAATCGGGAGTTTAGTGAAGGTTTTTTTTAATATGAAAATCTGGGATTAGCCGCAGGAATTTTGCTGTCAATACTGACTTTTCCAAACCAAAAGTTGGCAGTTACTGGGATGTTAGGCTGAAATGAGTAAACATATCAAACTAGGCAAGTAACCTATTTCGAAACAGTTTCATGATTATTTCAAGCTTCAAAAGCTATAAAAACCTGATTTCCAACTCCAGAAATTTTTCGGGATACTAAGATGCTCAATTACTGAAAATGCCGCCAGAAAAATGGAAGTTTGAGAAATGAGTTTCTGGTTTTTCGTGTTGAACTGCTTTCAAAACATACAAATCTGCTTAAAATAGAGCACACGATTCATTTCTAAACATTTTTGAGCTTATATGATCAGAGAAAAAGTCGGTTTTCAATTTTAAGACGATCGAAAAAAGATCAACAGATCAGTAGATCAATAAATGCAGAGGAAAACAAAAAAAAGACTAATTTACAAAATCTGTTTGAGCTTGATGAGAGATAAGGTGGGCGCATGAAACTACACAAAACTGCTCAAAACCAACGCCGGCCGTTCCCTTTTTGGGCAAAGATTTCCAACTTCCAGAAATTTTTTTTGTGCAAAAAACTATTTTTTTTTTCTGAACCATCTTAGATATCTATTGCACCAACTTTCGAATTCATTGGATATCTTTTACATTCAAAACTTTCATTTTTAACACTCAATTTGTATTTTCAGTACCAAGCCTCCCTCTGGATCCTCGTCGCTGTTGGCGCCCTTCTCTTCATCGTTGGTTTCTTCGGCTGTTGTGGAGCAGGATGTGAGAGCCCAGTGCTCCTCGGATTAGTTCGTTTTCAAACTTCTTCTTCTCTCCATAATTTCCACGTTTCAGTTCATCTTCATCATCGTCATTCTCACCGCCATCGAACTTGGAGCCACTGTGTTTGCAATGACTAACCGTGAAGAGTTTGTGTCATCCATTCAACAAGTCCTTGAAAAGTCCTCTGCCACACCGGATCTTCGAAAGAACATCAAGCCAATTCAAAATGTGCTTCAGTGCTGTGGAGCCACTTCTCAGACTCAGAACTTGTATATTGATGATGGACTTTGTGGACCGAAGCCTATTGCTGTGAGTTTTTCGCTTAAAAAAACAGTTTTGTATATAGAGGGGAGGGCCTCGTGGCACCCTGAATTACGTATTACTTATTTGCAATAGCCTGAAACCTCGACTTAAAGGCGCCGCGACAAATGTTCATCGGGTCCTGTCACGTTTACAATTATATTTAACTGAGAATTACTGTAAACGTGTCGGGACGCAATAAACATTTGTCGTTGTGCCTTTAAACCGAAGTGTCAAGCGCTCGCAAATAAGTAATACAACCCGCTCTGCAAAAGTTATAGGCCAATCTGTAGCTTCCACTAGTCACTCTATATTTGTAAAACCTGTCTAATTAGAAATTCACTCATAAAATTTTTGTTCCAGCATCCGGACAACTGCTTCGACCGAATCTCCCATATGGTCCAATCCTGGGGAGAATCCATTGTCGTCGTCGCCTTCCTTCTTCTTGCCATCGAGCTCTTCGCCGTCCTCTTCTCATGCATCCTCTGCCGATCATCCCAAGAAGTCCGCTACACACCTTATTATTCTTAATTCTCACTAATTTTTTAATTTTCAAACAAAAATTTGAAAAAAAACATGTCAACCCCCCCCCCCCCCCTCTTGACTCGTTTATCTATCTCATTCAATCAGCTCACTTTTCATTTTTGTTTGTTTCTTTCATTCCCTTTGCCCCACTTCACAACTTCTCATTCTAACTCTGATTTGATGTTCTACCTCGGGTTTGCTCTTTTCCTTCCTATTTTTCACTCTGCTTTTTGATGTTCTAATAATTAAATTCTTTTATTTCTTAACATTATTTCTTCCACAATAAATCATTTATCCAAAACGCAAATGTCCGTCAGGCTTTCGGTATAACTGCATTATGTTGTTGCGGAAGCCGTCAATCCAAGAATGTTTTTGAAGCGATGGTTGGATAGAAGAGGAAGAGGATGATGTAACTCGGAAGTTTCTGGAAACTAGTTTTTTTTTGTGGGATTTCAGATTTTATAATAATGTACCTATCGGCTCGGAATTCCTGCTCTTCCTCATCGAATTCAGATTGATTTACGTATTCTCGAGAGTCTGAAACTCAGAAATTAGGGTTTTCAACGGGTTCTAGAAACTCACTTAGCCCATTACAAATCCCAACTACAGCCTTGTGCAGGACCACAGCTCCAGTTTCTTTGTCTCGGAACTTCAGCGACCGATAATTGGGCGAGCATTTGAGTTCCTGATTGCTTAAGCTCTCCAGGTCTCCGTTCTCAACCACCAAATCACAAACACATCGATTATATTGAGTTGGGACAACGTTGGCTGTCATTTTGACAACTTCGCAACGAGGAATGCATTCTGAAACTGGATTTGGGTGGAAGATGATGTAGTTTTTCTGTAGTTTTGAATAGTTTTGAAGCAGGTTTTGTTTGAATTTCAGAACGTTCTATGTAGGAATTGGAAAGCATTGGAATTTTTAAAATAATTTGCCCACTTATGTTTTAGTTGGTTCTAGACTTATTGACAGGTTAGAAAAAAATAAAAATTGGCTAGTTTTATTACCAAAAATTTGTATGGATTTGAATATTTTAAAATAGGAAAGCAAATTTCTGCTCAGAAAATCAAAAAAAAAACTTCAAGATTCTTGTTGGATATGGTTGAACACAAACAAAAACTTCGAAGAAATATGAAAAAAAACAATTTCAAAGCAATCAAAATTTTTAAAAAATCTCATCAAACCACTATTTTTTTCAAGAGGACCTGAACCACTTCAAATGTACATTTTATTGTTCAAAATTTCAGAAAACTATTTTTCAAAGTTTAACCTTCGGATTTCCCTATAATTCTCCAAGTTTAAACTCGAAATTCAGAATCAAAAGTCCTAAACTAAAAACCGCAAATGTTACCAACCTGTTACACTTTGTTCTATTGACAACTTGACTTGAGTGGACAAAATCAGAAAGAGCAACATCACGAGCAGAGATCTTTTTCGAATAAAGACTTTTTTTTTCAAATGATGAATTTCACGAAAAAGCGGGTGTCAATAAGCTATCTTATACTAAACCCCACCACTTGAAAGCCGATCGTTTTCTAGCCCCGTGGCTCTTCATTTTCTGTGTTTTCTACCCTCTGAAAAGCCTCTTTGTCACAATTTTTGGTCCATTATGCGTAGGCCGCACGCTCCATTTCAAGAAGAAGTAGTCATCAGATTTCTTGAAGAGGGCGTCGGTTTCTGTTTGTTTTCCGGGGAGAGGTTCACTTTTTGAAATATCACTCAATGAATGTGACTCTTTCGCTTGAATTTCGCTGGAGAATACAAAATGGATAAGTGGGTGGGAGGGGCTTTTTCTGTTTTTTTTCTTTTTTTCAGCGTCTAATCCCTTTTGCAACCTGGATTTTTTGAAAATAAAGTGTATATTTAGTTCTACTTTTCAACTTCTTGGAAAATACATGACTCTACCTCAAATTGGTTCAATTTTTATTTTGACAAGCTTCATTATTCACAAGAAGTACTTTGTGTAGACATGGCATAATTAAACGGAGAAATACACGGAAAACCATTATTATTATTATAAATAACTCTTTTTTTTTATTCAAATCACAGTTGTTCATCATGTTCCATAGCACTCAAACACATGCTCTCGTTCATTCGCTGAAATGTGGTTGGCTCTGCAGTGGTTACTGTCTTGCAACCCGCACGACTCCGGAAATCGGTACGCGTATTCTTTTTAAACGACTCTTGCTCGCCGAATATGACGACACGAAGGGATCTGGAATTAAAATTTTTGTTTGGATACATTATAAAATAAGCTCTCACCTCAATCCAACTCGATCGAATAAATGAATGAATTCAATTCGGAAATTATGATTGAAAAATGCATAAATAAGTGGGTTTAAGCAGGCGGAGCACATTGCCAAACAGTGACAAATACTGAAAGTGGTCACCGAGAAGCTGTTGACCAGCTCGAATGTGTTGAACTGAAATATTTTTATTTGAATACAAGTTGGGTGAAAAAAGTGAATGCTTACAATATGAAACACGTTCAATGGGAGCCAGGCAACTGCAAAAACCGCGACGACGCACACTAAAAGTAGGTGGGTCCGCCGCTGACGTTCCACTACGGATCTGAAACTGATATTGCTGATAAGGATGATTTGTTTAGAAAACGTACCTCCTCCTTTGACTTGTATTTGTGTTTGTTGTCACATTCTGATTGCGATTTGCAAACCGCAATTTCATACGATGAGCAATCCGGCTATAAGCAAAGACCAGTGAAAACAAGGGGAATGCATATTGGGTAACAAGAACAGCCAGGGTATAAGTGGCTTTAGATATGATCATCTGCAATTTTTTTTCATGAAATTTTTTTTCTTAATCCAGTTCTTACTTTTTCCCAAATGTCATTTTGCTCATGGCAGATATGTAGGGCTAACCCACAAGACGGCTCCACAAATACCGGAGTCAAATCAGAAGCTTGTAACAATGGAACCGCTAGGATCAAAGAAATTACCCAGATCATTATGAAAAAACAAAACGAAAGGTTTTGTTGTCGTTCCCTCTTCGTTGGGAATATAATGAGCACGTATCTAAAAAAAAGTGTTATTGAATTCACTTAATTACGTTATTGGCGGACCTATCCACAGCAATTGAGGCTATTGAGAATGTTGAGAGAAAAATGTTGAACCCTTGAAGTGAACCTGCTATTTTGCATAGTGTTCTGCTGAACGGCCAGAACATGTATAAGACGGTATAGAGAGTGGTTGGAGCAGTGACTATGCACACCTGAATGGATTTTTTTTTAATTTTTCAAGAGAATAGGTACATACAAAAAAATCGGATAGTGCCAAATTCAAGATGAAAAAGTTTCGAGTTGTCCGCATTGCTGGATTCAAAATGACAACGATTATAGTCAAAAAGTTGCCTATGGCCCCAAATAAGATGATGAGCATGTATGCGAAAGTGATGAAATAGCCAAACTGAAAAACAAACCATTTTTTATTTTTAAAAATCCAAAAAAAAATAACAAAAATCTATTGCTCACCTCTTTAGGACTATACTCGGTCCCATTGATAACCTGATCATCTCGAAAAAAAAAGTTGATTTTCTTGAAAATTTCCACGTAGCTGTCACATGACTCGTTTACCGCAGATCCCATTTGTTTTTCAATGTTTTCCAATAAATTCTGGAATTAAAGAATGGTGTGAAGCATTATGAAGAAAAAGGAGAGAGAAGAAAAAACGAAGTTATCAGAGGTTTTAAGGTGGTGGGTACTTAGGAGGGTCTGAACAGAATAAAATTAGGCCCCACCCACTTTAAGTAGTCGAAAATCGAATTTCTTAACTTAAAGATAAGGTCGAAAGAAATGAGCTGGAAGCATCGGAAAACAATAAGGCTCCGCCCACTTCAATTACTAATCGAATTTTTATAGATGAGGTCTAAATTCGTACAAAAATGAGCTGACAGATTTTATTCTTGGTTGTTAGGCCCCGCCCCCCGAAAAACTGAGAAAGTCATCAAAATTTGGCTGTATGGTATTAAGATGAGGTTGTTCAGAAACGGATTCCAACCAGCTCTTTGAGTATTCTAGTCAATTTTTAAGTTATAAGGCTCCGCCCAGATTCTGCCACATTTAGATTTTTAAAAAATTCAGTCAAAATCCGCTTAGAAATAGTTCAAATAGTCTAAACTTTTCTGTATAGTTTTGAACAGTTTTCACAAAATTCGACCATGTAGAATATCAAGGAAACGCCCATAGAGCCTACCATTCAGCCAAGCCAAGAATTAAGAAAATTGAAAAAACAAAAGATTCTGAGAACCTCCTAGTCAGACAGATAACGAATAATTGCGTAGTAGAAGGAAAAATAGAGGGGTAATTATTGGAATTCCAAAGATGATATGGGGGAAAAATGAAATGAGATGAAGACTATCTTCTTTTTTATAACTCAAAAAGCATATCTATCTATTGAAATGGGTTTTTCGTCTGGGATAAAGTGGTGGGGGAAAGTTGGCAATTTAGAATGTTGTCCTAACTTTTTGCTGATGTTTCCTCCCCTTTAAATGAGTTTCTGTGAGGGGGGGGGGGGGGGGGCTCAGAGAGAAAATGAGACATGATGAACAGACTCTATGGAAAAAAATGAGAGGAGGAGTGGTTTTGAATAAGAGAGAGAGAGAACCAAATACGATTGAGGCATCCGGACTAGAGGCATCACCACAAGAAATAAAAATTTCTATGACTTTGTTTTGACGGAATTCTTCTTCTTCTTCTTCTCTTTTCAACTGCCACCTATTCCAGAACCCCCCGGCTCTTCAGAGCGTTCGCGGCGTTCTTTTCTAGATGGAGCATTTTTCTCTTTCTTCTTGGGATATCCATAAACATGGTGCATCTGGGTTACAATGCTGGAAAAGAAAAAAACGAGAAACATAAGGAGAAAAATGAATGAATGAATGAAACAAAAACAGGGGAATAACACTGGGAGAAGGAAAGGGGGGGGGGGGGGGGAATAGGAAATTTCAGAAGAAATTCGTGATGTTTTCAAGAATTGAAAAGTATATTAGAACCAGGAATAGGAAATTTTCTTGTTTTTTCGTTTAGAAAGGTCGCAGGAAACAAGCGAAAAAACAAATGGAACTGATTTTCTTATATTCTCAAAATAAAAAGCTCCGACATGCATCCTTAGCTTCTTCTAATTCGCTTCGTTAATATTTTTGGAGCATGTCGGAGCATCTCAGAGCATCTCAGAGCAATGAAGCGAATCATACAAGTTTCTAGCTCTTAATCCGCAGAATCTGTGCACCCCATATTACAAGCAAATAGAAATAAGATTACCCCAAATTAGGCGCCATCAACATTTCCGATCCAATAAACACAAAGTGTAAGTAATCACGAAAAAAACGCGCATGTTTTTAGAACACCGGAGAGAGGGCATTGCCACAAGAAACGGAACGACGTAGAGGGCCCTCATAGAAGACGAACAAAAAAAGTCGGTCTGGTGGCATAATTGAAAAACCAGCAGGAGGAATCAACGAGAAAAGAAGGAAGGAGAGGAGATGGGAGGAGAGCTCAAATGAAAAACACGTAGGAGTATGTCATGAAGATCTGAGTGCATATTCATATTTGATACAATCCAATGAACTTTTGGTATACAAATGGACATAAGGAAAGGGCAGAAGCTGGAGAAAAACAAGTCAGGAGTACTGTGTTTTGATTTTGAGCCCAAGATGCTAATGCTAAAAAATCTTAGTTTTTTATAAAAAATAACACAGAAAGTGATTGAAAATACTTTTTGTTTTTATTTTCAAGCGGGAACTATTTAAAACTAGGCCTAGGCCAAACCTACTGATAGAGCCTCTTAATTTGGTGACCAAAGTCACATTCGGTAAACATCTTGATTTTCACGTATTTCCTGGATCAGGAGATCGTGTACTCTTCGAGGACAAATAGTTGAATTTTTTGTTTTTCGTTAATTTGAACGTAATTAACGAAGCCTATTTCCAAGCTCAATGGAACTTTGGCAAAATTCAAATAGTCTGGTTAAGTAGGTTTGAATAGGTTTAGGTAGGTTAGGAAGGTTTAGATAGGTAAAATTTAGGTAAGTAGGTTAATTAGACAAGATAAAAAAGCCGACTCTTTGAGAAACCAGGTAATATCAATACTTTTACGCATTTCCATATAATTCAGACTAATTTTCAAATCCTCTAGACCAGAAACTAATGAAGTTTCGTAAAATTCTAATTCAAAAACAAGATTTTGGAAAAAGTGAATTTGCTTCACAGTTCAATTTTTGGCTCTTTCCGAGCGCTTGCGTTTGATTTGGTTCAAGCGCAAAACTAAAAAAAACCTTCAATTGTCAAAAAACCATCTAAAAACTCTAAGCTTAAAGTCAACTTTCATGCACATCTATTAATTTCTGTCATTTCTCTTTATTCCGCTTTCTCTCTCACTCTTATTCTTGAGATACTTAACGAAGCGTAATAGTTTCACGGAACTTCTTTTGTCATCATTCTTCTCTCGAGAAAAAGCAATTAATTATGAAAAGAACAGATGACGGTTAGTTTAATATTTTTTTGGCACACCTTTCTGTTTTCTTCTTCAAACACCAAGAAACTTTTTTTGATGAAATGAAACATCAAAGTATCAGAGTTTCTAAAAAAATATACTGAACGCTTGAATAGTTCTATAAAGGAAATGCAAAACTTCATACAAACTACTAATGAATGTTATAGAATACTGTGGGTGGAATGAAAAATGTGTCAGATAACAGGTGACTGCATTTATAACATTCTAGAACGGCGCTAATGGAGTTTTACGCATTATTCAAAAGTGTTATGTCTGACAAAAAAAATGTCTGAATAATGTAAGAAAAGGTTTTGTAGTCGGAAATTTCAGAAATAGAATTCGAAGGAAGTTACGGTAGGCCTTATAAGCAGACGAATCTCGCTCCAAAAACAGAAATTATCTATGAAAAACATGTAATTTTTTGGTATTTTTCGTATCGTTTTTCGTATAGCTGATGGCTCTTCCAAATATCAAAATTTTCAAAAAACAAGTTTTGTTATACCAAGGATTAAAACTTCGTCACTTTTTTTTGTTCAAAATGCAAGAATGCATGACTTTTTTTTGGGAGGAACACTTCCTCGTCGGGTACTAAGATCTCAAATCTCAAACTTCAAGAAGACAACATGTTGCTTGTCCTAAGCGAAAAAATTTTTTTTGGAAAAATTTTGAAAAAATTTTGAAAAATAAATCTCTCAAAATATTCAGATGACTAACCCAAGAGGGAACATACCTGCAAAAAAACTTTGGTAATTTCTTCCTTTTTTCCCTTCTGGATGAAGTGGTAAATGTGAGCAAAACACTCAAACGAATAAAGTGAAAACATAAAATTACACACACACAGGCAGACCTGGAGAAAAAGAGCGGAAATCTTGAGGCAGTTGTTTTCTCAAATAAAAACAAATAGTTCCATGGACACGGACATTTTCCCCCCCGTCTTCCCACTCAACCCACGTCTCGTTTTTTGGACAAACCACTTTTTGCTGCTGCTTAGGAAAGATCTGAAAATAATAGACAAAGAGGCTTTCTCCTTGAAAAAAGAGACATGTGGTTGAACTAGAAATGGAAAATTGATAGAATTATTTAAAATCAAAAATAAAACAAAAAACAACAACAGCTGAAAAGTGGAGAATGATTTTCCTCATTTCCGTGAAAAGTGTGCACATAATTTGTGAGTATATAAGAGTGGGGTGATTTCAAAATTATTTTTCGCGTAAGAAAAACCATAGGAATATTCATTTCCATGTGAAATATCAAAAATGTTTAATTCTGCGTGTTTTTTCTTATTTCTGTTGTTTTCCAACGAAATCCACGGAGTTGGCGAAGGTCAAGTCATTTTTTCATTTCTCTGTATTTTTGTTCCCTTAAATTCGAGTTTTTCATTTCTGAATAGTGGAAAATGAACATTTTCACGTTGAGATTACTCAAAAAAGTGCACATAACTGCACCGGATGCAAGTATGGGTTCACTTGAAAATGATAAATACGAAGAAAATGAAAAAGTGGTTGACCTTCGAAAACTTCGTGAACTTGCTAGTAAAAATACGGAAAGTTTACAAATGTTAGAAATGAAAAACTTTCCTGTAGAAAAAGCCCAAAGTATTCGTAAAACCTTTAGGAAATGTTCCGTGAAAAATAATTTTCAAACTACCCTTCTCTTATATACTTATTCTGAACTTTCGAGTAAATTTCGAAAATTGGTTGGAAATTGCTTGGAACGGAGGTGTGAGAAAAGTGTGAAAGGTCAAAAGTATAATAACTTCCCACACATTTCTAAATCTGTATTTTACTAAAAAAGTTTCAGAAATCTCAGTTGGAAGAAATAACATATTTCACTATTTATGAGCTGTTTGAACTGTATTCTGGCTCTTTTCCAAAGAAAAATGAGCACAACATAGGTGTTTCAGTTTTACACCAGTTAAGCTAGAGACAAGTCACAAAATGTGGCTTTTGGGCTGGATTTTTGGGCCATTTGAAAACTGAAAGTATGCTAATCACAAAAATGGATTTGCGGAGCGGTCAAAAAGAGTTGAAGAATCAAATTAAATCAATTTCAGGTCGAAATCCTGACCGGCTCTAAATTCTAGAGCTCCGAGAATCGTCTGACTGGCTACACATGTAATAATGCCCTTAGAAGTTTCTAACAATTTTTTGGATTTGTCATGAAAAAAAAAGGATTTTGTATGTAAATTATTGTCATTCGGATTCAAAAGTTAGTCGGGATAATGAGGAAAAAAGTATGAAAAAAGTTACAAAACTGGCTGAAAATAGCTTAGGACGTTTTGAACTCTGCTACCAAATAGTAGGGCACTTTCAAAACTGTTGAATCGAATGAAAATTATAAAAAAATAAAGTTTCTGAACGCTGATTTATCGGTCAAATTAGTCAAGATTTTTGTAGTACTGAAAGGGGCGGAGCCTAATAACCTAAACTGTTTTTTGTTCGGACCATCCCAGGTACCCACCATACCGAATATCAAATCGATCTGATAGGTTTGGCCGATGTGTGACATAGTTTGGTCGCTTCTGTGGGAAATTCACTGTTAAACTATTCTTGAAGCCTATCTAATTAAAAAACTCAAAGTGAGCCTATTTTCAGATTCAAAATGTCTTAAGACAAAATGTTTTCAAGCCAAGTTTTTTTTAGACCATTCTTTAGGAACAGAACTAAGACGCTTTCTATGCTTAACTCTTCAAAAAAAAGTCTCAATACAGTGGAATATGACGCATTTCCTATTCCTACAACCAGACTCAGAGCTTTCTTTTAATTTCACAAAAAGTCAAACTAAAAACTTTCCTTCTTCTATGAAATAAGACGAAAAAGAGCCCGAGTTCATTAAGATTCTGTTAGCGGAAAAAAAAAAGAAGGCCGATGTGTTTCTATTCTTGTACACATCATTTTCACGCAACTTATAAGTTTTCATCAACCGGAAGTGAAGTGAGGGCAATTGTCTATAGACTATAGAGCATTTCGAGCAAAAAAGAAAAGAAACTTCCCTTCCTCACCCAAAATCAAAGAACCTGGAAAAAATAGGGTCCCTAAGACTTCCGAAAACAAGAAGTGTCATGCAAGAAAGGTGTCAGGAGGAGGTGTACGGGAAAAAGCAAAAAAAAAACGGAACGAGGAATGTGTGAAAAAAAGGAGGAGTAAAAAACAGGAAATTGAATCTCCGCGCGGTTAGAAGTTATCATAAAAACTGTTTTTTCCTGTCCACGTGCGTTTTCTCTTGTTTTTTTTCTCTGGGATTTCCACCGAAATCATTAATATAGAAAAATTTTCGAAAATAGGATTCCGAGTATTGTTTTTTTTTCAAAGAGTTTGACTCATTTGAGATTAGTTTTGGTGATTTTTCAAACTGGTTTTCCCGATACTATTCTACATATAGACTGATTTTGATATCACAAAACCAGGTTTTCAATTTTACAGGGTGGCTGAAAAGTATTGAGACATTTCTTCTACATGATTTTGTCCTGGTGTGAGCTTTGTAGGTGTCATAATCGAGATATCTTAAAATTTTTACAAAGTTCAGATGTTGTACTAACTGACATTAACAGTATTTCCCGAAATATAGCCCCATTCCGTTGTTATGGGTGGTCCCCCAGACGAGTAGTTTGAAAAAATACACTCCCTGCGCCGCAAGTGCTAATAGCCATTGAGAAAACAGCCTGGCGTTTATCCAAAATTAAAGATTTCGGAAATTCCTTCTGAATTTCCCGATAAAAACATCGACTCATGATTATTCAACATTCAGAAGACTGCGCGACGATCGCAAGTGCTCAGATTCAGAAGCACTGCTAAGGCATCCAATTTCCGCTGTACTGGTGGTGTGGGAACGTGGGTATTTTGGGAGTCGCATTCTAATCGGTTTGACTTATCCTTACAAGTACTTCGAAACAATGGGCTAGGCATTCCCGGATTAAATTTTCAAGTCATTTGGTCAGGTACTTCCTAAGATATGACATGAAGAAGCTCGAAAATACTTGCGGCCCGCAGGGGGTCTAGGGCCATCACTTCTGAAGACGTGCATCTCAGTGGAAACTTCAAATTGTCTCAATTTTTCATTGAAACTGTTGTATAGGATCATAGCAATCAGAAAATGTACCTGATTCTTCTAGCAATGCTCTACGTTTCATATTATATTGGAAAACAAATGTCTCAATACTTTTCAGCCACCCTGTAGATTTCAATATAGTTTTACGTCAGTCTAAAGCCTGCAGAAATTTTTGATTTCAAGTTTAGAGCGTGAAAACATGTAAAATCAAAAATTCATCGTTTTTAAGAATTTTTCGAAAAATCAGCTTTTTGGGGTATCCAGATGGTAACAAGATCGGTAATCATTGTAAGGGGGTCCTATCCTTATAGGGCAGCTAAAAAAAGACTTTGCAGGGCCAGTTGAGATAGTGACAATGTCATCAAATTCTACTTTTAGGGATGAACTTTGATCGGAAATTAGATGAAATGAGCAGGTTTTTCAAAGAAGTTCAAAATTCAGCTAGAAGCTATCTAGAGGGGTTCGAGACGGTCGGAAAGGAGAGTTTGACACAAAAACTGTGAAATTGATAAAGATAGGGCCCTATGGGTAATTTTGGTACAGAAATCAAATAAAGCTCACATGTTTTGTAATGTTAATGGTTGGTTCTGTCTGGAGATCTGGAACTGTGGGTTGCAAGCCTATTGAACGTCATTTTGGGGGTATCAAAGTAGGGGAAGTGACAGAAAAATGAAAAGTTGGATTGTTAGGTTGCTAAGTGTCAAAAGTTGAACAAAACCATAAATTTTTCGTTAAATTTTTGCTTTTCACTGGAAATCCGAAACCAGGGGGTTCTATTTCTGTGTGATCCAACTTCACAATAATTAGGATTTTTCAAAACATTTGAAAGTGTTGATTTTTGAGATTTATACAGATTTTCATATTCCAAGAGTAGAACAGAAGTTACCCGGATTCACTATCAAAGAAAAGCAAATTAGGAAACTCTCCTAGAATCTTAATTTGAAACAGGAAACTATGAGAAGGGGTGTAATCAAATCAGTCAGCAACACACACAATGGTATCAAAAAGAGATCCCGAATTGAATTGTTCCCAAGTTTGACGAAACGAAATTGAAGGTTCATGTGCTCTTCCGAGCCGGGGCGTTTCCCCTCCTTCCGCTGATGCACTCTCAGAGAGTTTCGGACAGGCATATTGGGAGGGGAGGAGGGGATAATTCAATTGCGCGGGGCGGCGGCGGCCGGCAGGCGGATACATTTTCGATGTAAAGAAGCAATATGTGTGACACATGGAAAACTTGCAATTTCTATTTCCTTTTTCCATATTCTCCTTTTTCTTCGCGTTTTTTTTGAGAGTCTTCTCCTTTTTAGAACACGCATAACGGCACAAATTGATCACACCCCGTACAAGTTTGGAAAAAAAATGGGAGGGGGGAAACGAGTAGGAGTTAGGAGAAGAAGAAGCTCTTGAGTGGAGAAGTTGAGAGGCGAGCAAAAAAAGAAAAGAAGAAGCAAGAAAAAATTTAAGCTCAGCTTTTGACTTTTTTTGGTTTGTCGCTTGTTGAACATGAAGCATACTCCCGTCTAAAAACAAAGTGTAACAAAACGGAACAAATATTTTTGAACTAATAGTAGAAATGGCTTAGTGTCACAGAAGAAAGAGCTCCAAAACAAAAAAAAAAGATTAAAAATGTATGAAGATTTTCCATTTCTACATACTTCGAGCCTTCCGAAAAGTCAGAAATTCCGGAACAAGGAACCGAAAATGAACAAAAAAACAAGCTTTCTTCGATGAATGTGGGATCGAGAAATTATGAAGGATATGAAATTTCGAAAAAAAAAAGAAAACAACTGGTGATATGATGCCAGTGGGTGGTTTCCATTCCGAGCCTCTAGACAGAGGATTAACGAAAAACGAAATTCTCACCATCCCCTCCCCTAAAGTGAAAATCCAGAAGGATTTAACGTCAAAACACTTTTGAGATAAAGGGGCAATATTGATTTGAAAGATTCCAATTTGAGTTTGAATTACAGTATGAAACAGGAAGTTTTGATGTTTTAGGAATGCCAAGAGCTTATAGAGTTGGATGTTGAAAAATGTTTATTTTCAAGTTCTTTGATTTTGCAAACAATTCTGAAGGAACATTAGGAGAGCACTATGATACTTTGACCTCACCCTAAAAAAGCATAACATAACAGTCAGAGCCCAGAAAAGAATCAACAAGTTTAAACAGATTTCGATGAACTTTCTGGATGAATGGAAATCTCCTACGTGTGCTTTGGTGCCTAAGTTCGTAACTTTAAATTTTCAAAAAAAATTCAACTTTTCTCACAGTAATTTTGCTCTAAATTATTTTGAACGAGGCAAAACTCATAAAAAATACAATTAACACCAAACAGTCCATGAGGTCCACCGTGTAGTTCGAGAGGACAAGACGTTAGGTGACCGGAAAGAAATGCGCGTTTACGCGAATCTACATATCTCGGTTAAAGTGAGTGATACCAAAAAGTGATCAACTAACAAAATGTTCTCCATAAAATTTTGCACATTTTATTATTTGACCACTTTTTTGTATTTTTCATTCCAGCCGAGATATACAGAATTGAAAAAAGTGCAGCGCGCATTTTTTCCTGTCAACCTAATAGAAGTGCGCCAATACAATATCGTCTTATTGGAGCACTCAGCGGGATAATAGTCTACATCAGCTGGTATAACATGCCATTTGTACGTGCTAGAACAAATTTTCAGACAATCCAACTACAAAAATTTTGTTCAGCATCCAATTCTAGGCCAGAAACATTAGTGAAATCATTTGACTTTAGTTCTACTTTAGGCGATCAAAAAACGAAATTTAAAAGTTCCATGAGGCTTAGAACACGTCTTTTTGACATGTTTCTCTCCGTGAAGAAAAAAAAACGTTCTGCGACATCATCTGTCCTTTCAACTATTTGAACCCTAACGAACCGCTGATTGGGGTGGAGCCCCCGAAAATTTGGGTGTTCTTTTTTGGTCTAGCAGAGAATAGAGGAAATCTGGACTTTTCGAAAAGAAACCATACATAATGCATTACTATGTTGTTGACACTTAGTATATTTTTTTGGAGAAGAAAAAGCTTTTTTTCTCGTGGAAAGAGTCAGCAAGTTTTGCTTCTAGGACTCACAATTCAGAGACTCACAATTTTCGAGTCGGGGAGGCGCAGCTGAAATGAAACCATACATCTATATTTAGATATGTTTGACGACGAAAATGTCCATAGAGAAGAGAAAAAAATAGTGGAGAAAAAGAAAAAAAAACAAGTTTGAGTGCTGATGTTTTTGAGCTTATTCTGGAAAAAAATGTTGAAAGTAATGACTATAGTAGAATTTTTGAAACTGTGGCATGAAGGGAAATAGGGATTTTGAGGTATTACTTTTTAAAAAATTTTGAATTCAGGACCACGACAGGTTTTGAACTGCTTGGTCCAGCTGAGCCTATAGATAGTTCTCCCCTCGTTTGGTTTCCTACCAGCTTAGTTTTTGTTCGAATTGGTGGGAGTATGAAGAGCAAAGAGTTAAGCAAAAAAAAAAACATCAAAACTGACGCAAATAGATAATGATCCTCAACAATAATCACAAAAAAAGAGATTAAAGGTTCTAAAAAAATGTTAAGATCAAGAACATTAGATCAGAATCCTATTCCATGAGAAGGATAAAGTTTGCAAACTGCAGATTTGTGCAGATCTTCCAGTTTATATACTTCTAAGATTTAGAAATCCACTGTTTTTTTTATATTTGTAACATTTTTTTTTCAAAAATGAAATTCGCCGAACTCGCTGGTCTAGAATCCAAAAAATGACGACTTCAGGTTATTTTCATTTTTTAGATGCACCTTTAAATGATGAAAAATAGAACCAGGAAATAGAAAATAGTGAGAACAAAAGATTATTAGTTCAAACCCCCCCCCCCCTATGATAGAATAGTGCTAACTCTATTAAGCACCGGAAATTGAAAAATCCGAAATATCATTCTTTCTATATAGAAAGTGACGAAAGCAGTCTATTTTTGATTTAAAACTTTTAGAAAAAATTATTTTTCACAACATTTTTCAAACTCACAAAGTTCTTCAAAATTTTGACCAATGACTAAAAATGACATGATCGTCTTGAATAAACCTCACCATCTAAGACACCCTCATTATCGCCCAATTACGAATGTCATTTGTAAACGAAGTCAATTTGTGACACAAAAGTACGTGGTTTACTGGAAAAAACACAGTATACGTCTAATGTAAATTGGTCGAATGTCATGCATGCCCGTTAGTGTCTCAAAGAAAAAGGAAGTGATGAGAGGTACTTTCATTTTTCTCAGAAAGGGTATGGAGGTGTGAAATTTTTCAGATAATGTGAACTGAAAATATCTATTCCGCATGGTTTGTGCACCGGTATAATTGGAGTGAAATTTCGAGAAATTTGAAGTTAGCGTGAGAAGGGGACTCTTATTACTCTTATTGGATATGTGGGTGGAATGATTGAAAACGAAATTGAAAAAAAATTTGACAAAAAATTGATTGAACTGTGGAAAATTTTGCACGCTTGCACAAGAATATACTTGAAAAAAACAATTCGTCTGATTCATTTTAAGAGACCACTAATATTTTTTTAAGTGTGTTTTTTTTTTCACCTGAATTTAAAATTCTGTAGTCTATGGGACTTTCAAAAAGACAAAAGTAGTTTATATTATTTGAAAAGTTTGCTAATTATTATCATCCCGTATTGATACCATCTGATCCTATGGACCCGAACAGGGACGAGCGGCAACGGCACTGCCGCGTTGCCAAAACGTAGAAGCTGCCTAGTTTTCAAAAGTAGTTGCCGTTGCCGAATCGCCGAGGTTTTTATTCGGCAACGTTTGTCGGAGAACTTTGACAAAAATTTGGAAAAAGTTCAGTGCGGCCTTTCACCCTTTCAGATGTTTTCCAAAACAATAAATCTGAATCAAATCGTGAAAAAATGTATTGCCGGAGGTTGGCGAAAGTTGCCGTAAATTGCCGGGTTTTCAACTCGGCAGTTGTCGAATTGCCGAGTTGCTGAAGTTTGACGTTGCCGCTCCCTGGGCCCAAAATCTTCTTGCTCTCTCAAGTTAGATTAACTACTCATCTGCGTTGATTTAGGGTAGGATCTGAATGTTCTGAGCATCTAGCCAAAGTCGGATTTGTTTTCGAAAAATCTGTGGAAAAAAGTTTGATGTTGGGCAAATAAAATAGCTTCAAAAAATCATCATTCTGATCGTCGATTTAGTTTAAGACTCTTTCGAACAAGTGACTCTAGCCAAAATCAAATTTATTGGAAAATCTGTAATTTATTATTGTGTCTGTATTCATAATAACATACTGGTTAACTTTTTTTGTAATTCTGTACCATCAAAAAAAAATATTTTTCAACTTTTCCAATAAGGATACCCTTATTGAATTTGAGCTAAAATTAACGCTCAGATTTTTTAAGTTACCAAAAATTTCAAGTAATTTCAATTTTTTTGTCGTTTCATATCTTTCTTGTATAGATTCTGATTATTTTCCAGTTTTAGCCCAGCTTTCACGGATCCAAGTCAAATGTTCTTTTCATTTCTTACGATGCTGAACTTTGTTGCTTATGTACAGCCCCATGACTATTCTCGAATGTTTTTCCCCAAAAACCATGGACAACACAACGCGGAGCAATTTTTAAAACGTTGTTCTCTCTTTCCTTTTAATTTCCACGGCGACGGTTTCAAACCGACGACCATCACCATGAGCAACACGAAGAAAAAAGATGAGGTATGGAGAGGGAAAAGGACCGCCCTTCTTTCCCCGTCTCTTTCAACAATACGTTTCACATTTCAAAATTCTATTGTTCTGGACAAGAAGGCAACGTTAAGCGCGGCTTTCTGGTCCTTTCTCATTATTTCCTGTCTTTTTCGTCCTCGACACCTGTTGACTTCTTTTTTTGTTCTGTGTTAATTGAGCGAATAAATGGTGAAAAATGTACATTGAAGTTTGGATAGTGCTCATTTTATGTGCTGCGGGTAAGTCTGATCTTAAACAAGTATTAATTTTTAACATTTCCATAGACAGGTCTTAACTTATTTGTGGTCAAAATTTTGATTTTTTGGCCGTTTTTTTCCTGTTTTTTTCCTGCAAAACAAGAAAAAAGTAAACTAACAGCTTGTAAAATAGCTTTGTTAAAAACTTTATAAACATCATTATAAAGCTAATTTAGGTTTTTGTGAGCAAAATCTATTTTTGAAAAAAAAAACTTTTTTTCTCAGAAGCAACTGCACTCAAATGCTATCAATGCAATGGATGGCACGGGGACTACCCGTTGAGGTAGATCGAAAAATTTTACTTTTTTTCCAAACTTTGTTTCTCAGATATTCCACTGCAGCAACCTGTGACAACCGCAACAACCAATGTGAAACTACTCAGGTCTATTTAACACAAAAAAAAAAGAAAAAAAACGATAAAATTTTTTATTTTCAGTATTGCGTGAAAATCATCGATCCAATGTCTCCTGGCGTCAATTATGTAACCTACAAGTCCGATTGTTTCTATCAAACCCAAATTCAAGTCAACCCAACTAATTTGAGTTATATTCAAGGGAAAACTTGCTTCCCTTATCAGGATGGTTCGGCTCCTGTCAAACGGCAAGAGCTTTATTTTTTTTTCAAAATAAAAAAGTTTTAAAAATTTTGATTTTCAGATGGTACTACTGTTTCTGCAACGATCGCGATTACTGTAACAGTGCCAATACCCTTGGAACATTCTTCGCCGTTTTGATAGCTCAAATTTACTCTTTATTGATGACCTAACCTTAATTTATAATAAACTTTTTCATAAAATGATTGTTCCTTGACGTTTCTTTGAAAGAAAACCTATCGATTTTCCAGATTGACAGATGTCAAAATTTCAGGCTATGAAATACGTGATACACGGAACATCTGACAGTCACAAGTGGAGCCATTGATAAGAAACATTGCTATCAGTGACCTTCGAGAAATTATATTGTGTTTGGTAGACTTTTAACTCTTGTCGAATGGGAAGAAATCAATGAGTCAAAGTTTAGAGTCCCAAGTACTTGTGGAGCTTCCTTCGAATTATATTCCGGTGAGTTAATAAGTTCTCAATAATTGGATTTGAAAAATTCAAAAATTTTGTATTTCTTATTTGTAATTCTGTACCTTTAGTGATCAAATGTTGTCTACACAGTTATATTTGGTTATGTAAACATTGATAATAAATACTGTTGTTGATGTGGAAATTCAAGTACAATGATATTTTGTGTCTGCCAGCACTCGAAAAAAAGCCTTATTACGGCATAAAAAACCAAATTTTCTGAAAGTAAAAGTTTCCAGGAAGCTTCCCGGCGATGCAAAGTTATCATTGTTGGCTCTGAAAATGTAGGTAAATCCACATTCATTGAAAGAATTGAATTTGGAAAATTCAACGAAGAAAAGTCCAAAGAAAAGTTGTATCGAGTGGTTTCACGGAAGGTTTTTGAGCAAACATTGACAGTTGAGCTCGTTGAAAAAGGTAACCGTCTTTTGTTAAGCTGAAATGTGAAATTTTTTTTTTATTTCAGATTTGGATGAATTCAGTGGCGAGAAGAGCCGAGGGAAAAATGTAAGCTGGAAGAAAAATAATATTTTTTATGTTGAATTTTTGCAGGAGATGCATGACGCGGACGCTTTGATCATGCTGTACGCTACAGATGATGCGGAATCGTTTAAAAAGATCAAATCAAACTTGATACATGTTCAGAGAAAGGTAAGCCTAGATATTCCTTTCAGCCGAGTTCCCTTTTGATAAAATTGAATCTAGAAAATTTGATGATTCGGTCTTGTAATTTCAATGTTGTCCTTTTCTCTGTTGTTTTCTGAACATTTCTTCTCGTTTCATGAGCAGGTTCTCAAAAATTTTCACTTTTTCATGCTCCGCCCTTTCCAGCTTCCATACCAAAAAATCAACTTATTTCCAGATCCCCCCACAATCCAGCATTACAATTGTCGGTACAAAAGCAGATTCAAAAACGCTTAAAGTTGATTGGCAAGAAGTGGACTCGTTTGGAGAGCAACAAGGGTTCTCCTGTTTTGAAACGAGGTACTTGAACTTTTGGAACGTGTTGTAGAACATTTGAACGCTGCAAGTGCGCTGGTTAGGAATCTGAAGTTTACTCAATTCCTGAGAAGATATATGTATTTTTTGATAGAATCTATTTTTTATAGGGAGTGCACTGAACAATGTTTTGGGTATGCACTGCGTTCAGAAAGTTTATGACCCCCTTGATTATGAGCCTCCAGCCAAACCTAAAACAGTTATGAAAAATCTGTGAATGCCGTTTGATTTGGAATGTAAAATAACCCCCGGTCGCAATTTTTCATGATCCTACCACTTTCCGTACTCCCACACCACCAAAATGTCACTTTTCCGATTGTTCAAAAAAGTTTAGGACCCTCTGGAAATATATGGGCGCCCGGGGGTCATTCTACATTCCAAATCGAATGGCATTCACAGATTTTTCATAACTGTTTTAGGTTTGGCTGGAGGCTCAAAATCGAGGGGGGGGGGGGGTCGTAAACTTTCTGAACGCAGTGTATAATAATCACGCAGTCAATCCAAAAAGCTGATTGAATCGGAATCAGCTCACCTTATGTCCTGTGCAGCAAAAGATATTTCTAAACTAATGATTTTCAGTTCAAAATCCGGAGTCAACGTTGAAATTATCCTTCAAGACATTCTGGAGGCAATCTTCGAAAAACGATTTGCAACTGAAGACGAAGATGTGCTCATTGAGCAACCAGTAGGCCGCCATTATCAAAATTTATACCGTCCAATTTTTTTTTCAGATCTATGCAACTACGGTGCTCACAAATAAGAATGACGTGCCATCAAATGTCAACGGATATTGTTGGATTCCCAAAATTCCATTGTTTTCATTTTTCCGTAATGAATAATCGAATACCTAATTGCCTATTTAATTATATACGGAATAAACCACCTGCAAAAATATGAGAAGAGGGGGGGGGGGGGGAGCAGATGGCTCAGAGCATGTTTTCTGACGGAAATTAACTGCTCTTTTTCATATTAATCGAGCTCTTGGGACTATTTTTTTCGGGTTTTTTTCCAAAACGGAGAAAAAATAAGAAAAATGTTTGGAACATTTATTTGTTTTGTTTTTTCCTGTCTTTTCGGTAGACAGCGCTTTGTAGGGAGCAATAAGGAAGGAAACGTTAAACAATTTTTTTTCAAAATATTTTGCTGTTTTTTTTTGAAGTCCAATTATTATATATTTCAACAAAGCTGCCCACCAGGAGAAGAAAAATAGAAAATAAAATACATAGAAAGTAACTTAATCCAGTTGAGTGCATGAAAAAGTTATGTCCGAAAACCTTCTCTTTCTGAATATGACGGCTTTGTTTGCAGTTGGCATAAAACTAGCGTGTTCTTTCATTTTATTCTCACACCAAAATGACTCAATATTTCCCTTTATCCCCCTTTCCATTTTTCTTCCTACGACCAATCTTTTTGCTCTTTTATTTCCATCTTGTCTTTTTCTTGTTTTTCCAGCATGGTGAATATGAAAATGGGTTGAATGGTTGGGAATAGACCATGTATATGAAAATAAATAAGAAAAATTGGGAAGAAATGAAATAATTTTAGGGTCTTCTAGAATTGGGTTATTCGCAGGGCTCTTGGTAGAATTATAAATACCCTACTGGCTATTTTGATACAGTGGAGATGTAGCCAAAAATTGTGTTATTTTGGAGCATTTTTAGCTGAAAAACTAGATTTAGAACCTTATACACTGTTCTCAGAGTTATATTTTAAGAAAACAAGACTGCGTTTTATTTCACGTAGTCTTCGTCAAATGTTGAAAAAAAATTGGTCTGAACCGTGGGAAACAGCGTGCAAGTACTAAAAATAGCCGAGAAATAAGGATCTGGCGTGTACTCTCCAAGGGCAATAATTATATATGAAATATTTCTTTTGAATTCATTAGCAACCTTTTAAAGTAATTTTGAAGTTTTAACTTGACTTAGTTAACGAAAACATATTAATTGAAATCATTAAAATTTCTGACAAAAATTTGCAGGAAAATTCCTGTAGAATTCCGTTTTCTGAACTCCATGAAAACGTGGGTTAACATTTTGGACCCATCAGAACATTACCTAACTCTAATAAAAAAACAAGATTGAAATCGTGTTCACAACTCATTTTCTATGATCAGTTTTGATAATCAGAAAACTATCTGTTACCGAAATCTGTTCTCTGCGATCCGCAAAAATTTTTGATTTTCAAAACCAAAACTTGAACTTCTCCGTGAACTCCTGATTGAGACAGATTTTTCACTTTTCTCGGTCATAAAATTTTTTATTAGCCTAAAAATCCAATTCAGAGAGAGTAACTATCAAATAAAACACAAGTTCTTACTTTTAGTGCTCCATATCCTGAATTTTGACCTTTTGACAAAAAAATTTCCAAAATTTGCAATACCGATTTCTTATTCTACACAACCCCAAAAACCCAATTTTCTTCTTCCAATCCTGGAAAACCCAGAGCAAAAAAATCAAATCATCCATGCGCAACATATTTATTCATAAACAAAGAAAACCCCACGTCAACCTTGTGGAGACAATCCATTTAGAAGTTTTTTTTTTGTTAGGATTTCTCAAGGTTCATTAGTCCGGTAAGAGTCTTTTTTCTGGTTGCAGGGAGCTACTACTCTGAAGATTTGGGTAATCTTATTTCCCCCTTTTTCTCTCCGACAACGGCAATTATGATTCAGATTCAGAAGAGAGACAAGTTGTGAAAGTGCTGTTTTGTAAGTGTGCTAGTACTAATCAAAGAAAATCCTGCAAAAATTTGAATACTTTTTTCCCAGGTATTTTTGCATAGATCACTCACAATTTTTTTCACTATAAGTATGTGTAAGATTTTTGTATATCAAAGAGATTTTCACTACAATAATTGTACCTTAAACGGGTTTTCTGAAAAACAAAATTAAAAATTTCTTGTTTTGATAAAACATATCAGTTCAGAATTGAGGTCAAAACATAGTTGGAAAGCTCCTTTAAGCGCCTTTTCAAGGTTATTGCTTCCTGTTTTGAAGACGCAGTTCAATAGATTTCTCTAGTCATTTTTGGCCTAAATTTGTTTTGGAAAAGTCGGTTATGAAATTTTTTACCAGAATACTTTTTTGGATCCAGATTCATAACGAGCTCTGAAATACCAAAAATTTCAGGCTCAAAAATTATTTAGCGTTCTGGCTTAATGATTGGAGGCCCAAAAAATCAAACTTTTGGTCAATCTCTCTTTTTCTCAATTGACTTCTCAATGTATTATGCTCCGGCTCGTTATGAATAACACGGCTTCGGGAACAAAAAAACGGCGAGTCATTCCCCCTCTCCGATATGACTTGTTTGTCGTTAGAACAAAATAGGATTTCTATAGGACTTCTCCTATTAAACTATCAACTTTGGTTGTGGGCCACTTCTCGTCCTCATTTTTCTTCTTTTTTTTTCTCCGTTTTCTCATTTCCTGGTACAAAAATCTATCCTTTTGCCATTTTTTTTTTTGAAAAAATTGTTTATTTTTTTCATACATATTGCGTGCCGAAAACAATGTTGGTGTGAACATAAACGTAGTATCCAGATGTTGATGAGAGGGGAGGGGAAAATTCACGGAGATTAGTGACGAGAAACATTGATTTTTTGGTTTATCTAATATATTTTTTTCAACAGAAAACATCGTTTCGTCAGTGCTTCTTGATTCTAAAATAGAACTGGGCCTATATGTTTTAACTTGGCTTTCTAGTTTTCATTACGAATTTCCTCCAAAATAGCTATGAAAAACTCGAAAACGTTAAAAGACGGCTCGAGTACAGTTTCATGGCCTAGAATATGCTGACCTAGTTTCTTACAGGCTGACGACTTATAGGTGAATTTCTTGATTTATTGGACTGGTTTCTAGCTAAGCCGGTGAGAAATTGATAATTGCCGAGAAATATAAATCATTGTATTTTCAATGATGAAAGTGCTTAGTTTTGACCACAAATTACCTAACTGTTCGATTCTAGGCCAGTGTCAAAATATAACTCAATATGCTCAGAAACAAATTTTTTTCACTGTACTTTTTTCAATGTTTCACCGTTTCCTTGTATTACCAAAAATTACCAAAAGTTGAAAGTTTTTAATTTTTCTAATTTTTTAAGATCTCTGAAATCTGTATATTAAAAAAGGTCAATGTAGACTGAATAGATTCTAATGAATGTTCTTGGTCTTAACATTTATTGAACTTTTCATCCAAGTTTTGATCTTCGCAAAGTGTGTAAGAACGCAAATCTTACACTGATTGTTTTATCATTGAACAAAAATATGTACCCATGTGATAGATAGAGATGTTTGCAAAATCATGTTTATCTGGATCATCCCGTATTTCCTATTAGTTTATCCCAGTTCATCTTTCACGACACCGTTAATAACATAACTTGGTTCTATTTCCATTTTAGATTGTTATAGTTTAGAATTTCATAATAAATATTGGTTCAAAAGAAAATAAAAATTTTCAAAATTTTGTACTTTTATTACCTGGGGCCATTACTCTCCACTAACAATTTTATAAGTAATAAAATCAGGAAGTTTTCAAGAAAATAAAGCCCTCACTCGTCAAAAAGTCCTTCTTCCAGTCATCTGTCTAATGGCTCGTTAACCTCCCTCTATCACTTGTCGCTTTGTGTTTTGACATGTTCCTCTTTTTCTTTTGAAAAAAAAACAGACTTTGACACATCAGCTAGGAAATACTTTTTGATTTCTTTCTTGACTCCCCCTAGAAAAATTCCATTCTTTTATGTGAATGATGGGAGAGGGGATATTACCTTGTCCTTGGTTCTCCTCCCAACTATCAAAGAGCATTCACTTCCCCCGCACTAAACTTTTCATGCATACTTTACGACAAAGACAAAAAAGGTTTTCCTGCCTGCCTGCTCTTTTCTTTTGCCTGATAACACATTAAATGGAGCTTTCCAAAAGTTTACGCATCATTGGGTTGGTATGCATTAGCTGGATGGGGAGGAGAGGGGGGCACTACTTTACATTAATTGCTCACTTGTTGGTTTTTCGCCACCTCGGCTATTTTTTTACCAATCTTCACTGAGCCAAGAATTATTTAGGTTAGAACTATGATGTTTGAAAATTGGAAAAAATTGTACTTACGGTAGGGCGGATGCACCATGTTAGTTAGTGATTAAAATGGCGTATTTATGACATAAGCCCGCCTTCAGGGAGCTGTACTTCCGTGGTCAAGTTTAATGATAGGATCCTCAAGGGATTTTGCTCACGTATTAATAAAAGGGATGTTTTAAATATACCACTGGAACGCGTTTGGTCTGTACTTTCGATTGAAACCGCATTCCAGTTTCACGTTCCCTTTTTTTCTGATATATAATTTTAAGTATATTTTTTGATCTCAAAAATTGGCCCTTATAGTGTAAAAATGCATAGAGGTAACATTATTCCCAAAATTTACGTTAAAATAATTGTGTACTCCTCGTGGACAATAATATCACTTACATTTTTGATTTTTTTTGTGTTCAAGCATCATTCTTTGGTTATTTTGAATCTATCAGTTTGTAGGCAATTTTGCACGGTATTTCATTTTTTGAACGCTTTAGACCAAAAAAACAATAATGCAAATATAGAAAAAATACGCGATTTTCACTTCTCATGAGCAATGATCTAGGAGCAAAATTCCCTCTAATAGAGGAGCACCCGAACTTTTTTCTCTCTCTCAGACAACTTTTTCCTTTCTCACTTCTCGACATCTATGAATTTATTTTCTCCTCATTATTTATGAATTCGTTCTGTTAGTCACTTTGCCGCCCCAATTGGGTAAAAGTCAAAGTTTCACAGAACAATGATCGACGGAGCAAAGTTATTTTGGCACTTAATCCGCAGTTTTTTTTTTGAAAATCAAAACAACTGTTCAAAGACAAGAACTACACCTACTACTGTCAACAAGATGGCCCTTCAATTCAATTTTTTCTGCGTTTTTTTTCCTGGTTCCTTTATTTCACCCGAAGACAATTTACTTCCCTTCCCGAGATATTCTTTTTCCCCTACCCCTCCCATGTAAGGGGTGTGTAAAAAAAGCCGGGAGACACTTCTCTCAAGGATCCAATTTCCAACTCAACTCATCCTAATGAGCGTTAAATTTCACTTTTTTTAACATACGCATCATTTTTTGTGTGTGTGTCGTGGCTTTTATTTTACTTTGTTTTTATGTTTCTGTGATATTTAAAAAGGCGTTCGAATTTGAATTTGAGGCGTTCCAGAAGAAAAAAAACTGATAAATTTTTTTTGCTCCAAAATGTGCGTTAAGTGGAAGACACTCGTAAATATATCCATCACTCAAAAAACTTCAACTTTTTTCAAACTTCCGCCTTTTTTCATCCCCGTAACCCATTGACTCTTCCAGTGGAAAAGTAAAGTATCAGTTTCAAAAAAAAAAATATTTATTTATATATTTAAATTATTTTTTTTTGAGTTAAATATCCAAAGTTTATAAATGAATCTAATACTCATAATACTAATTTTACTATTAGGCTCTAGATCTATTAAAAAAAATACCTTTTTTTCGAAATTTTTTTATATATTATTCTTTTATATTATGTTCAGAGATGAAATGTCAATTCTCTTCTTCCCAGACCACAAAAATGTCTTACACGTTGCTAATTTTGTTTGAGACAACAATAACCAACTGTTCTTTTGGAATACCCAGAACTTCTGTGTAGGCCCAGCCCTTTTTTTTCATTTATGCACAATTTTTTCTAATCTATTTGATCTGGCTCTTTTTTGTTTGGAAAAAAAGATTAGTGAGGCAAATTGCCAATGAATGAGTGAACAACCTTTTTGGAATGGATTTTCAGATATTTTCTCGTTTTTTTTTCTCATTTGAAAAACCAAAGATTCTTCTTCACAATAGAATTTTTCTGAGATGTATTTTTATCATTTTTTCGGTATTTATGAGTCATAAAAACGCACAAACGGACCCCTTTAACCGGATATATATGTCATTTATGTCTGGCTCCAATGTTCATATTTTTGGGTAGCTGGGCTCCGAAAAGGGGCTCACTGGAAAAAAATAAAATACAACCTAACTCATTTTTTGCCCCGGGTTCCTTGTATGTGTGTGTTTGTATCTGTGTGTGTGTGTTTTTTTTTGCTTTCTTTTTTTTCCTTTTCTTTAGTCATTTCGTTATCCTATTGGGGGCTCTAAAACACCATCTGGGTAAATCATGCCCCAATTTTTCGTCTTCCTTTTTTTTCGGAGGCTCCGCCCACTGTCTTCGTCTTGATTACATCCTTCTCTGTTTCTTAGATAGAGGGTGAGTAAAATAGGATGGTGTTTGGAATTTACCAGATTCACCAGAAACTGACCCTAATCCTTTGATTATGAGCAATTTTTCTAGCCAATTTTTTTGGGGATTTTTCTGGAAATCATCAATCTCGCCCGCTTCCAGAAAGAATTTTCAAGATTTTCAGCCAGTTTTTTTTGTCGTATTTTCCTTCTATTCTGTCTGAACTTGGTTGACTTCAAAAGTTCACAATTGGATAAACCGGGTCAAATCAAATTTGGGCTGGTGGGAGCTTTGGCTAAAAATATGCCGAAAAATGAGGCGGCCACCAATTTTTTTTTTCTTCTTCTTCTTTCCTTGCTTCTCCTACTCGGTTTTAAACGGCCCTGAGACTCACATCTTCTTTTTTCAATGTTCGAAACTGAAAAAAAGGAAAGAAAAATTCGAAGGAAAGCTATCTCACATTCACTTTCGTCAGACAAAAAACCTTGTTTGAATTTGTCCTTGTCTAACCTTTTTTTAGGGTTTCCGTCTCTTCGAGCATTAGGAAGGTCTGATACTTCTCCAAAAATTCCAAGATCTCCTACAGAATTCATTTTAATTTTTAATGTGTTTTTTTATAACCGCCCACACTTTTTTTTTAATATTTAATCTTTATTTGTCGAGAAATCACAAAAATCGTTTTTTATATTTCAGAAGTCATGTTAGCTTACGGGTCTGATCTTAACACCGATGACCTATATCCAATCCTGAAACAAAATCAAACGTTTTTCCTCGCCGAAGATGTTCCCCCTATTGTCTGGAGGCATCCTGTATGGGCGGTTATTCTTTTTTCAATATGTCTACTTACTATTGCTGGAAATTGCCTGGTAGTGATTGCAGTCTGCACAAAGAAATACCTGAGGAACCCTACAGGGTAACAAAATTCCAAAAAAAAATATTTTTTATCTTTGATTTTTCAGCTATCTAATTATATCTCTTGCCATAGCAGATCTGATAGTGGGGGTAATTGTGATGCCCATGAATTCCTTATTTGAGATGGCTAATCATTCCTGGCTATTTGGTCTGCCAATGTGCGACGTTTTTCATGCAATGGATATCCTGGCATCTACAGCTTCTATATGGAATTTATGTGTGATAAGTTTGGACAGGTTAGTTTTTTGTGGAAGATGGGGAGGTTAAGGATGGATGGGCAGTCATCAAACTTGGTGTGGTCACAGTAATTTTACAATTTGAAAGTAATTTTGAAAAGTCAAATACCGTCTAGTGGTCCAAAATAATGTACCGTACCGATATGGAAACGCCACAGTAGCCTGATTGAGTCCTTGTAGATTCCACTTTTGCGCCTATAATTTGAGCAAACCAAGACGTGTTTCTAAGTTTCAGAATCTGAACTTCAAGTACGGGCTCAGAATGGCCCATTCTCCCAAAAACTGAAAAGTATTATTCTACAACTTTCAAGAATCCCCTAATATAAGGAGTTTTCCAATTGAACACTTTTGCTCCCTGGGAGGTCCCTCGTCTTTCTAGGTGACTCATGGATTTTATTGCATTCCAAATGCAAATACAATTTTGCACACTTTTACGTTCCTATTCAAAAAAGAAACGTTTTTTAGATACATGGCTGGCCAAGATCCGATTGGATACCGAGATAAAGTATCAAAAAGACGAATACTAATGGCTATACTCAGTGTTTGGGTGTTATCAGCTATCTTATCATTTCCTGGAATAATATGGTGGAGGACCAGCTCGCCGCATTTGTATGAGGATCCAGTGAGTTCTTTGAAATAATGATGTCAAATTTCTCTGATATTCCAGTCTCAATGCTTGTTCACCGATAGCAAAATGTATGTGAGCTTTTCCTCGCTTGTCTCATTTTACATTCCACTATGTCTCATTCTGTTCGCATATGGAAAAGTTTATATAATTGCGACACGTCATTCGAAAGGAATGAGAATGGGCATCAAAACAGTTAGCGTAAGTAGTTTGGAATCTATTTTTACACTTTCAAAATGCCAATTTCTATCTTTTTCCAGATAAAAAAACGGAATGGGAAAAAGTCAAACACGGAAACGGAGAGTATATTGTCTAGCGAAAATGAACCCACTTTGCGAATTCACTTTGGCAGAGGGAAGCAATCAAGTTCGAGTTTACGGAATAGCCGACTTCATGCCAGAGAGTCCACAAGATTGTTGTTAAAGCAGGTAAAATTGAAAATTGGGGGAGAAGAACAGATAGAAAAGTTGATAGGGGCGGATATGGAGACTAGGTCCTAAGACTTTCAGAGGTCTTGAGGAAGACTCCGAGAAAAGACATAGACACACTCAAATTTATAGGGTCCCGAGCTTATTGAAGACAGTGTAGAAACTGAGCCAGTGTATTGGTCATAATACCAAATTTGAAATGATTGCAATTATTTGTCAGAAATGATTTTGTGCCAGTAGTGGTCAAAAAAGTGCAGTAACTGCATTTAAAAGAAGTAAAACAAAAAAATCAGAAGCGTTTCTGGTTTCAGCGCCCCTAAGCTTACTGGATGGTCGAAAAAGTGACAAGTTCAAATATTGGTCGTAAGGGTCTTGAAGAATCAAAAACGTCAAAAAATATAGAAAGGAATTATTTCAAATCGTTAAAACTTTCAAAGAAGCCAACTATGGTTTTATGGGGTTTTGAGCTTATTGGTTGGTCGGAAATGTGAATTTTTTTAACTCGCCAAGTATGGAACATAATAGGATTATGGAAAATTTGTCTAGCAGGTCATTTTTCATCAGGAACCCCATAATCTCAAAAGTGTTTATATTTGCTTGGGGCTCAAAGTCGTTGGAGGAAGAAGTAAGGGTACTGAACTTTTAGAACAGGGAAAAGCCGCATTTTGAGGTATTGGAGGGCGGAAATTAGTGGAATCATTATTAGTGTAAAACTGTGAGAGATAGATGCTAACTTTTAATACAGTTCAACCGCTTTGGGAGCATTACACATCACAGATTTTCACTTTTTTTCAAAATTCAATCGCGAACCCTGAAACTGTGCTCAAATCATTTTTCACCAACAGTTCTGAGAAAAAAACAAATAATAATATTCCAGGTCTCCTGCAAATCTCTCAATGACCGTGGCGAAAACAACAACAACACTGTACGCCAGCCATTGCTCCGAGGAACCGAGGAAAGGCATCATTCTGAGTCTAGCCGGACACAAAGAAACTTTCGAGGCAGGAATGTAACTATTGGGAGCAATTGCTCATCGACACTTCTTCAGGTAGAGCAGGTAATCGTTTGTGGTTGGTCTTGTTTTAACTGTGGGGTGGTTTTTTGGAAGGAACATTACTTATTCTAATCAAAATTTGAAAAAAAGGTGCTAATCAAATAGTTTCAGCCGGATCGAATGTCCCTTTCTTCTGCTTCACAAGTTGTCATGACCTCACCATTATCCACTCGAAGGAAATTGAATGTACGGGAGAAATCCAGGCAGATGATGAGATATGTGCATGAACAACGTGCTGCAAGAACTCTTTCAATTGTTGTTGGAGCATTTATTCTTTGCTGGACTCCATTTTTTGCCTTTTCTCCATTGACAGCCTTTTGTGAAAGTGTAAGTTTGAGGCCAAAGCTTAAAATTCAAGAAATTCACATTTTCAGTGTTTCTCCAACAAAGAAACAATATTCACAATCGTCACCTGGGCTGGACATCTCAACTCCATGCTTAATCCTTTGATCTATTCTCGATTCTCGCGAGATTTTAGACGAGCTTTCAAACAAATTCTCACGTGCCAACGCCAACAAAAAGTTAAAACTGCATTCAAAACCCCATTGTCACTTGTGTTCACCCAACTCATCTCTGTCACACAGATGTGGGAACAACCGCCAAACACTGCTATTGAATAGTTTTTATTTTTCATATGTTTTTGAAACCCTTTAGAGTTTTAAATATTTGTGTTGAAATGAATATTTCAAGCTTGCGATGTGTTGCTCAAGGATTTTCCATTTTTAAAGCTAATCTGCAACGGATAAGAAGTCAGAAAATGTTGAGCTTTATTCTGACAAATTTTGATGAACAGAAACCAGTTTTTTTTTATTTTTGAGTTGAATTTGTGATTGTTATATATAGAAACGCAAAAATTGACTTCAAATCGTCCAGTTGTTGGATTCTAGGCCATCAGTCCGTAATAAGGGCTGCTTCTTCCTAACGTCGTTTTGAACTTTTTCCAATTGGTGTCGAGTGAATTCATAGTTAATAACGATTTCAAAATGAATAAATTTTTCCGAATGATCAAGAAAAAATCAGGATTTGGTTCGTCTTCAACAAGTTTTAAGAAGATTTATTATAGGGTGACAATTAATTATGTGAAAAATAATGGCTCTTCTGCGAACTGCTAACTCTAACCCCAATTTTAGATTCAGGACTTTTCGTTCGTTTTTTGAATTTTTTGGTATATTCTGCTAAAAATTTTGTTCAAAAAATAAATTGTTGAGGTATTACCTGTTTGTAGGTCATTATAACGAGTTATGTATGTTCCCATAATAAATTACCTTGTAGAAAAATGATGCACCCACAAAAATGACGATAGAAATTCAATCTTACGATTCTATTTATTTTCCAATGTTCCAATCAAAATTTTCGAAATTCATCAATTGAGATTTTTTTTCACAAATTAAATTTTCAAGTTAAAAATTATTCAGCTGTTTCATTGAGCTTTTCAATGTTTCCATCTAAGTTTCAATTGTTATCGTTTAATTTTTCACATTTACCGTCGAATGTTTCATTTTTATTCTATACATATATTTCAAGATCTATCTTTTTGTTCCAATCTAACCGAAATTCTTAGTTTTACTGCTTAACACATCAATTTTACCCTTTAGCGAAGAAATCTAACTTTTTAGTTAGTCGCAGATATGAATCAAGACAGCAAAAAAAAAACAACACGTTTAAACGCGTTTTTCATTCCAGAAACACGAATTTCCAGTTGAACGAGCAAGAATAAGAAAGTTAATTATGTTTCTTTTCCAAACGACCTCTTTTTTGTTTTTTACGAAAATTACCGAAGCTGAAAGCGACATTTTAAAAGAATTTTTGGTTCCGAAATAGTTTTCTCCAAGTTTCCCTGCCAGCCGATTTACCCTGAACATCTGTTACTCGATCAGCCAAGATTAATGATGTAGTGGCCACCTGCCGTGGCCTCTTAATTTATTGAGGCCAGATTGGATTTCATTGGAGCCAGAATAGGCTTAGCCATTTTTTGAACTCCCGCGTCATTTTAGTTATTCATAAAAAAAAGGGAGTTCCTCTCAGGAAAAATTAGCATTATTATTCATTACTTTTTTTTTTGTTTTAATGAAGTGTTCATAAACGTGAATACAAAACCTAATATATACAACATTCACATCCATTCGATTATAATTTTTGGAAAGAAAAGGAGGAGCACATCACATTCAGGCCTCCCCCTCTCTCTACACATGCACAAACATACACACACATACACATACATCGCCCCACACGCACTTGTCTGTTCCGTGCTTCCCACTGTCTCATTTTCTTAAGCTGTTTTCTTTGTGTACCCTCCACTATTGAAACACTATTTCGGCCGGCGGGGTTGGCCGCCCACGAACCAAATCGCACCCTTACGGCCGTGGACTAGTTCACCCCTCTCTTTTGACTCTCTCTCTCTCTCTCTCTTTCTCTCTCTATACTTTATTTTCGCAGTAACTGACCATATGGTTGTTTTGCTTTGAATGACTGTGATGCATAGTTTTTTGTTTGACTCTAGTATCGATTTGATTTTTAGTTTCGCTTTTTTTCGCACTTTTTAATCACTAGCTTTGCATAAACCTAGTAATTTGGGAAACCTTTTAAAGTTTCTACCTTCTAATTATAAAACACGTAATGAATAACAAAAATTTTTGTTTTCTCTTTTGTTTTTAATCAAAGCTTTGATGATAATAATACGTGTCAGAATATAATCATAGACAACAAAAATTTTTCGACGATCTCATTAGTGTTGGATTATAATTAAAAAGTTTTTCCGTTCTAATGAACTGTCATCAATTTTTAATGAATTATCACTTTTTCTTTAATTCGCTTGATTAGTATGATTTTTAATGGGATTAAGGTGTCTTTAATCATTAGGGAATAGTTTGTTCTTTCGATATATTTTATATGTTATTTTGAAGCTAAAATTATGCTGATAATAGGGTTGAAAATGATTTTTGATTTGGATCACCCAGAAGGAAAATTTCAAATATTTTTTTTTGTAAAATTTTCAAATTCGAATCTGTTTTCGATGGTTATTTTTTTAACGCATTTTAAGAAAAACCGAATTGAGTCAGAGTGCTTTTTCAAACGTTTTCTAACAAATGGAGAAGTATTGGAATGGTTTTTTTTAGGAAAAAAAACCCAGAATCCATTGTTACATTTCAGGTTTGCATTCTTCCCACTGTTTCGAATTCAAACTGACCTCATTTTACTCAAATTTTTGTGCTCTTTTTGATCAAAGACTCAATTTTCAAACCCAATTTTCAAACCCAAGATGAACATTTTTCTTCCTATGCCAAAATTATGGAGCAATTACCTTTCCAAGCGATTTTATTGCACGTTCGAACCTGTAATTGCATTATAATTGCACAATAATGCTATAATTGAGCCATGATTCTTGTTTTATGAGGTTAGGATATCTTTTTGACTTCCGAAGATCGTTTTTTTTTGCCAATTTGGTGTGGAAAACTTAGCCACGCCCCTTCGAAGAGCACGATGAGAGCTCATTTTCACCGCTTAGATAGGCGATATCTGACTTTGGAGGAAATTTTAGGCCATAGTTTAGAAAAAATTTCTTAATGGTTCAAATTTTTTGCGTAGATTCTTTTGAGCAAATTGATAATTTTCGGAATTCTAGTACTAAACTTTTCTGTAAAAAATAATTCTAAAATAACGCTGAGTACCCAAAGTTTCCATTTTTGTTTTTTGAGCCAAAACAGTCTAGCTCCGTTGAGCAAGTTCCAAACGAAATCTTGCAAGAAATGTTTATTTCTGTCAGTGGGCTGACATCTGGCAAAACTGCAAAACACATTTTGCTCCGCGCTTTTTTCAATGGCTGGGATTCACACATTCTCTCACTTCAGTTCACACAGATGTAGTCATTTCGTTCTAGAACAAAACCTATTGTCTCATATCACTATTCTGACTGCTGATAGTGCAAGTGATATCAGTTTATTTCGAGAATTGTACCGTACTAAGGTGTCACATGGGTTAGTCTGATTCTTAGAAAATTTGAAAATGTACAAGATTATTAATTGTATCAGTTCTTCTGATTTTTGATTTTTTGTTATCAAGCACGCGATGCTGCCCATTTTCCAAAGCAGCACGCAGTAGTTAAATGGGCGGAGTCATGTCAGATTCTTCTAGATCCCCTGACAAAATTCATCAAATCCTACCCCACCATTTCATTTTCCCAATTGTGGTTTGTCCTCCTTCCTCGGGTTTTCCAATATATCGAGGATTCAGTCGTGTTTCTCTCATAGATTGGATGGATAGCCGCCCACAAAATGAACAAAATGATGGCTTCTGGCTCTCTGAAATCTTTTTTTTTCTACATTTTTGGGAGGAGAGGACCCTCCCTCTCTTCTCTTCCTCCCTTCCCCCCTTTTTCCATTCCTTTTGTTGGTTGAGTTTCAGGGAGCAAAGCCTTCTCTCCGGGAGCTCCCGTTTCTGTTTTTGTTTGCTCATTCAACTCCTCTCATTCTTTTTTTTTTGTTGCAAAGTTTATGCTTTTTGGGAGCCATATTGGGGAGAAAGAAATCAATGAATTTTTGATGATTGCAGATTCAAGGAGCCAGTTGGATAGAATGGATACACAAAAAGTGTCGGTGTCAAATACAAGTGAGTTCACGTTTTTGAATCTTGTCTAGAATAGGACTGTGTCTAAACACTTTTTTCTCTCTGACTTTTCAGTACCTGAATGCTTATTCTAGCACGAAATCAGTGATATCATTTTTTTGAACTCGTCCTCTGTCTGCCTTCTGAAAATGACATCAGTTTGAGTCTGGCTCAGCTCTGACAGAGTGTATTTAAACTGTACGTTCACGCAGCAAACGACGTGTGACTCAAGGTATTTCGCATTTGATACTCAGCCTAACTTAGCTGCTCTCCTTCTTCTAGACCCTATCCAAAAAATCTGAACTTAAAAAAACTTTCTTTTCATAGTTTTAGATGATTTTTTTAAAGACATTTTCAGTGTATTTTTTGATATTACGCAGAAAAGGAAGGCATCAGTCGTGGTACCGTAGTCTCAGTTTAGAAAATGTGTTGGGTATAAAAACATGCTCCTCTAGGGTATATCGTTCTCGGTATGATAGAAATAAAACTTCCCACTGTCTTTGGTCACGCGCGAAATCATAGTTTCCCATAGCTTAATATGTAGATATGTGACTACTTCAAGGACAAGAAATGGGCTAGAATTTATCGTAATCTTTGAAGACTTGCCATATCTTGCTTGAACACCTAACAACACGGAATAGAGAGTTCATTTTTGCCGGTGATCCTATAGTAAGAAACTACCCTATCTGATATAGTTGATGATTGTGTAAAATATGGGTTTCAAGCTGCTATGGAGCATTATTCAGAAGTGGATAAGGCTTTAAATTGAGTCAAATGTTATTTCGAACAGGTAGAGTTTCGGACATTCTCGTTAAACGCTTCTGGGCTCTTACACTAATGAAGTCTGTTTCCATTTTTATTTTCTCTCAACTTGATAACCGTACTATCACTGTATCGCGTTCCAAGACAGCTCTACCTTAGTGATTGCCACTAAAATTGATCACATCGAAAGTGATGAATTCTTTCTTAAGTATCCTTCAGCAAAAACTGATTTCTAATGGGATTGCAGCATTTTCTCCGCTTTTGAAAGGCTCACAGGCCCCAAACACTCTGATTCTAGATTTTCTTTACTCGGTGACTTCTAATTTTTTCAAATCAAACTCTGCAAAACCAAAATCCAAAAATAGGCTCGACCAAAAAGACAGTGAGAAATCACGTTTTTTTTTCTCACCCTGAGAAATGTCACTAACCACATAAAATATTTGGATTTGCATGTCGTGCCAGTCGTTTTCTGCCCTCTGCTACCCTTAATCAATCACTCTTGTCACCAACGACTCTGGTTTTTTGGTTTTACATATGCTGAGCAGCATTTCTATTCTGGTTGTAGCTCTCGTTGGCTCTTTGGAGCACTTTGAAGCTCGTTGAATTTGAATAAGAAATTCTTCAAGAAAAATTTCTGATTTAACCCTCTTTCTTCATTAGTCATTGTTTCAGCCTTTAGATCTCACAGAAAATTCTAGTTGGCTGAGCAAATACATGAAAAATTTCCTCGTGTTTAGCCTTGTTTATGGGTTTTTTTTCTCGAATTGAAGACCCATTGTTTCACTTCCGTATTATCACTTTCTTCAAAACAAGTTTTTGAGAAAAAATATTTTTTTTCAAATATGAAACTGAGAATCTTTTTCTCCCGATGGAACTCATTAGTAGTCTAAGCGAATAACAAGAAAAAAGAAATCTCAGAATTCGTATTCTAACATTTAGGGTTCTCATGTATAGTTTTTTGTTATTCCCTTTTGTCTTACTACCGTAGTCAACACTAGTGGATAACTCCGCCCACTTCTAATATATGTTTTGCGTCGTCCGGCGAGCAGAATCTTCTCATTTTTCCCTTTGCAGCTTCCCCACGACAATCTTCTGATACTGAAATGAGTTCCTCATGTGCTACATCGACGGCTTCTGCCATTGACGAGACCGACGTTCGCTTCTCGTTTCAAGAGACTATTCAAGCCATCAGAAACATGTCGGGAGGAGGAGGAGAAACAGGGACAACAACTGACGATTCAACTAATCAAAACGGTGTCGTCAAGACTAATGGTTTTCACTATGGATCCAGTTCAAGCAGCTGGGTACGACTTAATGTCGGTGGAAAAGTGAGTGGAAGTCGGGATAGAAAAAGTGGCAAAATGTTAGGAATTACAAAGGATTTAGTTGATGAGATGAATCTAATTTAATGAAAATGAATGACGTGTAGTCAATTGGTTCAGCTGGCAGAAATTCTTTGGAATACAGCATAGGCTATTGAAACCAGGAAGTATTCTTAACAAAATTATAGCCAAAATGGCTGTACCAAGACCTATTCATAGAGAGATTTTTAGGTATTCCAAACGACCAGATCCACTCTGATGCGCGAGTCCGGCTCGTTCCTCTTCCGTTTGTGCCAAGACGAACTTGGTCTTCCAACTGACAAAGATGAAACCGGAGCATATTTGATTGACAGAGACCCAGATTTCTTCTCACCAATTCTTAACTATCTTCGTCATGGAAAACTCATTCTCAATCCAGGAATGTCTGAGGAAGGAATCCTCGCCGAGGCCGACTTCTACAACTTGCCAATGCTGAGCCAACTGATTATGGATCGTATTCAAGATAGAGAGAGCGGACTCAAAGATTTGGTTCGTTCTTTTTTCTGTTTTTTCATGCATGAAAGCACAAATTATTTTCATTTTTTTTCAGACAAACAAGTTTGTCTACCGCGTTCTTCAATGCCACGAGGAAGAGCTTGCCTCGGTGGTTTCGGCAATGACTGATGGCTGGAAAATTGTTCAGGTATGTCGAGGGGGGAATGTGAATAACAAAAAAGCGTGTGGGCAGAAGCCGTTCGAAATCAGCAATTTGACAAAAAAAGAAGCATGGGGGAAAACAGATATTACTGGCGATACGGTAGCGAGCTGAGTCAGCAGTTTTGTTTCAGGTTGTGCCAATCACTTCTAACTACTCGGCTTACACTGCTGAGCAGCCACAGGAGTACTTGTGCATCGTTGAGAGAGAGTGCCCAGATAATGGTGGAATGATGGAAGGACAGGATCGTGCCAAGTTGCTCCAGCAAAGAGCCAGACGTAAGTAGAACATAACAGGGTGGATTCAGGAATGGAGAGGGGGATTAGTAAATTTACAGCTCCAACTAGAGGTAACTCACTAACAAGTTCTAGTTAGTAATGTTAGTTAGTAAGTTAGTAGTTAGTTAGTAAGGATCAGAACATAGATTTAAGCCCTTGGAACATACTGTATGTCATCCTAAAATGTTGATTTTGAAAACAATAACTACGCTTGCCACGGTGGCTTCAGATGTATAGTTCGCCGTGATTAAGCTGCATTGGAGCAGGATTTAGAGATAGTACAGTAACCGAATTAGGCTAAATTGTAGATCATATCACAAAGTTTAGAACATTTTAGCAGTGATTAAGTTGATGTCTATACTGTTTCTGGATCATGATACAATATAGATAATAAACTGGTGACATTAACAAAAATTGACTTGGTTATCACCTTATCAGTGCTGAACAAGTTTTTTCTGATGATTCAATACAAAACAATATTTCAGACAACTAAATGGAAGGACCAGACTTCATCTCTCCAGCAGATCCTTCAATACTTTTTGATGCCTCCACTTCCTGATAATTGATCCCATTTTTATATCACAAAAATATACTCCTTTCTGTTTCTTTTCTCACATTTTTTTTCCGATTTTAACCAGATCTTCAACACCGGACATGTATTAATCTGAAAAATCATCGATGTTCCTTTTTTTTCTTATTTATTCCAATTTTTTAAACTTCATATTGAAGACCCACCCCTTGGCTCCTAAAAACCTTCCACTAACATTTTTCTTCAAATCAAAATCTTTCTTTGTCTTCTTCTTTTCTTTCTACACCTATAGTTAGCCACTTTTTTTTATTTTCATGACTACACTTCCATGGTATTTCCAACACATTGTATCCTACCCCACAAAGTTGCGGATGAGTTCATTCTTTCTATTTCCATTTTTAACCTTTCTCCCCCCACACAATTTTATTTTCTCTTTTTTGAAATAAAATAAATCATGTTGATCAAAAACTGAATAAAAAAGGGAGACACGAATCAACATTCCTTATCTTTTGACCGAACTGTCTCCATGTCGAGAACGTTTCAAGTTTTTCTTGTTTTTCGTTTAGTACGCGACGGAAAGAAGTGAAAGGGAGGGGAAAGTGGGTAAACCTTTTTCTTCGTATGTGGTCAATATTAATAGAGATTTTTGAGGATTAGTGTTTGGAAATTGCATCGGAACCTGTATTAGAAGAGCATGGTCTTCTACAGAGGTTTGTGGTGAAGATTGTCGCCAGACAAAGGAGCTTTTTGTTGGTTTGGGAATACGGAAATTGATAAAATTATGATATAATAGGTATTTGGTAACTTGAGTAGAATGGATATTTTCAGATGGACCACAACTTCTGAAAAAAGGCTGAGGAAATTGAAATTGAAGGTGACCTTAGCTGTCTGGGTAGGTTGCTCTGAATAGGAACTGCTGGGGTTTTTCAAAAAATGTCGGCAGAATAATTTTTTCAAAATTTTAAATAAAAAGAGCGGGTTTGAAAGAATTGACAGGTTTGAAATGAAATCCCGTCAGTTATCTCTTTATTTCTTTCCTTTTCAGAATTTTTCAGTCAGAATCTTCGTAGTACGTCTTCCAAACAAGGTTTTTAGTAAGCAAGCTCTTCTAATAGAGCAAAGTTCTTCTGCTCTTCTAAAAAGCCAATTGAGAGCTCTTCTAACACAATTTTTACAGTAGATTGGAGCAATTTATATCAGGAGCCAACTCAATTATCAAAACGCTATCAGCTATCAGAATGGTACTTACAATATCAGAATCAATTTCACAGTTTATACCTATTTGATATCTTCATTGATAGCTAAGGTAAACTGTCTTTGAGTGTGTTTATACTACAAAATACAAAAAAAAATGCAAAACTGAAATAAAAAATTTAAAAGCTAGTTTTATCAAAATGCTCCAAAAAAATACGCAAATAACCCCCACAGTCCGAATTCCGGACAGTACAAAAAGTTCCAAGTGTTTCATATTCACTGACCCACCCGATTAATGGCGTTTCGGGTATGCTGATTGATGTTCGTAATGTCTTCTTCTTCTCCCTTTTTGTTGTATGTGTATGTATGTATGTATTCATGACTCTTATCGTTTATTCAATAGAACTAATGCAGACCGCGAACCGGAACACACTGTCTCTCCTCATATGTTTAACACATTCTCGTCGTTTCTTTTCGACGTAGAAGAAGGGAGAAGAAGGAGAAGATCTTGCAATCGGATAAAGTGAAACTGGACAACGTTTTGCCTTCTTACTCCACCCTATGTGCCTCCCTCCCAATTCTGGATAAAGACTATGGATAACTTGAGAGACGCGATCCTAGAAGAGAACAGTCAAGAGAAATGAGTGGGCGGCCGGGTAGGCGATCCGGAGGGAGAGAAAACGTATATCTGAATGTGACCTCTTTTCCACCATCCCGAGAACAGGAGGAGAAAGCGAGAGAGAAAACCCAGTTAGGAGACAGGCGGGCTATCTCATTAACCAGCATTTCCAAATCGGGAAGAAGTACTGTTTTATTTCCACTTCGCATTTTCTATCGGTGGCTTGCCAATTGATCATTATTGCAGGACTCACTACGATGATCCTCTACAGTATCCTTGTTTTACTGTGTCTAGGCTCATTGGATGCCAAAAGTGTCCCCAAGAAAGGTAAATTTTCTATAGGAAGGGTTCATTTTTACTTGGAGGTTTTGGTACTTCTAGGATGCTCTTTTATAAAGTTAGAGTTGATTTTCTTTCCAAAATTGAATTTCTCAGGTATTCTTGTTTTTAAGCTTGTTGTGAAAAACCCTTTTAATAGAGAATCGCCGTAGAGACGCTATGAAACAATAGAGGAGCTTGCTCTATTAGAAGAGCACTTTGTGTGACTTCACTTTTGTAGGGTGCTCTGATAGAAAATCTGACTAGGGAAAAACCAAATTTCTGTATTTTTCGAAAATTTAAAAAAAAAACAAAAGTGCATGGTTTTTTGTTTTAAAAAAAAGCAATTCTGTTGGTAACGTTTTGCAACTTTTTCGACAATATCCTTTCATATTAGAGCTCCGATAGGACGGGTTGCAATAATGTTGTATTGAGTTGGCTAATAGGAAATGCGCGTTGGGAGTTTATGCCAATGTGTATATCTCACTTAAAATAAAAGATGTCAAAAAATGATCAACTAACAAAATATTAAACAAAAAATTTCGCACATTTCATTAGTTGACTACTTTTTTGTAACTCATACTCTAGCTGAGATATGCGCGTGGATATAAAACTTGACCGCGCATTTCCAATTAGCCAACCTAATAGTATGCCCTTTTAATACAAGTTTTACTATAGCTTCGTAAGATGTGGCATATTCTGGAACCGTTCTTTGATTGACAGCCCTATTCAATTACTGTACAATAAGCAAATTATATAATTGCGCTTAGCTACGCTCCTAAATGCAATTCATCAATCATTTTGTTGGGTAGATACGTTTTTTGAAGATTGTTTAAGCTACCGATCCATCTTTTGTAAGCCATCATACAAGCCTGACTACTTAATGATACACAAAAACACTAATCTCAAATTATAATATTCCAGATTGCGATGAAGCCCATACCCACTTTTTCGTTATCGATAATGCCAGTTTGCAGTCTTCTGATCCAATTGTCTACAAAGCCACTTCTGAGGAGGAATGCTTGAAGACTTGCACACAAAACAGAGTAAACTCTTTTTTTTTTTTAATAAATATAAGAATAGTTGATGTTTAGGACAAGTTCAACCGCCCAATTGTCTGCAACTCTTTCACCTATGATCATGCAAGCTTCTCTTGCACAATTCACCAAGAGAAGTCTGCTCCAGTTGGCTCCGCCCAAGTTGAAAAGGCTGTTGGAAAGAGATATTTTGAGAAGACTTGTCTCGCTCGTGAGTTTTCAATTTTTTTTCGGAGTTTTTTGGGTTCAAAAAAATATGAAAAAATTTCCAGACAATCTTCCTGAGCAATGCGGCCAATCCCAATTCATCCGTGTTGATCAAAGTGTTCTAGTTGGATACGCTGTTAACATGACCCTCACTGATAGCATTGAGTCTTGTGTAGCTCAATGTGTTCAGGAAGCTGAGTGCAAGGTGAGCTCAGGCTTTTGATGTATCGGATTGAAAAATGAGGGTTTACAGTCCGCTATGTACTTCTACGAAGATGGAGAGTGTATTACTAACAAGGAATCTGCTTTGACTAAGCCAAATGGGTTCACAGAGGAGAAGAATGATAAGGTTATCTACTTCCAGAATGGATGTGATTTGAATGCTGTTAAGAGTGAGTATCAGTAGGAAAATCAGAAAAATTTAAAAAAAAAACATTTTTCAAAACTTCTGGTCTTAATTTTTAGCTATATATTACCGATCTTTTCCAAGTTTTGGCCTAATAGAAAAGTCATTAAAAAGTGCATTCATTTTCAGAGGCTCCAACTACCACTGAAGCTGCTCCAGTTGAAGAAACCGCTGAAACCGTTGAAGATGAGGTTAAGCCAATTGCTCATATTCAAATCTCTGAAACCACCCCTAAACCAGACGGTCCAATCGAAAAGGTCGTTGAAGAAGTAGTAGTTACTGAAGAAAAACCAGTGGAGAAACAAGAAGAGCCAAAGCAAGAGGAAAATAATGCTGAAACTGAAGAAGAGGGAGAATATGGTGAGTCCTTACAGACAAATTTCCCCTTACATCGGCATCAAATTTTCAGAAGATGACGAAGAGGAAGATGTCACCGAGGAAGTTGAAGAGACAACTACTACCCCAGCCACCACAACCACTACTACTGAAGAGCCCACCACTGAGGCTCCAACACCAAAGCGTATCAAGAATCTTATTCAAAAGAAGATCAAGAAGCATCCAAAGAACTTTGGATCCAAGACTTATGAGATTCTGAAGAAGCAGGAAACAGTCAAGAAATCCAAATTTGAAGTTCCAGAGACCGAGGAAAACTTTGAGATTACCGCTGATGACTCTTCAAAAGCAGTTGAGGAGCCAGAAGAGGTTAGCTTATTCTGGAAAAAAATTGACAATTTGGAATAATTCAGACTTATTTCTCCGAATGGTCTGATTGGACTCCATGCACCAAGAGCAATGAGAGACAAGTCCGCAGAAGACGTTGTCTTAACCTTAGAAAGTGTCTTGGAGCCCTTATGCAAGTCCAAAACTGCCCAGAGATTGTGCCAACTACCAGTAAGCTCGTTCTCTGAGCTTCCAGATTAAAAAATTAATTCTTTTAGCCCCACAAAACAACGAAATGATCCGATCAGTTGTATCAGTTGATGGAGATGAGTATGATGAGCCAATTGCTGTTGATAATATTTCCGTGGATCCAGTTCCAAGCCGGCTCTTGCCAGTTCTTAACGAGCAAGTCTGGGGGCAATGGCAGGGAACATGCCAAGTAAGTTATAGACCAATAAAACATTAGAAATTTTAAATCCTCTTTCCCATATATGCCAATGATCATGCGTTGTCGAATACACCAGATTAAATGTGTTTACCACTTTGTGTGACCATCGAAAAATACTTTTTCATTTCCTGTCCTCCCCTTCCATTTAATCAAAAACAACTTCCAGCAATTCGCTTCTTCTCAACCATGTAATAACGGAAGTATGATCGGATTTGAATCTCGTGAATGCATTGCCAAGGACCCAGCACAATGTGAAGGACCATTCTTCAGATATTGCACTCTCACCTGCTAATAGTATCAATGAACCGATCATGGACTACATTCTCTACAACGTGTATTTTTTGAGCCCAAATTTACTCTTAATTAAATGTTTTAATAATAAATAATTGAATTTAAGCTTCTTGTTTAATTTTTAAGAGAAATTTCTAAGAGATATATGGCATTGGAAATGATATTCAAATCTTTAGAAAGGCGCCAAAAAGAGATCTTGTTTTCTTAATGCCAAACGAAAACATTACGTCAAAAACTTGATTCAAAAACTTTTCAATGGTGTAGACAGAACCGCCAGACAGCCTAACCTTGAACACAGCTTACGCCAAAGATTACTGTTTTTTTGGCATCAAAAAGCGAAATTATTCGAAGAAAGAGAAGTTTCTTTGGTTTGTAAACAAACATTGAAGCTAAAAGGTCTGAAAAGATAGGCTGAACGTTGCTTTATGTTTTTTAGAGCCGAAATTCAGAACAAATAAGCGTACTCTTAGTGTGTTTTGGAAATGAAATATGATCCATATCGAAAAATTTTTGAATCAGAAAATGTGGATTTTTCACCCAAAAACGTTTAAAGATGCAAAAAATACGATTTTGTTGTGCGTTTTTCAAAAAAAACCTGTTAAGAAAACTGCAAAAACTTGCCAAAAGTAAGATTATTTTGAGAAAACTAATGTTAAAATCACAAAAAAGGCTTTGTGGTTTACTATTTTGTCGAAAAAACTCGTTTCAGTACATATTAGAAAAGAAAAACAGTTATTTCTTGAATTCAAGGGGCGGAGCTAACAGTTCAAAATTCCAAAATTTTCTCAATCGTCTGGGAGATGATTTCAGTTGTTATAATGATATCATTTCACACTTTTAATTTTCAAAAAGGAGCAAAACAATATCAGAGTAAACATAAAACACATTTGAATATTTCCAAATACTTGGAAATTGCTTTGTGTTTAGTTCAAAACTCTATATGAAAAATGGCAAATTCTATTGGTTCTAAATGCTTTCATGCATTATTATTCCACTTTTCCGTCTTTTGATTGTGTTTCCTCTAACTGCTCTCCTTCTCCTCCCGCCCCGTTCGCAACACGATTGACCTTTCCCCCCTCCGTTCCCGCCGTTCGCCCCCCCCCCCCCCTTTCCTAGGCCTGTTCAACAATTTATCGATCAAGGCCCCCCTTCCTTCTCCTCCACTGACAACAACAAGTCTGCCATTGTATACGTGCACACTCCACGTAGGCAAGTCCTCCTCCTCCTCCTCTTCCCCCTTCTTCTCCTTCCCGGCCTTTTTTCTATTTGTTTGTCCGGAGGGGCCCTCCCTGAAAACGACGACAACAGTACTCGTTGCGACTGCGTCTCTCTCTCCCACCGGGGTCTGTCTCCTCTCAGGCCGCTTATTTTGTCCCGCTCGCACACGATGTGCCCCCGTCTAACTGCAACACCAAACACACTCTAAAGAAGAAGAAAAAGAAGAGTGACTCGCTTTTCCAGTGGACACTAATCAAACTTGTTGAAGTTTTTCAACTTCCCTTTTATAGTCTCTCACATTCTTCTAGTTGCCTGTTCTTGATGTTCTTATTGCTATCTTTTTGATGTCTTTTTTTCTCTAAATTTCTCTCTTTTCTCTTCTCATAAGTTTAAGCAAATAACGTGTTTTATCGCTCGCTTTCTCTCTCTTTTTTTCCGCACAATCAAACTAGAAAATGAACACCGGAACTATGAAGGACCTCTAGTTTCTGTATTTGAAACATTCACATCTTTTCTCCTTGCATGTTTTCCCTTCAAATTTTGAGAAAAACGTGTATGTTTTCCTTTATTATCATGTTTTCCTTCCCTAGTTCTTATAACGAATACGTTCCTTTTCGCTTCGCCCCCCCCCCCTTGTTTTTCCATTTTTGAGTATATAATCTGAACTGTGCTGCCTGTGATTCTCAGATTCTGAGATTCTGAGATTTCTAGACACAAAAACACGAAAGAGCTGAAAAATAGGTTTTTTCGCGATAACACATTTGTTAGCATGGTGGCTCTGAAAAAGCCCCGCCTCTTTTCTCTGACTCTTTCTTAGTTTTTTTCCCCCTAAAAATCCAAAAAAAAACTTATTTTGCAGACCTCCAGAAATGGATGAAAAGCCGCCGTCAGCGTCTGATGAGACAAGAAGCAGTCACGATGGATCAGATCAATTTCAAGGGACATCGAAAATGGTGAGGAAAAAATCTGGTTTCAGGACAAGAAACGCGAAAAGTTCAAATGTACTAATCGAATCAGAATCTAGAGATAGAAATGCCTTGAGAAGCATGTATAAAAGGAAAGATGTTCACAGTGTTGAGATACCGTGGTTTTCGAGGTCTCCAAAAACTTTTTTCAAATTCGCGCCCAAAAAAACGGAGATAAGAATCTTGCGCGGTTCTTTCTGCAATCGCGCTATATCGTGCATGCGCGGTATACGATCCAAATTCGATTATATTTTAGGCTAAGATCGTACTAGGACTTAGTCTATAGGTTCATAGGTTGGTCCTTCTAGGTTGGTCCACTTGTAAGATGTGTACGATTTGAAACATACTTCCGTCTTCGTTTCCCATCCTCCAAAATTTCCAACAACATATTGTTTTTCACTGTATTTTTCAACGACATGTGATAGACGTATATAGAACTGCGACATACATACATACACACATTTTCACCTACACGTAAACAAAGCATCCTTATCGTCCCTCACATTTCTTCATTTTCTTCTTCTTTTTTTCAGAAACTCGACCTATCCTCGACAACAGTCAGCGATTATAGTCAGTCAGTCTCAGCCGCGCAAGACCTAATTGATCAATCTATCAGAATGGGATGCCCAAAAAAGACTCCAAAAGATTTCATTTTTCTTCAAAATCTTGGAGAAGGAGCCTATAGTCAGGTGAGTTACAGAACTTCAGGATTCACCAGAACAAAATAATTTTTACAGGTTTTCCGCTGTCGAGAGGTAGACACTGATGCTATATTCGCTGTGAAAGTGCTCCAAAAAGCGCATCTCAATCGACACCAGAAGCTGGACGCTATCGTCAGAGAGAAGAATATCCTCAACTATCTCACTCAAGACTGTGGAGGACACCCATTTGTCACTCAACTCTACACTTACTTCCATGATCCTGCAAGGATTTGTGAGTTTTCTTTGGGAAAAAATACCTCTAAATCCGATGCTTCAGATTTCGTTATGGGCCTTGTCGAAGGTGGTGATTTGGGAGAGTCCTTGTGCCACTTTGGATCGTTCGATCTTCTGACAACAAGATTCTTTGCTTCGGAAATCCTCTCTGGCCTTCAATTCCTTCACAAGAACCGGATTGTTCATAGAGATATGAAGCCAGAGAATGTGCTCATACAACGCACCGGACATGTGCTCATTGCTGATTTTGGAAGTGCTCAAGCAGTGGATGGATTGGTTTTGTCGCAAGAGGGATTCACTGATGAGAATCTGACATCGGCGGTGTCCATTGACACTGAATCTCCACCTTCTACTCAAAGATATTATTATTCGGATGAGGAAGGTGAGATATTCAGGAGCATTTGTCCCGTGAATGAGCTTACTGTTAGGCTGCGCTCCTTTTGGTTTTAGAAAAAAACATCCCTTTTTTTCAGAAGACTACACTGCTCGCCGCACCACATTTGTTGGAACTGCCCTCTATGTTAGCCCCGAAATGCTCGCCGATGGTGATGTCGGACCTCAGTATGTCCCCCATATCGAGCCCCCCCTTCCTAAATTTAATTTTTTTTCAGAACCGATATCTGGGGCTTAGGACTAATCATGTTCCAATGCCTAGCTGGACAACCGCCATTCCGCGCTGTCAACCAGTACCATCTTCTAAAACGAATCAAGGATTTGGAATTTGTTTTTCCAGACGGATTTCCGGAACCCGCCAGGGAAATTATTGGCAGAATCTTGGTATGAAAAGACATAGGGTTTCGTTTCCTATCAAAACATTTTTTAGGTTGGCGACCCAAAGAAGCGGATAACTGGTCAAGAAATGATGGAGCACAAGTTCTTCGAGGATGTTGACTGGGAAAATATAGCTACTGCTGAGCCCCCGGTACTCCACGCCTATGTGCCTGCCACATTTGGAGAGCCCGAATATTATTCAAGCATTACGGAGCCGGTGGAGCCAGGACTCAATGAGAATGCCTTGTTGCGTATGATGAATTTGGGCATAGAAATTAGCACTTCACAGCCTACCACGTAAGGTTTTTAGCTGTTGGGCTCCAAAAATGTTGATGTTTCAGACCATCTGTTGACCAGAGAGGAGATCCATTTGCAGCATCACTTGGGCCGTAAGTTGAAAAAAATTTGTTTACCTATATAAAAGTTTTTTTTCTAGAAGAACCGATTCGCAAGCCCAGAAAATCAAAGAGCGTGAAATGAAACTCGAAGAGCAACGCCTCCACAACCCATTCCATATATTCACTAACAACATGCTAATCCTAAAGCAAGGATATTTGGAGAAGAAGAGAGGATTGTTTGCGCGACGCCGTCTGTTTCTGCTCACTGAAGGACCACATCTTCTTTACATTGACGTCCCAAATTTGGTGTTGAAGGGTGAAATCCCATGGACGCCTTGTATGCAGGTTGAGATTAAGAATCCGGGAACTTTCTTCATTCATACTGTAAGTTTGACACAGATTGGTCTACTGGCAAATGTAGCGAACTTGCCAAATCTATTCGATATTTTGCACAATAAGCCGTTGAAGTGGTTTGAACAAAAATAGGTTAAGGTTGTTTAGCTCCGCCCTTTTCAAGGACCAAAAAGTTTTCATTAGAAGTTATTCATCAGTGAGAAAGAGTCCAACTTTACTCAGGAAAAAGTCGTCCGGATCAGAGTTGTACGGAATGGATTTTTTCGATTCCGGAATCCGGAATGAGAAATGACTTTCAAAACTACGGAATCCGGAATCCGGAATCCGAAATCCGAAATCCGGAATTCAGTGCAACTCTGGTCCGGATCATTCTGGTCATTTGACTCGTTTTTTCGGACTTCGGAAGTACTTTTTGTGATTTGAACTGCACGGTCAAATTACAAAAACGTTCAAATTGATGCAAGAAACCTATTTCTGAACTAACTTCGGCTCTTCTCTATATACATAAAAGCCAATTTTTCCAAATAATAAAAAGGGGCGGAGCATACACACCCGATCTTTTGTTCTGTTTCTTGATCACTCCAGATTGCTACCATACCAATGGTGAAGCCAACTCCACTGAAAACAAATTTTTACTCAATTTTCAATAAACAATTTCTATCCACTTTTCAGCCAAACCGTGTCTACTACTTATTCGACCTCGAGAAAAAGGCTGGAGAATGGGGCAAAGCCATTGAAGATGTTCGCAAACAGTACGCCAAAACTATTGAAACCACTTTTGATGTGGCCATGCGCGATGGAACTTTTGGAAGTATTTATGGAAAGAAGAAGTCTAAAAAGGTAACATAATTTTGTATACAAATGTAATTATTCGTATATTTATAGGAAATGATCCGCGAACAAAAGGCAATCCGTCGCAAACAAGAGAAGGATCAGAAAAAGGCGTTGAAAGCTGAGCAACAAGGCACCAAAAAGTGGTCACTGCAAATGGATAAAAAGTCTCCTTAAGCCTGTAGAAACTGTATTTTGTTACTTGAATCTTCAAGATTTTTTTCTAGAAAAAGTCATTCTCTGTCACCGTTTAGTTTTCATGTTAAACACCTTTTTTTTGTTTGTTGCAAACTCTTTCTGTATTGCGCTTCCCCACATTCTGCACCTAGTACCCGTATGTGTTGTCATATTGTTTTTTTACAGCATAGAAAGCTCTACTACCTACCTAAATCACCTTTTCCATCTCGCTATGAGTGACCTTGTTATTTTTTCTTTGCCTTACTGCAAACTCATTTCACCTTTCATATTGAAAGCAGACTAGATGAAATAAAGTTTTGATAGTCAAAATTCATTTTTTTTAAGGGATACAAGGATAGGTTAAGTGTTAAAACAACCAAATTATGACCAAAATTAAGAGTCGAGAGTGGCAAGAATCACACTCAGGGTGCAGAAAAACAAAATTTCAGATGAATTTTTCCATATTCGGCACCTAGAGTTGCACTTGAGTTGAAAATTAATAAGACTTGAAGCCACTGAGATGATTAAACTGAACATCCGGATAAAATGATGTTGGACCACTTATCTGAAATTTTTTTTTCATTTTTCCAGTTAGTTTCCTCACAAATAGCTCACCTGACTGACAGACGGACTCTCAATGGTACTTTCAGCCAAATGTTGCTTATGAATTCTATCCTTGTGACGATTCATAAGCCAGACAGTGAGTAGAGCGAGTACGGCAAAGACAATGGTGATGAGCACCATGACTAGTAGGGCTATCGCCCAGCCAAATGAGGTGCTTCTCCTGGAAAAATTTCGAATTTTCAAGAGTTAGTGTTGGAAAGGGGTGGAGCCGGATAGTCCAAAATCAATCCAGGTACTTATGATACGGAATTTCGAAAGAGTGATTATAGGCATACGGAAAGAGTTTTTGGTCAACTGCTGTTTTGAGCTTATGGTCATGAACCTATAGCCATGGTTCTAGGACTATGAGCCTATAGTTATGGCTATGGCCTATGATTGTGATCCTTTGATCTTAGGCCTCTTGTCATCAGCTTATGGTTATGGGTTTGATGGTTATGGTCTTTTTTTTTTCTCTTTTAAGCCTGAGCTTATGGTCAAGATCATCTGGTCATGGGCTTATAACTTTGAGCTTATATCTATTAGTATTAAGTTTTGAGATTCTAGTTGTTTAGACTCCTGTTAAGGGCTATGGGCTTGGGGGGGTCAAACTTTGGAAACTCACGCAGCCAAATCCGAAATTGTGCAACATCCATGGCTACAACATCCAAGCTCACAAAGGTATGGAATCGCTGTGTCCGCAGTATTATACCGATAGAAGCAAATGGTTTGACCTGTTTCCGACACTTCTTGGCGAATGAATCCTCCTAGACTGTGACGGACAAAGTTCTGTGCTGCCGTTGCAGCGTTTACACTAAAATTAAATAGGATTTTGAGAAAACTAGGCAAAATCAAATTACGTGGTCGTTGTAGTCGTGGAAGCCAGATATGCTTGTTCTTGTTCGCTGATCGGAAAACTTTCCCAACGGGTCATTGTTCTGAAAACTGAAAATTATGAAGAAGTAACATAATAATTATGTAAAGCGCTAAAAAGACAAGACAAAATGAATGAAGAGCCCCCCATGTCCTGACAATGTTTATCATCAACCCACTCGACGGGGCCTTTCGTTCATAATTGACCTTTGAGAAGCCACCTCTCAGGACTGGTCAGAGGGAAGAAGGAATTTTAGAGTGCGCGAGGTTGACCAGAGCACCCCCTCTCTCCTCATCCCGTGTTTTGTTTTGTTTCTTCATTTTATTCTCAATAATCGCAAATACAACATATCCTGTTGTACTCGGTGGAGGGGTAGGCTCTCAAGAGATACATGAGTTTTGATGTTTTTTTTTCCATGGGTTTTTTTCTCAATTCAAGGCGGAAGATAATGAAAGTAAAAAATGGATTTCAGAAAGCGGAAGCTTTTGATGAACATGTTTAATCTGTGCTGAATATCTTTGAAAAAGAATCGTATCATCCCGAATTTGGGGTGATTATTTTTATTGAACTGAAACTTATAAAGATAAAATCAAGTGGCAGGATTAAAATCCATCATTTGAAAATGGTCTTTTTAGAAATTGCGCGGAATGCTCAAAACGTGCTGAAAACAAATTAGAAATACGTTTTGACTTCTAAACTTTTAGAATAAAAATGCAGGGTAAGCAGTAACCAATTTTTTGTGAAAATACCCATAGGAGCTGTCATGAAGCAACACTTAGTCGTAATACAGTCACCAAGTTGAAACAAAATGCGAATGATAACAAAAATCGACATTCGAAAAACTTTCAGATTTTTCGTGTTCTGAAAAACTATTTACTACTGGAAAATTTACAAGAAAATAAACAGCACAAAAAAGTGAGTTGTTCTGGACCGTTGTTTCAACCACTAAATAGTTTTATGCTCTGTGACCAAAGTAGTGTATTTAACAAAATTGGCAATTCGGAAGAGTAAAACTTAGTCGAGACAAGTGGACAACAAAGAAGAATGTTAAATTTGGAATCAGCACGTTTTAAGCAATCGAATGTTATATAATACGCCCTAGCTCTTTTGGTCTCGCTCTAGTAAAATTAACAAAAACAGAAAAAATGAATTTTGAAAGAAAACATCTGATCCATGTTTTGACAACAACTTCCACTTTGAACAAAACACATGGAAGAAAAAAATATAAAAAAGAAAATCATCATCTGATATCAATAAAATCATTTTCCCAATTCGAAATAATATGAACTGTCTTCGATACAGATCGGAGAAAGACAAACAACTATCAACAGCCTCGCGCGAAGAACTCAGAAAATGGATCGGCGGTCATTAGCCGATTAGAAAATTGACAGTTTGGTCATGAAAAGCCTCGACATTCACTTCCTGTTCCATTCGAAAACGTAAATTCGAATCAAAATTCAAAAATAAGAAAAATGCAAAAACAAGCAAAGTGATTTCTGTCTGTCTCGAGAGGGTTGTATAGAACAATAAAGGGACAAGCCCAGTTAAGACAGTCGAGTGTATATGAATCAGTCAAGTACTCCGAGGCCATGAACGGTTTGTTTTTTCAACCGCACAGGGTGGAGGTCCAGGCTGTTCAAATAATAATGGTCAAAGCATGATGGCGGTTTTTGATGAAATATGGAATGAGTAAGGTCATGAAATTCAATTCGGTAGAAAAAAAAAACTAAAAAGACCAGGAAAAAGTCTCTCTGTTTTTGGTTCTCAGGTCTATGAATTGTAGGGTAAGTAGGCGCTGATGAGAAAAAAATCTTGGTGGGAACGGTAGAAAAATTGAGCCCAATCTTCCAAATCTAAAAAGTCGTCCAGCACTAATTTTCGCTAAAAAATTTGAAATTTTGAAAATTGAGGGGTCGCTTAGAGGGTTTTAACATAATTCTCTGATAACTAATCATATTTGGGGCATAATTTTTGAGGTATGAGTGGCTTTTAAAATTTATTACTTTCTTAAAATCTTCTGAAACCACAAAATTTTTTGAATGGATGTATTACATACTTTGCGATTTTGCATAAATTCACATATCTTACAACTACTCTTCTGAATGTGGAAATCCTTCTTGAATTTTTTGTGGAAATCCAAGTTTCTAGCCAACCGTGAATTGTTCCAAATAGGCCTCAAACCCAATAAAAGTAGAAAAAGTGGAAAATACTTCTATTGATAACTGACCAAAGTGAGCATTTTAAGATAACTACTGACAGCTCAAAATGTGAATTAAGTTTCCTAAAGCACTTGAAAAACTATGTAATAACATTATAGACACAGCTAACATATGAAATGTTTGACACTTTCAACAACTTTCTCTTCTGTTTTTATAAAAAGAGAAAAAAAACAACTGACACTTTTTTCTCTTCAAAGCCGAATCAAAACCGAAAACGGGATGAGTTTGCACACCGTGAGTTCGAGGTTTTCGGTTTTGTTTTTATTTGAGATTTACAAGTGAGCCCGGAAAAACGACACAGTTGACCAAGTACAAAACATATATACCCCATCGATGACCAGTGTATCTCTTTTGCGGGCGCCGCTCATACCTTTATTTGTAAGGGTGCGGTTTTACAAGAGGATGCGCTTTTTCGGTTAAGAAATATATGAAAGGAGGGGGATTTTGTATTGTATTACGAAATAAACAATGTGTTTATTAGAATTGAAATGGAAGCTAGTTGAACTATATTTTTCGGTAAATATGTACAAATATGTGCAAAAAATGAAATTTTTTCAGTGCCGGCAATCTCGTTTTTCATTTCCAAATGTCAGTTCCAAATTGATCGATCCAAGATTGAAAACTGGGATTTTGTACAAATCAGTGCTCACATATTTCTGAGGAATGTCCCAGAATAATCGTTTTTGGCATTTCTGTAAGAGCAAATTATCATTTTGTGGAAAGGAAAAAGTAGAATTTACCGTGTCACCATCGTTACAATCATGATAAATTTTAAGGGCTGGCTCAATAACAGCTTTTTCGTAAGTTCCTCCGGTCACATGGAATTTTCCTTCTTCGTCTGTTCTTTTTTCGTCGAGCAAGTCATCTCGGTCGTCACCTGAAAAAAGTACTTAGAGGCTTAGAGGCCGGTGATGTCACTATTTTTGCATCTATTTTGACATGAAGGGTTATTAAGTTTGATAGTTTTTGAAAATAATATAGTTTTAAACTATGTTTCAGAAAAATTAGCTTTACCGTATACCATAAGTAAATCTGATATCATGAAGGCCTCATATCAATTAGAATCTTATATCATTAGTCTCATTTGGTCCTTATATTATTAGTTGGGGTTTATACTCTTAGTATGCCCATAGCACTAGTTAGAAACTAGTTTTAAAAAAACATCATTTCTGGAATTTTTCAAAATTTTCCTTTCCTCATATTCAAAATCTCAACTTACCGTGATCTTTATCAATTAACTTCACAGGTACATTAACCAAAGGTTTATCTCCACAGAATAATCTTCCAGAAGCCGATATTGCTTGAATAGGTAATTCATCAACTATTTCTACCGCTCTAGACGCCACTTGGCCACATAGAACAGCCAGAACACAGAAGATAATAGGGTTTTTGTTCATTTTAGCTCTGAAAATGCTCAATTTCATATTCTCAAAGTCAAGAGTCAAATAAAGGGCGAAATGAATGAAATTCAGACCTCGGCTATTTTGGTCGTATCACTTCGCCATCATATCAATTTTTAAACATTATTGTTGCTTTCATCGAGCTGAAACCCATCATATTTTCATTGATAAGACGAGAAGAGAACATTGATTTTTGTGTGACTGTCAAAGACAAACTACGATCACAAGTGGAGCTCCCCCTCTCTATTGTTGACGTCAAATGACACCCCCACGTCAATTTTTTGGGGTTTAGTGGTGTAAGAATTGAATTTTGCATGTATTTGTGACTGACAGCTGTTGATAAATTAATTTTTTTAACCCATGATAATTCCTTTATTTTTGGACTTTGAAACCTCAACTTCAATTTCAAAAACTTCTCGCCGCCGCCGCTCATTTTTTCCACTTGTCTTCTTTCTCTCCACCCGCTTGGAGAAGATATACCCTACACATTTTTTCATTCACTGCATGTTTTCGCCGCCCACAGCCGCCTTCTCCTAGAGAAAAAGAGGGGAAAACAACCGGCAGCCCACATCTCAGATGATGTTATATGGGCAACGATGAGGTCTGGCAAGGCGACGAGAAGAGAAGTGGAGAAAAACGAAAACAAGGAGACGACTTCAGTCTGTGGCCGGCGTGGCTGGAGTCTGAGAAATAAGACAGCGCACGCTGCCCAAAGAAGGAGACATGAGAAGAAGACGTGCGAATAACAAGTTGTATATCGGCAGCGAATAGAGCTTATGAGCTGAAAAAAACTGAAAAATAATGAAGAGTGTGGGAAGAAAAACAAGATTTGGAAAATTATATGATCCGTGAATTTATGGAAATCTGAAAATCGGATAATATCCAAAATTTTTTGGGGACTTGGACTCCTTGGAAGCAAAAAACTATCAAGGGCGCAATATTTTAGAAATAGGGAAGACTATGAACACACACAAACATTTTAGTTCAGTACAGGCTTTGAGTGTTTTGATTGAGTATGGTTTCAAACCAAAATTGATAAATCGGAATTGATAACTGTTTTAACAAAAGAGATATAATCTGATGAATGTTTTTTCAGCTTCTTCGAGTCAATTGAAACATGGGAATTCAGCGATGATAAAAAACAAAAACATAAAAAACATCTAAAATCGGAAAAAAAAACTTTTTGATATCGACCTCTCGGAAATGAAAAATAAAATTTTTGAAGTTTTGTTCCAATTTTTTGTGAAGTGTTTCCAGACTGTTCAAATAGATTTTCAGTAAAATTTGAAGTACTTTGAGCTCTATCTATGTCGGCTGGAACCAGTTTAAAGAATACTTCAGGCCAAATTTGATGTCAAATAGCTGAAAATCAAGTTTCCATAATAGATATGACTCAACGGATAATTTTTTTAGGCTCACCGGGTCCGAAAACCTACGTTACCAAAAATTCAGCTACCCTAAAGCAAAAGTAGCCAAAATCGTTTCTTAAAATTTTCTAGCTCGCCGGACTTCGATCTCGAAAATGTAAAATGAAAATTTTCGAATTTTGCACCAATTTTTATGTAGTGTTTCTAGACTGTTCAAGTAGGTTACTGGTAAAATTTGAACCCGTTTGAGTTTGTTTTATCTATGCCCGCTGGAATAAGTTTAAAGAATTTTCCAGGCCAAAATTGACGCCTCATTGCTGAAAGTCGCTTTTTCAAAAGAGATATGTTTCAACGGATGATTTTATTAGCCTCACCGGGTCCAAAAACCTACGTTACCAAAAATTCAGCTATCCTGAAGCGAAAGTAGCCAAAATCGTTCCTTAACATTTTTTTTAGCTCGCCGGACTCCGATCTCGGATATGAAAATTGAAAATTTTCGATTTTTGCTCCAATTTTTTGCGAATTGTTTCTAGACTGTTCAAGTAGATTACTGATAAAATTTGAAGCCGTTTGAGCTTCATTTGTGTCTGCTGGAGTCGGTTCAAAGAATGCTTCAGGCCAAAATTGACTCCTCAGTGCTGAAAATCGCACTTTCAGAAGAGATGCAATCCAACAGGTTATTTTTTCAGCCTCGTCAGCTTCGGAAACCTATATTACAAAAAAATTCAAAGCTTCAGAATTGAAAGTAGCCAAAATCGTTCCTCAAAATCATATACCTCGTCGGACTTCGTTCTCGAATATGAAAATTGAAAATTTTCGAGTTTCGCTCCAATTTTTTGAGAAGTGTTTCTAGACTGTTTAGATAGATTTCTGGTGGGATTTGAAACCGTTTGAGCTTCACCTAGATCAGCTGAAGTTAGTTTGAAGAATACTTCAGGCCAAAATAGACGCTCCATTTTTGAAAATCGCTCTTTCAGAAGAGATACGATCTAACCGATAGTTTTCTCAGTCTAGCCAGCTCCAAAAGCCTATATTACCAAAAATTTAGCATCCCTGAAGTGCAGTGCTCCACATAATTATACGATCAACTCAATTTTCTCGAAAAACTCAAAAACGGTAATTGGTACGGATTTGGTCCCTTTTACAAAAATGTGTCATTTTGAACCATTTTTGTATTTCATCACTGAATTTAGTCCTGATAAACTGATAAAACACTTTTCTCAAAATCATCGAAAAAGTCAAAAAAATTTTCCACAAAATGATACGATCAACCAAGAATTTTTTTGGAAATGAATGCAAGGACTGCAAATTTTTAAACAAAAAATGTTTAAACAAGTATGATGATGATTAATTCACCAAATTACATTGATTCCTCCTACATCCTGACTCAAACCGGGGCCCTTAAGGATTTCAGACCCAAAAGCGCTATGGGTCATCTGACGTCACTTCTGAATTCTGGAAAAACTTCCAAGTTTCTTTTTGAGATGTCAAATGGCTTTTAAAAAGTTTTCTACGCACTTCTGAACACAAAACTTACCTGAAACCAGTCGGTGTAAGCGATATTTTGAGACTTTCCGTCACATTTTGACAGGAAGTTGTGATGGTCCCCATCTGAAAAAGCTTAACCTCAACGATTTTGAAGACAATTCATTTTCATATGTGCTCTTGCTCCCCGAATAAGGACGACTGAAAAGATCAATTTCCCACAAAAGAAGATTAACGCTGCTTGATGCGGGTTATTAGAGAAGATAAGGGTTGCAGATTCCGGAAACCGTAATAATTAAGATTGAATATCAATTTCTAACAAGATTTGTTTTAGAATTCAAACTTACAGATGAGGTTAAGCTTTTTCAGATGGGGACCATCACAACTTCCTGTCAAAATGTGACGGAAAGTCTCAAAATATCGCTTACACCGACTGGTTTCAGGTAAGTTTTGTGTTCAGAAGTGCGTAGAAAACTTTTTAAAAGCCATTTGACATCTCAAAAAGAAACTTGGAAGTTTTTCCAGAATTCAGAAGTGACGTCAGATGACCCATAGCGCTTTTGGGTCTGAAATCCTTAAGGGCCCCGGTTTGAGCCAGGATGTAGGAGGAATCAATGTAATTTGGTGAATTAATCATCATCATACTTGTTTAAACATTTTTTGTTTAAAAATTTGCAGTCCTTGCATTCGTTTCCAAAGAAATTCTTGGTTGATCGTATCATTTTGTGGAAAATTTTTTTTGACTTTTTCGATGATTTTGAGAAAAGTGTTTTATCAGTTTATCAGGACTAAATTCAGTGATGAAATACAAAAATGGTTCAAAAATGACACATTTTTGTAAAAGGGACCAAATCCGTACCAATTACCGTTTTTGAGTTTTTCGAGAAAATTGAGTTGATCGTATAATTATGTGGAGCACTGTAGAAGTAGCCAAAATCGTTTCTCAAAATTATTTAGGTCGCCGGACTCCGATGTCGGATATGAAAAATAAAATTTTTCGAATTTCGCTCCAATTTTTTGTGGATTATTTCTAGATTGTTCAAGTAATTTAGCGAGTGAATTGAAAGTTATTTAAGCTTCATTTAGGTTTACTGGAGTTAGTTTAAAGAATACTTCAGGCCAAAATTGACGCCTCATTGCTGGAAAACGCACTTCCAGAAGAGATACGATCCAACGGATAATTTCTTCAGCCTCGTCAGGTTCCAAAATCTATATTACTTGAAATTCAGAATCCCTGAAGCAAAATTAGCCAAAATCGTTCTTCAAAATTTTTTAACTCGCCGTACTTCGACCTCGGATATGAAAAATCAATTTTTTTGAGTTTTGTTCCAATTTCTTGTGAAGTGTTTTCAGACTTTTCAAGCAGATAACTGGTAAAATTTGAAGCCGTTTGAGCTTTATCTATTTCTGTAGGAGTCAGTTTGAAGGATACTTCAGGCCAAAATTGACGCCTCATTGAAAACGCATTTTCAGAAGAGGTATCACACAACAAATAATTTGTTCAGTTTCATCGGGTATGAAAACCTGTATTACCAAAAACTCAGCATCTCTGAAGCGAAAATAGCCAAAATCGTTCCTCAAATTTTTTCAGCCCGCCGGACGTCGCTTCCCGATATGTAAATTGAAAATTTTCGAATTTTGCTCCAATTTTTTCAGAAGTGTTTCTACATTATTCAATTAGATTATTGATAAAATTTGAAGTCTCAGCATCATTCAGGTTTGTTGGAGCCAGGTAGAAAATTGTCAGGCCCGACTTGATAGCGTAAGCTGAAAATCATATTTCCAGGAGAGATACGATCCAATAGATAACTTTTTCATACTCGCCAGGTTTGAAAACCTGCAAAATATATAGCAAAGCATTACAGGATTGAAAACAGATAAATCGGTCATCCGAATTTTGTAGTTCATCACACGTCGAGTTCAGACAAGCAAAATAAAGTTTTCGAATTTTGCTCCAATTATTTGTGAGGTGCTTCTAGACTGTTTGAGTAGATTAGTGGTAAAATTTGAAGGCATTTGAGCTTCATATACGTCCGCTGGAGCTGGTTAAAGAATACTTCAGGGCAGAATTGTTGCATCACTGCTGCAAATGAAATTTACATAAAAGGGTTTTTTTTTCGGAATACCAGACGTAGAACACGAAAAAGAACATTTCCCGAATTTTATTGCAATTTTTTGTGAATCCCTTTTAGAATGTTAAAATATATTCTTGTAGTTATTGTATTCATTTGAAGCTCATATGGCCTTGTTAGACATTTATTAGTTTGGCTAGGAGCGTGTTCTAAGTCAATGTTGTTACAATAAAATTGAAATTCGTATTTACAAAACAGATATAATCCAACGAACGATTTTAGCCGTCTCGCCAGGTCCACAAACCTTTATTTCCAGAATCTTAGATTGAATAGATTTTTAGTAATTCATGAAGCTATCTTAACGTCCTTTAGGCTCGTTGAACTAATGTTAGCCGAGCTGAGAGTGTGTTTTGAGTATATATTGGTACACCAAAACGGAACATCACATTCATGCAAACTGCGGAAAATAGTAGTAAACGGCGCAAAATTACTACAACAGATCGATTCGAAAGAGTCTTATAGTTTTTATTACAAAACCATTATATGGAGGATAGTGAAAAATCATAAAATCTGTGTCAATACTACTACAATCTACAGGGTGGCTCATAAGTATGGAGACTTTTGTTTTTGGGTATATTTTGAAAAGTAGAGTAGCAATACAGAAACCAAGGTGATTTTTTGATTGCTACGATCCTAAGCAACAGTTAGGAAAAAAAATTTCAAAATCGGAAGTTTCCGCGGCGTTCCACGTCTTCTGACATGCAACCGCGAGACCCCCTTCTGCGGCGGAGGTTTCGATGGCTACTTCATGGTATAGCAGACGATGTATTTGACCAAATGACTTCAAAATTCAATCCGAGAAAGTTTGAACATCAGTTTCAAATTACTTAAAAGTATAAGACCGCCGGATGAAAATGAAGCCCATAGTATGGTCCCAAACCTTGTTACCAAATAAGTGAAGTTTGAATTTTTCGGCAGTGTTTTCGAAACTGAGCTTATGAGGCGGTCTCATAACATTGTGAAGGGTCAAAAATGACCAACTGGGGTGTTCATCAGTCCACAAAAACGGGTATTCGATTAGCTCTTCTAGTGACCTGATGCCGGCACTTTTCCTTATTGAGATTTCAGTGTTAAAAGACCTCCGCCGCAGTAACTGTGTTTTTGCGATTTTCTTTTGGGAGAAAGCTCCCATTGCTTCGAGGTGAGATCATATTATGAGTCCTACTCTTATGAGCAGTTACTACACTAGTTGTACGTTAAAAATTTTCTGTTAGATCCCGTGTTCATGGTCTGGCAGGTTGGCACAGAGCCAAAGTTCACCAGCACAAAAGTCTCCATACTTATGAGCCACCCTGTATTACTTTCATCACTCTTATCGTTGACGCTAGATATTCGGTGGTTTGAAGGATAGCTACTCCAATTACTTAATGTAGTTTTTATTTTTATTTCTGTTTAACGTGTAGATACAAACATGGAATAATAGTTGAAATATTTCGATTTCAACTGTTTCTTGCTCAACTCATGGCTAAAAGTTCGTGTCCAGGGTTTACTGAAAATTCAGCCTCTTCTCTAGCCTTCGCTCACTCGACAACCACTGGGCTCTTTTTTTGGAATTGTACGTGTCTCTTCGAAAATCTGCATTGGCAACGGTCGCTGCCCATTCTCTCATCTTTTGGAGAGATGGCTCCATTCAATTCTCTAGCATCGTTTCCATGGCAATATTTTCGTTTTGCGTTCTGTCGATTCAGTTGCTCGTCTAGATGGCTAAGCTATTCGTATCACTTCATTCAATTGGACCATCCGAATTAGTTGAAAAATCCAGAGAAAGTCGGTGAGTTAGTTGATTGGATCCATGAAAAGTGTCGGTAAAAAATTTTAGTGCCACAAGAAATATAGTAGACATGATGTATTTCTGTTCCAAAAACGTTATGTAAATGTTGATGAATTGAAGGAAGTTTGGTAAATAATACTCGCTATTTTTTACTGTTCCTCTGGACTTCGGATTTTTAGTATCCTGTTCAAATTGTTCAAATAAGTTTAAAAATGTTCAAATATCCTGTTCAAATCTAAGCAACCCGATTCTATTCCAATTGTGGAGATCTCATAATCTGTCGTATTATTCTCCCAGCAAGTATGAGTTGGTTTCAAAATTTTTAGACATGCTAGGAACCGCCAAGAACTTTTTGCTTAAAAGCGCCACATGCTTGCTCAGAAGCTACGTTTGATTCAACTTGTGTCTAGAAATTGCTCAAAGTAAGTTTAACAGAAAATTTTGGCATCACGCAAGTAGGGAAATTGCTTCATAATTCCGATTTCCTCCTTTATATCTTCATCACTTAAACAATATTTTGAAGCATTTGAAAGACTGGATATAAGCCGTGAGATCCAGTCTAAAATCTTTCTATATGTTTTTTTATAATCTTTCTTCCATCCATTATAAGATACCGTATCCCTCGAAAGCTCTAGCAAAGTTCAACTCGTTTTTTTCACTCAAAAATTTTGGAATCACTTGGCACAGCTTTCAAACTAATCTACTCTGTTTGTTCATTTCTCTGTGTGTTTAGTAAAGAAATATAAATGAGTCATGGGGAGGGAAAATTATTTGAACTCTCTCTTTTTCATAAATAAGTGAAATCATTCTGATATGTCATTTCACTTTTTGGAAACATTTTTTGTTAATTTTTTGGTATTTATAGAAAAGTCGGTAAAAAATTGAATGGTAAAAAGGCAACTTTTGATCTTAACTCAAATATTTTTCATATTTTTCTTTACTTTTCATCTGGTAAAGACAATATTTATGTTGACCTGTTTATTGTAGAGAATCACATGCTACCTCTTGTTTTCTTCGCCCAAATTGACATGATGTTTACATCACAACACTATCACCAAACTTCTGACATGTTTATATTTTCCCCAAGTCTCTTTTCACCGTGACAGATCACTTCACGTTCACTTAGACGTGACGTTTTAATTCATAACTTGTAATTTCGACTTCAAATATCACGCTTTTCAAAAAAAAAGAAAGTGAGAAGCTGAGGAAAACAACACCGTTTCGTTACGTCTCTTTCTAAAAATCTCGTTTTGCCCCGTCGCTTTCGAAATGGTTGGTTGGTAGCAGCTGTGGAGGAGAAGAAGAAGAAGCGAAAAAAAAAGAAGCAGAAGACCTCCTTTCCCTCCTTCGTTTTTACGCTCCGTTCATTTCACTTCTCTCTTCTTCTTCTTCCTTCTTCTTCTCCTTTTCTCCCCGTCCTCATCTCCCATCCATCTGCCCATTATTCTCATTTCTTTGCCTTTCGATTCTCTACCCACCCTCTTCAGTTCCAGTACTATTTCGCATGGCACGCAGCACGTAGTGTAGAGCTGTCACTCCTTTTTCTTTATGTCTCGATTCTCTCTTATTCTCTCTCGAATGTCCCCAAAGGGGAGAAAAAGAGAGATATAGACAGACACACATGTGAGTTATGTGTACCCTGAACCTTAAACATACATTCGCCTCCTTTTTCGCCTGATTACTTTTTTCACTTACTTTTCATTTTTCTCTATTTGTATACTTTTCATTTTGATCTTGATCAATTGGAGTTAGGTTTATTAGAATATTAAGTTTCTGAATTGGGTCATGACCTATTAGTTAGGCGGTCCTTGAACATTGAGAAATAAATTTTCGTTGTAATCGTTCTATGGAAAGTGGTTCCGTAGGTTATATAACATTTCGGATCGATAAGAAATGACAGATTTTGCTACATTTTCTAATTTTTCCGGTTCACTCAAGTTAGAGAGGCGCAAATAGTTTTCAACGACGAAAATGTGCTTTTCGTATATATATATATATATTTAGGTATACAGTAGATTTGGTTCCAAATATTGTCTGATATTTCGAATCAAATGAAACTTACAAATTTATAACATTGTGTTTCGTTTCACCTGAGTTCCATTAGGTTTCTGATGTTACGTACTGATGGTTAAAAAAATGGCGTTTTTACTCGTATCTTAGTCCAATTGAAAATAAGCTGATTTCTAATATGAAATTCTTTTTTGTCACAGAAAAATAATCATTTGAGATACGTTTGTCCAAAATTGTTCAGGCAATAACTCATATGAAGTCCAAATTCTCTGAATGTCAGAACGCAAATTTTGACTTTTTTCAAATCTTCCATTACGTTCGGAACACTTTTCGTTGAAAAAAGGATTGGTCTTACTCAAAATTCGATTTCCAACTTACAATTAGGAAAACGTTCAGCGCGGATTTTATTCTTACCAATCTAACCTATTAGGTCCATTACGTCTGACAACTGTAAAATTTGAAAATCAAAGATTTCCCATAAAAAAATCGCATTTCCTTTTTTAAAAGTTTTCACAATATAACGATGATCCGACCAAAAACTAAAATAACCACTATTTGTTATAATCCGTTTGGTCGATCGAGAAAATGATCGAGAAAAATTGTTGTTGACTATTTCATACATATTTTTTTTTGTAAATTCCCATGAAGCTTTTTTTCTTTCCCAGGTGTTTCAGTTTTAGATTCCCGTTCCCAAGAATCAAATGTTTGATTCCTTTCGTTTTCCCCATTCCCATTTCAAGAAAGTCAGATGTTTCATTCCATTCCGTTATTTTCATTTCCCCATTCTGACTTCATTCCTACAGTTACGTATGCTTACAAATCACTCGCTTATCACTCTTTTTTGTCAGTTTTTACGTGGGTTCACCCCTCCCTTTACATTTCCGAAATAACCGGAACTATAGTTGGTCCGCTTTGGAAGAAAATTTTTTTTTCGTATAAACAAGTTTTTCTCGGTTCACTGAAAAATAGGAAAAATAATAATATTTGTGAGCTCCGTCTTTTCGGAAGACTTCAAAAACAATTTTTGTGTCGAATTATAAAAAAAACGGAAGATCGATAGCATGTGACGACACGAAAGTGCAAATGTGATAGTGTAATCGCTCCGGTTTCTGACTTTTCTTCTTTCCTCTTTCCCTTGTGTTTTTACTTTTTGAAATGAAAACTTCTACTTGAAAGTTTAAAAGGACACTCAAAACAAACTGAGGGTAAGTAACTAAACTAGAATACAAAAAAACAATACGTCATAATTGTTTTTTTTCTGTTGATTTTCTCTTTTTTGGAAATCAATATTCCTAAAAACGTATTCGTCTCACCCCCGCAAATAACTGAACTTTTTGACTTTTTGTCTTTCATTCCTTGAGTAAACTTTCGAGGGTGGGGCGGTTATAGAAATGTAACACATTGGTGGGAATGCACATAGTACTAGTTTTATCGCTGCCGCTTTGAGCTATTGTATTTATAACTTTTGTTATACTTTAGGATTGTTGGGATAGCAAATCAATTAACACTTGGTTTGATAAGTCTATCCTTATCTCTGTAATATCCTGAATGTTATAAATGAACCTCATTTATAAGTTTAAAAACTCTGATTTTTATTTGAAAAATGATTTTTTTAACTAGTTTCCTTATTTTTAACTTGACACTATTACAGTTTCTGGCAAGTCAACTGAACTTTTGTTTTTATTACTGTGGATTTTGAGTTTTTTGAGGGTGAGGCGGTTATAGTAATGTAACACTTTGGTGGGAGTGCACATAGTACTAGTTTTGTCGCTGCCGCTTTGAGCTATTGTATTTATAGCTTTTGTTATACTTTGGGATTGTTAAGATAGCAAACTGTTATCAGTAAGCTATGAGAAACTTTTAGCTTGAAAGTCATAGACTCATTTCAATTTTGCTAGTGCGATTTCAATTTTCGATTTGTATGAAATAGTTAAATTTGAAAAACAACTGGTCCCAAGTATATTCTGTTTTGTTTTTCCAAATCGGTCAAATTCTAAGCTTCCAAAAATCCCATAAAAAATAACCATTTTTGGAGTTTCTAGAAGTTTCAAACCTCATTCCCTGAACTGTATTATGTTCAGACCACTCCGCGTATTTACCACCCCAATTACCAAATGGATCTGATACATTTGATTAATGTGTTCTATGCCTCACTAGATATGACCTAGTGAGGTTTGGAACTTAACGCATCTTTGGAACGTTAAGAATTCCATCAGAGAACTGAAAACGCGTTATTTGCAAAGCTGGAACACGTTTTTGCCACTTATCGACCTTCGAAGAAAATTGTTGCCAGGTCATTTTCTCTGCATTTAGAGTGATATTGGGGACCGTATTATTACTGAATAGGCTCTTTACGAGCTCAAATTTCGCAACTTTTTCTAACGTTTCCATAACAAAAATAAACTTAGAGTTTGTAATCAGCATGGTTTTCTCTTATGAAGCGTTCTACAATTTTTTTCATTCCCTAGTTGCTGAGCCTATGGAGGATCCTGTCAAACTCTCACCTTCAAACTTTGGTTCATCTGTGATAATATTTATTTATATAAGGTGAAAACATTATTTACTTATCAGTCTTTGCTCCTTAAACAACCACTTGATAGTTCATAAAGTTACTTATTAGACCACAAAAAACAAGAACACCAAAATCGAATCCTTATGGTATTACCACTTTTCCACGCGAACTAATGTAAGCTCCCACCTTCCAAAACTACAGTCCCACTCAAATTTGACAGCCTCATCAAAGAATCAGTATCGAATGATCAAATTCCCGAAACTTCATCTGGAAAAACGGAGAAAAAAACGGAAGTTAACGGGGAAGGGCTATAGTAAAGAGATGGTAGAAAGACAGAGAGAATAGCTGTGCGCCAATTTATTTACATGCTGTCTATTGGCAGTTTTTATTCGTTTCTTCTACGCCTCTCATTCCTTTTCGCCCTCCCCTACCCCCATCCATTTCGCTTTTCTCATGCTTTAACCTTGCTACTGTGTGTGCGGTCGGGTGAATGGGGGGAATGAATGAATGAATGCGCGATCGACAGACAGAGAATTCCTCCTTCCACTGCGAAGTGAGTGAAATTTGAATGTATGTATGCATTCATTGCGTGTGTCTGTGTGTGCATGAAACTATCCTCCTCCTTCACCTCCTCCCGCCAACACGAGTCACAAAATATTTGCTTCTTCCTCCTTGCTTCACCTTAACCCGGCTTTTGCTCGTTTTTCCTACTTGCTACCCACCCTCCCTCTGTGTGCTTATTCTCAACTTTTCCATGAACACTGACAGGATTTTTTTTCTCGCATCGTTCCCTCTAACCTGAATCGAGCTCTTTCTGACTCATTTGTGAATGCTCTAAATATCTTTCCACTCTTGAGTTCTGCATTTGCGTATCGAAATAGTTACTTGCTGGTATCACTTTGGTAGTTGATAAGATTCCAGTTTGAAATTTTCTTTTTTCTTCAGTTTTCTTTCATTTTGTTAGATTTAATTGTACTGATTCTACTAGGTTAGCAACCTTGAATGTTTTTCCTATTCTATTTCAGTTAGATTTTGGAATATAAAATTTGTTCAACCATTATAATGTGGTATGTTTTTGATTAAAAAAATTTTCGTGAACTTTTTTGATATCTTTCATCCCAACTTAGATGATCTAATTCCAATGAACATTTTTTATCGTCTTTTCTCATATCGCTCTAACCTCACGTATTTTCCGCTCTTTTCTCCATACACCTTCTTTCTGATCACCAACTTATTTCCAGAAACCTAAGGATAATTATATGAAAACATCGAAACCCAGTACAAATCAAAATTAACCATGGATGAAACTGCAACGTCATCGGAGATCACAGAAACATTTACTTCTGGTGAGTACTACCCTATCAGGAAGTTTTAATATTTTTCAAAAAATGGTCAAAACTTGAGCTACTTGGACGTATCAGGATGTATCAGGCCACAAAATTACACGGGGTAGTAGTATAAAGACTCTTCACTACCTTTGAATTAGCTCCGTGTTAGCTCAAGAATAATATTTTCGATAAGAACCAGTCATGTTTTACTTGAAAACACTTTTAAGCGGCAAAAACGGTATTCTGACACTTGATCATCACGTTTTTACCTTCTAAATAATCAAAAACACATTCAAATGCTCAAATTTCTTACCAAAAACAGTTTCCACAATTATCATTTTGCAGACCAAAACACCAGACAATTCGAAGAAGATGGTCACCCGCCATTGGAAACTCGTCACTTGAATATGATCCATGAAGAATTGGAAAAATTGAATATCTCAACAGATGTTATCAACAAAATGGAAGTTCAACTGGATTCTGCAAGGGCGGATTTTAGGGAAACTCAAGTGCAGTGGTCAGAAAAGTTAAAGGAGTTATCAAAACAGTATTCAAGTCAAATTGCAAAAGCTCGTCCATTTTATGAGTTGAAAATTAAGGTGAGTACCACTTTGAATTGCAATTTCATATGTTAATGATTTTCAGGAGAGAACACTCCGAGAAGAATCACAAAAAGCTGCAGAACGTTTCGAACGGGCCACATCAATTCTTGCCGTCGCCAAAAAACAAGTGTCATTAACCCAGGAATCACTTTCACGTCAGACTTCAGTGCTTCCAGAATGTCTAGAGGTAGTTCATAAATCTATTTCGCAATATCGTAGTATCCCATATGAAAATAGTTTGGCAGCTTTCCGTTAATACCATCCAGATGTGCAAACAAATAACTTTAGGTCCTCAATCACCATATCCAAAGAGTGAGGGACGTTGAAGAAGAGAGAACTGATGCGGAATCGTTACACGCTTCAAAAGCACACGCTATGCTTCAGTTGGCTGAGAAAATCAGGACGATGGAGAAAGATAACAGGTAAGCTAGCTATCACTGATATGACTTTTTATACCAAAACTCCTTCAGATATGCCATCAAAAAGTCCAGGATGTATTTCGAGAAACGTCTGGAATTCACCAAGATTCTTGAAGCGCAAAAAGCCACAATCCTGTGTTTGGAAGCAGAAGTTCGTCAGAAGAAGAATGATTATACCACGTCCTTAAGGAATTTGGAACGGATCAGTGAAAGAATTCACGAGGAACGGTCTACAGGATCATTGGAAAGTGGGGTTTCGTCGGATCAAGATGATAAAAGTAGTGAGGAAGGTGGAGAGAGCCTGCCAGGAAATCCACCACCATATGCTCCAACTGCACCGCCTCCGTATGAGGACAAATATTTTATTGATAAGGTAAGCCTCAACCTTGAAGTCTAATCACAAAAATTCTATTTTAGGATGATGATAGCATTGTGTTGAACATGATGAAAGCTGAAAAAGAGGAAGAAGGCGAGAAGCGTAACTCTAGATCCCTGGGATCAGGTGTCATTTTGTTGGCTCAACAGCTCATTGGAAATGGAACATCCCAGGAAAAACATAACTACACTCCGAATAGGTAAACTTTATACCCAAAACCCCCCAATCCTCGAAAGAAAGTTTTAGTTACAGAATGGGAGAAGACGCTGATATCACCTATCATACCCGTCCTGTTGGTCTATCAGATGGATCTGATAACTCGGAAGTCTCCTCGTTGGCCTCCTTCCATATTGGAGATGATGATACTGTATCGAAAATGTTGATGAGCCATTCGGAGCTCATTAAGGATATTGAACTTGCCACAGATCGTGTTGGACATATTCTGAAGCCAAATCTCAAAAGTGTATCTAATGCTCATGAATAGTTGGATTCTCCAGATCAACCGAACACACTTTGTATTTTTTCTTGCTTTGTAACTTTTGCTCTTTTTTCTCTCTGTGAATTTCTGTGTAGTTAGGGCTCTCGCAAGTTTCGGGTGGACGCGCTTCTTTGTCAATTCTCTCCTCTCTCACACCTCTACCAACTTGCCTCTATTTTAATTCGTGTTTATTCTTTCTCTACTCTTCTTTGTCGTTTTTGGAAAACAGTCAAATCAAAATTGATACTAAAAAGAGAATCAGAGTAAGAATATAACGCTCAAAATGGAAATAAAAAAATTTTTTTTTTCGATTTTGTTTGTTTTTTCTTGGTTTTTGAGAAACGTGTATCTATGTACAACACAAACTAAAGAGGGGTAGGAATTGGTTCGAAGTTGGAAAATATAATGATTTAAGAGGCCCTCCCTGAGAAAATAAGACTTTCTTCACTAGGCCTTGGCAGGTTTATCAGTAATCTGATTAAATTATTCCAACCTATACTTTAGTTTTGATTAGTTTTTCTTGGACTGATTTTCTAAAAAGCCACAGACTTTTTTCAAAGATATTCATTTTTTGAATATTAATGTTTCTCGAAAATAGTTCAAACGTCGAGAGGATTCAAAAGAAAAATTTGAAATTTCAGGCGGTTCTGACTAGTTTTCCCGAAATTAAAAAAAAAAGATTTTTGAAATGCATCAGAATTTTAAATAAAACTAGTAAAGACCATGGGATTTTGACAGCTCAAAAAGATGGAAAACCTGGAATCTCAACGTTTTCTGCACAGAAAATGCTCAAATTCTGTGCGATTGCTCAAACTCGCTCAAAAAAATGCTTAAATTCTATGCGATTGCTCAATTTTGAGATTTGATGGAGGTCCGATTTCAAATTTTTATTAAATTTTCAGACTTGGTATTCCTTCTGAACTTAATTTTTGATATGAATTCACTTTGAAAAGTCCAAAAACGTACAAAACGGCGTTTTTAAAACCATATCCTGCTCAGCTTTTAAATGCCTTTTTGCACTGTTTAGAGTGGGTTCTGAGTGATTTCATGATGTAAAATTCAACCAGAAAAAATGTTACATCGGAATTGATAATAAAAACGTAAGAACAGCCTTGAAATGTTACCGAGCTGTCGAAAAATTCCTCAGATTTAGAAAAAAACTATTTGTTGCAGCGAACTTAAACAAGATCATCGCATAACAAAGAGTTATATTTTTCAGATCTCTTATTGATCAATTTGTTCTTTAGAGATCACATGAATCAGCCATTTCGTCTGGGTGGGTGAGAAAGAGATCAACAGTTTGTGAGTTTCGCAATATGCCCTCATCCTTTTCACAAAGACAAGCTATCCGTTTCTATCAACCCGAATGTTTTTCGGGGCGTAGAAGCCGCAACACACAGAGACAGAGGACCCCGAGAGGCAAACGGCAAGGAAAGCTTTACACTATGATTGTCGAGTTTCTGTGCTGCCTTTCCTCCCCATTTTCTTCTTATCCTGCGGTACTTCATTCGCCCCGTACACTGTTCGGTGGGGTGGCTTTGCAATATCGGCTCTGCCCTCTCTCCAGGATCAACACTGTTCTCCACGGGCAAACTGGTGTCTTAGGCGAGAGGGGCTATTGAGCGGCAATTCAGTCTGAGACTCAAATAATGTGTCTCCTGAGCTTCTCCTGGCAGTTTGTGAAACCCCCCAGGATACCCAGGATTTCGATTTTTGTTTCAAAAAATTTGGTTTTCAGAGGCTTTTTTGAGATTCTTTGACGCTGATTGCCTGATTGATTCGTATATTTTGAAAAAATTTCCGTCATTTTGACTATTTTCTTGTTGGAAATCGTTACCAAGAGTTTTTCAATAAATCAAGACCCTCTTTCTGTGGAATTGAGATCCCACTGGCTTTTTCAAATTTTTCGATAGCATACCTGCAAGGTATACAACTTTTTAGTCGAAGACCTAAAACTTCCCCATCCCATGTTTCTAGGACCCTCTAGGACCCTAAGAAACATCTTGAACATCAGATGAGTCACCCTCTATTTTTTCATGTTCCGGACCATCCGATCAGTAATTCTGATCAATTTCGAAATTCTTTCATCATAATCTTCTAGAATCAAAATCACTTATTCAAAATCTACAGCTGTTGTTCTCTATTAACTTTCGTCGCCCCTCTTTCATTACTCATCCCGCAATTGAAAAACGATTCTGTTTGAAGAAAACGTCTCAGAAACCAGAGGGGCGCGTCATTTGTTTTCCACCCACGCACCAAAACAACTGCACATCACCCATTTTTTTCACGTCTTATTATTTTCATTTTGAGAGTTCAATAGTTTGAAATGTTCAATTTCAGAATTAATAATGTCGTGGGCCGATATCATTAACAATAACTTGATCGGATCTGGAAATGTGAGCAAAGCAGCGATTCTTGGATTTGATGGAGCTGTCTGGGCAAAGAGTGATAATTTCCAAGTGAGTTAAAAGTGAAAATAGATTACGAAATATTGATTATGTAAAAATTAACAGTTAATTGAGAATCAGTGGTTAATTAATATTCAGTGATTACTTAATATTAGGTTAACGCAGAAATTTTAATGACTACTTAAGATTTGAGGTTCACTCAAAATTCAGTGATCATTCAAGATTTAGGAATCACCTTATATTCAGTTATAACTCGAAGTTTAGTGATTACTTAATATTCAGTAATAACGTAACAAATAACAGCCTTTCGTGATTAACTGAAATGTAATCTCAAAACATAACTTAACATTTTGTTATTGCTTTCGTGATTAACCTTTAGTTATTATTTCAGTAATTAGAATGTAGTTATCACTTCAATGATTAAGATTTAGTGATTGCTTAATACTTAAGATTTTCTTTCACATATTTTTTTGATCCAAACTTAAGTATATTTTGAATTTTTAGCTCTCCGTGGAAGAGGCAGTCGCTGCTGGAAAAGCCTTCTCCGCTCAGGTAAGCCCCTTCATCAGTAATCATTTCCACCAAAAACTATTTCAGGATGCCCTTCTCGGGTCTGGTCTTCGTATGGAAGGACAAAAATTCTTGGTCCTTAACGCTGATGAGGACAGAGTGATTGGAAAGCAGGGTGGATCCGGATTCTTCATTTACAAAACTTCTAAAGGTATCAAACCCCGAAAAAGCCTCTATCAAAAGGTATTTTTTTCAGCCGTTATTATTTCAATCTACGAGAAGGGACTTCAACCAGAAATGTGCAGCAAGACTACCGGAGCCCTTGCCGATTACTTCAAGAGCATTGGATATTAAGAACACCACCCATCTGCAACTTACTTTGTCTGCCAATTTGCCATGTTTGTCACAAATTTTTGTCTTTTGACAGGTTCTTTTTACTTTTCATATAATAAATAACTTCAATCATAATATTATTAGGGGAGATAGACAAAAACGGGATTAGAGGCCCTGGAGAAAAATATTAGGTTGGCTAAATTGAAATGCGCGCTAGATTTGTTCGAGTACGGAGTTTGCAAATCGAAACATTTTTTTGATCTGATTCTTTTATTTGAAAAAGGGGTTTCCGATGACCATTTTGATATAAATTGTGCCTGTATTTACTATTAATTTCATCGAGAAACTAAAGGCAATAACATTTTTGTCGAAAATCTCGCCTTTCGGCTTGATGATCATAGGAACTTCTGAGAACCCAAACGGTTTTCCAAAGTTTTGTTGTCTCATAATTAGTCCTCGGGTACATTGTTCTATTCAAAAATTATTGTTGGCGCCGACTCCAGCCTGTTTGAAAACGGGTACATTGATTTGAAGAGAATTCATTCTGAATTTGTATTTAACCCCCGATAACGATATAAAGAACAGTGCAATTATTTCAATTTCCAATTAAAGCCACTTCAACTTATGTTAGAAGTGGGATGAAATCATTTTGGTACGACAGAAACAGTCGTTCGCCACGGAAAATTGGTATGCGGAGAGTTTTCCATGATTTTTAGAGCCTCCAATAGTGTTACTGATCTAACTTAATGAGTTGCTGAAAACGAAGAAGCTAGCTCAGGAGTTAAAGTTTTGCCGCCGCACAGCCTAGTGTTTGAGCTATCTGATGTGAATTTCTTCGAACCAGTTCTGCCCTTCCGGGACGTGAAAAAAAATGAAAAACTTCAGGAGCGCCATAGTTTGACAACACAACTTTATCCAACCACAACTGGCCTAGTCGTTCATTAGAGAAACTGAATCTTGGCTCAAATGTTGCCCATGTTAGGCCAATACTAATCCAAAATACCATTTGAATTGAAATTGCCAACATCTATTTTTATAATAAAATAAGCAAAGAATAAAAACGCGCATTTCAATTTAGCTAACCTAATAATTTGAAAAAAAATATTAAGGCTGATATGGAAAATAAACTTGAGAGGAAGTCATATTATAAAGCTTTTGAATGGGATCCGTGTATGTTGAAGAAGATTCCGGTGACTCTAAATCGTCAGTGTCCATATCTGAAGTTTTTTGTTTTGTATTTTCGGATACAGAAACGCTATTTTAACCTCTAAATTTCATAATAAAGAGATAAAGAACTCACTGATAATAGACTCCTCCTCGTCATCCGAGCTTCTTATATCTTCAGTACTCCTTCCTTCACTTCCTGGACCATGCTTAAAAGTGTCCGTGGAGTCAGAATCCTTCTTATTCATCTTTTTTATCTTAGCTCGTTGATTTTGAAACCACACTTGGACCACTCTAACACTAAGACCAGTTTCATTAGCCAGCTGTTCTCGGACCTGAAAACCAGAGCTCAATTAGGGGATAAAAAAGTTTCAACTCACTTTCCGACTTGGCTTTGAACTTCTCTCAAATGCTGTCTTGAATTGTCTCCTCTGCTGTGCATTCAGAATAGTTCTGGGCCGTTTTGGAGTTTTTCGATGGATATCAGACCGAACTACGTCTTCCAACATTGGATCAGCACTGGTGAATGCTGAAAAAGTATTCTGTGCTAGAATGTTCAGAAAAATGAGTCTTACTTGATTGAAGATGACAAATTGATTGGTAGTCGTTTCTGCAGAAAACTTCTCCTTCGAAAACGTGGTATTCATCACCCTGAAAGATAAGGATTATTTCAGTCCTAACTCAAAAAGGACGGATAATCAAAGAATAGGTTCAAAAAACGATTTTCTCTCTTAGAACAGTAATTATTTTCCGAACAGTTTATATTTGTCAAAAAAAATCCTGAATTAGCGGAAATGTCCGAAAGGTGTTGACTAGTTAAGTGACCCGCCAAATTCGGTCGGAAATGTTTAGAAACTTCATAAAAAAAGTGATAATAAAACATTTTGAAGAATTGAAATTTCGAATCAAAATTTTGATCCATCGCAATTTGCAACGTGTCCTATACCGAGATATGTAAAAATTTATGGCTCTGTTCGACAATACCGGTCCAATGACAGAATACCGGTCCAAAGCGAGAATGACCGGTCCAATCAGAGAATGACGGGTCTAAACCACATAATGACCGGTCCAAACGCAGATGACCGGTCCGAATCCACAATGGCCGGTCCATTCCAAGAATGACCGGTCCAAACCCGAGAATGACCGGTCCAAACGCAGAATGGCCGGTCCAAATCCAAGAATGATTGGTCCAATCGGAAACACGAGTCTCAAATAACACAGAATGACCGGTCCAATCAGTAACACGAATCTCATCAAGCACAGAATGACCGGTCCAATCCGAGAATGACCGGTCCAATCCGGGAATGACCGGTCCAATCGATATGCAGCTTAGGCTTAGGCATAAGAAGCTAATGAGCCTTCAGCATCCGACCGACCCTTTGATAAAGAAAGACGCTAAGCCTGCTGCAAGAAGAGCCGCAAAATTTGCGCTAGAAGGGTTTTAAAAAAAGTTGCAACATCTGAAATTGAATGGCACCGCTATTTAGACTGCATAAAACTTTGGACCGGTCATTCTCAGCTTTGGACCGGTCATTCATGGTTTGGACCGGTCATTCTCAGATTTCTGCGCCTTTTTTTCCTGATTGGGCCGGTCATTACGGATTTGGACCGGTCATCTGCGTTTGGACCGGTCATTGTATGGTTTGGACCGACCATTCTCTGATTGGACCGGTCATTCTCGCTTTGGACCGGTATTCTGTCATTGGACCGGTATTGTCGAACAGAGCCAAATTTATTTCGTCGGAAAGTTCGAAAACAACTAGTGTGATGAAAAATTGAGTACAGAGAAAACTGAATATACAATATCTCGTCTAGTATTCATGCTCAAAATCAAGGGGAGTCCGAAACTGATTTAGCCCACTGATGAGCTTCAGGAAAAAGTCTATCTTTAAAATTTTCATACTTGTTTATTCAACTCCGAACCATTTCTCTCCCTACTGCGGTACCAATGTAAACTCACCAAGTTAAAAGGTCCCTGACATTGACAGCAACTAAAGCATTGAGCATGATAGTACATATAATGGACACGATGCACAATATCAGTTGAAGAAAGCACTGCCATACATCTTCGACATCGTTTGCCATATAACCTGGAAGATTGACAGTTTTGGTTGGGAGACATCTGGCTTGTCTGAAGCATAGCGAGAAAGAGAGGGGGGGGGGGGGGGTTTCCCGCACTTTGATGGGTATTACGCAATAGTTGTCAGGACTGTCAATACATAGTTTTAGGAGTTTTTGATACTCAGAAAAGGAATTTGCAAGGTTTCTTATTGTTTTATTTTTAGCGAATTTCACTTTTTATTTTTAGCGAACTTCGAAGCTGAAAAATTATGTTTCAGTGATGTTCAATTTTAGTCTCTCTCTCTTGTTTTCTAGATTCCTGGGCTCCTCGAAATTTCATCTTTACCACCACTAACATCCCATCAAGAAAGCGCTTCAAGCAAAATACCCAAAATTCCAACTGAGTAAACACAACTACGGTAGTCTTCGCGCATCTGCTTCTCCCCCCACCGCTTCTATTTGCAAATCGTAAAAATTTAGAAGAAATTCAACAGAATAAGAAGAAGCATGAACACAAATCAGAACGACCCAATTGATTCTTCTCTCTCAGGGCCAGGTGACCATGTCAATGATTCACTTCACCCCTACTAATCCCCCCGTATATATGTTGCAATAATCTTATGCCACACGACTTCTCTTAAGGGCCCTCTTATTTCCCGGATTATGATTCTGTCCCTCTTAAGAGTAATTCGTATTTCCATATTTTTCTTGATTGTTCTTCAACAAATTTAGAGTTTTACAAGGTTGGAAAGTTTTCCCGTTAGAAACGGACGAGCGGCTAAGTGGCCGGAAACACGCGAATCTTCAAAATCTCAAACCCACATTTGGTGGTCGTGTTCACAATAGATGTTTCCATGCCGTGAGAAGCACTTTTTGAAAGAGCTTAATGACAATTGGCAGCAAGAGCATCGCAAGCAGGATTCGTGGTAACTTTCGTCCATCACCTGAAAAAAGTTCGGGAGATTATTCCGAAAAAATTATTTTTTTAACGGTTGATGATCATAAATACCAAATTAGCTAAGTGATTAGTGTTAGTTAATAACAACGAAAATTTTGTTGTCATTTACAGGAAAGCTTTACAGTAAAGCTTATTTACAGTAAAGTAAAGCTGGGAAAAGCTTAATCACCCTCAAAGGGCAAATTTATGTTTTTCATGAACATAATTATGTTCGAAATAGTCTAAGGAGAAAATTGGTTTTGAAAAAGTAATCAAGATATAAAGAACTGTGAAACTAATAAATCTGACGAGGAATTAAAATTCAGAAAATAACTAAATTTTCTGAGTTATTTGAGTTAAGTTGAACTAACCCAAGGTTAGGCTGAAGAGTGAATTCGAAGAGAGCTTGAGCTAGTTTGAAGTCAGTTTCAGTCAAATTGGGGTTTAGTCAAGTTTTACTGAAGCTTAAATCAACCCAGGTTACAAAGCTGAACTTAACCTTTAAAAAACTGAATTTAATTCGAACAAATCTTAGTTTAAGCTAACAAGTGGAGCTAAGTTAAGGTCTACTAAAGTTAAAATCAAGTAAAGCTAAGCTACTCTGAATTAAAATAGAGCCCCAGTGAAGCCAAATTAAACCTGAAGCAAGGCGAATAAAAGTCTGATCAAATTTGTAATAAAAGGTAATATAAACTAAAATAACGCTAATTCGAGCTGAATTCAGAACAAATTTAAGCGGAACTGAAATAAACTGGAGTGAAATTCAAATCGAACCAAGCCGAGCTGAATTCAAACAAAATTGAACTCAACCAACGTTAAATATAGAAAAAATAACTTACTCGATAGATATACCGATCTTTGATTAGACACCCACAGCCGGAACAAAGTTTATCTTCCGTTGCACTAGACGTTGTCGCTGAAATGATACTCATCAAAAAATAATCAGCTCAGGCTTTATAAGGTGCTTCTCAAGCTTGGCCCGCCTACCCCATAATGAAACCTTATGAGCTTTTTCTCGAGCTATTCGAAAAAGTTTTATATATTGTTTTTATAGCCTTGCCAATTCGGACTCTCATCTGAGAATGAAAAAGAATACTCACAAATATCAGTGGGCGATGAGCCATCTTTGATACTGATCAGTGCTCCGAGTGAGGGGTGGTCCAGGTCAACGATATCACAATCTCTGGAATGATGGGCCACAAAAATTTAATTTGTTTTACAATTCAATTAAAAAAGTTCGATGAGCCAGATCAAACATTTTTAATTTAAAACTCAATATGTCACTCACCTCTCCATCCCAGAAGGAAACACGATGCACACCATGAGAATCGAGCACAGAGCTTTTGCCCAGCTACAGGAGGGATGAATAGAGAGGAGGTTATCTCAAATAGAAAAACGGGGCGGAGTCGGAATGGATACACACAGCATGAGAGCTTTCCAGTTGAATGGGGCTGGGGGGATACTGTAGAATACGTGTGTTGGGTGCGATGAGAAATGGCAAGGAAAGGAAGGGTAGAATAGAGATTGAAAAGGATGTATGGGACAACGACGGAAGGGAGACAAGAGCCGCCCCTCCAAGAAGCCTATAGAACTGCTTGAAGATGTGCAATATTGAACATTAAGATGTGTGTTATGTGTGGCTTGCGGAAGGAAAAGGCAGGTGGGTGCTCTAAATTCTTTGGCCATCCCCCAACCCAAAACACTTGATGAGAACACTTTTTTTCATTGAACATGTCAAAATATTCAAAATCAGTGTTGGAAAATTTATGGAAAATCCATGTTTTCCATAAATTTTGACAATTTCAAAATTTGGGGAAAATAAACGAAAAAATTTGTTTTTTCAAAACTGATTCTAGTTTGCTGGAAATTTCAAAACCAGAAAAAATTTCATCTGAACTTCTTTGCCCGTCATGGTGTCCTGGAGCGCTAATTAGGCTCCTAACCCTTTGACGTCAAATTCAGAGACAATTCAGAAGTTTGATCGGGCTCTAGACACCTTTTTGAAGATAGTTAGACAAAAATTAGTTGATACTTTTATTCTGAGCTTCGAGAAATTAAAGCTCTTCAAAAATCGTCCTAAAACGTGTATCTCGGGAAATACATTTTTTAAGGTCCAGTATATAAATTTTTCCAAACGCCGCTCAGAATCGGATACAAAAAAAATTTATTCCATTATGTCAGAAATGGTTAATTTTGGTATTAGGAACTCTTTTGGTCACAATGGTGCAGAAATCAGAATTGGAAAAATAATTGTCATGTATTGAACACAAAAATCTGCTTTTCCAACCGTAAATAGAAATTCCAATCTAAAAATTATTCAGTTTTTTCAGTGTTTCATAACTCGCAAAAGAAAATAGAATAATTCAAATCCCCAAGAATATTTGAGAAAGTGAACGGTTTTGTCACGTTTTTTTCCAGGAACTCGTGATAAAATGTTTTTAATGTGAAAATGTTTATAAATTGTGAAAATACTGTCACTTCCACCCACACACACTTTTGAAAAAAAAATGGAAAAAAACTATGAAAAAAAGCATAAAAGGGGTTACGGTAGAGCTGTGGGTGAGCTCTAACGCTTTAACAAAGCCCGAATGTAATATCTTTTCAAATGGAATTTTTAATAATACTCAATAATAAAAAAATGGATGTGTGATCTGAAGTGAAAATGAAAAAAGAATGGAAAAGGATGATGCAGCTAACTTTTTGATGCACTAAAACGGGAAAGAAGCAGTTAAACTTATCAAAATATCACTCCAGACAGGCTAACTAGTAGACACTATTTACCTGGGGGGGGGCCTTGCACCGGTAAGCCAATTTTACACTCACCTTTCTGTCTTTTTCTTCCCCGTTCCCTTTTCATGTGCCGACAGGTCCCTTTGTGCAAAAAAAACCCATCTTGGTTTATAAGAGTGTATGTGTCATTCCCAACACAAACAAAGTAACCCTGGAGGAAGAACCACCCCCCTTTTTTCACTTTTCTAATTAGACAACAATACGGTATTGGAGACAAAATGACAACAAAGGGGGAACATGTATGGAAACAGTATTTTTTGGGGGAGGGGTTGAAAATATCTAAAATTAAATTAAATGAAAAAATAGTTATGAAATGAGACTCTTTGGTCAGAAGCATATGAATTGTTCTATTGACAATTTCTCCAGTCACTCTACTAATTGTAGTGACTTTTTGTGGAGAAAGCCGTTTTTAGGCAAAATATTTCGTTTGGAATTTTAGAGGCATTCGTTCTGTGCAATGAAATCGCTGTCACGTTTGTGATAAGCTTCACCCAGATTCCATAGTTACTTCAATCTTCCGTCGAAAAAGTCGAATTTTTGGATGCTCAATATTATAGTCACCGAACTTGTGATAAATTTTCTCAAATCTGAAACAAGGAACTTCGTTCTGAGTTTAAAAATATCTTTACTTTGTTTTGGCGGTCCCATTAACATCCTGAATTTTAGTTTCTCTCCCTCGTTTGATCAAAATTAGCATAATTGAACTTTCGAAAAATTGTCTCAATTCTTTCTACTTCCGTCGAAGCTTGTGCTAGAAATTTTCGTGGGCGGTTCACTTCTTTTTTGGCTGGAAACTGTAGGAATTCAGGCATTGATTGAAGACATAAAGAGGTGGACCGGCCTTAAAAACGGTAACATTGATTCCCCTGTTTTGATAACATAACACTTATCAAATTTTTTCGAAACTTCAGGTTTCTGTTTGGATACATTTTGGATGAATGCTGAATGTAAAAATTTTCAAACCACAAGTTCATTACATTTTTTTGTATTTTCTTCAATTACGGTACAAAACCAAAAACCGAAACTTTGATCATTTGTGAATTCCCGTGCATTTCAAACACAAAATAATCTGCCAAAAATGCCCAGCCTTTAATTATGCCGCTTTCTAGAAAAAATTAATTTTCAAAACTATCCACTGGATAGGACTTTCTGGTATTTTATAATTTTTTTCGAAGTTTACATACTTCGTACTGACCTAATTTTTTCATGCTGTTCAAAAAACCATGTTTTCTCCACTTGCTCAACCTACCAAATCAGTATCCTTCCGCACTCATCTACCACCCTCCGCTTCCTGTCATCATCTTAGAATTCTCTTCTTGCCAGCTGGTTGTCCCCTTATTTACGCGCAATGCGGGAAATGTGTCCGTACTCTCCTCCTGTCTCGTCTCCCTTCGTGTCCCACATGCAGCTGTCTCCGTGGCAACCAGAAGCTTCTTGCGTTTGCGTAACGATTTTCATTTGTCCATCTTAGCTTGTCACATTCGGTTCTGCTTATTTTGCGGATGGAGAAAACTGATTCGTTGTCTGTTACTATACATGGAAATGTTAGGGTTACAGAGGTATTTTTTTTTCTTTTTTTTGTTGAAATTTTGGTTCTTTTTAGCTAATATATTAATTTAAATCAATTTAGTTCCCTGAAGAAACAAATGTGTGCATTAAACTTCAAACGGTTACTATGGGAGAATGGAAAATCATAACTGGGGACAGTGTGGTCATGTCTTCGTTTTGTTATCGTGGAACAAACAATCAAATTTACATTGATCTACCATTTGAATGTGCTATGAAAGGATCCACCCCTTTTATGTGGCCCCGCCTAGTCTTAAACTGTTTTTCAAAAGACAATTCTGGTAGGGACGGTGTCACAGGCTATGGTGTTCTCCCAATACCTTCGGAACCTGGGAAGTGAGTTTTTTGTTTTTGCATTTTTAACCTATATTATTATGTTTTCAGACATATTTGCCGAGTCTATTGCTTTCTTCCGGAGTCATCCTCTATTGTGCAGCGAATGATTGCGAAATTTCGAGGGGTTAATGCTGAATTTGTGGATCCATTGTTGCCAGCCAATTCTGATGGAAGATATGGTATGTGAAAAAATTTTCGTATAATGAAATAGAATTTTAGCTTGTCGGACTACAACACGAGGATATGTCGATATCGAAATTCATGTCAGTATTAAAAGTTCTGAAGCGGGGTTTATATTTTCACCATCAGTTACCGAATCTCAGAATAATAGTAATATGGTGAGTATTTTTCTCTGGGCAGTTATAGGCTCTAAAACTTTACTCAACTCTCTGAAAAATCTCCTAGTTCTGAAAGAGGCGGAGTCTAACATTGGAAAAAAACTGATTAAAGTTTGAACTGGTAAATTTCAGAACGTTCCATCTTCCATAGCGGAGCTGGCAAATGTTGTTGGAAATGAGCATGGAGAGCTTTTCAGTGTTGACGAGGAGCACGAAGATGAAGCCGTGACCTGATTTCCAGAATTAGCTTATTCTTTTTCAATTTAGGTGATATTCATTTTATACATATGAAATTGTACATTCAATTCATAAACTACTACTTCCTTCAAAATTTCCAAAACAATAAACGAAAACACTTCTTTCGTTTTTTTTTGGACCACATAAACAAATAAATAAAGTTTTGTTTGACCGACGCCTCCCAAATGTCGATATCTCTTTACCCGGCGGGTATTACTCATATGCGTTTCCATTGTTGGCGGCATTGCAAAAAGAAGGGTTCCACTGTTGAGTGAAAGGTTGAAAAGTTAAATGGCACTTTGAAAAGATCTCGGGGACAAGGGTAGCAGGTTCTGATGGACAGGGGGTTAGACGTTATTTGAACCGACTTTGAAATATGGGAATAAGCTTAAAAGTATGGCTCTGTTCGACAATACCGGTCCAATGACAGAATACCGGTCCAAAGCGAGAATGACCGGTCCAAAGCGAGAATGACCGGTTCAATCCGAGATTGACCGGTCCAAACACTGATGACCGGTCCAAACGCTGAAATACCGGTCCAATCGCGGGATAATTTTGAAAAAACACAGAATGACCGGTCCAATGACCGAATAACCGGTCCAAACACAGAAAGGCCGGTCCAAACGCTGATTGACCGGTCCGATCCGAGAATGACCGGTCCAATCAGAAAATGAACGGTCCAATGAGAAATGTTAGTCTCAACAATCCGAGAATGACCGGTCCAATCCGAGAATCACCGGTCCAATCTGAGAATGACCGGTCCAATCCAAAAAATGACCGGTCCAAACGCAGAATAGCCGGTCCAATCGCAGAATTCTATGCAGCAGGCTTAGCGTTTTTCTTTATGAAAGGTTGGGACGGAAGTTGGTGGTTCAGGAGCATCTTATGCCTAAGCCTAAGCTGTATAGAACGTGCGATTGGACCGGTCATTCTCGGATTGGACCGGTCATTCCGTGACTGATGAGATTCGTATTTTTCCGATTGGACCGGTCATTCTCGGAATGGACCGGTTATTCTGCGTTTGGACCGGGCATTCTTTGGTTCGGACCGGTCATTCTGTTTTTGGACCGGTCATTCCCAGATTGGACCGGTCATTCTCTGATTGGACCGGTCATTCTGTGCTCGATGAAACTCGTGTTCCCGATTGGACCTGTCATTCTCGGAATGGACCGGTCATTATGCGTTTGGACCGGTGATTCTTTGCATTGGACCGGTCATTTTCAGATTGGACCGGTCATTCTCGCTTTGGACCGGTCATTCTCAGTTTGATGAGACTCATCTTAACGATTGGACCGGTATTCCAGCGTTTGGACCGGTCATCAGTGTTTGGACCGGTCAATCTCGGATTGAACCGGTCATTCTCGCTTTGGACCGGTCATTCTCGCTTTGGACCGGTATTCTGTCATTGGACCGGTATTGTCGAACAGAGCCAAAAGTATCACATTGACTGATTCCGACTTTTCCGGAAAAAAAGCTTAAAAATCGTCAAAAATTCCGATCAAAATTCGATTTTCAGGCGAATTTTTCGGTTTTGAAACAGGTTTCTGAAAAACATTGCAGTTTTCTAAAAATATCGATGTTTCAGAAAAATCGTGAAGTCTTTGTTCACATGAGTTCGTGAGAAAATTTACCCGGATATATTTGGAAACTTTCTGTTATTATAGGAAAGTGCCCAAAATCTTGCAATTCAAAAACTTCCATAAAACTATCAAAAATTGTTTCTCCAGCTCGGGACTCCTTGTGGTTTACAATTTCATAACTTCCGCGAAATTGTATACTAGACGATTTTTTAGTTTCACAATAATGGGGTTTGTGGGGTTTTTAGCGTTTCTAACCACGATTTCCCCAAGCTGAATTATCTCCTCGACTGCAGAGCTTACAAAAAAGTGTGATAGAAATCTGATCTTAAGTTTTTATCAAAAACAGTATTTTGGGAGTTCTTTATCAGTCATTAATTTCTGTAATCTCCATCACTATCAAAATCAATTTTGTAGACTCCCATCCGAAAGTTTCACAAACTTTGAAATGAATCATTAATTAGATATGCATGAGCAATCACATATACCCATGATGCTCTCATAAAAGCATTCACATCATATGCTTTTTCAGTTTTTTCATATCTCTCACTCAACTGGATCAAAAATTAGTTCCTATTGATATATGTTTGTTTTAGGTTCCATGTAAAAATAAGTTCTGTTTTTAGCGTTCCGTTTCAATTTTCCCTTTTTTGAGACACACGCACATACACACAAACACTTCGAAAAAGTTTTTTCAAGTTAGGCAAAATATCAAAAGTAGGCTGATGAACTGGCATGTCTCACTCTTCCTTCATGTGTCTCCTGGGACCATTAAACGTGAAGGGAAAGAGGGGGACCGAAACCCGAAGAGTAGTGAAGAGAGTCATAGAGACGAGGAGAGTGTGTATGTGCGCCTCCTCTCGGTTTTTCGTTTTCTTCAACGCCAAGCTTCAGATGCTCCCCGGCGGAGCACCGCCGCGTCGTCGCCTGTTGTGCCATTGCAGTAAAGCAAGGAGAGAAGAGAAAAGAGATGTGTGCATCGATTGTGCCCGGTCGTGTGCGCCTTCCCTTTTTCTTTTTCACATTGGAAAAGGGTCTGCTTTTCTTTTTGGCCAGAGGGAGAGAGAGCTCCATCTTGCTTTTATTACTACGAGCTTTGTCTGCAAAAAAAAAAGAAAGAAACCACAAAATTTCGTTTTCTCACGCGAGCGCACCATTTTTTTCCCATTCCCCCCACATTTCTTTTCTCTATTCATTCAAAATTCTATAGATTCCCAAGTACTTCATAATGCAACTTTCGAGTCTCACAATCCCTTTTTATTTTCATTCATCCAACTTTTATTTTAGACTACATTGAGTCTCTTGAACCTTTATACATCTTCTGGGAGTTGATTCTATGTTATTTTTCTAGCCTTTTTGTTAGGAAAAGTGTTAATTTTTAACATATTCGGATGTGGTTTAGTATGAAAATTCAGTTCGGAATTATAAGATATCAGCATAAATAACAAGCTATCAGTATATATCATAGGCTACTGTATGTCATAAAATTTCAGTATATATGTCAGCAATTTTCTATATTTTGACTTATCTGTTCAACTCATCCAGAATGTGAAATTTCAAAAAAAAAAACTTTTATCCATAAATTGTTTATCACAAAATTAGCCATATTTTATCACTTGACCAATTTTCAACATATCATAATTCTGCTGACATATGGCTAACCTAAATTGTACTTCTACATCATTTTCTACCCATATTTTCATACATTTTGACTGCCTCAGTTTTCTTTTCAGTTATTTCACAATTTATAGTCCACTAAGCCCTCATTTTCAAACTTTTTCTCACTTTTTTATAGTATTTTTCATAGCATTTTTCCTCCGATTTTGAAATAAGTATATACTTCTCCACAAAAAAAGGATAGAGTTTCTAAAAAAAAAAGTAGGAGAAGTAAAAACAGATTCATCCACTTTAGCCGTCAGCCAAAGACGAAGAAAAGGAGGAAAAAACCCCTATCTTTCTCCTCCTTTTTTGCCAACTCTTCGTTTTTTTTTTCCTTCTCCCTCCTTTTCCATTCTCACATTCTATATTCTGAAGCTTTTTCGCCCCGACGGAGCTCCCCTCTTTGCTTCTTCTTCTTCTTCTTCTCGCCAAAGTGGGTGGAGCATAGGAACTGCAAGGTCCCCCCCCCCCCCCCCCTTCGCCTTCTCTCCCCTATTGAATTACTCTGGGCTGCGAAGCGTAGCCCCCTCTCTCCCTTATGCCTTGTGAGCCCAAAGTCAATTCTTTCACTCCAGTCTAACGGAAAATTTTTGCTTCTTGAAATTATTGCTTGATTAGAAAAAGAAAAATTCATTTTGTTCACATTTTTGTTCAGTTGACTTTTTGCTCCGCAAATTGTTCACGAGGAAGCTGAACGACTGCTTTTTAAGGCTCTAATTGTTTTGCTAATTTTCAAACCTTATTAAACTTCAATGCTCTTTTATTACAGGTAAATGTCAAACAAAGAAAGAACAGAACCTCAGTGGGTAACGCCGTCGTCTAATCAGGTATCACAGCAAGTGCGTGTTTCACTCACATTTCTCCAAGTTTCCTTCCCCCTCACATAAACTTAACCACCAAATCCTAACACCACCACAGCACAAACCAATTGGCTTTTCTTTCCTATCTCACTATATCTTTTCGAAAAAAAAAGCATGAAAAAATAGACTGTCACCACACTCACACTCACATACGTATCGTTTGTTCTGTCGGTTTCTCTCACACGCTTGAATATATAATAATTATGGATCAGGGCGCGCGCCGGTTTTCAAAAATTCAAAAGGATGGGAAGAAGGATCTCCAAACAACAAAAATAGAAAAAAAACAGAAAAACAGGATAAGATAGGAATTATATAGTAGTGTCGATTTGTTTTCAATATTTTTTTTTGAATTTAGATCATGAATACTGATAGTCAAACTTTGGATTCAGAGTATTTAGTTCACCAGAACATGTTCAGAGGCGAATAATGTTGCTTTGGCTCGAGTTTTAGCTCACATAGAAGAAGGAAGCGTGCTTGGAAAGAGTTATGAGAATGAAATTTGAAAATTTCAAGCCTGATTTGCTATTTTAGGCCGTATTTTGCTCAGGATTCATAAATTAACCTAAAACGAAGGCGGCAGTCAGAAAATTCCTGATTAAAGAAACCGAGTCATTTTTGTAACATAAATTCCCAAAAAAAAAAAATTTCGGTTCGAAAAGTTTTGATGTTAGAAATTTCGGACCAAAAACTATTTTTTTCGAAATATCGAAACACGTGTTTACTTAGGTTCTGGCTGTTGTACAAGTTTACCCAGGCCAAAAATAGTAAATTCCGCGGAATTTGGAAACAATCAGGCCACAAGTTTAGTTCTGAAACCTCCATGACAATAATCATAATCAGCAATTTTTCATTTTTTAAGATTTCGAAAAATCGAAACTTTTTCAAAAATTTGAGCCAAACGTAACTTTTCAAAGTATTCTGTCTTCAATTAAGCTTATTCATTCAGTTTCCCTAGTGCTCACTAGCAGAGAGCCTTTCGTATTAGCATGTTGTTACAACAATTTTCATGTACTTCATCACACACCGATACACTTTTGTGTTGCACTATATCAAAAGGACGAGAAACGTCAGAAGTTTCCCCTCTTTCTGTCTCTCTCTCTCAGTTTCACTTGAATAGCTTTACTTCAATTTTCCGCTCAGAATAATTAGTTTTCCCCTGAGGAGACGAGAGAGAAAAGGTCCAGAGCACTTTTCCCCCTCGGGCCGTGTGTGCATTTTAAATTTGTGCTCTCTCTCTCCGGTTTCTAACTTCGGGGGGTCCGCTAGAGTTGATTTATGCTTGGAGTCCACTTTTTCCATCTTTTGAATCTTTTGAATTCAAATTTGATCAATTTGAAAGTTTGTGACATTTGAGGATGCCCCAAATTTGTCTGATAAAATTGGAAAAATCTTGAAAAACGAGGAGAGTTTTTTAGGATGTGCCACCTGATTACGAGACAATCGGCACGATTTTTGGATATGCATTACAAGCTCTTTCCTGGCTACTTATCGTTTTCACTTTCCCATTTTCAATGTGCGTTTGTCTAAAGGTCAGTTTTTTTCAAATTCCTGGGCTTCTATGAAAAAATCCCCTTTTCCAGGTTATCAAAGAATACGAACGAGTGGTTATCTTCCGTATTGGACGATTAGTTTTTGGTGGAGCCCGTGGTCCAGGAATGATTTTCATCATTCCATGTATTGATACTTATCGCAAAATTGATCTTCGGTAAGCGAAAGGCCTACTTTCCTCTCCACACAATTGTTTTTCAGTGTCGTCTCATACGCCGTACCTCCGCAGGAAATTCTCTCAAAAGACTCTGTAACTGTATCCGTCGACGCTGTTGTCTACTTCCGTACCTCCGACCCAATTGCTTCCGTCAACAACGTTGACGATGCCATTTACTCTACCAAACTACTCGCTCAAACTACTTTGAGAAACGCTCTGGGTTTGTTTAGGATGTAGAATGGGAATGAAAAAAACAACTATTGTTCCAGGAATGAAAACTTTGACTGAAATGCTTACGGAACGTGAAGCCATCGCTCAACTTTGTGAGACTATTCTTGACGAAGGAACTGAACATTGGGGAGTTAAGGTGGGTGGTTGTAATGGATTTACAGGAGAAATATAGTTCAGAAATGGTTTCAAATCATGAAATTTTTGTATAACCAAATAAAATTTCGAGTTTTTGAGTTTTTCACTCTAAAATGCTTGTACTATAGTAAACTTTTACAAAAGCTCACAAAAATCGACAAGCTCACTTTTCTGAATTTCGGATTCTGAGCTCCGCTATATAGAAATTCATACTTGCCCGACTTTTGATGCAGCTTACAAAAATGTTATATACAAGCTTTTGCTATTTTGGTCAGTTTGGAGAAACAAAAACTGACACAATTTGAAGTTCCAAGCCGTCCGAAACAAAAAAATGATAAAACTTGAAATCTCTAGAGGATACATGTCAGTTCGCTTCAAAAATGAACAAGCAGTGGCTATTTTTTTCATCTTTAGCGCTCAAGCTAAACTTTAGAACTTGAGTCAGATTATGATTATTTATGAATCCAAATGGGTTTTTTTTCAGTAACGCTACCACTTTACATCTGTGGCAAAAATTCCATTTACAGGTAGAACGTGTGGAAGTAAAGGACATCCGTCTCCCGCAACAACTTACCCGTGCTATGGCCGCCGAAGCCGAAGCCGCTCGTGAAGCTCGTGCCAAAGTTGTCGCCGCTGAAGGAGAGCAGAAAGCGTCGCGAGCTCTCAAAGAAGCCGCTGATGTCATTCAAGCCAACCCAGTCGCTCTTCAACTCCGTCACTTGCAAGCACTCAACAGCATCGCGTAAGTGATACAAAATTAAATTTACGAATGAATTTTTGCTAATTTTGCTCGTTTTTTCAGCGCTGAACACAACTCTACAATTGTCTTCCCAGTTCCGGTGGAAATGTTCGGAGCATTCATGAAAAAAGACCAATAATAAATTGCCCCCATGTGTCCATAAATCCTTAACTCATATTATTCAATTTTATGCCAACTTTTTGTCTCTTTCTCTCTTTCATACTCGATTTGCACACACACTTTCTCTCCAATCAGCCAAAAACAAAACAACTCCCGATTTGCAATTGTCATTCAATCATGTAATAATAATAATTCCTTTGATCTATAAATATATTAGATTTATTTCTCCTTTTTTTCAATAAATCAGTTATTTATTAATAGTTTATCAGAAATGAGAATGATAAAATGTATGTTTTGAAGGCTTAATGAAGATCACATGAAACGGCAAAATTATGATATTTTATGATATACGGTAATACTTTAGTTGGGTGAAAATCGGAATGAAAATCAACTCGATATGTCCATTGTGAGCGCTTGGACAATCCAAGGATCCGCTTTGGAGCCTTCTTTGAACTCTTCTCTGGTTAGTTGCCCGTCAAGATTCTGAAAATTTAGTTATAAGGAGAGGCAATGAAAAAACTACTGATATACCTTATCCATGTTGGTGAAAATCTTTTCCACGCGTTTTTGTGGTGTGTCCTCGTCTTTTGGAAGCTCCAACATGTTTCCGATCATGCTGAAATGATTGATAATTTGCAAAAATTGGACTTTAAGGGGCGTGGCTTGCTGAAAGAGGAACCGACATGTATTACTTCCAAAGTGTCACCCCTGGAATCCATCGGGTCTAGGTTGAAAAGTTAGACCCCCCGAAGGGTAGAATTTTGGCGGAGTTCATTTTTTGAAAAGCGGCCTATTTCCAGATTTATTGATTTTTTTCAGATTTTCATAAATTTTGGGTTTTTTGATTGTAACTCAATCAATTTTAAAGATTTTTACAAAGTTAAGAAACAAAAATGTAGAACTCAATGAGATCTTATTTTTTGCTTAACTGACCGTTTGAGCCAGAAAACGATAAAAGGACCAAAACGGACCACAAAGCAGAATCGAAAAAATGCGCGCCCATTCGTTTTTTTCAAATTAAGCCCATTCGATTGAGCGTAAAAAATGAAGCAGAACCTCACTTTTACTTTTCTTAAGTTATTGTCATTTTCGGAAGAAAAATTTGATTTTTTAGTTGAGAATGACTTTTTTGGCTTGGATTAGGTAGATTTGATCAATTTTTGATCGATCCAGAAGTCGTTATAGTCTGAAAGTGTTTTTTCTGTGTGATTCACATCCTTTTATATCATTTCCAATCAAAATATTCAAGTTTTGAAAATTTAATTTTTTTCAAAAAAATTTGGAAACTTTTTTCAACAAAATTTTCAAAATTTCAAAACTTGAATATTTTGATTGGAAATGATATAAAAGGATGTGAATCACACAGAAAAAACACTTTCAGACCATAACGACTTCTGGATCGATCAAAAATTGATCAAATCTACCTAATCCAAGCCAAAAAAGTCATTCTCAACTAAAAAATCAAATTTTTCTTCCGAAAATGACAATAACTTAAGAAAAGTAAAAGTGAGGTTTTGCCTCATTTTTTACGCTCAATCGAATGGGCTTGATTTGAAAAAAACGAATGGGCGCGCATTTTTTCGATTCTGCTTTGTGGTCCGTTTTGGTCCTTTTATCGTTTTCTGGCTCAAACGGTCAGTTAAGCAAAAAATAAGATCTCATTGAGTTCTACATTTTTGTTTTTTAACTTTGTAAAAATCTTTAAAATTGATTGAGTTACAATCAAAAAACCCAAAATTTATGAAAATCTGAAAAAAATCAATAAATCTGGAAATAGGCCGCTTTTCAAAAAATGAACTCCGCCAAAATTCTACCCTTCGGGGGGTCTAACTTTTCAACCTAGACCCGATGGATTCCAGGGGTGACACTTTGGAAGTAATACATGCGAGCCAGAAACTGAAAGTGCCTAGTTTTGGTTTTGGATACCTTGGTCAGAACCTCCCTTAAAATCCTTTTTCATGTCCTAAAATCTCAAAAACCCGGGCTTGAAACATTGCTACCAACCTATAAATTGCATCTACAATGTCCGCCATTTCGTCTTTCGTAATAAATCCGTCTTTGTCAACATCGTAAAGCGAGAAGGCCCCTGGAATACAAATTTTTAGCTTCTCTCTCCAGAAAAAAATTTCAGTACAATCCAATTTTTCATCGAGTGTTCCTCGAGATGTTATGGAGAGTGCCGCGATGAACTCGCTGAATGAGATGTGACCGTCCTGAAAATTTTTGAGTCCTTTTCATTTTAAGAGGCGGAGCTTACGTGATTATCATCGAAGACGTTGAAAACAAAAGATGCAAATTTGGATGGATCTCCATTCGGGAAGAACTGTTTGTAAATGCCTTGGAACTCGTCCATTTTGAGCTCACCACTTGGACAGTCCCGAACGAAGTCTTTGTACCATTTTTTGAGTTCTTTTCGGCTGACTGAAAATTTTTCAGTTGAGTTCGTTTTTTTAATTCAGTTTTCGATATGTTTATAATCCGTCATATAAGAAGGGCGTATTTTGAAATTTTTTTCAAGTGAAATTTTAATTTTTTTGGAAATTCTGCTTTTTGACAGAACTTTGAAAAAATGTAATAAAGTACAAAATAAAAAATTTTCATATTTTGTCTATTTTATGTTTGTGGGATTTTAGCCCAACGAACTTGTGGTGGCCAAAGAGTTAAAAAAAACGGAGTTTAACACCGTATAAAGTCTTTTGAACGTAAGATTGAAAGGATGAAAACTGTCAGTTAAGTTCACCTTCATTCAATTGAACACATGAGTTAAAATCAGTAGGACTTTCTTAGATCCAATTCAGTAAAAATATCAAAAAGTATCATAATATCGTTCTGAGATGTAATAATTTTTCCAAAATTTTGACTGTTTTCGTTATCTCGAAGCATTTTATACAGGAATATAAGACGGAAAAGTTACCACAGATTATATCAAAACTCCCGTTAAATAAGGCACGATCAAGCTGAATTTATCAGTATCACTTATGTTTATACTAACCTTAAAATCATTCTACGGTAACAAGTTTGAACCCTATTACAGGGTAGCACAGAGTCTAAGTAAGTTTCATCACAATTTTAGTCCCCAACATTGAAAATCAATGTTTGCTCATTTATACCACTAAGATCTCTCAGATTCAGTCACCTGTCTTTGTTTGCTGATTCAAACACAAAAACAGGTGTATCAAATCCTTGTTTTTTGTCTGAAACTATCCCCCAATAAATCTTGGATCACATCCAATCAACAAACAAAAAAAAGAGACTCACAATATGTCACATTTTCCAGCTGTTGTATCTCTTCGGGCGATAATTTTTTGTTTGCTTTCTTTTTTGTCTGCACCTTGCTCTGAGATTTTCCCATATTCTTCTTAGTGATTGATGAGCTCCCGATCACACCGTCCTCCCGAACAACTGTTTCTTTTTTTTATTGATAGGATTGGTCACACAAACACGAGATTTGCTTGTTTTTTCTTCTTTTTTTTTACCCTGTGTATCAAAAAATATCTTTTGAGATAGAATGGAAAAGAGAAGAAAAAGATTATTAGGATTAGAAGATATGTAAAAACATATGAAAATAATGAAAAGTGTAAGAGGACCGGGAGAAGAGGAAAAAGTCTGGTTCTCATTTTAAAATCGGTTTAAACAGATGCCGTGAAACAAGAAGAAGATGGGAAGCTCCCCAGAGGAAAAAATAAGGAAAAGGTTTTGGAGGGATATATGTCTTTGGGAATGAGTATAAACGCAATTTGATCCTGAATGTAAAAGTCAGTAAGACATGTATGGGGGTGGACAAATTGACGAATTCACACTTTTTGAAGTTTGCAGGAAAAAAGTACAGAAACGGGGATGAGTAGGCTCAGGGGAGAAATTAGTCACTTAAAAGGGGATTTACCTTAATTTTAACTCAAAAGCAAAGGTAAAAAATGACATTTAAATAAAAATAAGATTACAGGTAGGTGGGCAAGAACTCGACAATTATATCAGCGATTTTTTCCACAAAACTACAGAAAAAAGAATGAGTGAGCATAGAGGAGAAACTAGTCACTTAAAGGAGGACTTACGTTAATTTTTCATTGTCAACTTTTTTTTTGCTTTCTGATTGAGTTTTTCACTATGAATTCACCTCAAAAACAAATTTACAAAATGGCATTCAAAAAAACAAAGAATATTACAGATTGGCGGTTTTTCAAAAAAAAAATTCAAAATAGTACAGAAAATGAAGGGGCTTATTTCAGAGACGAAAATAGTGACTTTACGGGGGACCTACCTTAATTTACGAATTTTTGTATTTTAGTTATATTTTTCATTGGTAATTCACTAAAGGTTCAAAACAGCATTTGAAAACAACAAAGTTTACAGATTAGTGGCCTAGAATTCGCGACGAAAAACACAAAAAGTACAAACCGCACAGAAAAAAAACCTGAGGAAAACAATAAAAAACTGCCTTTTCGGATTCTAGGCCATCAATCTGTAATCTACTTCCAAACTCCCGTCTTGTACTATTTAGACCTGTCCATTCGAAAAACTGGAAACAAAATTTCAAAAAATAGGACAAATACTGTCAAAACCCTTTTTTCAAAGACACAAATTTTTTAGGTTGTTTAGAAACCAATCTAGGAAACCAAAGAAATCGAGTTGTGCCAGTCACTTGGAAAATGATTAAAACCCCTTTTAGAGACCCTGATTGGTACCTATTTGCTCAAATCCAATTAGGTCGGTCGGGGGGTACCAGAAAAAAAAGTTGCGAACTATAGCAAACAAATCAAGCGATGCAAAGCCGTACACTTGAAACTAAGATCAATGAGAGTGGGAACCTGCGCGTAAAGAAAAGAACACAACTTTTTGCTTGCCCCCCTTCCATTCCTTTCGCCCCGCTCGCGACATCATTCAGATTTTTATTCGATAGAGTATATGAGACTTGTCCCCCATCCCCATGTCGTGAGCAGAAGACACTGAGCTTTGAGACAACGGCAAAAACCGAAACGACAAGCGGGAGGAAGAGAAAAGAAGAAGAAGAAGAAAGAAAACGGCAAGACTTTGGCACACGGGGCCGCAAGAAGAAGAAGAGGAGGAGAGATCTCATCCCTTCGAGGTGTGAACAAGAAAAGAGAAAAAGATGAAAAGAGAGAGGAAAGATTGGGATGATTCCTAACAAATGAACATAATGAATCAGTTCAGCATTTTTGATTGCTCAAGAAGCTGCGGAATAGATGAGGAATAGAGGAGAGAGCAGAGAAATAAGATGATATTCCAAAGTGGTTGTTTTTTGAGTCGGATTTATAAGTTGAGAAAATTTTTTCTAAATTATTATAATCTCGCAGAGCCTTTCTGTACTTAGGCATTATGTGGGAAAACTTAACACAAGAGCATGTGAAAGTAGAGATAATAAAGTTGCTGGGATTTTCTCGGGCTTATCTGGTTTTTTTTTCTCTTAGATGCAGCCCTCGTATGGTAGTGACCACTATAACTTCTCCCAAAGAGAATTTTCCAAGAGGTCAAATCAGATCAATGTAAAGCCTACAAGAAATATATATGTACCATCTCCTCTGAAACTTCCTGTTCTTGGCTCCGTCTCTTATCCAGCAAGCTAAGTTAATTTTTTTGGTTTTAAAGGCTAGTAAAAGGTCGCTAGCAGGAACTGAAAGTGCCAAACGGATTCGATTGAATCAAATTGAAATTGACATTCTAGATTTCAAACGAATGAACTGTGCTCTTTATCATTAGACGAATGAGTATAAAGTTCCGCCTCTATCGTGGTAGGTTGAGCCTGATGTTTTCCGGCCGTATGAAGTTTTTGAGTCCATTCAAAGTAATTTTGAACATATACAAACTAAAATATTGAAGTTATTTGAAGTTGTTTTTATTAGGTTGGCTAAATTGAAATGCACGCTTAACTTTCTTGATCACGTGTATATCTCCGTTTGGATACAAGATACAAAAAAGTGCTCCACTAAAACAATATGTAAAATTTTGTGATAAACGTTTTATCAGTTGACAAATTTATGATATCTCGTACTTTGTTTGAGATAAACTGGAGAATAAATAGGTTCAACGCGCATTTCAAATTAGCCAACCTGAAATGTTTTGGATGCTATGTAGTTTTTAGAGCTCTCTAACGCTTCTTACAGGACTGATCTGTAGACAAATGAAGCCAAACATGCAACATCTCAAATATAGTTTTGGTATAGCTAGACGAGTTCAGATATAAGTAACCAACCTTGGAAGTTACATCAGATGCTCATTGCACAAAGCGCTCTGGGATATCTTGAACGTATATGCACTTATAAGAGTTTTGAGCAGAATCCGTGAGATCTCAGACACTAAGCTCTCAAAAACCCGATCAAGGCTTAAGCTCAGAGCTCCTGCTCAGAAACAAGAAAAGGCGTTGTGTTAAGACGTCTTATCACACGTCTAAGAAAGCTTTTTCACATCACCAAAACTTCTTGGCTGCCATGGAAACCGAATGTATGAAAAGCAGAATTAGCACATGTTCTTTTCAATGTGAATTCAAAGCAGAGGGAAATAATATGACATTTTTAGGGAGAAGAAAAAAGAGAAAACGGATTGCCAAGAAACAAAAAGCAAGAAACATCGGGAATTTTCTAATTGAATTATTTATTGGGCATGGAAGAATGAAATAAAAAAGGAATGGAAAAATGTCCAAATTTTGAAAAAAAAAGTGCAAATTTGACCTGAAGCAAAATAGAATTGATTTAGCCAGAATCGAATTTTCCGCTGATCATATCCCGTTCCATTAACACGATCACACAATATGATTTTCTGGAGCCAATCTGAAAAAATGGAGGTTTTCATCTGCAAATTTCCGACCCTCAACTTCCCCATTGACTGTTATGATATCATAGTTTATTGGTACATTTCATCTCTGATATGATAACATCTAAGTTTCTTGGTGTATTATGTTTGAGAAAAAACATGTGGATGTGTCATGTGTTGAAAGGTTCGACTGTTTGTTTTGAAGGTACTAATTTTTCACATTTCAATTTTTTTCGATTGGAAAGTTCTGGTTTTTTTATTGGAAATCATCTTTTGTATCAATCAACTATTCTCCTTTTTTCCGTTTTCCAGATTTTCGCACCGTTCCAAATCAAATTTTTGGAAAAAAAAACTTCTAGATCCTTGAATCCCTCTCTTTTGCACATGTTCTAGTTTGTGCCTTGTCACAGACATTATACTACAATGTGCGCAATTATTACTATCTTTGACTCCTACACCACCACTTGTGTGCACTGATAACGGTTGTGACTTGATTAGACAAAAATAATCGATTCGGGGGTCTCATTACCCTTTGTTTGGTTGATTCCTTTTTCCATTTCCATATTTAATTTGAACTTGGGTGTTTGAATTATCGTTTCATTTTAATTAAGAATTCATGAATTCTTGTTTTTAGGAAAATCGAATGAGTCGAAATGTCTGGAACAGATATGCCTTATACGTTCGACCAAGATCCATTGGACATGGATAGTAGCAGTGAAGTCACGGTAAGTATTCTGATGTAAAATTTTTAGTATTTTGGTATTTTTGCTCAGTCATTAATGTGGAATAAATAATTTATAACAACTTTCAAAAAATTTTCTAAAAAAATGGCCGAAAAAGTACTGACAAAGGTATCGACGGACGCCGTGTACTCCTCGAGGACATAACTTTCGAAATACGTTTTTCTAGTTTTTTCATAGTTTTTCGAAGTGTTTTTGTCGTTTCGAAATTAGAACATAACTTGTGTTTTGATTCAATTCTAGAATATACACAAAAATGGAATTCTTGCCCTCGCGGAGAACACAATTTCCAGTCATAAGTACTAACATTGGGCGATTTAGTTACTTTCAGACAAGGTTTTACGGTTTATACTGATTTTGAATGTCTCCTGCCAAGACATATCAGTTTACCTAAAATTATTTATTCATACTCCAAAATTTTTTATTTCAGTACCCAAAATTGGTGGGTTATGGTGGCACGAGCAACAGAAGGTCCGATTCGATACCTGGGAAAAAAGAGAAAAAAGCTGTGTCCATTGTTCAATCTGATAATAAAAAATCCACTCAGGTAGTTTTTTTCTTCGTTATTTGAAAAAAAACCCCATTTTTAGCTGCTAAAAACCAGAAATTACTCGACGTCTAACGCACCGGACACCGAAATAACACCTCTTCTTCATCCGTCAGCGTAAGAGAAACATCATTTTTCAATTTATTACCTTCCCCCCACATGTCTATCTGTTCAGTTCTCTGCCAACAGTTGTCGGATATGACGGAATTAACGAGGATTACCAACCCGGTCATATCGCTACAACCACTCGATCGGAAGTATGTTTTTTTTTCTACTAAATCAAAAATATTACGTAACCCAATTTATTTTCAGATTGGACAACGCGAGCTTTCCAGGAAAAAACGCCGTCGTCCGAGATATAACACTCTTCAAGGACCCAACAAGAGAACAAAACCCAGGTGATGATGATGCAATATTTCATAAATTCAGAGTGCAGAAAAACAACAATAAGAGAAAATAGGGAAGAGAATAGTGGTGTGATGCTTTGTTTTATTGTTGACAAAGTATTCGCCCGTCATTTTACACTTTTTCATTATTGATTTTCGGCGAAAAACTTAGGCTCAATGGGCGATTCACTATTTGCCAGAAAAAAGTATGTTTTATTGCTCAAGTGATGGGAAAATCGTGGGCTCAAAAGGAGATAAGTTGTAGTTGAGTTCGGACAGCTTTGCCAATATAGATTTGGGATTTTGACCTAGTTTTGAATAATAATGAGATAGTTGGAAAAGGGGGGGGGGGGGTAAAAAACAGGGGCTGCCAAATGAACATTTTGCGCTCAGACAGTTTTTTCAACTGTTTGTTCTCTTTCAAAGACATCTAGCTTTCAAAAAATTTATTAGATTTGTTTGACGGTCAGTTAATTCAATTCATTATTAACTAACCAAAACTTTTCAAAACAGTGAAAAAAGTTACCTAACTTATTTACTATTTTAAAATATCCCTATTATTAAATTTTGAAAAGTCCAACTTGTTACCTAACCCCAAGTTGAGTTCAAAAATATATTTCCTTTTTTCAGTAATTTCCCAAACCTCAACTATTTTCAAGGTCTAAATCCCTCCCTTCCAACTTCCGCTTTCATATCCATCATGATTTTTGACTTTTTCAACTGATCATTGGAAAATTGGAAATCTCTAATAAAAATTGCCCTTTGAATGTTTTATGAAACCAGTTTTCCCCCTCTCGAAATGAGTTATAAATCACTCAGAAAAAATTTCGAAAAAAAAAAGAAAAAACCAAAAAGATAGGGGTTAACTAGGCGCCAACCACTCCTCTCTTTAACGTTCATTTCTAACTATTATCTTAATCGAAAGTGACACAATTCACACTACGCAACAGTGGTTTTTTTTCGGCTGTGTCAGTGGACAAAGGTTGTCTTTCACCTCTTCCTCCCTTCCCCTCCCCCTCTGTTTTCCTCCCCTTGACATTCAGATGTGTGGTTGTACGAATTTAATGTTGGCGGTACAGCTTATACGCGCAGGCGATTGTCATTTTTATGTTGAACATAACTGGTTGCCCCCATTGGACAAAATATCGGTATTTTGCCTAGTCTCCTATTATTGCAATGGTTCGAGCCATTGAAAGCAGGTGAAATAGTTTTTTTAGCCACTGAAAAAATAGAAAAAAGTAGGTGATTTTCACGTGAAAGGCGTACGTTTTCATGTTTCTGTCTTCTTAGATACTCCCAGACTAACGAAATGTCTTTTTTTTCTTAGACCAAAGACCAGGACTCCTCATAGACTATAATTTTTTAATAATTCAAATTGGTCAATTCTGATACCTTAGATTTTTTCTGATAGCTGTTTCAAAACGTTTCCGATCAAATTCCATCAGTTCCGGCCAATGTTCAGCTTTGCGAAAAATTAAATTTTTTTTGAAAAACCAAGTCTGCTCCGCATATTTCTTTTACTAACCAAAATTATCCAACTTTGATATGTTTCGAAAAAAGGTGATATTTTCGTAGTTTGGCCAGAACAGGTGAAAACATTTTTAAGGAACCTGAAATATATTCAAACTTTTTACGAAGAAAATTCAAAAATATTTTATTCACAGTAGTCCTGATGTTTTGGAAATTTAAAAAGTGCCATTCTGATGAATTGGGAGTATAGAAAATGAAAAGTGCACCCAGGGTTAAATATAATTCAATGTTATTCACAGCTTTGAAGAAGCTTTCCACAGCTTATGCCTTAGGCCCAAGATCGAAATATTCTAAGGAAATCGAACCTTTTTACTAATATTATCAATATTCCAGGCCCTTCATCATATCTCCGTTTATGCCTATATCGACACAGATATCAGTTGATGGACCGAGATCATCTGTGCTAAATGCAAAAATTAACTATGAATCGACTGGAGAAAGACTTAGTATCAAAGAGTCCTCAGATGGGAGCGGAAGTGAATCGGACGAGGAAGAAAGTGAAGTTTCTGATGAAGAGCAGGCTCAGCCGTTTTTAAAAGTAGGCTCTTGCTTTTTTTTGAAACTAAATTGAAATTTCTTCCAGAAAACAATTGCTACCTTCTCATCTTTATCATCTCGACAAATACTTTCCATTTCTATGCTTAGTCTTGCCAATTTATGCTCCACAGTGGCTTTTTCATGTATAGCTCCGTTTTATCCAGCTGAAGCCAAACTCAAAAATTTATCGGAAACACAAACCGGAATAGTGTTTGGAATATTTGAATTCACTATGTTCATTATTTCACCGTTGTTTGGAAAATATGTGAGTTTGGCCAGAGGGAAAAATTCTTATATAGTTTTTCGTAGATTATTCTAATTGGAGCTAGGACAATGTTCATTTCGGGAATAGCTGTAACTGGTATGACTGCAATTTTGTTTGGGTGAGTATTTTTTTTTGACTTAAAAGAACAGTCTAGAAATTGGTCAGTTTCTTTGCAATGTGATTATTCTGTTGGAAAACATCACAGTACAAAAGAAATTTTCGAAAAAAGATTAAACTCATCCTGATTCTGAGTTTTCAATTTTTTCATGTTGTTTCTAGTTTTTACTATTGATTGCATCAAAATTGTTTCTGAAGCCAATAGTATGGTCTAGAACCTGATGGCCTAAAATCCGACAAAGTTGCAATTCTAGGCCAACAACTTTCACTGTGAATTTACGCGTAATCACTTGCAAAGAGACGAAATTGTGTATGAAAACAGCCTCAATTCCAGTTTTGTAGTCTAGAACGCGTTGGACTAGAATCCGATATGTTGGAAATTCTAGGTCAGCGGATATTAAGCCAACAAAATGAGATTTCGACTGATTTTGAGCAAAATTCGGTGCTATTTAAAGATAATTTTGAGTTGGATCATAGTGGAAAAAACAACCTGCGTCAAACAGTATGCCAACGAAACCAACTTTTTCTTATTTTTCAGATTTCTAAACTACCTCCCAGCGGGTGAGCTGTTTTTCTGGTTCAGTGTACTGGTACGGATATTAGAAGCTGTTGGAGATGCTGCTTTTGTTACATCCAGTTTTGCAATTGCTGCTAAAAGTTTTCCAAAGAATGTTGCTTTTGTCGTGGGAATTCTGGAAACATTTGCCGGACTTGGATACACCGCTGGTCCAGTGATTGGAGGATTCTTCTATGATATTGGAGGATTTCAATTACCTTTTTTGGTCCTTGGTGTTGTCTTGTTGGCGGCTAGTGTTCTTGCATGGTTCTTAGTGGAAAATACTAAAGGTTTGTTAGTTTTTTGAAGGAGCCATCCTAGAAGAATAAGCATATTCAGATGATGAGAGCAACCCAGAAGACAAAGGAATGCTCGAGATTGTTAAGCTACCTCAAATTTGGCTACCTATCTTTTCAGTGATTGCATGTGCTATCTCTTTATCATTTTTGGACCCTACCTTGTCAAATCATCTGGAATCGGTAGCCCTTAGACTGGCGTGAACGCAAAACTAATCGAAACAATTTTCAGTTCAAACTAAGCCCCACAGAAATTGGCTTGATGTTTTTGCTTTGTGGTGGTTTCTACACAGTAATGTGCCCGGTATTCGGAGCTATTATGGACAAATTCCACAATGGAAACACCTTACTTTTGTTAGGATCAGTGGCAACGTTATTATCAATGTTCTTTATTGGACCAACACCACTTTTGAGTCAATATGTGGAAAAGTGGGTTTTTTTTGAAGGAACAGGAGACCTAACTCAAAATTTCAGAGACTTATGGGTCATTGGAATTTCCTTGGCTGTTCTTGGCTTGGCTGCCAGCGCACTTTACATTCCATGCTTCCAAATGTGTTTGGATGAAGTCCAGTAAGAAATTCCCTATTGAAAAATTGAAAATTTTTATCAATTTCTTCAGAGAAAGAGGCTGGGAAAACAATTTCCACACCTATGGATGTGTCTCAGGAATCTTCCAAGCAGCATTTGGGTTTGGTTCCTTTATTGGCCCTACATTTGGAAGTGTAGTAGTTGAAAAAGTAGGATTTAGGTGGACCACAACTATGATTGCATTTCTACATATCCTCTTGGTGAGTTTCCTCATCTGATATCAATAATTCATTAAAATTTTTCAGACAACAGTGGTTCTGATGGGTATCTGTGTGAAAAAATGCCGAAATTGAAGAATATCTGTATATTGAAACGTGATTTTCTGTAAATAACTTTGAGATTTCTAGTTGAATTGCATTTGGATTTCACTTTTCTCTTTCTTTCATTTCTAATATGTGATATTTATAACACATCGAGACGTTTATGATGAAATTTTAAATAAATTCATTTATAATTGAAGATTTCTTGTATTTATCTTACTAGTGGGCGGTAAAGCTTACTGAGCAAACATTGCAAAGTCTACAAGTGAGTTACTCAAACCAAATCCTCTATCGATTTTCTGTATTTTTTCTTGTCTTACCTCCAGAATGGACAAAGAAACAGTAAGTTCTCCTAACAAATTCAACATAATTCCTAAACTTAGGATTACGCGAAACAACAAGCCGAAAAGCACAAGAGAAAGATAATCCTCCCTAATTGCATCTCGTGGGAATATGGCTCTAATAAGTTTGCATCGCAGAAGGGCCAATCCGCTTTTGGGACTATTCGGAATACAAGTTTAGTGATTTTAAAGACTTAAAGTGAATAAAGTTGTTTCAGAGTTGAACAATGAATCGGATGTGCAATATTGGAAGAAAAATGATGTTGTACATTATGTTGTAAGTTTGGAAAAAAAACTGTTGGACTTCCTTTTGCACATGCGTTAAGTAAGAATAGGTCTAGAATAACGTGCAAGATCCTTTGTTTCAACTTTGGATAAAAAATAGTCCCCAGGCATAATTCATTATAATTCTAGCAGTCTCCATACTTTTTTTTAGCTGTCCAAGAAGGCTAGAACTGTAAAAACTTGGGCACAGAAATAGCTTTTTATGTAGTTTCAATGTTTAAGTCGCTATATTAATTTTTCAAAATGTTCCACAAAACGTTTTCATTTTCTGAGACTATTTCTAGATTCAACCTTAACAATAAGAGTCTTTAAAACTGAGAGTTCCACTGGCACAAAAACAATAAGTTATTAAAATCTGAATTATTTCCGTGTTTCCAAAAAACAAACCATCAAGTACCTGTGACGATTCAGATTTGAATAATTTTTGGTTTTTGTCCCTAAATTTTGTCCCTTGTTAATTTTCACTCTAATCAGAACATTTTTCAGTATGAGCAAGTTCCTAGCGAGACCGAGGAACCAACAACATCTCAAGAAAAAGATTCGGGTAACTACTACTTTTACTTTTACTCCTGCTTTAATGATTCTCCACGAATTTGAATTTCAGAACCAAAACCGTCTTCTGCCACGCCTCGATTCCAGTCTCAGCAGGACAGTTCCACCAGTGATGAGCAATACAGAGCATGGATTGGGGGACAGGTATCCCTATAAGATACAACCCCGTCTACTTATTAGTTTTCAGACTACTACATTCACACCTGCTAAATGATTCGCTTCTTTTAAACTCATGGCTTGTATCGAAATTTTTCATGTTTCATAAATATATAACACAGAAAATGGATTTGTATGAAATGATTGTAAGAAATAACTTAGTGTGAGAAGATTAGAAAACACCCATTGAACGTAGTGGCCATGACTAGAGAATTAGAAGATGATGAAACGAGCCATCAAGAATAGGATTCCAAGGATTCCAATCGAAGCTGCCACTTTGAAGATGGTTGATCGTCTGTTCAAGGCTTTGGCGTCGTCGCGATACTTCTTGCTCATTCCAGACAACTCGGATGCACGATTCTCCAGAACTGAAATAGTAATTGATAAAGTAGTTGCTTTGAAAAATTTGAAGGGTGGCTTGAAGCTAGATTCGCATGTAATTTAGTACGCCGAGCTTTAGTGGCTACCAGTTGTGATGTTCTCGTGCTAAAGTCAGTGAAAAGACAGTTTGGCCAGACAAAATGTCAGACAAATTCAGATCGAAATTACTAGTCCGCCGTCTCTGATCATTCAGATAGATTAACGGTCGACGCAAGCACACCATTTCGGCAAAATTTTATTAAATTTCCATGGCGTAAAAAGATTCCGGTTCAATTGGCATCCTTCCGTTGATCATGTTGACCGCTATCCATGTCTTGTATGAAATTGATGTGTTTTGATTGGGATCGAAATTTGGATTCATTTTGCTAGGTATATCATCAAATTTATCAGTTGATAGCCAACAACTACCATCGCCGTCCCATGGTTACACGGTTGACGCCCGTTTGTCAAAGTGGGCTTTTGTTGCCTTGTCGGCAAGAGACTATGGCCAATTTGTTAGACACATATTGGTCCGATCAAACTTTTAGGCATTTTGAAACTAGTATTCAAGCTTGGAAGGATTACAATTTGCATCCAGTTGGCCAGTTTCATGACTAGTTCACAAAACCTTCGCGCATTTAACTGCTATGTGTTCATAAGGTTTCCTGTCTGTAACGGGTCTCTTACTGATGGTCCCCGAGCAAAACTTTTGCAAACTAGCGGTAACGGACCCGTCACACACCAGGAACCTTATGAACACATATCGGATACGTCCGTGAAGGGCCTGTAATACTGCATGAGATAGCCATTGAACCTCACAGCCCGTTCGCCGTCTGTTTGCTCGCAGGAGCTTTTTCAGGCAATAATTCATCAATTTTAGTAAGAAACCACATATTTGAATGGTTTCCTACGAAATAGTTCGATAATTTTGGCAGAAATGGCACGGCCGGACCACAATATGACGAATCTCCGCGTGTCCAACGTGTTCGTTTTGGTTTTTTGTCTCGACCACACAAATTTCAAAGAAAAACTCACTATTCAATGCCTCTCCACGATGAATAACATCCTCAATATTTGTGACCATAATCCTAGTGACATCTTGAAGCTCATTGGAAACCGCATTCATTGTGTACTTGTTTGTGTCCGCATATCTTTGCTTCGCTTGTTGAATATACTTGTCTGAAACGAATTCAGGTTAGGGGCTCTTTTGGTAGTTGGCTCACCAAAATCCAGGAAGTGATAAGGACGAACAACTTGATCAACTTTTGTGCTGTATGAATTCAGAAATTCCTGTCCGATATCGTTGAGATATTGAAAAGCGGCTTTGCGTGGGAAGTTCCGATCACAGAGCACCAATGCACAAATGTTTTGGATGATGACGTAGCTGAAATGAAGACAAAATTAGAGATTTTCATGGAAAAAGGAGAGAACTTACTGGAAAACGAATGGTCCACTCTCGACACTTTGCTGGGCTGGAGCTCCGTTTAGCTTTTTGAAGAGCATTTTTGCCTGGTTCGAGTATTTCACCATACTGGAGTCGCCCTGAAAGATCAAAAGTTTATTTGGAAATGAGGAGGAGGCAGAGAAACCTTACAAAAAAGGGCGGATTTTCATTCAAGATTGGAAAATTTTCTCATTTCCGATTTTGGCCTCACTATTTTTTTTCCTTTTTTCTTTATAAATTCATGAAAAACTTACACTGCGATCATTATTTCCCTCAATTGATGTTGCAAGAATGAGTCCATCTCTAGTACGGGCGATAAGTGTCAACTCCATTTTATCCTGCAACAATGGCAAAATCAATAGTACGAAAATAAGGAACAGTGGCGAAAGAGGACCGAATGGCAAAAGAAGGAGACGGCGAACAGAAAGAAGGAGTGAACGCAACGTCGGTTAACCACGTTGGCGGGTGCGCAATGCAAACACGCTCCACTGCGAATAGGGAAACGAACAACGGGAGAAGAGAGAGAGGGGGGTAACCTCCCGCAACGTTGTAGAATGTGCATCCCGATGTATTGATTTCTTCTCTTTTTACGCAGGTTAAAATGGAAACGTCGCAAACTTTAAAAATGGACGAACCAGAATCTTCAGAAAAAAACGATGAATCGTCGTCGACAACAGACAATTCTGCTGAGAAAGTGAGTTTTTCGAGTTTGATTTACGAGAAAAAAGAAAAAAAAAGAAAAAAAGGATTATAAAAACAATAGTGATATGTATCACAAAAACATCCGCGCATATAACGAGAAGAGACGGCCAAAGTTATCACACAGAATAATTTCATGTTTACGTGAATTATGTGAGGTGCGCAAAATCTCTAAGGAAACGCGAATAACAATGTAGTGCTCGCTGTCTTTTTCTTGTTGTTTTAGAGTGTTCATGAGATTGTCACCTGAAAAAAAGTATCGTTGAGCAATATTTCACGCGAATAGCTTAGAATTGTAGTACTATGATGATCGAAAACTGGAAAAATATGTCGGAAAAGATCAATTTTCGTGAAATTTGTGCTTTTTTTTCGGTCTGATGGCGGATAGCTAGGAGAAAGAAGTTATATGAAAATGTTCAGAATAATGCGATTTTTGAACAATCTTTCGCTCTATTTCGAAACACGAAGAGATCTTTCCACTTTCAGAACATTTTTAGATCGAAAAAACCTATTTCTGTGAAAATAGAAACATGAGACTATACAAAAATATTCAGAAGGATGCGGGCAAATTGATTTTGAGCAAATTTTCGCCTAATTTCAAATAGAAAATTGTTGATTTCTCACTTTTCTGATTGTTTTTCTAATACATCTTGTCTGCACCATCCTACCGAATCTGTTATGTTTCGCTGATATGCCACATGTTTCTTCAGGCCGGTGGCCAAATTTTTTCATATAGAAATAACTCAAATATGTGGTCTGAAACACACTAAACGTTAAAAATTGCCCGCTCAGTCTAATGGCCAAATTGTAAATTGACTTTTTGGACGCGATTTGTGTGCCCTAAAGCAAACTTCGAGTGATTTCTTCATGAAACACGAAATCAATTTAAGTAAAAATTAATCAAAAGAAATAACTACACTTCTGTTAGAATAGTACAAACTATAACATTAACTTTTTTCAGAATACCACCACAGCGGAACGTGTACATCCTCATCACTGGTGCGGTCAACACAAGTTTGAAGCGGATTCTCCAACAAACTTCTATGACTATACCAGTGTCAAAGAGAAAGAGAAGTCGGCAATGTGCAGAGTTGCAGAAATTGCTCGATTCAATAAAATCCGTCATTACTACGACTTGCAAGACGAAAGTGGACCGGCGCACAAAAAACTGTTTACTGTGAAGCTGGTTTTCACGGACTCCGAATCGTTCGAGGGAAGTGGTCCATCTATCAAGCGCGCGCAGCAAGCCTCAGCCGAAAATGCATTGAAAAATACAAAATTGCCAATGCCAACTGAGAAAAACTCAAGGAAAAAGGGAAATGGTAAGTTCTAAGAATTTTCAATCAAGCCTCAATTCCATACAGCTTTAGATATGAACAAACCGCATCGAGTTCTGCAAAACGTCTGCCGTACTCTTCATTATTCAACCCCAACATATATTTCTGTCAATCCTCCAGTTTACCCGGATCCGGCTTGTGTCACACCTCAACATATTCTTCTTCCTCCTGCAGCTCTGGCCTTGTATCACCAGCCGATGCCTTGCTTCCCGATAGATCCTTCCAGGCCACAGGGCCCGAAGTTACAAGCGGTACGTTCCCAGCTGGAGGAGAATAATGACAACGAAGGAACGGACCTTTTCCAGGTCATTGTGCATATTGATGGAAAATCAATTGCCACTGGAATCGGTGAAACGTACCCGGTTGCTAAACAAGATGCTGCGACTAAAGCCCTTGCAGTCTTGAGCCCGTTGCTCCGTGAGCAGCAGCAAAAAGCAGCTTCAGAAGAAACTCCTGTTTTACCAGTACGTTTATTTTGTAATAAATTAACTTTCCATACTAGATTTCTTCAGGAAAATATCCCCGTTCACAAGCAGAAGTCTGTTATCAGTGACATCCATGAGAGAGCTCACCAGCTTAAGCTTAATGTGGTATTTGAAGTGCTGAAAGAAGAAGGACCCCCACATGACCGTCAATATGTGGTTCGATGTGCATTTGTGACAAGTGGACAAGTTGTAAAAGCGGAGGCAATCGGGAAAGGCAAAAAGAAGAAGTATGCACAACAAGAAGCATGCACCCAACTTCTAAAAACCGTGGAGCACTTGAGTGAGTTTTTATTCTGCCCATTCTAAAATGAATTTCCGTCTAATTGCAGAGCCGGAGCAAAACTCAATCACATTGGCCAGCACTGTCTGTAAAACTCAGAAGAAACTAGCTGCCATGAACCGGGAACCAAAGAGGAAAACTATCGTCAAAGACAAAAAGATGGATCCCCTCTATGGCCATCAGATCAATCCAGTATCCCGTCTGATTCAAGTGACTCAAGCAAAAAGTCGAGTGCATCCAACATTTGAATTGGTAGCCGAGCATGGAGTTAGCAAATACAAAGAGTTTGTGATCCAAGTGAAGTATGGGGATGAGATCCGAGAAGGGAAAGGTCCAAACAAGAAACTGGCTAAACGAGCTGCCGCTGAAGCAATGCTAGAATCCATTGGTTTTGTGAAACCGTTGCCACCGCCAGGTAAAAGCTTGCTGAAGAAAGTTATTGACTGCAATGCGGACCCGACTATGCCTATTATTTCCCACTGGACTGGACCGCCATCTCCGAAGGAAGTTACTGTGGAGGTTCCCTCAAGGTATACCATTAGAATGTGATCTAAAAATCATACTTTCCAAGTTACAGTGAACCTGAAAAAGCTGCTGAAAGTCAAAAGTCGCCTGAAAGCACAGATGAGAAACGAGAAGGGTCACCTGACAATGAGAAACGAAGAGTCACGTTCAACTGCAAAGTTCATGCTTGCCCACCTCCAGGTAACTTGTTTTAGTAAAACAAAACTGACACAAACAACTTTCAGGCGACCAAGACTACCCGAACTCAATCGTCCAATCACTGAAAAAAGATGCCATCGTGGAAGGAAAGTTCCGGAAATTGAAACGCTCGAAAGAGAATCGCCGAGCACTGACACCAGACCAGATGAAGGAGCTATCGGAAAGAGCGGAACACTTCCTGGATGCCAGGCTGAAGAGTTTTTCAGCTTCCTGTAGGTTTTTTTTGACGTTCCTAAATACAAAACGCTACCAATTTGGTAAGAACAGGATATTGGTACCAGTACTATACACAAAGCTGGTCAGAACTAGTAACTCGTCGAGCTGAATCAAGGCTATACACGCATCTCAGGCTTAATAACAAGAAAAAGGACATTCTTATTGGGTTGCTCGAAGCTTCATATAGACATTCAGACCTAATTCCGCCCGTTTTGTGACAGAAAAAAACATCCGAAATTCCCTACTCTAATCAAACAATATAATAAGGAAATTGACTTGGATATGCTGAAATTGCTTCCAATCAGCTAAAATCTTTGCTGGTAGTCTTTTCTGTTTGTTCTCATTTTCCGAAGTGTGGACTTTGTAATGGCAAACATATTAGTTTTCTACACCGGACTTAAATTTATCATGTCTGTAAGCCTTTATTAGATGGAGTAACTAACTTAAACTTGAGATGAAACGTGAAAAACTAATTTGTTGCCCGGTTCCAATTAGTTTAACTCGCTAAAAAAAAAAGATACAAAAATTCTTGTTCCACTTTGCATCAATGTCCCTGCATACATATTTTACATTTTTCAGCCGACCTATCAGCCCATCATCAATTGGACCAACTATCCGAATTCTTCAAATTCAGCGTGCAATTCACCAGTTTTCCTCAGGTTGGCGCCAACCAACAGTTTACAATTGTCTCAATAGGATTGGAAGCTCCATTGGTAACAACAATCAAACTTTTTCTAATTTTTTTTTTCAAAAAAACCATTTTAGGTTGGTCATGGTGTTGGTTGCACCACATCGGATGCTGACGAAGCCGCCGCCTTAGACGCCATCACAAAACTCAGGGAGCTCGCTAAAAATGCTCTTTCATCACCACTTCCAATAACACCTGCTGCCACTCCAACACCTCCAACTACTATAATCCCATCATAATAAGAATTTCATAATTATTTCCCCAAAAAAAAAAAGACTTTAATTCTGTTTTAGCTTACAATCACGGTTCGTTGTTTCTTTCTTCTCAAAATCATGTTTTTTTTGATAGTGTAATTGTAATAATTTCTCTTCTGTGAGTAGGTTCAAATGTCATTCCTGTGTAACTGTTTCTTGTTTTAAAGTTGTTTTAAAAACCATATCTCTTGTAATAATTTGCCTTTGCATGATGAACATTTTTTCGAAAAAAAAAACAATTTTTACTAAATTCAAAATTCATAATACAGAAAGTTTTTGAATAATAATATCCTGAAGAAAAGAACATAGAAAGAAATGGAAAGGTATGAAAGTAAGTAAATCAAATCAGCCGAGTTTTTGTTTCTTTGACACATGGGAATTACACTTTTTTGAAGGAGAGGGGTTGAGTTTGAGATAATGAATGAGGGATTTGTAGAAAGAAAAATGAATCAGAAAGGGTTTTTGTAAGGCGGTATATCTACTAAAACAACAATCGAAGAAGAAAAAACAATAAAAATAGAGCTGGTTCACAAAGAAGATTGGTGGAAAGTTTTGATGTTGATGAGGTCGATGAGTAGGAATTATTGAGTTCACCCCTTTTTGCTTTTCGTATCTGTTTGAAACGTTTATGGCATTCTTTTTTTCGGGTTTCACAGTGGATCTAAAAGTATTCAGTGTTAAGACTGGAATTTTTGTGTAGGATGAAACTCACCTGCGCGGCAAAAAAGTCGTGTTGAACTGATGGCGAGCTTCCCATACCTGTGCCACCTGGTGCCACGATGCCCTTAACGTCGCATGGATGGATACAGTCACATTCGTGACGCCAGCTGTCAATATCCATGTCTGAAAATATCAAATTAAAAAAATGTACTGTCATACCCTTATTTTTGAAAGTTTTTATCGTTAAAATGAAAAAATGTGAATTTTGAGTAGTGACTTCAGTTCGAGCGGTGAATGCCACAAATTCCTTGCGTTATTTGACGGTAAACTTCAAAGCACAAATTTTCATTCTAAACACACGGAGTTTGTTTATGAATGACACTTATGGCTCAAAACAGCATTTGTTTTTCGTCTGTAAAAATTTCTTTTCACAACAAAAATTCTTGATTTTTAAAGAGTTGTTTTTCTTCAATTCACTTTCTAGACCATACCAAAAATCGGACAAAACCATACGCTTGCTTTCATATTCGGAGAAATTGTTAACTGAATTGATTTCAAAAAAAGTTATATAATTAGGATTTTTTGAAGGTCTAGAAAAATCCTCTGGAAGTAGGAAAACCGACTATTTTTCTTTTTGGACATAGTCGAACCTGGTTCACAAAATGAATTTTGAGCAGTTTTTCTTTTTTTTTTAATAGCTTTTGCTATAAACCACCGTATCAATTTACATATGTCTAAATTTAAAGACATGATCGCCAAACATTTTCGGATTTTCAGTTCCAAGTTCAGAAAAATATTCCCAAAAAGTGCTTCCACAAGATTTTCAATCTTTCTCGCGAAAATATCAGAAATGCAAAACGAAAGATTGAAGAAAGTTGGCGAGGAAACTCAGGAAATTGAATATGGACTCAATTGTCACAAGAATTTTCTTTGGAAGTGGAGAAGAAAAGGACAAGCCATTTTCGGTCAAATAATTTACAACTGACTTAGGGTTAAGCTGCCCTTAACCACAGAATCTTTAGAAAAAATGTATTTTGAATTCGTTAATCAAACATTAATTAACACTCACCTCTACACTGAAAAGATGGGTGACCAGCGTAGTCCCAAAGTTTGGCGGGAGCAAGATGAGGGCATGCAAGTTGTGTATAATAGCACCAGTTGATACAGGAAGGGCGTTGCCAGATTTGAATTGTTTGCACTAATAACCAGCGACGATACCAGATCTGAAACAGGGGCTTAATAGAGAATTCTGAATAGGAAAGTTCCAAAAAAAGTGTTAGGAACTTGTGTCTAGTGAACGCTAAAAATGAGTCAAATGAACGCTGAAACAAGCTCATTACGAGTTCGGGGACCGTTTCTGCTAGTGAAGCTTCAGCAAAAATTCGAAACCAATTCTCATTAAAAAAATAATTTTGGAGCTTTTATGGAACATGTTTCATTGTTGGTATAGTCACCATAACAAGTCAAAATGCAGGCAAAATCATTCTTGGAAAATACAACCAATTTGAAAGGTTTTGAGTGAAAATTTCTCAAGTCCTCAAAAATGCTCCATGATAGCCTCAAAGTGGTGACTTTGACAAAAGTTGGTCCCTGATCTGGAACTTTTTTTCCAGGAAAGTCGTCAGCAAAACCCGACTTCAAAGCACATTTTTAACGTTAAAAACATGCAAAGTTCGAAAAGATGCCCTTTTTATGTTTTTCAGGAGCACAAACTTCTACAAAACTATAAAAATCAAGAATAAACAAGCAAACTGACTTTACAATTTTCACACGTGGCGTTAGGTGAGAACGGTCTTGTTGCAGAGGCGGTGTCGACTGCTGGCAGGCAATCGAAGCGAGAGAGTGTTGTGTCGAAAGACCGATAGGCTTCATTAAGCTTACGTAGAGTGCCTGGAGCAATATTTATTCTTTTCAAAATCTAGTGCTCTTCTACTAACCTGAAATCCTTCGAAAACAAGATGTACACCGGTTAATACTGCCTGAAATACAGTCGCTACCCTTCTCGCCAGTATTCAACTGCCATTGATCTGTATTTCTTAACCCAACGGAAAACATTTCAAACAATGATAAGGGTTGAAGCTCAGGAAATAAAAATACATGTTTTAATATTCGAATCCTAGATTGTGTGCCAGCTGAGCAAATTTCAGGAATAATATCATCAGACCAGACGGAGCAGCGATCAGAAATACTATCGTTATGCTGAAATGATAACAAAATTTTTATCAATATAAAAAAAAACCAAGCTTACCTGCGTAAAAAACCCAAAATTTTTACAGGGAGGAATTGTGTTTGATATATGAGATGCGGAAGCACAATTGAATAACATAAGTAATTGAATAATGAAAAAACTCTGAAAAAAATATTATATGAAAAAATTGGCTAACAAAAAAATTTGAACATACATTTTGAAAACATCGATAAAGATTATTGGTCCAGCATCTTCTTCTTGGTGAACTAGTTTTCTTCGAATCGGATAATATTTGAGGTGATGGTACTATATTAAAAGGCTTCAACCATAGTCTATCGGAATAAGTATTTTGGAATAAAAAGTCAGCATTTTCATCAATTTGCTCATTCTTCTCCACATGGTGGATACGAAAATAGAACGGTTTGAAGAATTTGATAATCGAGTAGAAGTTTGCTTCTCGCCGGCCGTAATAAAATATACTTTTTTGATGATGTGAGCGTGAATAAGAAGTGTTGGGCGGAGGTCTCTGGTGACAGCTTTGTAGCGGTTCTATTGTGTAAGGCGTGCGAGGCCGCATCGTGCGCGGAGATTCCACGCATGTCAGGCTAGCCCGCGCACTTCGGAGCACATCTAACTACTTTCTGCAAAAAAATTATCATTGGTTATCAGAGGTAATCAAAAATTATCAGAGTGATATGAAAAAGAAAAAACGAGGTTAAGAGACAAATCTAGTAGATGAATAGCCTTCAAAAAAAAATGAGGAAAATATATCCATTTCAAAAAGGCTGAAGATTCTTGATGCACTCGGCTCGAAAATTCCCGCAGGCTCTCGAAAAAAAATTTTTTTGCTCGAATTTTTGAACCGGAAACAAATCGAGTTGGGTCGTGGAAAGAATCGCGTTTGAATAAAGAATTTTCATAAAGGATCCGCCATACCAAAACTTTTTGGGAGGGGGAACAAAACCACATTGGCTCTCACATTCATCATTTATTTGAAATGGGAGAGGAGAACGGGAAAATTTTGGTGGAAACACACACACACAGCCAAAAAAAAAACTTGTCTATTCTTTGTAACAAGCAACTCTCAAAAAGCGAAAAAGCCTATCTTCGTATAAATAAAACAAAAGGCATGCGAAAAGAGGGAGGATGTCATGAAAATACACACCATCGGCACTCCCGCACCAATACATCCCTCACACTCCCCCCATACACACATAGATATACGCATCTTCTAGACATAGCAGCACCACACACACGAGAAGCAGAAAAAGAGCACCACTCAGAACAAATGAGATGCTCAAAACCAAATTGAAAAACCAGGACAACATTCTCACAACAAAAAAAAATGAATAGATATCGATCTTCCAGAAAAAAAAACGAGTGAATGCGAGGGGGGGGGGACGCTCCTTCTCATCTCTCACGAGGAGAAGCAAAGGCACTTGCGGATATAGGACTTTAAATAAGTTATCGTGACGAGGCGGTCCCATAGGACCTAATTTAAATTACGTCCGGCTGAATGTGAGAGGAAAGGGTGGAGGATGAAGAAAAGTGGTGGTGGTGGTGGTGATGGTGGGAAGCGCGAGGAGGGAAGAAAAAATAATGGAAACAAGATTCTGACTGTAAGTCTGAAATTTTGACTTTTTTTGTGTTATTTTTCATTTTAGAGCTTGTTTAGAATGACTGTCCTTATTCTTAGCTGTTAGTCTATTTTAAAGTGTTTGGGAGCCATGACTAAAATTTTCAAATATCATATTTTTATAATGGGTTTATTAATGTTCACTTCAGATAAAAATTTTCAGGTATGAGGCCAGAAAACGAGGCACATTTAGTGATAAAAATTTTATCAATTTTTAGTACTACAACATTCAGCTATATAGTTAGAAAACATCAATTTTACATTAGTCGACCAAATCTATACTAAAACTTCGACATAAATCTTGTTTGATCATGATTTTTAAAAACACGTACTCCCAAATTTATATATTATACGAAACCATAAAATACTGATTTTACTAACAAAATCATCATTCAAAAAAGATTAAAACTTGCAAACAAAGCATGTTTCTTACAGGAAAACTCAATTAAAGGGTACTTAGACATGTTAAGTTTCATGAAAGTTGGAGTGAAAAACCAATGCATGTTAAATTTTCTCAAAATCAAAAAGTTTTCGTAAGAGTTATTTTCATCACATTCAATCAAACTCTAGCTAATTCTTATAATTTTTTGCAAATAAGGTCAGTTAAGCTATTTTCATTATCCCCCTCGTCATTGCTCCACCTTCAATGATGTCCACTTCATGCGCGCGACGGACGGCTACTCACATGCGCATTAAAAACACATCAAAGAGCCCGTGGCGAGAGCCACCAACGACGACATAAAATTAAGGGTGTGGAAACTAAAATGGAAAGTTTTTTTTTCGGGGAAAGGAGGGACGGGATACTATGAAGGCAACCGCAAACGCAATAGAAGCAAGCAAGAAAGAAAAAGAAGTAGCAGAAAAAGAAGAAGAAGGAGTAGAAGAAGAAGTAGAAGAAGGAAGAAGAAGAAGAAGAATAAGAAGATGAAGAAAACGAGGGATGATGCAAAAGAAGCAGCAGTAGTAGTGACGAGGAGCATCAACTTTGAGCAAGGGTGGGAAGGAAAAGGGGGGGGGGGGGGCAGTAGCAGAAAGAGAAAGAAGGCGAGGGGGGCCCTAACCACTTCAGTAAATATCTTGCCCAGTAGCATTGGGCCCACTGTTATTCTGTGTCTCCAATAAATTCATACTATTACAGGGCCCGAAACGCATTCTTTTGCGTTGCCCATCGTCTTCTTCTGTCCTCATATGTGCGGCTCCGGCGGCAGCTCGGCGGCGGCGGCTCCGGCGCGCAGACGATGCCTCTCGCAACCCACAAACGGACGCAGCGCGCGCGCGCTCACGCTTGCTTTACAACAACAACTTCTTTTGGGACAAACTCATAGTTGCCAAATGGAACAGCGCTTCTTCTTCTTTTTTCTTCTTTCCTCACATCCCCCTACAGACACATCACTCCTCCATTTCCTTCATTCTCGCCCCCCCCCCCCACCGACTTCTTTTTTATTTTTCTTCATTTTCTTGAGACTTTGAAGGGTTTGTTATGGTAATACTTTTATTTTTTGTACGGTTTTTTTTCAACTTCAAAGTTTTTCAGACGAAATACCAAATAGGAAGTTTTCAGGTTTGTCGGATATTTCCAGAGGAAAGGATGGCTTTTTGACTTCAACAAGCATACAATACTGGTAAAACATATGATCTGGCATTTTTTTATGTATTGATTTAGCATTTGTTATGTGTTTTTTATAAATGAACTTCTGATGTTAAAATTTATATGTTTATCTATGGTAACAAGTTTCGTGGAAACATAATGCACGAAATGTGCCCTAGTCTATCATACTTCATTTTTTCAGTAATGTTCAAAAATGCATCATTCTCCGATTTTTGAATTTTTCATTTTGTTATCAGGACCTATACATATATCAGCTAGAATCTTAAAAAATGAGAATAATTTTTTAAACATCCTTTGAACGGTCGGACCACCCGCAGGATAATACAAAACCCCCTGAACATTTTTTACCGTTTAAATTTTTGGCTTCGCCGATTTTCTAGCAAGTCACGCCCTCTTACAGTCCGAAAACTGCTCCAAGCGGTTCGGCCCCATTTTGAGCGCTTTAGCCCAAAAATTCAACCTCTACCACCTCTTATTTTGATAATGACATCACTTTTTCCTAAAAATAGTTTCCAGTCTCATAATCATTTTTGGGCCTAAAACATGACAGCCTTTGCTCACTTCCATTTTTCTGATGTCATCAAACTAGTTCAGAACATCCCGAAAGACAATTTATTCGTGAAACATTATAACTATTGCAATTATATAACTACAATCCCTGTTTTACAATGTTTACATGAATATCTAGCGTTTCTCATTGATTCAATCACCTAGAAGAGCGCCTTGAAGCGCTTGAAACCGGTGAATGCTTCGATCTGAAATAATGCCAAATCGTGTCAAAGAAACTATCTCTAATAACTCACCAGGAAAATGATGAAGAAGATGACAAAGCAGAGAATGATAAAAATGGTTTTCCAGCTCACTGAAAGAAAATTAGATGTTTGAACTCTTTCTACAAACTCAGAAATTACTTGGCTCGGATTTCTTCTCGATTTTGTAGATTCGTTCGGCTCTGTGTCGTTTCCGGATATCCGTTCCTTCTTGCCCTACACGACGTCTACGAAGCTCTTGGTCCGCCATTCCAAAAAGACTTTTTGAAAGAAGAAGAAAACCGAATATGGAGGGAGAAGAAATGTAAAGTGAAACGGGGGAGAAGTGGTGGGCTTTCGGTTAATCAATGCGCTATGCACCCGTTACCTGGGTAACGGTGATAAAAATAGGTTAGAGATATCAGAAAGGGGGAAATACTGCGGAATGGGAGAGAGTGGTAAAAGTTGAGTTGAGGAAATTGAAAAAGAAGTAAGTGCAGCTTTATACACTGCCTATAACAAGTTAAGACATTGGGTCTTCACTCAATACCAGAAAATTAATGAAAAAAAGAGAAAGGCCTAAAACTTCAGTTAGAAAGCATATCCTTTTCCAAGTGGAGTGAGCATCAAAAATTCAGTTACCTTACAGTCCAATAAGATTGAAAATCGGTGATAGTTGAAATCTGTCAATTATATTTTCTTAAAGATGGCGGGACACAAAAAAAGTTTAGTTGCCACGAATTCTAGATTATGGACGCGAGAGGCAGTTTCATGGGTGCCAAGAGAAGCGTTCCGGTCCCTGTGGCACAGCTGGTAACGCGCCCAACCACGAGTCGGTACGGTTGCTTATTTCGACCCCTTCGATGGTTATAGTTTTTCTATTTTTTGAAAATAATAAAAATTGAGAAATTCGTGTATGCTCTACATCTTACGACGGAATGCATACAAAGTCTACAAAACTTTCATGTCCCCCCACCTTTAAGTGAAAAATTCAAATTCAAATGAATAAATGGATAACGTTGAAAATGACAAAATCCAATAAATCTAACTATATGGCTGTTGATATTCTCAGTTAACCGGCACAACTGATAAATCATGACTTGATTGAGAATTGAGCTATCAATTTTTGTCCGATCAAAATAGTGCCGTTTCAAAAACACAAATTCCATCTCTGGTTCTTAAATTCTCCAGATTAGATCTAGGTGAAGTTTATGTATTGGTCAGACGGGTTAAGCAACAATCAGATATAAACTTGAGACAACCTTAATTAACAAAATGAACCCATTTAAAACAATGCAACTGCAGAAAACCATTGATCAGCATCAATTTTTAGAGGACCTGCAGTTGTAAAAAGTCCTTATAATCATCTTATTATCTTGTTAGTATGAGAAATGATAAGATGATAGCAAATGTTTTCTTTGTATTCAAAATCAAATAAAACTTATAGATTTTTTTGTATAACTTATCGTTTCAGCTGGAAACCCGAAACAAAGCTCTCAAACTTTTCATCTGATAAACAATAAATCTTGCGGAACAAGTTCATGAAATTTAAATGATTTATCTATCAATAAAGCATTATATAAATAAAATAATTGAAATTTCAACCCGTAGCTTTCCATTTTGTCAAGATTCATCTTCACCAATCCGTTTGCACATTCCCTACAAATAGTTGCAGTTCCGATCGAGAATTTGTGCGATCCAATGAATTAGTCTGAAAATTTCCAATTTTAATACAAAACTTCCCAGGTATGCCATTACCAACGCTCTATGCACACATAAAGCAATTTCATGCCATTTTGAAGATGTAAACATATTTCTGTACTCTTCCCGCTCGAATATATTTTCAATTTCTGCTGAGCTTTTAGAGGAAACCAGTAATTCACAAATGTCATCGTCTTGCTGGATTAGATTTTTCCATCGGACTGTAACAAGAAAAGTGAAAAAAGCCAATTTTAGGGTGGTTCTTACTTATTTCTTGCTCGGTGAGCTTACGATATCCAAATCCTCTTATCGAAAGGACAGAATCCATCAGTATATTTTGCATATCACTAAAGCTCCCGGTTCCTTTTGATTCCTTAGATGCCGTAGCGGTCTCTGCTGCATGCACAATTTCTGTGATTGACCGGAAAGAGGAAACTGCTCCATCTTCAGGTTTTGGAGCACTGTAGCTTTTACTGGAGTTTCTTTTATCATACGGCTTCTCATATCTAGGAACATCTACTTCTCGCTCCTCGTGAATATCGGAAGTGTAGGCATATGCTGGACTTGCCAAATTGTTATATTCACCAAGAGCATATGTTTTAGAGACGAATTCTTCTAGGTTCGATCTTGAAATTTTCTTTTTATTTTCAAAAGTTGTTAAGAAAGTGCGCTCACTTCAGTGGGAGGTTAGCAGTTGGTGCCGGCGTCTTCTTATGAGATTGTTTCACACTGGGTCGCCGTCTTCCTGATGCTTGATCGGCTTCAGTTGAGCTCTGAAAAATGTGCAAAAACTTATCAAATTTTCAATTTCAGAGCATTCTATCACTTTTTATATTTCAGAAACAACGGAAAATTACTTATTTACTTTTCCATAAGGATTGATCCTCTCGAAACTGAAGTTGGCCAATAATGTTTATCTTTGAAAGTTTAAAATTTCAAATAGCGTGCTCAATTTCTGTTACTTTTTCTTCAAATCACGAAGTGAATTCTCGAAACAGTTCCAAACTTAGATTTTAAACGTTGTGTTTGTCAATTTCAGCGTAACTTGTGTCATTTTCGCAAGTTATAATATTGACCACATGGAATGAAAACATTTGGAACCAACAAAATAAGTTTAGAAGGAACTTTCAAACGTTGTAAATATTCGGTAGCTAATTGAATTACTAGAAGTTGAAAGCCTTCATTCTAATAGCGAAATTTATGAAAAAACTCACATTTGATTTCAAGACATTCGTAAGACCTTGGAAGTTGCGCGCTCCGTGTGGTCTGAAAAAAAAAGCTAAATACATCCTATTTATCCGATTTTCTCACCTGAACAAATTTCTTCCAATAGAAGTGTTCTGCGATTCGAGCCGATGTTCAGAGTGCCTCGGCTTTCCGGTTACTGGTGGTCTGCAAATAACAACGTAACCTTATTTTGAATTAAAGTAGAACCAAAACTTACGAAGCACTTCCATATTCATCTCCTGAATTTGTGGCTGGCCAGGTTCTATCAGATACTCTATCAGCTAACAGGCTTCTATTTCTAGCCGCAAGTTTTCTACGGAGACACATGAAGCAAAACGCCAGCAGGATGAGAATCACAAGGATTATCAAAATGACAGCAGCTATGAAAATCATGGAAAATGAGCGTTTTTTGGAGTTTTCATTAAAGGATAAGCCTGAAAAATTAACAAAAAATTATGCAGAAAAAATCTTCAATAAATACCCAAGTTATTCTGCGTGTCACTTATCCCTCTACCAAACTGATTTGGGATAGTTGCTGTTTCAAATTCAAAATTGTTTGTGGGCGTCATTGTACTTCTACTAGCCCACTCTTGGAATTGGTTCCCTCGCAGGACTTCTGGCCCCGAACTGCTCTGAAACCCTTGAGTTGGAAGTAACGGGGGCGCTGCCGGGTTGGAATTGCTAGAGCTGGAGCCTTTGTTCAATTCTCTCTGACCGTTTTCAGTGTTTCCAAATTGTTGTTGGACGGATTCCTGGAACATTTGAAACATTTTGGAAAACTCATTAAAAATTCCGTCTTACTTGTACCGACTCATCCACATTTAGACTTGTCCGGGATTGACCCTGCTCCGATGTATTGAAGGAGCGAGTTGGTTGGCCAAAACTGAATTGGCAAAATGAAAATGAATTACTTTTTCAAACTAACTTATCAATGTTAAAATTAGAATTTATAATCGGCAAGGTCATGGTTTCCACTGTTGGCAAGCCATAAACACACTTGACAGTAACGGATTGGTCCTCCTCAAGGATCACAACTGGATTTTTCCCAATCCGAACACGATTTTGGAACACATTCCGTGCAGGCTAAAACTTTCAATTATACTTAAACTGATTTGGATCGAAATCTTACAATCTGAGTGAGACATGGATCATTGAAAACAGCGATTTCTATGATATACTTGGTTTCTCCGTTGCCACGCAGACGGCATTCAGGACGGCCTAAAAAAGTTATAAGCTGATTTTCTTTCAATTTCCGGAAATAAGTACCTGAAACTCCAACAATTATCCAATCTGTAAACTTTCCGCCAGGAAGTTGAGATGGGTCAAAGTTGACTTCAATGGATATTAGTTGAGAGCCACATCGGGGTGTCACTGAAATGACGGTTTTTAGGAATTTTTGAGATTTAGGAAAAAACTTCAGGTTAAAAATTTTCTCTTTTTTGATATGGAACTGGTATTAGTTACCACAATACAGAAATACTGAAAAACTCTATGAAAATAACTTTTGCCTGGCTCTATGAGCAAAAAAAGAGCTCACTTTATTAAAAGGGCTTCTAGAATAGAAATTTGGAAATTTTTGTTTCAATCTACTTAAAAGTTACTTATAAATAAAGTTTTTCTTTCATTATGAAATTATACATAGTTTGTTTAGATAAACTAGGTCGGCTGAGAATTTTTTTTCCCATAGTTCCAAAAATTATGGGCGAAATAACAAAACAATAGAAAAGTCCCTCCTTTTTCGAAGGTTTTTTTTAAAGAAAACGCCAATTATCTGGAAAATTAGAAAAAAAATCCTAAAAAATCCACGGGTTTTACGTTAGATCAAAAAACTACCCTAAAGTTGCACACACTTTCTGAACTCTGATTTTTAGTTGCACATTTGGCTCACATTTTCATTCAACTTGTCGACAAAGTCCTGACTCAGAAACTTTGTCGTCTTTAAGTACATTCATCACATCCCTTTTGACTTTACTTCTTAAAGTCTTATGTGATAAATTACTTTTATTCTCGCGGATTACTTCATTAATCCGCTCACGCAATTATCTATTTGCGCGCAATCATATTTGAATTGCCGCGCATTACTCAATGTCGTTGCGTGCGACGCGGTCGCGTCGCGCCCTATTTCGAAAACATTGCGAAATGTTTTCAGTTGTTGTTCGTTCGACGCTCGTCGACTGACGTCGCTCGGAGACGCCGTTACGCGTTCTCCTTTTGTTTTCGCTTCTTTTAATCGATTTTATGTCGGAAGACAATCGATTAATCTTTCAGCACTGATATTGTGACGTTTCCCCGCACAATTATCACTTCTTTCAGCTTTATTGATTTTTTATCCTATTTTCGCAGACAACTCACGTCTGCCGCTATCGGCGCGCGATTCTCTTAGCAATCGCTTATCTCTCTAGCAGTTGACTCTAGTGCCTGCTAAATAATTCTAAAAATATAATTATCTGCTCAACCTGCTGCCACTAGGATGCTCCCTCTCTTCTAGACGCCGCATCACTACACCAGGCTTATAATTACCTTTTACTTTTTCTCTTATCCAATAATAAATGGATTCTTGAGACATTGTGTACTGTTTTGTCGCTCTTATTTCAGATACAACATTATAATAGAAACACTATAATTATTAGGAACTCTTTCTCCTTCTAAACTACACTTCTTTCGTTAGAATCCGCTCGTTACTTTATTCTTCCGTATCCGTCGTTGTCTTTACACCGTCTACGCATTGCATTCATCGTATTCCGTGACATAGTTGGTCAAAGGCCTGGGACATCCGACTCCCTTTATTGGCCCTTTCCACATGGTGCATCGACTGTGTTATTTTTACTGCCCGTTTTATACCTTTTTTCTGCGTTTTTATCAGCTGGTGACGTGAAAATTTCGTTCACGCCCCTTTTTGACCCCTTTTGGGACCCCATCGGCGCCAATTTGGCTTATTTTCAGCGTTTCTGCAGCCTTTAGGCTAATTTCAGATTTCTGCAGCTATTTATAGCACTATTCAGCAGCCTTCACGGCAAATTTCAGCTTTTCAGCCAATTTCGGCACCTATCGGCGGCCCTAGTGGCTAATTTATGGCCAGTCATGCCTTATTTGTCTTTTTATCAGCTATAATCTCCTAGCAGCCATGCTAAAATGGCATTTCTTATCGCTAAAAAGGTCCGGTGGTAGAAATTACGGTCGCCGATTCTATCGGAATCGAGCGACATATCGAACCAGTCGGAATTGTCATCAATTCTCGATGAAATGTTATATTTTCATCGGATTTCTATCGAAAACTGTAGTTTTCCTAATAATTCTGCTTAAAAATGCATGAAAATGCTTATTTTCGATATTTTGTCGCCCCTCAGGCGCAAAAATCTTAATTTTATTCGAATTTTCATCAAATTGCATCATTTCTGCGATTTTTCTCTAACTCTCTCGATTTTGTGTACTCTCTCGTCACCCAGAGAACTTTCTCGAACGTGATGACGTCATCGCACAAAATTATTTAAATTCGGCGCGACTTTTGTCGATTTTCTTTTCTAATTGTTTGTTTTCGAATTTCAATTCGAATTTCCAGACAAATGCGTGGTTAGATTGCTCTAGACAATCGCCGATAATTCTCTTTTCATCAGCATTTTCTATTTTTTGTTGACTAGTTAGCATGATTTGTCTCTTTACCGTATAAAATCGGCTCTGATTTTTTGCTGTTTCGGTTATAAAGGACTCGAATTAATTTTCTCATGTTAATTTCATTTCTTTTCTCGTGATAATTGCGTTGTTTTCTAGCCTTTTACATGACAGAAAACCCGCTCTTCAATTTTTTGCCTCCGAGGTACGGTAGTCAATGACGACGGTGTTTGCACAAAAGTTCACACACCGAATGTTCTAAAAATCTTTTTCGAATTTATTTCGCTTGAGCGTATTTTTCGTGAGATTTTTCAGTTTCTTCGTCGATTTTCTCGTAAATTCCTCAATTACTTGTGCAAATATTGATTATCTTCCAGAGAAAAACTCGTTTGGTCGACGGAAATGTCGGATGATGAGAATACACCACCGAATCAGCTACGAATTTTGGAGTTGTGGGAAAAAAGGTTGCTCGAAGAACGAGAAACCCTCAGAAGAGTCAACACTCACCCGCTCACAGTATGTTTTTCTTTAAAAACCTCCAAAAAATTCGAAAATTATTGAGAAAAATTGCAAAAACCCGATAAAATTTGAAAAATTCTACCGAAACCGATTTTCGAAAATTTTCGAAAATACCTTTTCCGTGTTTTTCACAGCAAAAATTATCTCAATATAGGTTATTCGAGCCGCTCTATCGATATCTCATCGAAATCTGCTCGAATTATCAACCGTTCATTGAGAAATGTCGAACTTTTCACGATTTTGAGCAAAAATACATGTTTTTCCGCACTTTTGACACAGCTTCATTGACGGATAGATGAAACTTAGTGATAGATTCATTCGTCAAAGGCCTGGGACATCCGACTCCCTTTATTGGCCCTTTCCACACAACTAGCCCTGTAACTTGTTACAAAACAAGTGAAACCGTTACCTTAATGTTTGAACTCATCAATTTCACCGTGTGCTCAAATTAACCCATCGCTCTTTCTTTTAGTGACCTTGTTTTTGAAAGGCGCATGCGATGCATTCCTTCCAAAGTATAAAACTGTCTCCCCCTACTTCTCTTCTTTATTGAACTACAGCAAATACACACACAGGGGGATAGTCTCTTCTTTATAATTACCGCTACAGTCACAATACCGGCATGCGACACCTCCCTCTCTCTCTCTCTCTCTCTCCTCTCACTACTATTCAAATCATAATTACCCATGGCATAATTATGACGAGTTGGTGGAGAGAGTAGTACTATTTTCTACGTTTGAGATGAGGAGGAAGAAGAAGACTTTTGACTGGGAGACACGATGATGTGGATGAAGAAAAGTGAACAGAGAAAGCAAAGACTTTTTATAGCCAATGAGAACGTTTAGCATAAAAAACTCAGAAGGGATAAACAGCTGAATTGACTAAATAGTTTTAATTTCAATGTGGAAGAAAAGGGAAAATGTAATCGTTTTTTGAAGTTGTCACGGCTTTGAAAACATTTGAATAGAATATTTTATAAAAAACTAAATTAATGATAATTCGCATCTTTCTGACTAGTACGGGCCTAAAAATTTCAAATAGGGGGCGGAGTTAAAACTTGAAAACGGGCCTAAACCTTTCAAAAAAACGTTGTTTTAGTAAACTTTTTCAATAATTTGGTTTATTTCGTGAACAAAATAATTGAGATTAAACTGAAAATTGGGAAAAAGTGCACAGAAAGCCAATTCTCTCTCTGTGAGAACCACTTTTTTCAGGAAAATTCAGATGGAATTGGTGGACAGTTCACACTAAGTTTAGTTTTCAGAAGTAATTTTTCTTAAAGCTTCAAGATTGGAACTAAAACTTGATATAGAGGATCTGAGTCGAAACGGATTACATATTTGTTATCAGTGTTGTTAGAACTTTCAGATGAGCTATTCAATGTGAGATAGTTCAGACCATTTCCAAAAAATAAGTGGTTTTGAAAACAGACAGACTAATTTCCAGAAAATTTTATCTTACATAGTTCAATTTTTTTGAAGTTCAAAAAGTAACAAAAATGCTTACCTTGTGTGTTTTTACCAATAATGACTTGACAAGAAATAGGCAAAACGTAGAGAAGTAAAATATATATTTTCATTATTTGGCCTGAAAAATAATTTGAACCAATAGGAACCAAAATCGGTAAATGGAATCCCGATCCTAACATGATGATGAGACGAAGCAAAAAATGAAAAAAGTTCAAGAAAACAAGTAATCAAAAAAAATTAAATCGAACAAATCCAAAGAAAAAAGAACAATTTCAACAGGTACTTATGAAAACAAATTGAAAAGAAGTTTTCAAAAACAACAAACCGTAATACGGTCTGTGCAAAAAAGAGAAGAGACTCCTCACATCTCCCCAACCGATGTCCTCTTCCGCATACAGGTACCCGTGCAGCCCCACCTCTAGGAAACTGGCTATTTTACCTCTCTCTATTTCTCTTTTCCGCATCCTCCCAGTGTATATAGGTAAAAGGGAAGAAGGGGAAGAAAATGAAAACATTGTCTCATGTGTCGAACCTATAATTGGATAGGTACTACAAAGACAACATCTATAATCAAGGTGAAGCGGTGGTTAGAAGTAACCTCCAATTACTTCTCATGAATAGTACAACTTGAGAAAAAAAGTGTTCTTTCTGAGAATCGAGAAGTTTCTTTTTGGTATATTTATTGTAAAAAAAGCGGTTGTAAGTTTGGCGATATCTCGAATTTTCTCCATAAAAAAAGGGGCGGAGCCAAAGCGAAAAAGTTAACTTTTGTAAGAAGGGATCCTCTTATTATTCAAAATGTGGAGGTTTTTTTTCGTGCTAATGATGAAAAATCCGGCACTGTTCTAAAATCACGGTCCCAGAAAAAAATCACGGTCCCAAAAATAAAATCACGGTTCAAATTTTGGAATGACGGTCCCAAAAATAAAATCACGGTCCGAAAAAATATTTTCCAGAAGAAGTCTCAGTGATTCTATTTTTGGGACCGTCATTTCAAAATTGGAACCGTCATTTTACAATTGAGACCGTGTTTTTTTTGGGACCGTGATTTTTTTCTGAGACCGTGATTTCTTGGATGAGACCGTGATTTTAGAACAGTACCAAAAATTTTTCGTTTTTGAGAATCTTTTCCAATAAACTTCATAATCCCAATAGCTTTCCTGTTCGGCTTTTGTTTACTTTTTCAATTTTAATCTTGTCCAAGTTATGTAATACATACCAGTTATGAAACCGAAAACCTATGACGGCTTATCTGAAACAAGTACCCCCAAACAACTTTACGGTTATCCCACTCAAAAAGTAAGTTCGAAAATGGCGGGTAAAGAGAAACTAGTTTTTTCAACAACAACGACTACAGAAGTCTGCAATAATTGTCACGATGTTCTGTTCGATGATAGGTAATCGAGGGTAGTGTGATATTTTCTTTTTATGGGATATGTAATAGTGTTTTCAAATGTCCATTTGGAAATGTTTGGCACTATTTGAATATGGGGGACCTATCAGGGGAAGCCCATAGGTAAAGCTTATAGGAAAAAATACCAAATAACTTTATAGAAAACAGAGCTCTGTACGGTTTATGTAATTCAATGAAGAGTTATATGGACCCAAAATAATTTTGTAGACCCGAAAATATTTATATGGACTCAAACATAATCAAGTGGACCCATCGTAAAAAAATTATAGTACTTCTTTTTTGGACTCTTTTTGGAGTATTGATTTTTACCTTTCTGACTATTATGTCCTAGAAATCGTAGTTCTCTAAACTTTTTCGAGAAAAAAAGAAAAAGAAAAGAACAACAGAATTCCTGAGCATTTTTCGAAGTAAACTGTGAGAATTTCTCACTCAAAACTTGAACATTCTGCGCTCCGTAAACGTTCAGTTTCTATAAATAAAGTTTTCTTGTGAAAACATATCATGTGAAAGATAAAGTCATTGAGCAATTCCAACTTTTCAACAATAGATCCACACAACTATTTTTAGGTCCTCACAATTATTTTGGGTTCACAAAATTCTTCATTGGTCTACATTAACAGTACAGATCCAAAAACAGTTAGCTCGCACAAAAGGATAGAGCCGCACGTTGATACTTTGCGCAGGCTCTAATATTGTTCGGATATTTTTTGAAGCTTAAGAATGTTTCTTTACTTGAGTACTAAATCTTTCGAATAGTTCAAACAGGTGAAGTTTTTCAGATGTTATATATTTCACATTGGAATATTTACGTGAAAAAAAACAACTGATGAATGAGGAAAGAATCTGCTTTTGTAGGCACGCCAAGATCCAAATGAATAGAAGAACCAGCAGGACGTGTGGCTTTGTAAGTTTGGTCCTCAACTGCAACTTTCAGGTATCTGAGGACTTTGAGTCGTGAAAAAAGCCGTTTCGAGAGTTCCTCCAATTGGATGAAGGTCGTTTCAGCGGTTTTGTATGGAAAACGGTAGAATTTATACCAATTTTTTTTCTCGGATTTTCAAAAAAAAAATGGAGTGGCTTTGAAAAGTTGAGAGCGGTTCTGAAGATATTGATGATTTTTCATACCAAACTTCCCTAACCTGAACCTATGTCTTTACTTTCAATGAATCTCACTTCTCACGGAAAGTGAGAAAATATCTCTTCTAATGTTCCATCCGTGTTTTCGGAAAACTCAGTAACACACACACACTGAGCTTGGATTACAATGAAAGCAGTATCTCAATGTTTTGAACACATGCCTCTCCGTCATCAAGAGATTTTCGTTACGATTATATATCAATCTTTGCAAAGATTTTCTCAAATCTGATCTATAAGAGAGTCTAGATATTTCTGGCAGTAAAATTTGATCAAAATTGTTCAGCCCAGAATCTTCGTGTATTCTTTCTAGAATCTTCTTCCTAGAATCTTTTGTGAGCTTTCTTTAAAATCAATCTATGTGTTGTAGACATCTTTCACTTGTTGATAACAATTATTCTGTTACCAGTTTTCTTTATTGTACATATTCCCCTTTTAGGGTCTGAAATTGGGTCTGAACTCGGGGCTCTCATACTCAGATTGGGGCACGTTGTCTTCCCACTCAGCCACACCCCCTTTATACTCAATGAATTAATTTTTCTCCAAAGTGTTAACATGTTTTACGGTAACTACTCAATTTGATAGCGGAAATGTCCCTGATTATTTTTCCGTTAAGTAAAAAGCTTCCTACGCTATACTGATAACATCAGTTCTTTCTCAGAAAAACTGGCCAGGCGAAGTCGGTTCTGATTATTGTGCTCATTGCTTTTGAGCCTAAAGTTCTCAGCAATAGAATGGGATTTTACTCTGAGCTTCTTATCGATTCAGCAGACACTGGCTATACTTAGAAATTGATTGCTGGGTCCGAAAACTAAGTCCTTTCGACTTTTTCCGCCGCCGAGCAAATAGTTCTGTGGCTCCGCCTCCAATGAGGTGACGCTGTATTTTTCAATTTTTGTCAATTTTCTGTTTAGTTCATCCTATTTTTTTCTTACTTTTTCAAAATACTCCCGAAAAGTTTCCATACTTGAGACATTTTTATACTGACGTCATGTATAAGTTTCCATGTGCGCGGTCTCCGAGAAACAGTTCCATAGAAACATTGAGAACATGCACAAATTCTTTTTCACAAAAAGTAGAATTCGAGCGCTCTGCTTGCCTTCCACCTGAATCTTTTTTCTCCTTTTTCTCACAAAAACCAAAAAAAAAGGTGGGTCCTATTCCAATTTTTATTCCAATTTCGAAAAAGGTATAATTATTTTTTGATGAGAAGCTTGGGTTTCGTATAGTAGTGCATTTGAGCAATCGATGCAAAGAAAAATTTCTCAAGAAACAAAAGAAGAAGAAGAACTTTTCTAGAATTCAAGACCCACAATTACACTGAAAAAAAAAGAAGAGGCTGGTTCCTTTATTCCTTTCCACAACGTTTGTCAGGAGATAGATACAAGCCATTATTCTGATTCAGGACTTGTGGCCCGGGCTGTGGAAATGTTTTGTCTTACTACTAAGAGTGCAGCTCAGATAACCTTGGAGGAGCTGAATTTGAGAAATGTAAGTTATGTTCTTTTTTATGGCTATTGGGGTACAGGATACGGTAAGAAGTTGTTTTGAATTATTTTTTCAAGAGTAATGTGAAAATTTCAAAATAAGTATTACAATCCACATGGTGCATCGTTAAGAAAATAGGGTTTGTTTATATTATGAAAAATCCATATTGAGAGGATTTCACCTACATGGGTCACATTCGGGTGATATGATTTTCAGCCTCGGTTTTGAATGTTTCTGTTAGAAGGGCGGTTTTCAGATATACTCCTCATTATAAGTGGGACCCATACGCTAAGGTCATGACCCATATAATTGAGGTCCATACCTGGAAACCCTGACCTATCTATGAAAGGTCCTGATCTCAAATCCTCCCACTATATATGTAAATCCCACATAATTATCATGAAAAAGCGCAAATGAGTCACGTGCCAAGTGTGGCTGTGGGAACCTAGATTGTGCTCCCCAAAAAAAATCTTGCGAACCAAGTTTTTTCTCGGCTATTCCACTATTCATTTTACATTGTATAGATGGAAACCAATATGAAATCCTTCCTTGATTGAACACCCCTGTAAGATGTTTTTCCCATCCACCAAAACTATAGCCACGGCTCCTCTTGATTAAAGGAATCTGTCATTCACATTCTCTTCCAACCCCCTTGGTCTGACTTCTTTTGAGAAAAATTATACTTTTACTTTTTACTTCCAAAGGTTTTTCGTACTAGTATGCCCGTTTTTTTCTTCTTCTTCTGATTCTCATTGACGAAACCCGCGGCTTCGGAGAGCCTCCGCCGCGGTCCGGGAATGCATTTCTACTTCGCCCACCTTCCCCGAGTGACGTATATCTTCTCGTGAGATTGATGCCTCGTTTATTCTGGCATTCTGGATTCCAATTCAGTTCTCCTTTTTTTTTCTTTCTTTTTTTTTGCCTTCCATCCTATTCGGCTCCGGCCGGCGAGAAAGCCTTTAGTGTGGCTCATTGGCTCAGAGGCAGAAAGGAGGGGCTAGTGATTTATGTTGTGTGAGGTCCAGGAAATTGGTTAGGCTTGCTCCGCGGCTCCGAAGAAATGAGAGGGAAAACTTCATTCTTTCTTTTTCTCCTAAAATCTTTTTTTGTTTTTCTTTTGTAGTAGTGAGAGTAAGATTTTTTTCGGGTTGGTGGTGCCAGGGCCTTGCTTGCAAGATTGGTAGTAGTAGTAATAGTAACGGTAGAGCCAAAAACACTATTAGAGGGAATTTTATGAAAATTTTGTAAAGTTATAGTAAACAATAACATCTAACCCCAAGTCAGCCTACTTCACCTCGAGAAATTACTTTTTTCTTAGGGGGTACGGTATTCCTCTTGGCAAAAAATTCCCGACCCCTTTCACTCGAAATTTTTCCTCCCATCTTTGGTGTTTTCTGTATATAAAACATGAAAAGAAGGGGAAAAAAAGACACAAAATCAGTCTCGGAATCCATTTTCAGCAAGAGTCGACTAACTAGCCTCTTCACAACACAGCCCCTCCCCCTTCCACCATCTTCCTTTTAACTCCCTATCCTATTCAGAAAGGGAAAAAAAACTCGAGATAGATTTTGAAAGAGAGAGAGAGAGAGAGAGAGAAAGTTGAAGAAAATTCTTATTTCTCTTTCGTTGAATAGTTTTCTTTTTTGCCGCCGTTTTTTTTTGTCTATGTATGCCCCGGCCGTTAGGCTAAGCATTGCATCAAAGATATTTTTTACTTCCTACTCCCTCCCCCCACCGCCGCCCCGCCTGCTCTTCTTCTTCCCGTCTCTCCCGCGCCCCGCTACGCGCGTTGCCTGCCTTAAGTCCAGATATAGGCAAGAGAGTAGAAGGGGGTAGGGGGAGGGGAGGGAGGCCTTTCGGACTTTTCCTTCGTCCAGTGAGACGCCACAACAGCTCCCCACCATGACACAAAATATCATGGTATTCCAGGAGACGTCAGATGGCTTTCTCCTCCTCCTCCGACGACTCCCCTCGCTACTCCCCCCCGCACCCGCTTCCCATCGGCTCTTTGTGCGTTTTCTCTCAGGCGTTTCGGGATGAGGATAGAGAGTTGGAAAGAGTGGAGAGGAAGCAACGAGAAAATAAGAAAGAGAAGGAAAAAAGAAGAAGAAGAAGAAGAAGGAGAAGTAGTGGTGGGCCCCCAGAGCTGACTGCGTGCTCCGTGGCTCTGCCGCGCGTCCGTACTACTGCTGAAGGCGTATTTCGTTGCCATTTTGTTGTTTACCCTTGCGGCCAGCAGCAGTTTTCTGTTGCTCTTGGCCCCCCCCCCTCTTTCTCTCCCTCATTCCCTTGATATTTCCTTACCTGTTGCACTGGGAAACGGAGGAAGACGACTACTGGAAAAAAGGTTTTTTTTCTCTTTCTCTCCATCTTCATTCTCTTTCTCTTTCTTTTTTCCTTTTTTTCCTATTTTCCTCAATGAAAGGACCTGGACCTTCTTCTTCATCTTCTTCTTTTACTGTGAGTGTCTCTGTGTGTGTGAACGTTAGAAAAATTATTCACGCAGAAGAAGGAAACAAAGCGATGTTAGTGTTTTTGGCAGGAGAGCAAATCCAAATCCATTTGGGTATAAGAGGTTACTTTCTTATTCAGAAAGAAACAGAATTACTGACTTTGCATCTCTTTTTTTTCTCTCTATATTTTTCTACTTTCTTAGTCCCCACGCGCGCCCCACAATTAGCAATTCTTCTATAGGTAGCAATTTGAATTCCATGGGCTCTGCTCCATCCAAAATGCTCCAAAAAATTTTGGCTCATTTTTAATTTTCTACCTCATTCCAGAAAAATATGTCTGACCATAAAAGACAGATATAAAAGTACCGTAGTCCCCCTGTCAACCCATAAATACTTCATTTGCGCTCTCGTCCACATGCAATTCAATTTTTTTTGCCTCCTTTTTCGTTCTGTCTAATTTCGCCTCACGCTACCAATTCTTCGTCCTCCTCCTCCTCCTTCGTCCTCCTTCTCCTCCTCCCCACCCGAATTTTCATCAATTCTCTCTGACTAGTGACTCAATTTGACATTCTTTCACCCATTCCCGCCATTTTTGATGAATGCTGTGTTCCGACTATTTTCGTCAAAGAAGATGGCATGAAAATTGCTCCCTCTCCCGATATATTCTCTTCCCCCGGCTATTCTTCTTCTCCGTCCGTTGCCCCCCTATTTTTCCCCGCGACCCCGCTACTGAGAAAGGAAAAGTGAAAACATTTCTGCGATGAAGATGGTAACTTTTTCATTTTTTTTCCTACGCGTGTACTTATAATACTTATAATTCTACGCAATCCACTTTAAAACGAGGAGAGAAAAAAACGTTTTGAATAACGAATAGGAGAATTTGTTACTCTTCAAGTTCACACCAAAAAATATTTTTACTAGTACTTTTATGAAAGGTTAAGAAACGTCAAATTGTACTGTTAAAAAATTTTCACAAGTACATGATTTTTTGTACTTGAAAACGACTTATAATTATGGGATTATACCGAACAGAGTTAATTGTATGCCATTATTTTTCAGCACTGAAAATCTCCAAAACCTGAAATTATTTCTCTGAAAACTTGTGATTAACCCTCCAAAGTCATGGAAAAGTACATGCACTATCTATTCTCATTGAACTTCTTCATTTCTTATCACTCTTTTATCACTTAAATCGTCGTAAAACTTTCTTTTCAAAGTTCCCTACTTTTCAGAAGGTACAAGTCTCCCTGGGGAGGTCGTTCAGTGAAAAATAAACAATTATTCAATGTACTCATGCTAACTTAAAACTTTTGTTTTCGAATACCAAAACCATCAAACTTCTGCTGTAAGTTGTGTGCTGGCTGGCTGAATACGGCACGGGCTGAATATGATAAATATATTAGGAAAAGTTAATGCGAAAGGAAATTGCTTCGTCGTTCCGATCCGCATTACGTTTTTTTTTCTCATCTTCCCTACCAAGGCAAACAATAAAGTATTCAGAATAGATATATTTATGCCACCCGTTACCTCTCTCTCTTTTCTTCTTCTACCCCGCCCTCTATAGTTGTAAATTTTAAGATGGCAGCCGAGGGGCATAATGTTGACGCGAACTTGGTGGATATGCGACCCAACCATGGTCATTATTTTGTGAAGAAGACGTTCGGAAAGCCAGCATACTGTCATCACTGTTGTGACAAAATATGGGGCATGTTAACAACTGGTTTCAGTTGTGAAAGTGAGTTAATAGGAAGAAAAATTTAGGATACCGTAATCCATTTTGTTCCAGTGTGCAACTTTATTTGTCATGATAAATGCCTCCGGACAGTGGTGTCATACTGTAGTAGTGTAGCCTTACAACTTATCAAGAACCCAGTGGCACACACTTGGTCAGCACCATGTCTGATAAAACGAAAGTATTGTTGTGTATGTCGAAAACGAACCGACGAGGCCATGTCTGTAGAATGTGAAGGTACCTGAATGGGGGACCCCGAAAGTAAAAAAACTTAAAAATTTCCAGTTTGCGAATACTATGTGCATGTAGACTGCTCCGATCTTGCAGTCTCAGACTGTAAGGAGGCAGCAACTTATGTGGCTAACATGGAAAGCGCAAATGCAATACAGTACCACCATATGCGGGAAGGAAATTTACCAAAGGAGTCAAAATGTGTGGTCTGTAGGAAGACATGTTTTTCGACAGAATGCCTGGCTGGGATGAGATGTGAATGGTGTGGGCAGACGGTAAGCCAGGTTAATTAATTTTTGAGTTCCAAAAATTTCTTTTAGGCCCACGCTGTATGTTATCGTCAGATGGATAAGGAGTGTGATTTTGGAGTGTTACGAAAAATTATGCTTCCACCAATGTGTCTTACTATCCCAAGGACTGAGCTACCCATGGAGCAACTATTAAACATCTCATCACATGATCAGCCACAGTCTCGTAAGGGTCAGAATTTTCACTATCCTGTCTGTCGGTTTTTCGAGAATTCTTTAAAAATATTAGGCCGACTTGGATAGTGTGTTGCTTTACCTATCTCTCTGAAATTTTCCGTTTTTCCGTCCTCTATCCCCCTTCTCTTAGTCTTGACTTTGTGTTCTACCACTACTACATACTTCACAAACTATCCCTCTCCTATAGTTTTTTTTTATATTCTGATGAATGCGAATGCGATCCCGTCAACATTTTCTATTCAGTATCATCACCATCGAAAATTCAAGCGGACGAAGTGTCGACTTCTGGAGAGGACGTGAAAGAGAGGGATGATTTTGAAGTTATTCGAGTTTTTGACGGGAACAACTCATATCGACTGCAGGTGAGATAAAAGTGTGGGAAATGAGAAAATTGTTTTTTGCGTATAATTCGACTCGATATTTTGACGGAAATTGCAAAATAATTAGATTCTGTTTTTGACTTAAAATGGCGGGAAAACAAAAAAACGGATATGGAATGACTTGGGTATTATGAAGGTTACTGTAGCCCAGTAGTAGATGTCTGGGACTACTGTAAAACATCTGATATAAGGATACATCTAATAGAAGGGCACCCTCAACGTACTATTCAAAGATAGGTAATATAAGAGTAGACTGTGGGCTCATGGGTACGGTAGCTCAAGCTCTTTGGGTTCTTAAGCTGCCTAACCGGTGACGCCCCCAAATGGGTACGGTACCTTGAATGAATACGGTAGCTCAGCTGCTTACCCACAGCTTTTTCTCTAAATATCATTTAGCTTATTTTGACGTCAAAAATAAATTCAGCATGGTAGGAAAGTATATAGGGTACAATTTTCGGATTTGGAGTCTATAATTATTCTTGGAAATTTCCAAAAACTGATAATTTCGTCACATTTTTGCCCTTCCTTTTACTGAGCAAAAAGCAAAAAAATAACCTCCTCAACCGGTTTTTTTTCTCAGATTTCTCGCAATATTATTGTTGCAAAACACGTATCGGTGCAACAAGTTCGCGACGCCGCCCTTCGTCGATTCCACATCAACGACACGCCGGAAAGATATTATATTACTCAAGTGGTCGGCGAGGGTAAGATTAGATGCAAGTAGAAAAAGAGAGAGAGAGCAGCGAGCAGAGTGACCGCATACAAATTATTCATTTCAGTTGAAGAAGAAATACTTGAGGATCCCGTACCTCTAAGAAATGTGAAGCGTCCTGAGGGGAAACGTGCTCAAATATTCATTAGATATTATGATGATCCAGACAAGGATGAGGTTAAAGTATATGGTGGATGGTTGCGTAAAGTGCCAGTCACGTTTTGTGCTATTTCTGTGAGCAAGGATACAATTGTTCAAGACTTGGTGACTGATGCCTTGTATCACTTTGGATTAGATGGGTCATGTTGGAATCGATATAATTTGATTGAGGTCTCACTAGATCGAGGCGTGGCAGAAAGGACGTGTAACCCTCAGGAAAATGTGTTACAATTGGTTAGAAACTTGAGAAAGGTTAGTTTGTTGTGAAGGATTTTGACTTTTTTTGGCCTAAGGCTCAGAAATTAAGGTGAGCTTTTGGGACGTGTGAAAGCTTATTCGAACGCTGAGAGCACGCTGATCACAAATCTAAATTCAGTTTCTGCTGCCGACTCTTCAGAAAGGTGCAGTAACTTCGATCCTGGTCGATTTTGGTTAAAATCACTACTTTGGAACGGCTTTTGAGCATGATCCAGTGATTATAAAGTCTCCAAATTGTGTCGAAATGCCAAACTAACCATCCTCTAACATCCCAAAACTTTTGGAAACTTTTTGAAAAAAAAAATTTTTCTCAAAACTTTTCCAAAAAAAAAGTTGGGTTGTTAGAGGATGGTTAGTTGGACACAATTTGAGAACTTTGCCATCACTGGATCATGCTCAAACGCCATTCCAAAGCAGTGATTTTGACGAAAATTGGCCAGAATCGAGGTCACAGCTCCTTTTTGGAGGGTCGGCAGCAGAAACAGAATTCAGATTTGTGATCAGCGTGCTCTCAGGGTTCGAATGAGCTATCACACGTCCCAAAAGCTCACATTAAGTTTTGACCATTCCCTAAAAAATCATCATTTTTCTATTCAAAAATTCTAGGACTCCCTTCGGCGGTACCACGTTGTCCGATTCTATGTCCAAGAAAAAGAGGATCCACACGATCATGCTGTTTTCGTTGGAAATTTACCAGTTTCACTTGCACAAAGGCAATATGAAAGAATTCTATTAAAACTATTAGGTGCAAAAGGTAAAAATCCCTTTTTTAAATTTCATCCCCCAATGATAAGTTCTAGAAAAACCATTTACTGCAATCGGACCAATCTACTTTGAGTACGGTAGCTTAATCATCACATTCAACACCCCAAAAGCCGCCACTGCAGCTGTTCAAAAGCTGCAATCAGCAATATACGAAGAGAAGAAACTAATCGTTTTATGTTTACCCAATGTGCAACCCCAAATGATTCCAAAAGATGTCGAGCCTCTTTTGGTATTAGTGAATGTTAAATCGGGAGGATGCCAAGGAACCGAATTAATTCAGTCGTTTCGCAAATTGCTAAACCCATTCCAAGTGTTTGATGTGTTGAATGGTGGTCCGTTGGTCGGCTTATACGTGTTTCGTAATATACCAAAATACAAAATCTTGGCGTGCGGCGGGGATGGAACGATTGGTTGGGTATTACAATGTCTTGATATTGCAAAACAGGTATGTTTTTAATCAAAACAGATGTTTTGGACACATGTGTCACTTCCAGGATGCCGCTTGTTTTTCCCCACCCTGTGGTATTGTGCCACTGGGTACTGGAAATGACTTGGCTCGAGTGCTCCGTTGGGGTGGTGGATATACCGGGGAAGAAAATCCAATGGACATTTTAAAAGATGTTATAGAAGCGGACACTGTTAAATTAGACCGGTGGGCGGTGGTGTTTCATGAAGAAGAGCGGAATCAACCCACTTCTTCTGGAACACAAACTGAAATGAATGAGCAGACAATGAACAATCCGGAAGATCAAACGTCAATGATTATAATGAATAACTATTTTGGTATCGGTATTGATGCTGATGTTTGTTTAAAATTCCACAATAAGGTATGCACGAAAATCCCCAAGATTACATTTACATAAGCATTGTTCCAGCGCGACGCCAACCCCGAGAAATTCCAATCTCGTCTTTTTAACAAAACACAGTATGCGAAAATTGGATTACAAAAGATGTTTTTCGAACGGACATGTAAAGATTTGTGGAAACGTATTGAGCTAGAGGTATTGAGCACAGAGGGACTTATAATAAAATTCATTTTTTATCATTGATAGGTTGATGGAAAGACAATTGACCTACCTAACATCGAAGGAATTGTAGTATTGAACTTGTTGAGTTGGGGCAGTGGAGCCAATCCATGGGGAACGTCGAAGGAAGAAGGCAATTTTTCAAAACCCACTCATTATGATGGGTTATTAGAGGTAAAAAAGTTTCAAAAATTCTTTCCAAAAAAAAAATTTTTTTTTCAGGTTGTCGGAATCTCCGATGTTTCTCGATTAGGCCTCATCCAGTCCAAGCTCGCTGCTGGAATTCGAATAGCTCAAGGTGGAAGTGTAAGTTTATTTTTTCTTTTTTTTCGATTTTTCAAAAAACTTCAATTTAAAAAAGTTAATATAAAAAATTTATAATAAAAAAATTTAGATTCGAATAACAACGCACGAAGAATGGCCAGTACAAGTTGACGGTGAACCGCATATCCAACCACCAGGAACGATAACAATTTTGAAATCTGCGTTAAAAGTATGTTTATTTTTATTAATTTTTTTAGGTTTAGACAAAAAAGTCGTTAGTTGATTTAGGGTTACGGTACTTCTCAGTTCAAAGTCATCTGAAAAAAATTGAAAAAATTGAAAAAAAAAACAAAATTATTTTTATTTACGCTGCAGCTCCTGTCCCAGTGACGTCTTTATATCGTTTCTTATTATTTATGTGACTCTGTGAAGTTTTGAATTTTCATTAATTTATTTACGCTGCCTCGATTAACGCTATTCATTTCTCTATTTTTTTCTCCTATAGGCAGTTCTTCTTTTTCCTCATCAAGGTTTGATTCAAATCACTTTCACCTCTGTCCGGTCCTTTCATTTATTTTTTTCTATTCATCAAGCTTCGCTTTAGTGCAGTATCAATTTAGTCTAATTACAGGCGCAAATGTTGAAAAAAGCAAAAAAGTCACGTCGCGGAGGCAACGCTTCGTCTCTTCTAACGCAAGCACATGAATCATCGGACCCACTGTCGGGACCATTGGGTGTTCCATCGACACTTGGCGATCCGAATCACGGAAAAACGACACCTGATAACACTGCCGCTGATTCAGATGAAGAAGGCGATGCTTTTCTCTGAGAATCTTCCCACTCCCTCACACCCCTCTGTCCTCTCCCCTCCCTCAATACGTCCTCAATATTAATTAAGTTCCTCACACACCCCCTGTTATTCATTTTAAGTAATACTAATACATACTTTCCCCCGTACGAAAACGTTCTGTATTCGAAGTTTGATCTCTTTTCACTCTCTCTCTCTCTCACGTCCCTTACATTCATTTTTAGTAAATGCTCGGCTTTGTCGTAAATTTGATGTTTTTTTTTATTTGGTATTTTATTTAAGTTCAGCTTTCATCATCATGAACTGATAGTAAATCTTTTTTGAAACTTGTGGTTGTGTGCAATGTATGCATTCATTCAGAGACATTAGTCTTTTTGAATACTCACGCAAAATATACATAACTCAGGCTCAAATGCTCTACAAGCCTCATCACAATTCCGCTCAACGCAAAGAGTCTCAACACAAAAATTCCATACACAGGTGGGTTGGATTGAGAAAAAAAAGCATGAGAGACTAACAATAGTGGGAAAATTACTTTGTGAGAAAGTTAGAAGAATTTGCATATGAATTGGGATTTCGGGAAAAAAATTTTTTTTGGTGATCGAGTTGATTTTTGATAACAATAAGCTATGGGGACCAACTAGAGAATGTCCAGAACATGTTTTTCTCATTTGAACGCTGGAAACGTGCTTTGAACTAATAAAAATCAGTTTTTGCTTTCCAGAATAAAGTTACATCACAATTTTTGAGTATTTTTTGTTACTAATTGCGTATTTTAAAGAAAAAGCCTAGTTCCATCAAAACACTTCACTCGAAAATTATCTACTCATTCCAGGAGCAAATCTTAAGAACTAGTTTGAGAAAACAATCTTCTGGAATCGGTAGATAAGCTGCAATAAAGCCTATTCGAAGAGCTTTTTCTTAGACCAATTTTTAAGATTATTTGAGACCGATTCCAGCAGCTTTGGAACTTTTTCTCAGGAAAAAATCAGCCAAAAACACTTTGGAATCTGTAGAAAAGCTTTGAATAATGTGCTTCAACTCAATTCCGGTTCTTTAATTTTCTGATTGCCTGCTTCAAAAAAAGTCGAATTTATTCAAAACACTTCACCTAAAGCTTATTTCCAGCAAATTTGGAAGTAGATTTCAAAAACACTTTCAACTAAACCAATTTTCGGAATGAAGTTCCAAATCTCCTAGAATCGGTCGATAAGCTGCAAGAAAGGCAATTCTAACCAAAGAGTTTTTTTCAATATCATCTACCGACCCGAGCAGCTTTGATACTGCTTTTTGAAAAAGAAATCTGCCAAAAACACTTTGGAATTGGTAGATGAGCTTTGAATAATGTGCTTCAACTCAATTCGGCTTCTTTAATTTTCTAATGGCCTGCTTCAAAAAAAAATTCGAATTTATTCAAAACACTTCACCTAAAGCTTATCCCGTCGTTTCCAACAGAAAGTAGATTTCAAAACCACTTTCAACTAAACCAATTTTTGGAATAAAGTTCCAAAGCTTCTGGAGCCGGTGATAAGCTTCGAATCAAGTGTTTTGAATTTCTTTTCGGCTTTTTTTAAAGCTCTTATAGTATACTTCGAAAGCAAAACACTTTACCTCAAGCTTAGCCACCAATTCCAGAAGCTCAGAACTTCCATTTAGAAAAACATCTTCAAGCTCGTGGAGCCGGTGGATAAGCTTCGAGAAATGTGCTTTCGACTTTATTAGAAGTGCACAAGACGTATTTCAAAAACATCATATCTAACCTAAATCTATATCACCTTTGAAAAAATTACAGCAATTCTGAAAGATCAAAATGCGAAGAAGCCCCATTGGCCTCTCCAGAACAAGAGTTCCAAGGCGAGAAACGGAACATTCTCTCCAAATTCGCACGAAGACATAACTGGCGGTCATAAAGTACAATGATATCCCGATTCGACAAAATTTCATATGACAATATTTATTTATTTATAAGATTTCCTTCTTTTTTATATAATTTCCTTTTTCAATTCGACTTTTACATTTTTTAAATAAAAATTGTTTTTTTGAAACCATTTCCAATCTTTATTATAATACTCTGTTGTTGAACTCTTATGCAAACAAATGTGAAAAATGAAAAAAAAAATCAAGGACTATTCCTTCTTGGCACTTCCTTTCCCGGAAAATGTCAAACACGAGCGGTAGATCAAAGAAATGACAGTCCACGTGGAGAACAAGCTGATACCAACCCAATGATTGCCAGACCAATGTGAATATGTTTGAGACCAGATTTGAGCTCCGAGAATTGAAATGCAACAAATAACACGTCCGTCAACTGCCACATTCCTGTCTTGGTTTGACTCCCAATGGAGTGCGTGGGTAGAGACAATGTAAGAGGCGATGAAGTTAGCCCCCATAACTCTTCCAAGGAATTCGTGGGATTCATCAAGATCGACAAGTACCTGAAAAATTGTATGATAATGGAGAAAAATTCAGATCGTTTCTAATTTATGGTCTTTTACCTTCAGATCTTTCATACTTTGGTCCTCATGTCACTATCTAGAAAAGGTTCAAATGATCAGAAAGTGATTCACTAACACAAGGTCCTTACATTTTCATTTTGGGCCATTTTATTAGCGGAAATTTTGTTCAACTTAACATTAATAGCTATGATAAAATGCTTCAGATATGAGCGATTGGGTATATTTTCAATATAGTGTCTTAAGACAGGCATACGACTCTATGATTTTCAAAAAACAACTTTCAAGTTAGATATCAGCATTTTTTCAGCTTTTCGAGGGACTATGACACCATCTGAAAACTACCCTCTAGTTGAGACCATTCCATCGCAAAAACACAGTTTCACAATATTACAGCTCAGGCCAAAATTTTGAAAATACCAATATTTTTATAGTCGGGACTCATTTTTTCAAACCTATCTTTTATGAAAAATCCATTAATCTAAAACTATTGTTATGATGCTTTAGCTTTAGTTTATTGAAAAATTCCTTCAAATAGTTCCTTAAAATTGGCTTCTTGAAAAACTTCACAAAAGACCCATGTGTTTCTATTAAGTTTCAGACATTAACGCTTAATTCTCTCTTACCTGTCTATGAAGAAGCCACTTTGGGAATGTCATCCAGCAACATCCAATGCAAATAGAAGCAAGGGCGTCTAATTGGTACAAGAAATTTCCAAACTTGTTGCCAGCAATCAATTTTGTTCCAGTTTTCCATCCGGCAAGAGAAAGAAGTGTGGCGTGCAAAGTTATTGTGAAGATCATGAGATATTTGAAGAATTTCAATGTCTGAAAAGAAAACAGTGAGAAAATTGACAAAGAAATTGTTGGTTACATTAGCTTCAACTAGGGTTGGCGTCACAGATTGGATTTGGAAGACAAGCATCAGAATTAGGATTGAAGGCTGAATTTTTTTAGGTGATAAAAAAATTTTTTTGGTTAGTTAAGCTTACAATCAATCTAATAAAGTGACACACTGACTGGCTAGTCTGACTTGATCCTCTGAATTTGAAAGCTACAAGGCAAGAGGCAAAAATTTGACCTCCGATACACCGGATAAGATGCCAATGGACTCCATCGGTTTCTCGTTGCTAAAAATCAAAAAATGATGAAATTCTGAAAAAAAAAATAAGAGAAAACTCACAAAACAAAGATCTCCAAATTTCCCTGGGAACAGGTAAAGCGCCAATCCTGAAATTGCGGCGAAAATACCATCGAGTGTTAAAACAAAGTTTAATACACCCATCGTTTGAATAATGTGTCCTAAAAATATGTATTTAGTGTGAAATAAAGTACAAAATAAGCTTAAGCTAACGGAAAATAACGATTTTTGTATTTTGAAATCGTCAAGTTTCAATCCACAACTTCTATAGATAAAAACAGATTTCTGACAGCACAGAACACTTTGCATTATATCTATTGTTTGTATGTATGAGAAGAGGGGAAAAGTATAAAAAAGGTGGAAAAAAGGAGGGGAATGAAAGAGAAAAGACAATCAAGATAGACGGGAGGTACAACGTCGCCGATGGCCTATTTTCAAGGTAGTATGAGAGGAAGAGAGATGAATGCGTAGGAGGGAGTGCATGATGGGAATCTAAACAATCTATATGGATCGTGTGCGTTGGAAAAGAAAGAGAGAGAAAGACACATGAACGTATAGAACACGACGCGAAATTTGACCTTGGCAACTAATCGAATGCTGCCATCGGTTAGACTATGACTTACTAAAATTAGAATTGATGTGTGTGTTTCTTAGGAATTTTTGGAATTTTTGGAAAAACTAACAAAGTGGAACTTTTTCGCCTATAAAGCAAAGCAATTTTTAAAATTCCCATTTTGAAACATTGGATTCGTTCCAATAGTTGAAGTATTTTTTAGTTATAAGACTCTGAAGGGGTTCCACTAGACGAAACGGAACTTGTTTTTTTTGTAGTGAAACCATATTGCAATTCTACCACAACACATTGTTTAGAAAGTGGGAGGGATCACAACTGTCTGCATTATCACGTTGCGACAAATGAAAGCAACAGTCAGGAGATATCCTTCTCTCTGATGACGCATTCAAGAGATATTGTGGACTTTTGAACTTTAAGATACAAATGGACAAATGGTCTTGAACATTGGACAATTTTTATTGTCGGGTCAGAGCGGATATTTAGATTGATGTAGAGACTATAGAAGGAATAAATCCAATCAGATGGGATACTGAGCTTGGCTTCTGTTATTAAAAAAAAGTGTTTTCAATTCTTGAAAATGGTATTTTTTCAATATGGCAATCTTAGCAATGTTATTGAAAACTTAGTGGTGGAGTTTGGCGGAGTGAGAACGGCTTACTCTAGTTAACAGAAATGAAAACTACAAATTCTCTAATGTTTAGAGTGAAGATTTGAGTTGATGTTCAAAAAAGTCTCGAAAATGAGTAAAATTTTCCGATAAAATAATCAATTTTTTAAAAACCTTTGAATCTAGTGAGTCATCACAATCTTTACTTTCACGACAATGCCACATTTTCTCGAAAAACTTGATCATACAAAACCGAAGAAATCTTTTATCCGTCACAATCTATCACAATGTATCAACCTTTATCAATCTTTTGTCTGACTATCCGCGGAGATTGTGGCTAAAGGTCTTGTGAACTTTTAGCCAATGAAAAATCCCGTATTTTGAACTTTGTGTTTGTATACAGATTTTTTTGACTGAGTTAGGAGTTCTGTACTTTAAAGGAAATGCCGCGGTAAAAAAGGCCTTGTTTTGATGGAAACTGAAGGATCAGTAAAAAACATAAACGCACTCGAATCTCCAAGATTTACAGGGAAAAATATACTGAACTGTATTAGGTTGGTAGAAAAGCTTTTTTGGATTATAAATCTTACAGCTAGAACAACAGATATAGAAAATTGAGAGAATGGAGGAATTACACGACCAGAACTTTTTCAGTTGACCACTTTTTTGATATCATTCAGTGTAGCTAAGATTTACAGGTTTGCAGCAAACGTTCAACACTAAATTCTTTCCGACCAATCTGATAGATAGAGAAAAAAGTCAGAAAATAAGCAGATCTTACGACAAACGGAAAAGTTTCAAACACTTCTAGATCAAACAATTCAACACAGCCAGCGTCTTTCAGACAATGCGTCACTTTTAGAAGGAATTCGATCAATTAAGATTGGAAAGATATTTCTATCCGTTTCTGTTCTCTCCGCTTTGATTGAAAATGCAATGTGTGGTATGTACTTTCCGAAAGTAAGCCCTGAGAATTGGATTCAATATAACTGGGTCGGATAAGAATTTTCTTGAAAATTGAGAAAATATCTGAGAAAAAAAATTATGAGAATGTTCTATCGCAATCATAAATCTGGAAACCTTGACATTGTTGTCAAATTTTTTGAAAATACGTAAATCTGAGGTCAAATGCGAACTGTTAATGCGTGTTCAACAAGCTATATGTGGAACTTCTAACGATGAATGTTTGGCTCTAGTCGGGAAAAACGGACCCAAGCAAAAAAAAATGCACCAAAAAAAAGATTGGACCCAAAAATAAAATAGTGGACCCGTGACCAAAATTCCCTTCTGGATCTTATCTGGGTTCATCCTTTTCTTATTTTGGGTCCATTCTTTTTTCATTTTATGTTCATCCTTTTCTACCCGAGTCCATTCTTTTTTTTTTTTGCAAAAAACGTTCAACGTGCATTTCAAAGTTGCCCGCCTAATATACCTTGAACTAATCATCCTAACCAACAGAACTTGACCTTGATCAACAAACACCAAACGCACATTCAAAACGAAAATCACCTTGCAAAAGTTCTTCTCAGGCTATATTGTTCTCCAATCAATCTTCTTCAAATGAGATATTACTGGTTTGAAAATTTCTCAATCAGCAGGAAACAGAAGGACGATTCTCCCCAAAATCACTCCATTTTTTTTTTGATTTCTAGAACTTTGTCCTTCATAGTTTCCACCTAAAACTTCAATGTCTCGCCTGACCTGTCAAAAATGCTTATCAAAAACCTTAAAAAGGTCGTATTAAAAGTTGATAACGTTCTTGCGGAGTACAACAAGACGTTATCAATTTGCAAAACGCCAATTTTCATGTAAGTACCCCAGATTAGTATCACGCGATCGTTCTGTGGGCTTATCTTATCTGTTCAATTTTTTTTTCTTTTTTGTTTTACCATCAATTTCAATGAAAAATCGTCGGTAAAACATTTTTCATTCTTCCACTTTTTGAAGATAGGTTTGATCCATTTTTATTGGGAGAATTCTTCCTACTGCTTCCATTGTTCAACAAAAGAGTGAAGTGGCCGTGGCATTTCTCGGCCGTGGCAGCTGTCGCCATGCACTTTACTCTTGTAGGAGAACTAACAAAAAGTAATCGGTGCAAAAAACGATTTTTTTTCAATTTTCGGAAAAATTTCTTAAATTTTTCTCCACAATGCCTAATTTTCGTTCTATGCATTTTTTTCCTAGATTTTCACCACTCAAAATCTTTATTTTCAGATCAATATGGTGCTCACATTGATCTTATCGTTGGTGATAATTGCTCCAATACTTCTATGGGTATACTCCTGGTACTTAGCAGCAGTGCCAAAGCATTTCGTCAAACCCGGTACAAAATTGGCACAAAAAGCTCAGACAAATCTGAGAATTCTCGAGCAAAAATATCATCCAAGTTGGTGGTGTCCATTTGGAACAACCCAAACTATTGTTCGTCAGATATTCAGGGATTGTCCAACACTTCCATTTAAAAGGTACGTGATATTCTGGGTTAAAAATCTGATGAAAAGCGTTGTTTTTACTATAGACTTAATGGGACCCAGTGAAGCCGAAAATCATAGTCCCCAAGACTAAAAATCCCAAATAAGCCCGATTTTTTTCACCTTTGGACATCCCTCAGAACAAAATGGCAGGAACCCCTCAGAGATTTCCGACTTATCCAATCCTGTCAAAATATTAAATTTTTCAGAGAAATCGTCGAATTCGACGATGGAGGCGCCGCTGGAATCGACTGGTTGATCCCGGAAGGAGCCGATGACAACACTCCAATTGTCATTTTTCTACCTGGAATCACCGGAAGCACCCATGACAGTAGCTATGTTCTCCACCCGGTAAAAGAAGCAAGAGACAAAGGATGGAAGTGTTTAGTTGTGAATCCAAGAGGCCTTGGTGGAGTCAAATTAAGAACTACTAGAACCTACAATGCCGCGACTCCACATGATTTTGCATTCATCGCTAAAATGGTTAATGAACGATTCCCTGAGGCTAGAAAACTGGGATGCGGATTCTCAATGGGTGGTATGATCCTCTGGAATTATCTTGCTATGACTGGAGAAAACGCTGATTTGGATGGTGGTATGATTGTGTCATCTCCATGGGACCCAATGGTTGCCTCAGACTCTATCGAATGCTTTATTCCTCAGATGATCTTCAACAGATTTATTGCCAAAAACCTGGTGGATATTGTTAGACCGTAAGAACCTTTAAATGTGAAAAAAAACCGAATTTTTTCCTTCCAGGTACCGTGAATTGTTCAAAGACATGGTTGATTTTGATGCTGTCTGTAGCTGCAACACTGTTAGAGGATTTGATAAATCGTTTGTAACCCCAATGTATGGATTTGACAGTTATGAAGATTACTATAAGCTGGCCACACTGGCAACCAAAGTTGACAAAATCAAGGTTCCATGTGTCACGTTGAACGCTGTTGATGACTATTTTAGCCCTGTTGAATGTGAGTTTTCGTTTTGTTTTTTGGTTTTTTTTTCAAATAATTTTTTCCAGGCATCCCCACCAATGACATCTTGCAAAGCGACCATGTTATTGGCATCATCACAAACCATGGAGGACACACTGCATTCATGGAATCCGCTGATCCAAATGCTCGTGGAATGGTTGAGAAACTTTTGTCACAATGGGGAAATTTGATCTTCCACGATTATCATTGAACTTTTTAGCTGAGAAACGTAGTGTTTGTAGTACTTTTTTGTTCGAAACCATTTCATACATTCCTCTTTGATCACTGTGCTAAGAAAAACTCTTAATTGTGCAAGCATCTCTTCCGTACAATAAATTGCATCTGAAATACTGAAAAACTCACATTTTGAGGGGTAATATCCACAAAATGACTTGGAAATCCCTTAATTTCCCCTGAAAAACTGTGAGAATCATACGACTGGTAGTCAATCCTGCATTTCATCCAAAAAAATTATCTTGATTCTCACACAGAATTACTCGGGTCAAACCCAAATCCTTGGTCCTCTCCCTCCGCCGCCTCTCTTCGTCTTTTTGCGCGCGCACATACACTCATTTTCTCTGCATCTCTCTTTAGGGCATTCTCTCAAAAATCAATGTGGCCCTCGGGCAAGCGCGCCGGCACACTCACTAATACTCACCCTCCACTCATTTTCCTTCGTTTTCCAGGGGAGATTTTGGAGACGCAGACAGTGGCTGAGGTGGCTAGAGAGAAATGGCCGAAATTTTCTCATTTTTCTTCCATCTCTTTTCTTTTTTTTTCACTTTGTTGTTGTCATTCATTTCTGTTACCAATTTAAGAATGGATCTTGTGCAATCGAGTCGGAAATTGATCCAGGACATGATTCAACTGGCCGGATCACAAATGAAATTGCTTCTTATGGATGCGGAAACTGTAAGTCATTCAAAATTTTTAATTTCATATCAAAAACGTGGAAAAAACTGGAGAAAAACGAAAAATAATTTTCAGACCCCAACTGTTTCATGCGCGTTTGCACAATCCGAAGTAATGCAAAAAGAGGTTTACATCTTCGACCGGATCGAAAACAAAACCTCTTCGGATAACATTAAAAACTTGAAATGTATTGTTTTTGTCCGACCGACAGCTCAGAATATTGATCGACTTGTCAAAGAGCTTCAGGAGCCGCGATTCAGTCAGTATTATCTTTGTAAGTAGTTTCTTTATCAAAAAAAAAATTCCATCAAAAAGCATTTCAGATTTCACCAACACAATCAACAAATACGATGTGAAACGGTTAGCGGAAGCCGATAAAAATGAAACGGTTCGTGAAGTACAAGAGATGTTTCTCGATGGAATTCCACTTCGCAAAGACTTGTTCACTCTCAACGTCAATCACATTTTCGATTCAACATTTAACGTCAAAGAGCATGCGGCGGAAAGGATAAAATGTGGAATAATTGCTCTTTTGCTCCAGTTGAGAAAAATGCCAGCAGTCAGGTGAGAAAAACTTTGCTTATTGGAAGATAGTCTGAGCTGTCTGTGGCCTTCTTTGGGTCAGTTGAGAGCTAAGGCGCGCTGATAACAGAACTAAATTAATTTTTTGCCGCGGAATCGCCGGAATATTTATAGAGTTGAGAGCTGCCCATCACTGGATTTCAACAAAAATCTTGATTTTGAAAGGTTTTGAGGACTGATTTTGTACTCTAAATGGGGGCGGATCAAAACCAAATACGTGCCAGTTCTAGAGTTCTAGAACTCAACTTGGTTTCTTCATGCACACGGGTTCCCAGCGAAGGTAGAAAAATGCACCCTAATGCTAAATTGATGATTTCGCTGCGTACCTCAACTTTGGGAAAACTTTTTCAACCGATGTTTTCAGGGAAATGTGGCGAAACTGAGGATTGAACTTTTTTCGCATTACGGCGCGCTTTACTACTCATACAGGGAACCGGTGTGTTCATGCATAGTCACTGAAAACTGCTCGTTATTGATAGTGTATCAGGTGACATTCGGCTAAACAATTTTTCTGGAAACTCAAAGGCAATACTGATTGCAACTCCAAGTATGATGAAATTTGACTAATTTCCATTTTGATTCGATTCGGTGTGATGGCTCCAAAACATCAAATTTTTCTTAAACCGGATGAATCGGAGTCGTTTTTGCTCTGTTTATATAAAATCAGTCTCAAACGATCAAGTCACTTTTCTGACGAGTTCGTAGCAAAAACTAACTCCAGGTTTGCTCCCAGCATAAATTCAGCTTTCAAATGACCTACAACAGAGATCACTGTCTGTTCAGACCCTTCCAACTCAACGAAACTCACTAATTTTTATTTTCCAGATACCAAAAAACCTCCCTCAGCTGCAAAAAGATTGCCGATGAAGTTGCTCAATTCATCCGTCGTGAAAACGGGCTCTTCGAAAACGCCAAAAACGACACTGTGCTATTGGTGATTGAGAGATCTCAAGACGTTGTTACCCCACTTTTGAACCAATGGACTTATGAAGCAATGATCCATGAAATGCTCACAATAACCAACAATAGATGCACATGTTCTGATCAGAATGTTGTGCTCAGTGAGCTGCATGACGACTTTTTTGTGAAGAATATCACTTCAAACTTTGGAGAGATTGGGCAAAACATTAAAACTTTGATTAGCGAGTTTCAGGAGAAGAAACACATTAACAAAAACTTGGAGTCCATTCAAGACATGAAGAAATTTGTGGAAGACTATCCTCAGTTCAAAAAGATTAGTGGAACCGTCTCGAAGCATGTCAGTTTGGTTGGAGAGCTTAGTAGTCTTATTCAGAAGCATAATTTATTGGAGATCTCAGAGGTAAATTATCAGGAGAGAAAGTTTCGTTGAAAATGAGATGTTGTTCAGGTTGAGCAAACCATTGTGTCGGATGGAGAGCAGAGCAAGTGTCTCAATCAGATTCGTGGACTTGTCAAGAACCCGAAAACAAGAGAATTGGTAAGTGATAGTGAGATTTAGATGCGCGAATAGCATCGAAAGAGATTATGAATGTGGGAATGATTCGTGAAGTACATGGCTCAATTTTGAGAAATACTGCCGAGAAGAAATCACCATAGCAATGACTTTAGAGTATATTGGATTGCAAAAATAGTTTCAAACGGGTACAAAAGCACCTGAACGTGTTATCAGTTACAATTTTCGGATCGGCTCCTAGCAAAACTCGGCGGTTGCTCTCGGTGGAATAAGCGACTTGACACAATTTGACAGAAACCGCTTTTTGAGCGTTCCCGCAGCGAAAACCTTAGTGGAAACTCCGTCCTTAGATAGCATATAAGACAATTCTGTCAAGTTTTTCAAAATATCCCCATCGGCTTTTCTGGAAACCTCTTCAGAATCGTATTTTTTATAGATGGGTGCACCATAAATAAGGTGGTTATCGCCCTCACAAAATGCCTTCTGTGCCAACCTTTTTCTGTCAAAACAAATTCAATTTACACAAAATTGCTTTACAGGACATCATTCGTCTGGTTCTCCTCTACGCTCTCCGCTTCCAAAATGTCCCTGGAGCTGACCTACGAACCCTTACCACCCAACTGAGAAACGCGCATCCAAAACTCGACCAAATTGTGGATACTGTACTCAAGTATGGAGGAGCCGCCCGGCGACCAGCAGACCTTTTTGGCGGTCAATCAACCATTGATATCACTAAAAGATTTATCAAAGGATTGAAAGGCGTGGAAAACATCTACACTCAACATTCGCCCTACCTCAAGAATATCATTGAAGCATGTCTGAGAGGAAGACTTGACAATTATCCGTTGCTTACCAATGAGTGGTACGTTCATCTATTGAGTTATACTGTTTTCATTTTCAATGTTCTGATTTTTTCAGTGATCGTGTCGATAACATTATCGTGTTCATCGTCGGTGGTGCCACTTATGAAGAAGCGGCATACGTGAGATACCTGAATGAGAGAAGATCGCAAGGATTTGGAGGACCCTCGGTTATTTTGGCTGGAAATTGCATGTTGAATACAACATCGTGAGTTTTTGATGTTGAAAATGCTTGCCTCTTGGGCTGGTATTGGTCATTGCGTAAAGCGCCGATTTTTTCTCTAAGTTGGTTGCCAGTTATCATCCGCCAGGTACCTTGCCGACATTTTTGTCTATGGATATAGTGTCTTGGCCTTATATCTTTTCGTCATCCAAGTTGAACCAATCCATGCGGAACCATTTTCATAGCTGTCGGGAAACTCAGTCATCGATAACTGATTCTCTTATTTTGTCATTGTGCTTTCCGATGCCACCACTTTCAAGACAAATTTTAAAAAAATAGGTCTTGAAATAGCATTGTTGATGCAAATCAGTAAAATTTTGGTCAGTTATAGTGTTTTTCTGTTGGAAAATTCACTGACTATAGAACTGTTTTATGAAAGAGCCAAGGGCAAAAATGATATCGAAACCCAATGAATGATAAATCGGATCAACAATTTCATAGCTTTTTATAAAAACTCTCTTAACTTTACCCTTTTCTGCTACTGCCCCTTGCTTTCCTTTCTGGGCTGGCGGATCTTTACAAGCTACATGAGCCGTTATAAAAATCCTTTAAGTTTGACTATCACAATGATCTAAAACAAGAAATCAAGCTGAGTAGAACAGCGTCGCTGACAGTTGGATTAAAAAAACTAAATTTTGCGAAAACTGCTAATCAATAGCTGTAAATTTTCATTTCATTAATTCAGCAAGGGCGTAACCTTACCACAACAGTCCTCAGAACTCTCCTCAATTCCAAATCTATTTTATATCAGATTTATTGAACCCAAGCAAACCATTTTATCACTTTGAAAATCTTCCATATTTCAGATTCCTTGATGAGTTTGCCAACCTCGACAGATCTACCGGACCCATTTGAACACCTCATCTATTTATATTTATTATATTTAATTTATTTTTGCCATTTCTCTGTGATATTTTAAGCTTTTGTCATAAAATATTTTGACACCGATTTTTGATTTTGTTTTTTTATTGTTTCTTTTATTTTTTTCAAACTGATCGTAGTGTCGCACCGCGTACTATCGATTCCCAAAATAGTAGTGTTTCATTGAGAATAGTGAAGATCAGATCTCGCTAATTGGTTAACCAAACTGGCGCCGTTTCATTTAAGAAAAGTTGAAGTGTAGCCCTTCTGTGTGTGTGTGAGAAAAGAAGGGTGCGTGACAGGGCCTGGCCAACGATGAGAAATGATTCTTCATTGTTATCATTCATCAAGAAACAAAACCTTAAACCTAAAAAAAACCTTCACATTTTGTGTGAACTATGTATTATCAGAAATTCGTCTCTGCCTTTTTTCTAGTTCTTCTGTTTCTTCAAACTTTTTGCTTTCCAGTGGAGGAAACCAATCTAGGTAGTATTAATGGTAAGTTGAAAGAGCACCGTGTGCTAAGAAAAAAATTTAGTATAGAAATCTGGAAAATGTGGTATAGAAATCCAAATTCATTCCGCCGAAAAATCAATTGCAGGAACATCCGTCATTGCGATAACACATGGCAACTCGGAGAGCCTCAAGGAGTTGATTCCATCAAAAAACACTGAGAATGATGATTTCAATATGTTTGGCGGAATGGCTCTAGGAGTTCGGAAACCTTTCGAAACGGATTAATCCGCCTCTGTGGAAATTCTCTGTGCAAAATTTTCAATTATACCTTCTCATGTTTGAAACTCTTTCTCTCTCTCTCTCCTGTTCATATTAAATTGGTAACAGCTTTTGTTTTCCGTGTGTGTATGTTTTTAACGTTACCTTGCAATAAATATTAATGAGCTTTCATCATCGGCACAATGGCTCACAAGGTAATAGAGAACGAATGTAGTTTTCTCTTTGTTTTCTTGATTCCGTTTCGAAAAAGAGTCAGGTTATTCAGCGGAACTGAGATTTTGGTAATTTAGCCTGTGAGAGAATTCTAGAGATTTTTTTCAGTTTCTCACCATTGAGTTAGATTACATTGGTTTTTTCTATAAGTTCCGCTCACTTGGTACCGGTGAAACTAAAATTTGTAGGGCGAAGGGTCTCAAGTTCTAAATGAGCCCGATGCTATGAACCTGAAGAAGCCATTCAGTTGAAAGCTTGTTTTGGAAGTTGTAGGTGTTTACAGAAGGTTTCGACTTAGGTTGGTCCATAACTTTTAACCTTATTTTGAAACAACGTGTTTTGATTTTTTCGAGGTTTTTGAAGTTGAACAATTCTTCCAATTCGTTTATCTGACAAACACTAAAAGCGGCTGAAAAGTTATCAGAGGTCCAACTAAGTCGCGCGTAAAGTAGAAAATCGTAGATTCTACCTAACAAGGTTCTGAAAGGACCAGATTAATAAAATTACTCTGGGTCTGCTTCTGTTCATTTTCCATACTTTCTCTTCACCAAACCCATCACTTTTTAGCTATGTATATTTTCATCTGAAATTGGAAAATTTTAAGCGTCTGTTCTATTTTTGAATGGCAGAGAAAAGAATTTCTGAAAACTCCCATCGAAATTTTGAAGGGAGTTCAAATTGGTATTATGGTCGCATTTTTTTGGAAAATTGGGAATTTACTAAGCTTTGTTCTCACTAGAAGAAATCTGCGTGTCCGATGGTTTCTAGAAAAATGCAGCTTTTCATATTGAAAAAGATTAGTTTATTTCTCGATCCAAACCGTGAAATTTTTTTTGTGTTCACATGGAAGGTTCACAGGGAATTTCTTCATTACGTGGCTTTTAGTGTTTTGTGAGAAGTGTGGAACACAAAGTTGTAGTCGTTGATTAAGTAGGATACATGTGAGAAAATGTTTCTATTTTTATCACAAAATTGTAACAACACGACTTTGTGGTTCCCCTTTTTCACAGAATAACTCAAAATCACGTGACGAAGAAGCTTACTGTAAACTTTTGCTTGAAACAACAAAAAATGAAACTATTTGTGAAAATTAATCTCATCTGTAGAATCATAAAAATGCAGCATTTTCGGCTGGTTAAATTCTAGGAAAAAAATTTAGAAATGTTGTCTTTCTGGCATACAAAACTGCCAACGTTTTGAATCGAAAATCAGTTCTTGTAAATTCTGTGTTCAAAAACCTATAGTACTTTTCCAAATCAATTAGCCTTGAACTAAAAGTCTTTTTGAGTAGCAAGCTCAACAACAAGGAACAGGAACTAGGCGAGAGGAAAAAAAAAGTACATTTTTCCTTTTCAAATCATAATATTTTCGAGAAAAAAAAGCTGACTACAAGGCAAAAAACAATATCCCATTTCCATCCCAACAACTCATAAATGTCTTGTTTTATCTATCCTCTATCTCAAAATTTTTTTCCCACAATTGGTTGTCTTCTTGTTTTTCCTCCTCCTCCTTTCTCGAATCCTCAAGAAGCGGAAACGTTTTAAGCTGCTCTTTTTGCTCCTCTCCTCCCTGCTGCATCCCGCCCCTCTTCCACCTCAAACACTTTAATCAAAGGTCAAGCAGCGGAGAAGACGAGGACGACGACGACAGCGTGAAAGAAGGGTGTGTGTGTGTCCCAGTAGTTGAAACTTATCCCTTCCAACCATGTTTACTTCTGATGAATAATTTGTTCCTTGCTCCCTCCCCCTTCTTTTCTTCTTTCTCCATTCGAGAAGCGTTTTTCGATTGCTTCCACTTGCTCTCTATTTCTCTCGAAAACCGCGTGAATTGATCTAATTCCGGTTTTAATTTTTCGCGTTTCAAATTTTAGAATTGATGCGCATAGCCTCCTATTGGCTCTATGGCTTCGTGTCTAATCCTACTTTGGAAACATGCACTTTTAGTCGTTTTATGTAGATGTGTTATTCAAGGGGTTACGATACTAAGGGTGTAAATTTTTTCGCTATATATTATACCTTTCCTATTGTTGTCTTTAGAAAACAAAGGTTTTTTTCAAACAATTCGGCTAATCAACTAAAATCGAAAAACTGATCCAGTTTTATCACAGATACTGTTAACAATAAAGAGTCAAAGTTGGCTCATAGCCGTATTCTGATCGCCGTCCACGGCTTTTTGGAACTTCAAACAGTTCAAAATCGAAAATCTTTACTATTTTTTAATCTATATACGTTCCTGCTCACTCTTGAAACATTTCCTCCACAAAAAATTTGGTCTGCGAATTTTTTTCAACTTTTTCTGTAATAATAAGCAAAAAGGACTCAACAACGCACATGACGTTGTTGATCTCTTTTCGAATGTCCCAATTTTCTACCTAAAATCTTTTTTTTTGTGAAAAAGTAACCAAAAACTGTGAAACTGGTTCTCCTCATGTTTAGCGCTATCAGAAATCTTGAATTCCAAAAAAAGCACTGTAAAATCAGTAGTTCGAAGCAAACTCTCCTGAAATGTTTTCTCGGAAGAATATTTAGTTTTGAAAGTTTCTGATCCATTGATTTGGAAAAAAAATTCAGAGAAAAAAAACAAATCTGATTCAAAACTTTCGAAAACTTTCTTATCAAAATACGGCTCTGGGTACCGTTTGAAACTGTCAATTTTTGGCTCGGAAACACAAAATGGCAAAAAATCAGTTTTGTCGCTCAGGTTGGGGAAGACCAAAACATGTTTCACATCCGAAAATATTTTTTTCGTTTTTTGATCCATTTTTGTGTATATGTTTCTAGAAAAAATTTTTGACAAAAAAAATTAGGTAAAATTTGCTCAAATGATCGAAAATTTTTAAGCCAGAGCCGGCCCACGTTCGATCAAGTCTGCAAAAAATAGTTTTCATTTCAGTACATTTTCAAAATCAGCACGATTTCAGCTTACTTTTTTCCCATCGTTTTTCAGACAACTTATATTTTTTAGTTTTCGCAAAAAAACACAATACCATTTGTTTTTGTTTCTTCCAGTCATACAAGTTGTCAAGATTTGTTCAAGTTCCTCTCCCCCACCCCTTTGTGGTCTCTCGTGTAGAAAGAGCTCAGAATAAAAAATTTGTGATAAATTATTAGTCAGTTAGCATTATTACGCAGTTGTTTTTGTTTTTTTCAGTGGTCTCTAAAGTTTTTTCTCTCTGATTTATTAGTTCTTTTACCAATAGTTTTACGAAAATTTGAACTGAAAGTAGGAAAAAATTGACTAGAGAAAATTAAATAAATCAGAAACATTGAAAAAATGTTGTCATTTGTAGAAACATGATCCCCGTCATTTCTCTCAAAGTCTGTGTGGAACTTGTATGTTGGATCATTATTTCTTTAAGTGGAAACACGATATATTTGCTCTTTTTGATGAGGCAAAAAGCATTCTCCAATTATCTCTGTGTAACAAATTTAAATCACGTTTTATAAATTGCATTTATATTCACATTTTTAGAAGTTTTAGTAATTCACAGAAAAACAAAGACCATTTTTTCCCAATTGTTTTGTAGCTAGACAATTTTTTGTTTTTGAGTAGACAGATCATACGCTACCTATTGTTTTGACCATTGTCGGGGATTAGTTTTATTGCCATTCTAAATAGAAACTGCATCTTTCTCTGAGGAAAATAGCGCAAATGTACATTTAAAAAGATAAAACCGCGTTTTTAGATTAATAATTTTTTTATTGATGTGTTATTTTCCCCTCTCTGCAGCGCTTTGTAGATTTTAAACAAATCGAATGTCCTATTCATGAATTGCAGTTTGTTAAAAGTTTCGAGTTTGTCCCAAAACATTTTTTATTTGTTTTTTTTTTCAATCCAAAGATAAAAATTATATTTTCAAAAAATCTAGGCATGAAAAAATTCGTTGAATCCTCAAAAATTGTTTCGTTTGAAGCACAGTTTGCCATGCGTGATATATAAATCACAGCTGGCAGAAATAAAAACGATTTTTAGTTGACTTTTTGATTTTTTCAGTCCTTTTTCAATTGATTTCGATGAAAGTTACTGAAAAAATTGATGTTTTTTGTAAAAAACGTTTTTTGAGAGTTCAGCCAGGAGTCGTTTCTAGGCCAGAAATAGTGATCTAACTTCATACTTATTCATCATTCTGACAAACTGTTCATGCTTACTATGCTTTTTACTATTAATCCACTTGAAAATAACTCAAAATCATAAGAAATTGTGTTCGGAGGCAGCCTCCGATACAGCTTGATAGCTTAGGACCTGCTGGAATAGACTCACAAGGGACGTTACTTTAGATAGTCTTTGAGAATTTTCTATAAATTTTACCATAGACTAATTCGACCCGGGTGAGAACGAAAATCATAGTGCGAAAGGCCACAAATCCCGTTTAAGCTCGTTTTTCTGAATTTCAGACGTCGTCCAGTACAAAATTTTGTTAAAAACATGAATTTTTGAAGCTTCTAGGACGTTACAGGGGGTTTTAAAGGAACCACTGGCATTTCAGACATGGAGAAACAGATTCTGATACTTTTTAGAAAAAAAAAATTTTTTTGAAAAAATTTGCATAATGGGACCCACCCTTTTGGTGGGTTCCAAAATCCAAATTTCGAAAAATTTTTCAGAATCGTCTAAAAGTTTTTGGGTGTTATCAGGGGGTTTAGAAATGTTCACTCGCAAGTTTTCTCGCACCACGAATCATTTTCAGACGAGATATTACGATTTTTCTGAAAAACAGCTATTTTTCGAAATCTGCGAATTTTTGAAAAAGAGCCTTCGAAATCAAAAAACTATCGAAAATTGCCCATGATGTGTTCAGGACACTTACTGAGAGCCCCGAAATCGCGTTTCTGGAAGAAAATCTGGATTTAAATTTTTCGTCTGAAAATTTCCAGACAAAAAAATGAAAATGTTTTAACGGGATTTGTGGCGATTCTAATGTCGATTTTCGTTTTCAGGGGGTCAAATTTAGTCTCTCTGCAAATTTTCAGAAAATTCCCAAAGACTATCTAAAGTAACGTCCCTTGTCAGGCAAGCTGACAATTTATTGGTAAAATTCTTCATTTAAAAAAGTAACCAAATATCCATAAGTGACAACTTTTTCATATGATTCTATCTAGAACAATGAGAACATTTACTCTTGGATAGGAGTCCAAGAATGCTCCTACAGTCAGATACGCGCACTTAAAGTTTATTTCAAGGTTCAACCTTCCCTACCAAAAAAATTCACGTTCTTATTCAGAAAATAATCACGAGCACAGAAAGAGCATTCTAGAACGATAAAGAGCACGGTGAAATAAACTTTGAGGGGACGCATATATCTTCAAAAGCAGTTTTGAACCTCTATCCACTGGTAAACTTTTTGAACTTTTTCTGGATTGGTTGATACCAAAAAATTGTCTTTTTTTGAATACTTGTCTATCCCTTTGAATTTCAGAAATTTAATCATTTCTTAGTTTTGTTTTGTGAACGTTCCCAGGTTCAATTAATTATCAGGAGTAAAAAAAACAAAGTAATGCACCTTTTAATCGTTATTTGTTGTTTTTCCCCAACAGGGTTTCAGGCTCTCAAACTGTAATCGCAGTTTCTTTTGGAACAAAATTTTGTAGCATTCACAATTATTTTTAGCTAAGTTCATAGTAAAAACTAGAATCAGCAACCAAAACTACGTCAGAAACAACAAAAAAATGTGAGATCATTTGTCCTTTAATCCTACAAAAGTTCATTTCTCAAGAATTTCCACCTGTTTGAGCTTCATCTATTCCTTCGAATGTTTTTGCATTTTTGTTATATGTTACTCTCCTCAAACGATTGTTTTCTTCCGGGAAAGTTGTCTCTCTAACTTCTTCATTTTTTCATTTCCCGTCCCCGGCGCCGCTCTAACACAACCATGTGGCTGGGGGTCTGTGTGTGCGTGAGATATCTCTAGAAGGCACACTCATTTTGCGGTTATTCATGAAAATAGCCTCCCGAAGATGAATAGAAAGAGGGTGACAGACGCGATGAAGGAAAAAAATTTGTACTGCCATCATGATTATGTCGTCCTCACTCTTCTCCTCTCCAATCCTCAGAGCAAAATCGCCGCTAATCCTAGTTACGCAGTGATTGGGTTGCTATGGACGGGGGCCCGTCCACGTCTCCTCTTTGCCATTTTCTCACACTTCTTCTCCACCACGAGCTTCCGTTTTTCTCTATCTTCCATCATATATCTAGAGATTTGTGGCGTTACGGAGCACCCCAAAGAGCCGCACCTTCTTTCTTCTTTTGGTGTCGCACATTCTCTTCTGGATAAGGTGATGGGGGCAGCTTACTGATGACGTAAACAGAAGGTGAGAAGTAGGGTCTTATAGCTAACTTCAGCTCTGTTGGAACTTTTGAGCATTTATATTTGTTCCTTTTATTTTCATATTTGGATTTGGACCCATCTTAATTCTAGCAACAGATTCCAAAGCCTTAGAAGCCACCAGCCCCTGTCTAGGCTTAATCCTAGTTCTCAAAATGAACTTTTGCTTCCAAAAAAGATTTAGACACTTCACTCTCAGCTTAAGCGGCACTTTTAGAAAATTTTATATTAGAGGAAAATTCAGAACCAGAATGTGATTTTAGGCTAATGAACTGATGAGAATGTGTCTAAAAACCCTTGGTAACCTTTCATAATGTCACTTTGTACAAATTTTAGTTCTACATTAAAGGGGCGAGAAATATTCAAAAAGTGTTAAAATTTTTATAAGAATCGAAGCAGAATTTTGGGCGGAAGAACCTTTCAGTTGAACGTTTGGACCGAAAATGCCTCTGAAAGCAGATATCATCTCTTAAAAAAATGTTCATAGTACTGTCTCTGTGCTCTTTTCCCCATTATGATGATACCATTCATGCTATTAGTTCAGTAATTTTACTATTTTCACGAGCACAGTGAAACTTTTTCATTTGGAATAAGGGGAAAAAGAGCACGGAAACAGTACTATGCAAATTTTTTTAAGAGATGATATCTGCTTTCAGAGGCATTTTCGGTCCAAACGTTCAACTGAAAGGTTCTTCCGCCCAAAATTCTGCTTCGATTCTTATAAAAATTTTAACACTTTTTGAATATTTCACTCCTACTATAAATGCTATGAAATCCATTTCATGACTCGATTTTCCTTGATAAAGTACATACGAATAACCTCAAGTTCAGTTGACCTACTCCTATTCTTCATACCCGGCTGCCCCTAACAGAAATGAAAATAAAAACAAAAGAAAAAACCCGCATAATATTTTCATTCAATTAACGCTTTCTCACTGGCCCCCCTCCTCCTTCTCAACCGATTACCCCCCGACTGCATATTCGTACTTTTCCCCCTACTTTTCCCACGAGTTTAATACGTTTCTTTTAGCCTCCTCTTGATTGGGTTTCAAAGTTTTCTCTTCGATTGGTTGGTTTTTTTTTCCACTTCCAATTCAATTTTCTTCTGTGAGCACCCGTACCGAGAACTGGCGGCAAGGAAGAAAGCATGGGAAAAGGAAACAGCAAATTGAAATCGTCTCAGATACGAGAACTTGCTGAGCAGACTTACTGTAAGACATATTCTCCAAAAAAAAAAAATGAAAAAATTGTTTTTTCAGTCACAGAAAAAGAGATCAAACAGTGGTACAAAGGATTCGTGCGTGATTGTCCAAATGGAATGCTCACGGAGGCGGTGAGTTTAGTTTGAGCTCTTTTTTTTCGTTGCGCAAAGGTGTGCTTCGTTTGAAAAATGAATTTTGAAAAAGATTAAATTATTCCTCCGCCATTGCTAGTATTTTGATGATTGGTGTTTGAACTTTTAGAGAAATTTTGATTTTGATCCAAAAGTTCAGTTTTAAAACCCCTCCTAATTAGGAGCGTCTAGACAAAATGTGTTAAAATGTTCTATTTCTATCTGTATAATTGTTGAACTTTGTTCACAAAAGGGTTCCTATCTTACGAAAAAAAACCTTGAGCCAACAAAATGCAATTTTTCGACAACAGACTATAGATGATCGAAGACAAATGAAATGAAACTAGCTTTAAGATGTTTTTCTGCGAATAAGCCTGAAAAAAAGAACTGGAAAAACTAAAAACTGATAGAACTGATAAAACGCTCCAGATTCGGAACTCACAGAACTGCACCTAGCTCAAACTATAGACGGTTGTTGTGGTTCATCGAATTTTGTCGATTTCAGTATGTCTCATCAGAAAAATCACAAATTAGTAGCGATAATTTTTTCGCGTGTGTGGTGAGAGTTATTCAAAAACAAAAGTAACAGAAATTAAGTTATTTGCTATAAATTTAGTCGAAAACAACTCCAAACGGTACAAAGTCTTTGAAAATAGCGCCAATTACTGTTTGATAGCCTAGAAAACAAGGGTACTATTTGATAGCCTAGAAAACAAGGTTGTTTTTTTTTTCGCGGTTCAAAATTTTTTGTGAGCGGCAGCTTCTCAAGAAAATAAAAAATCTACTTCAAATCGTCCATATTCTAGGCCAACAGAATGTAATCCGGGATGTTTTTGCACGTAGCTTTGTACCGGTCAAAGTCATTTTCAAGTGAAATCATAGTCAAAATTAGGTCCAGAATGAAAAAATACGTTAAAGTTGTTAATAAAACAAAATATAAACTCCGTCCACCTATAGGGGCTTCCCAAACACTATTTAGCATTTAGCTTCTTGAACTCCCACATTTTTTTTCTTATTTTTTACTCAAAGAAAAATACACTTTCTGAGCTGTATAACTTCCTATCATTTCCATTTTTGCAGGGTTTTCAAAAAATCTACAAACAATTCTTTCCACAAGGTGATCCATCAGATTTCGCCTCATTCGTTTTCAAAGTGTTTGACGAGAACAAGGTGAGCTATTATCCACATACATCACATAACTCAAAAGTGATTTCAGGACGGCGCAATAGAATTTCATGAGTTTATACGAGCTCTGTCAATCACATCACGCGGGAATCTTGACGAGAAACTACATTGTAAGAGGGGGAATTATTGAGCTGACGTGAGAAGTACTGGGGTTTCAGGGGCCTTCAAGTTGTATGACTTGGACCAGGATGGATTTATCACTAGAAATGAGATGTTATCAATTGTGGATTCAATTTACAAAATGGTCGGAAGTAGTGTTCAATTGCCAGAGGAAGAGAATACACCAGAGAAGAGAGTAGATCGTATTTTCAGAATGATGGATAAGGTTAGTTTTGTGTACTAGGTATTGTCTGCACGTAGCATGAGCTTTTGGGAAGTGTCATAGGTCATTTGAAAAATTCCGGATTCTGTTTTGTCTGCCAATTCTTTAAAAAAAACGTGGCCCTCTCAGGTGTGGCCGATTTTTGTCAAAACCACTTCTTTAAAGCTGCCATAGACTATGTTTCGGGGTACTAGAATCCGACAAATTTGAGTCAAAATGCAGAACTGACCACCCTCTATCACCACAAGGAGTTTGGAAATTTTTTAGAAAAAAATTTCATTTCGAGCTGAAAAAAATGGGGTATGCCGGATCAGAACCGTGCCCCGCATCAGAACTGTCCCATACCACAACTGTCCCAATTCAGAACTGTCCTGTATCAGACCTACTTCCCGTGAAATACTGGTGCTGTTGCGAGACACGGTTCTGATTAGAGAAAGTTCTTATTGGACACACACTTCTTATTGGGTTCTGATAAGGGACAGTTCTGATAAGAAGCAGTCCTGATTCGATAAAAATCGGTCACACCTGAGACCACAACTTTTTTACAAAGAGTCCGCAGCAAAAACGGAACTCAAAATTGGAATCAGCACATTTTCAGCGTCGGAATGAGCTATAACAAGTTCCAGAAGCTTGTTCCATGTGTGGACCATTTTCTATTTTGTTTCTTTTCATTCAGCTTATGGTATCTAACTCAAAAAATTGCAGAATAACGATGCTCAATTAACACTAGAGGAATTCAAGGAAGGAGCCAAAGCAGATCCCTCGATTGTTCACGCTCTTTCTCTATACGAAGGTCTTTCCACTTGACGTCGTCTTCTTTTCATCCCCACATTGCTTTATTGTTTGTTTTGTATCTCATCTCTCAAAAATGTATCATCAAAGAATTTTATGTATGTTTCCTCTTCTTCTTCGAGAAAAATTCTTTTCAAAATTAAAAAAGTATAGACAAATAAACCCATTCAAAAGTAATACTAGATCAAAAGATTTGAGAAATAGTCGAGACCTTGTCCATAATCCCAGATAGCAATTCCAATTTCATATCGATGAGCCATGTTGATACGGAGCTCTAGCGACGATAAGGATGGGTAGTAGACTACTGTAGATGGCATTCTAAGTCTGTGCTCCATGGATTTGAGGTCGAAATCCAGTTTTGATTTTTCAGACTTCAGAAGCTTCAGGTATCTATCAAAAGTGATTGGCTCCACTTTTCCATTTCCAAACTCGTAACCGTAAAAATTGAGACCAGCAAGAGTTTTTGGTCCGCCACCCAAGTAGAAAATGCAGCTCTCGAACCAGTCATAAGGAGCAACACCCGCTGGCTTATTACCATGATAATCGTAGGTCATAATCTGCAAAAAATTTTGTAATTAGGGCTCATCAGAGCGGCAAACCTGCACAAAATCAGAAACATCTGAAATCTTCTTAAAATCATCTGGAGTCACCAAATTGTTTGGTTGATTATTCCACTCCAACGGTGCAGGGACTGTCAGAATAGTTTGCATGTGAAGTTTTTTCATATATTTCGACAAATCTTGAATACTCTCTATGACGAATTCTTTGATTTCAAGGGATTGTACTGAGATCAACGCTTGCATGAATATCTCAACGACAGCACCTTCGAATTGGTTTCTCTGAAACATGGAGATGGATCGTTATAGATGACAAGAAGGGTTGACTTACACTATAAAAGTTGGCAATATCTTCAAAGCATCGTTTTGATATTTGTGAATCCATCAGAAGGCTTTTCATGTCATCGGCGCTCCATCCATCGAACAGAATGCGTGGCACAATTTTGATATTCTCGTTTTTCTCACGCAATCTTTCCAGCCAATCTGAACAAAAAAAATGCAATTTTTTTGTAATTCTGAACAAATAATGGTCTGAACTGGATTTGTAATGTCTACTACATGTCATTCGAACGATGAAGCTGCGCTGACACCAAACTTTAAGTCAGTTTTTGCTGCGGATCTTACAAAAACAGTAGGACAATCGAGTGAAAATAACAGCTTTTAAGTCATTTTTGAGTCAAAAGGGTAGGGTGTTCAGTTTATTCGAAACACTTTATCTAACGGGTCTCTACCGATTTCAGTAAACTTCCAACAAACTTTTTCTCCGTAGAATAGCTCTCAATCATTTGAATTCAGAAAGGCTGTTTCGACTCAATTCGGCACCTTTCCGGTCACGTCTTTAGCCTCCAAATCAAACCAAGCCTCCGAAATTTCAACCAAAATAGGAAAAAGATGACTTTAGATTAAGTATAAGCCCAACTTTTTCGTTCAATTGGTGTGTAGAGCGCATTGGAAATTCACAATTCAGCCCTTTCAGAGCCAAGACTTACCTCGGTCAATATCATGTGTTCCTTCAATTTGACACGAATGAAGATTTCCACTTTCATGCTTTGCTTTGGCCTGGAACCATACTGGTGAGACATGAGACAATTTGTGAGCAGTTTTCTCGGCCAGCTCGTATCCATGATTGTTCCACTGCAAAGTTTTTTTTTTAATTCCAAAAACATCTTTAATTCCAGGTATACCGGTGTAATATATGCCAATTGAATAAGTCCTTCTCGATTATTTGGCTGATGAAACTCGTCATTGAGATGTTTGTGTTCTCGTAGGATCGACGCCTTCGTAATCATATCCGGCTTAAACTTCAATGTTTCGATGAGCTCATTTCCTGTGGCAGAAGAAACCAATAGTATTAGGATTGCTAATACCTCGTGAAACATGATTCTTGTGATGATTTTTACCCGATTATTGTGCCCTGAATTAGTGGAATTAGAAGATTAAGCTCATTTGAATTAAAAGGAAATACAGTGGTATGAAAACAACAATTTAAGAGAAAAAGTCAAAGGGAAAGAGGTGATTTGAATGTTTATTGATATATTTCAGGAAAAAAAGTAAATGCCAATGAAGTGAGAAAGAAAGAATCGAGACCATTGTGAAGTAGTATGTAATAAATTAAGTACGAATAGTAAATTTGCCCGCTTTAGTGATATACTTAACCCCCTTAAATGGCTTATACTTCTCGCCATACATATCCAAACGATTAACCTTTAAACCAGACAAAACCAATTGATTAATTTTGAATTTCAAAGAAATTGGGGGATTCTCTGCTACAACTGTTCCACTAACAGCTACGGATCCTTTGAGAGTTGATGGCTTTCCAACTTCAATTTTTCCAATTGCCCATTGCAAGAGCTTTGTGGTAGGATCAAATGCAACTTTTCCGTTGCTAGCCACCAAGTTGCAGTTTTGGACGCATTTTGGCATGACGATTTCAAGTACGACGTCTTCTAGCTGAAAAATATCTCGTTTTTTATTCAAGGGGCTTCCTTCTGGAGCTGACTTACCACTTTTCCCATGCTCAACTTTGGTCCAACAGTGAGATCCAACTTTCCAGCGTTTGGCTTCAAAGAGATCACTTGGCGAACGTAGATTGGGATGGCGACCATGCTGAAAAAGTAGTTGGTTTGATATTTTACAGGACAAAACTACACATAATTAGTGTTTGGAACGTGTTTTAGGTCATTTGATAACTTCAAATTTGCCGGGAATACATCTGAAGCGGTCCATGACAGCTCCGAAGTGGTAACTTTTGAAACATGGATTTCAAAATCCAGGGCGGCACGTTTTTGGCATTCAAATGACCCTTAACACGCCTCAAAGCCTCATTATAATCATTCCCAAAGCCAAAAAAACTCACTTTTGAGCAGCAATATGATAAGACAACAAGCGGAAGTTGCCATCTGGTGGAACAAATGACAAAACTTTCTCGTTTTCCCATCGCTTATATCGAACACATGGATGGAATGAGACATCATCAAGAAGGCGTGGGTTGATCAGAGTCATTGTGAGATCTGGCATTCCAGATAGTTTGCAGCATACATCGACCTGGAAGATATTAGGTATACATTGAGAAAAAAGTGAAAATTATCATGGACTGAGGGCTCAAATTGCTCTCACAATGTAAAAAAAATACTGTGCTTTTTGAGTCAAAATTACAAAAAAAAAGTCCCACTTACATATCCTTGAATCTCAGCAAAAACTGTGGATCCTTGCTTATCCACAATCACATCAATCTCCTCGATCACATCGAAATACGCCTCATTATTCGTGTATTTGACTCCTTGTCGCCTCCATGGAATATTTGATAACTGGCCAGTAGGTAGTGTTTCTGATAGGTTGGTCCTTCCTGTGACTTGATTCGCAATATTCCGAAGAAAATTGGGAGGTTTTATCAAATCTTGAAGGATATTCATCTCTGTGACAAGTGGGAATCCGTTGTCGAGCATTTCGTCGAGCAGCTCAAATACCATAACACAGTTCTCTTTTACAGAGGAATCCGAAAATTCTTCAAAGTACTGGGTAAAAGTTTGAATGACACGATGTAGAAACTCAATTACCATCAAGGGAGGCGCTGAAAAACATACTTTTTTTAAAGATTTTTCAAAATTCCAAAAACTCACTTTCCACTGTTATAACTGCAACCAGAAATAGATTATTTTGATATACATTTATCAAATAATGATGAGGAGTTGAAATTATGGGAGGCACATCTTCGGGGTGAACGCTTTTCTTTTGAATATCGAAAAAATAATCGCATATTGACCGGTGGATAACTGATTTCCAATGTTTTTCAAGTAAAACATCCCTGCAAAACAAAAATTTTTAGTGATTAAATAAAAACTGGAATAAAAAATAAAACTTACCCATTAATATTTACAATGAATAAACTGTTCAGCATGTCTTAATTACAATAAATAAGTCGTTAATATTGATGGTTGTGTGGCCTCCTTCTATGGCTGCTATACAATGCGCGGGGTGTTATAACGGAGGGTCGTTGTGAAGAGAGAAATATGAGGGGGTCAGTGTGTTTCAATTGTTGGTCCGTCCTGGTCCGTCCGCGGGGGAGAACGAGAGAGAGTGTCCGCGCGCGCGGGCAGAAGGACCAATCTAATCGCGTTGGCCATCTGCCAAACAATGCGCGGTCATATATCTTATCGTGCGCACTGCAATGGCCATAGGGCAAAAAATGTGCGTATTTGTATATGCCTCTCTATACATGACATGGCATGGGATTAGCGTTCAGAGGTGTCCTAATAAAGTGGTCCGATGGTTTTTGACCCAAAAAAATAGCAAAATAATTTTATGAAAAGACAGAAAGAGAAAGAAAAGAGTGAAATGAAGCTGAATGGGAATATATGAACAAATGACAAGAAAAGTTTTTTACAATGTTTTGGGGGGGGGGGGGGGGGGCGAAAAAAGAAATGACAGAGAGACAAAGAAGTGGATTTTTTTTCGATAATAATTTATACAGATTTTCTCATAGAAGGCTCGGTGGCAAGTTGGCGCTTGGCGATGGCTGGTCCTCACTATCATTTCCGTGTAGACGCATTCTAGCGAAGTCTTCGAAAATGAGGTCGTCGTCGTCGCGGAGTTCTCTGGAATTTGAAGAGGATATTTTGATTTTTTTTTATCGAAAAAAAAACTCACAACTCTTCATGTAGTTGGATGAGATCGATATCAAGTGGTTCGGAGCCATTTGTGGCTTCAGTAGATGGTAATCCTCGGTCCTGAAATTCGGAAGGGTCAATTCTAACTTTTTTTTGGGGTTCTAACCGTTCTTTCTGGACTCTCTGGAGGTTTGGAATGAGTGAGTGTGAAGGGGAGTTCCGCAAAAAGTTCTCCATTTAGAGGTCCCAGCACAGCTCGGACTTTTACTCGATATTGCACCACAATTCCCAAGCTTTCCTTTGAAGTTTTGGAATCCAATCTGCAAAAAAAGGTTTTGCTCAGTTTCCCAATTTACTCAATGGCTCCAAGGCACGAAAAAGTAGGGGAAAGAAAACTTGAAACTTCCGAAGGAAAAAACGCGGAAGTTCATTTCCTGCTTTTCTTTCTCCCCAATCGCCTTCTTTTTCTTCCCCCGCATGCCGTCGTCCACACCGCTTCTTCTTCTCATCTATTTTCCTATTTCCTCTGCCTTTCCCCCCTTATCGACTTTCTTGTCCCCTCCCCCTTCTCTGCTACTCACATCGTGCTTGAAGCTAAATTAGTGTCCTCATGCTTGAGTTGTCCGTCCAGTGCAAGACCTCGCTTGTCCTTGTTATTACTCAACAGAGGGCACACTGCGAAAACTTTGGAGAGTGTCGCGCCCGGACCAACCGGAAATCCTTCGCTGCAAAAAAAATTGGGGAAAATGAGAGCTCAAATAAGGTTTTCTTTGATACTTACTTGCTCTCAATTCGAGCCACCTCGCAGGAATAAGAAGCTGTGGTGAATAGGCAAATGTCGGCAACTTGGATAATGCAGATTTTGAGCTTTTTCACAGTTTTGTTGCTGTTGTTCTGGATGTGGACGTTGACAGCAATAGATTCACCATGATAATACATCTGAAAATTATCAAATTCTATAAACCAGAGTCATTGGAAATCAGAAAATACCTCCTTATCCAGTGAAACTTCCATATGCAAAAGTCCAGAGGACATCATGAAATATTTGGATACATCAACCATTGGCTGCGGACGAGATTCGAATGGAGCGTACGTCAATTTTCGAATGGCAAGACGGACTGTGTTACTGAGAGCGCTGGAAAAGGGCAATTTCCTTCTGAACCTTTTTATTCTTTTTTTCTTCTAGGTCTCACTTTTTTTTCGGCTTCTCCCCACTACTGCCGTCAACCACTGCCACAAACGTTTTGAGCTCATAATCTACTCCGCAAGGTTTACCGGTGTCTCCCGGGGCAGGCTGAAATATAAAATTTTGTGAAAATTAACCACTGAAATTCATAAAAAGGATACCTGAAGGGTAACACTACTGGCACTTTTAGGGGCAACTTCAAACCAAAATGGATATGCATTGACTCCAAGCTTACGCTTAAGCCTCTCTTGAAGTCGGGACAACGGCCGGGAAACTGCTTTATCGGTTTGGGGGAAAACTTGAAATGTTTCTGAGATCAAATCCTTTCGAAATGTTAATCCGAGCACGTCTAGGTCTTCTCGGCCGTATCGAAATGCTGCTAGGAGATGGGCTGTCACCTTTTTGCTTTCTTTTATGTACTCTTCATCGATAAGAACCATTCCATCTGGAAACTTGGGCTTAAGCATACTAATGAAGAAGTTTTTGTCTGGTCCAAAAACTTTGCCAGGTTTAAAAAAAGTACAAAAAAGTTGAAATCCTCACCTATCAGATCAACATAATCACCGCGATCGATAAAGTCTCGTTTGCCAAGATATGTGGTAATTTTCCCATTTGGACTTGTCTTTTTGAACACTCTAAACACAAAAAAATGTATATTCAAACAGTAAAAGAAGAGGGAAAAACGAACCTTGTCCCTGATTTTTTGTCTTCATCTACCATAGTCGACTACTCACACACAAGAGGGTGGTCTGGAAAAAAAAAAACAAAATAGAAACTGGTGAGAGAGAAAAGGCTGTAATACTTTGAATAAATCATACAGCGGAAAAAGGAGAGAAAATTGAAAAAGAATAACAGAATGTATGAAGTCGAATAGACTCCAAAACCCGTTAATTATAATAATTAAAACCCTCTATTTTATAAAAAGTTTCCAATAAAAAGTCAGCGACCTTTTCCCTACACCCCCCCTCTAGAGGTATCTCTCGACGGCGGAAAAACCGATAATTAACATGTGCGTCTGGCCAGGAGTCCTCATTTGAAAACAAATGATGAGGAGAAAAGGGGGGTGAGAGGGCGTACGCAATTGCACTACAAACGACGACACATCACGTACACCATTCACAGAGAAAATGGAGAGAGAGAGAGGGAGAGAGAGAGCCATCTCTTCCCGCCAATGCACCCATAAATCTCTTTTTCTTCCTCCTTTCTTTGCCATCTTATTGTGTTTGTATGGCCACAATTGTCATGTCTCTTTTTTTTTCTTGGGCAAAGCAAAAAAAAAAAACGAAACCAAAAACAAGTTATTACTTTTTTTTCCAACTTTTTGTTTTTTTTTCTTTATCAAATGCGAAATTTTTTTTGGCTGCGCAGCTAGTTTTCGTTTAAAAAAGGAAGCAAGAATTCAAATTTTGGTGGATTAATCGATTTTTGAACGATCAAAAATGAAACAAAAAACTGTTTTGCTGACTAAGCCGTTGTTTTTAAAATTGGAATATTCTTTGATGTATATCGTCATTTTTCGTTTATAAAAACGTTGTTCGCCGTGGTTTTTTCCCATTTTTTCCTATTTTTCCCCCACTTTCCCCCACTTTTTTCGTATGAAAACACGTCAAATTTTTTCAAAACTTCACTCAAAAAAGGACGATTTTTCAGATGACGAACAGTTCGGAATTCACAGATGTACTACAATCACGGGACCCGTGCGTTAGTAATGGAATAGTCATTAGTATTGACCCAATCGATCCGGAGCCAACGCCGATTCGAAAAGAGGTGAGAAATGGGCTTTGAATAAGGCTTTTGAGATTATTTAAAACAAACAAAACATAAAATCTGGGAGCCTTTTGGCACTAAAAAGCGTCGTGAAAATCATGAAATATCATAGCAGGTGTAATAACTATGACGGCATGTGACTTTTAGGGAAACATGTACATGAAATTCAATGAGCACATATATATTCCCGCGGTTCTGGTTTTCCGCATGACTAATTATTCTCGTGATTATTATTATTGTTTTTGAGTCGTGGGAGTTCTGGAGGCGTATATCAGAATTTTAATGAAAAAAAAGGAAAAAAGCCAAACCAGAAAACTTGAGCAAAACTTTATAGAAAAACTGATTGCACGCCAGTAGCCCAAGCACGCACACACAATTTGATTATCAAATTTTGGTGATTGTTGACCTATGGGGAGAAATCAAAAGAAAACTTTTGGCCAAATATGACTTTTTCTTTCAGTTCACCTGCGACAACACATATCACCATGAACACCACGGGAATTCAGAAGGGTTCAAGACATTGACTGCGTTTTTGTGTCTTATGCTATCGGCATTTCTCAACTTCTTCTTGCTGACAGTTATTCATGATGTTGTGCCACGACAACCACTTCCTGATCTCACTTTTATGATTATTCCACAGCAAAGATGGGCTTGGAGTGTTGGAGACGTTCTTTCCACTGTTAGGTAAGTCGTTCTTTGTGGTGAATTACGGTATAATATGGTGGTATCAGGAGTGTGAAATCGGTGTATAGGACCTAACTTGCATTAGTGGTTGGCTCTAGGCATTATCTAGTAAGCCACGCCCCTTTGGGAGTGCAAACTTAAGACTTGAAAGGTGCAGAAATGTGATAATTTCGAAAAAGTTGTAGAAAGTCAAAATCCTAGCTACTGAAAAACCAAAAAATCAAAATTTTGTTTAGCAGGTTTCATATAAACAAATTTCATTAGATCATGTTTCCATGAAACAAGGAACTTTTTTGGCTAATTCTATATTATTTTAGTTAATTTCTCTTTTCAAAACTTTTATCCTGACTCATAAACCTCTTTTTTCAGCTCCGTCGTCGCCTTCACTATTATCTTTCTGCATCACCAACGCTGGATTGTGCTCCGCCGCACATTTCTCCTGGGAGCCATTATGTATGGACTACGAGCTGTGATTCTTGGCGTAACTTTCCTTCCACCCTCATTCCACAACAGAGACGAGATATGCCAACCACAAGTGAATAGGACAGCTATGTATGGAATGGAAATTGCAACGAGGTTTTTGACATATGTGATTACACTTGGTTTGACATCAGGACAAGACAAAATTCTTTGCGGTGATTTGATGTTCAGTGGTCATACGGTTGTGCTCACTATTATGTATTTTGTTCAATTGCAATACACACCAAGGGGACTTGTTATTTTGAGGTGAGCATGGGAATTGGGATTATTAACTAGGAAGTAGTCGGAGCTTAGGGTGAGCTCATGAGACGTGTTATGGGTCGTTTATAAACTGAGAAAATGCTGAAGATGCATGTTAAATGGGCTTTTTTTAGAAAAGTCGGTATGGTTTGGCAGATTTCTGTCAGGCTTACTGGGTGGCATGTCCAATGGCAATGGCAAGGTAGTCCAAAATATTTTTTCAAAAAAAAATTCAAAATCTTCTGAGGTTTTCAGAGATGGTCTAGTCTACATTTTGACCAGATTTGTAGTTACACTAGATCATACTCCATGCCGTCATCAAATTGAAGATTTTCCCAAGAATTCGTTCAGGAAAGGGCAGTAACTATGTTCTGAAGAGTCTAGGGTCAATCAGCGTACTCTGGGCTTTCTAATGAGTCCCAACAGACCCCTTAACCTCACCTATAGATCCCTTCTCAACCTAACTCATTTAGATACATTGCCGCACCAATCACCTTCCTTGGCATCGGAGCTCTCGTCGTTTCGGGTGGACATTATACAATGGATGTGCTGATTGCGTACTGGTTGACAAGTCACGTTTTCTGGTCTTATCACCAAATTTTTGAAATGAAGAAAGAAGACAGACCGCAGGCGCCGCTGAGTAGACTTTGGTTCGTGTTTTAGTTCATGGAAAATGTGACTTGATTGTCTATTTTTTTTAGGTGGTTCTGGCTATGTTACTGGTTTGAATCGGATGTTGCTGACGGGAAATTGATTAACAAATGGAATTGGCCGCTGGAAGGCCCACAAAAAATGCATACTATTATGAACCGTATCAATCACAAATTGCAATAATAGGCTTGTTATATGTTTTGTTTTTAAGGTTATTTCTACAGTTTTCTACATTAATCTTATTCTACTTCTTGTTATATAATTTTTTGTTGTGTCCTCCACTTCTTCGTTCATTCTACGTACAAAACAACGATAATCAATACGAGATAAGATATCATCAAAACAACGAACTTTTTTTTGCGCATAATTTGCTCCATTTTTCCCTGTTCCGACCTTTCTACTTCCACTTTTTTGTTTTTGATCTCAATGAACTTTTGGCTTTATTCAGTTTTTTATTCAAAAAAAAGCAATTCAAAATTGAATTAATCGTCGTTCACAGAGTTGTCATAAGAGCTATAACTTCTTGGATCCATTGAATCCAAAAGCCTTTGGACCTCTTGCCGACTTGGAGGACGGCTTGCATCCCAGGGTCTTCCAGCTGAGAGTGAAGCTGTTCTGTGATGTACTTCAGTTACGATTTCAAACATTGGGCGGTCTCGGGTTTCTGAAATCATTGAAATTCAGGATAAAACCTTTTTAGTTCATGGGTTAACCTGGAAGAAGTACATAAATAAAAATTCCAAAGACTGCGAGTCCTATGATGAATGGGAAATAACTGAGTGTGACTCCAACCAACTGAAAATATATGTATTTGTTGTTGAAAACTAGTTTTTTGTGCTATTCATCACTGCAAGGCAAAAAATCTATTCATAATCCTATGATTCAATAAAATGAATTTGATCCTCACAAAAAAAATTTGCTGTTTAATCTCCTGCTGAGCTACTCACGCTGTCATAATCTGCTTATTTTTAAATGAAGCTCAGAGTATTTTTTCCTAACTAATAGCGCAACGTTTATCCAAATTTAGGGATACTCACCTGTTGGAATGGAAGATATGAAGTGCTAACAATGAAGGCAAATGTCCAGGCAACGAATACGGACACTGTGACGGCTGTAGCTCGGAACTGAAAAAAAAGAACGTTATATTGAATTACATAATACAAATTTACATAATACTTACATAATAATTACATAATACTTACATAATATAATATATTGAATTACATAATACATAATACAAAGCGTTGTGCATGTTTGCAAGGTTTCATTTGATTTAAACTTTTCTCAATGAACTTCCGTGTTCACGCCGGACCACAGTGAATAGACAAAAACTATCCGGGCGAACACAGAAAATTCAATGATTATTTCAAAATTGAGTTAAAAATCCTGCTCAAATAATGAAGGATAACTTGCTCATGTTTAGTTGGGAGGTTCCTTCTTCAAAATTTTTAGTTGACTGGCTTATTTATGAAGATTTTGCGTTCTCACTTGTTCTTTTCGTTACAAAATAGCAACACAATAGCGTGAACCAATGAGCAGAACAAAGACTAGTTTCGCCTGAACAATTTCAAGGCAAAAAATTCGTTAACGGAGTCTTATCATAACTAGAGTGTTAGTGTCCCTTTTGATTTCTAAATTTGAGTATTGTTAGTTGTTCCAAATTCTGAACTTTTTTTCAGGAAATCATGCTTAAAACCCCTGTAGGCCTGATCAAAGCATTCCCAAAACGTGAACTTAATTTCAGACAATGCCGATCGTCTTGAAATAGGACTGGGAATGAAAAGCTATACCTATTATTTTTTTGTTCTTGTGGCTCATTCTAAACAGTGGCAAAAAAATTACCTGTTGTGTAAAAAGTTCACTTGCAATGATCCACGGGATCGGAGATCCCACTCCATAGACACACATGTAGAAAACTAGCGAGAAGATTGTTCCATATCGAGCCCACTCTACCTGGAACCACAATTTTTGTCGGATAAATAGAACTTTCAACATACCTGCTCATAAGTTTGTAGGAAAGTGAATAGTGACAACATCATTAAAGCTACCATACAACTGGCAAGTTGGAAAAGAGAAAGAGGTCTTCGGCCCACTTTGTGAATAAGGAACGGGGATGTGCAGGCGAATAAGAAATAAACTATGCCAATAGCTAATGTACTGAATCTGGCGACAACTCTGGAAAAAATGGAGCTTGAATTGAATTAAAAATGCAAAATTTGAACTTACGGGTTCAAGCCTGCATTCAGGAACATATCCGTAGAGAATGCGAATACTGCAGTACACCCTGTGAATTGTTGGGCAATCATTACAATAATAGAGACAGCTAACGGGATACGGAGATCAGGTCTTGTGAACAATTCCTTGAAAGTTCCATCACCCTCATCCAGCGCCACTTCCCTTACAATAGACTCAAACATATGTGGTGCTTGTTCCTTCCCAATCAGCATTTCCACATCCCTCAACGCCTTTTCACGATCATGTTTAGTTCCAAGTGTGTACTTTGGTGATTCTGGACAAAACGGCAAAATGCAGACAAGTGCCAATGCTGGTAATCCAGGGAGAGCAAAAGCCAGAGGCCACTTGTTAGCGTCTCCTAATACTTCAGGAAGTCCAATTAAAAGTGAGAACCAGTCAGAGAAGGCGACAGCAATCTGAAGGGAATTAGTTGGGATTAAGGATGATAAGAAAGGTTTTTTGTTCTGGAAAACGTTATCAATGAGCCTAAGTAGGTTTATCTGATCAACAAACATATGTAATTTGTTTGATAAACAGTGTTATCAGTCTGGGTACTCGATGGTCCGTCAATATTGTTCAAATTAAACCTAGACAGGGTCCGATAAGGATAAGACAGGCTAGGAAAAAAATTATGGGAAACCCCCTCGGGCCCAACTAGTTTGTTGTTGGCGTTCATTTGAAAGTTCGGAACGATTATGAAAAAAAAAAGAGTCCGGAACAAATGTTATTGTAAGAATTAGCGCTATTGTAGAAAATTTGTAAAAGGAAAAAATACGTTTTGCCAAAGTATGTTTTTTTTTCTCAAAAATTCTGCGGAAAACTCATTTTGAACTGGGAAATGGAGTCTGATATTCTCAATAGGTTCGAAACTAAATTCATCTAAAAACTTGCAGTCAAGACCTAGAAAAAAACCTACTTTGCAAAATTCAAGATTTGAGAAAAGGAATTTATAGCTTCAAAATAAACAAAAAATTCAAAGACCGTTACGTAAAATTTTGTACAGTCCGGTCAGACATGGCGGTATAACTGAGTACCATTCCTACTTAATTTCCGCACTTTTGGAAAGGAATTTTACCTAAAAGTTACGAGCTTGTGTCAAAAAAACGCCAAAAATGATAAGAAATAAATAAAAAAGGGTGTTATGAATCGCTCTTTGGTTCAATAGTACAAAAAGTGAATGAATATCATAATATTACATGGCTGGTAGTAAGCTAGAAACCGATCTCAACTGTCCCGAACTTACCTGATGCAGAGTACCTGCCGGCCCACGATACCTATAAGGTGTAATTTCCATAAGATACATTGGAACTAATCCACTTGATAATCCCATATTGATTCCATACACAAATCGACCAAAGATTAACATTTCTGGGGACCTAAATTTGAAGATAAAATAAAAATTTAAAAAAAATGCTGGGCTTACTTAAAATGTTTTGCCACAAGTTCAAAAAATGCTGCGAAAACATTAAGCACTCCATTCATTATCAACCCGTTTCGGCGCCCATATTTTTCTCCAATTATTCTGCAACATTATAAACTTGCTTTTTTTATCAGCATTTTGTGAGAAGATCATTGAAAAAGTTTTTAATTTCACCTTGTGAATGATGCTCCAAGAATCGCACCGATTGCAATACTTGATACTACAAATGACCAAATCACATTTGAAACTGTCAGTGACAATGGGGTGTTGTACCTTTAAAAATAATCAATATTTTGCTGCTATACAACATTACAAAATACCTCTCAATATATGTTTGATTGATCCATTCAGTGATAACAACTTGTGCAGGGTTTACCACTCCATAACTGTAAAATTGTGCGCTCCCTCCCAAAACTACTGTCGCCACTGTTACTAAATACCTTCAAGGGCCAAAAATTAGTTCAAATACGAGAAATTATATAAACCTACTTTGAAGTGACCATTATGAGTTCAAAAACTCACAAGTTTGAGTATAACAAAGGAAATAATGCAGCGAAATAGACGGAGTCCCCCTCCCACACCAACTGTTAGTCTTATCAGGGAATAATCTTATCATCCTTTCTTTTTTTGGTTGATAAACCTAGGCCATTTGCACATACCAATTAAAGACCTCCAATAAAATTTGAATGCAAAACTACTATTACAGTTTTTTTGAAGGGGTTGGAATCTGATGGAATATGATGAAAAATTATTTTATTTTAAGTAAAATTTGGCAAATTGACTATAGTATCACTATTATTGGGTAAGAGAATGAAATAAATATGTCCATTTGGACAAAAAACCAATTATTAAATTATTATTGAATATCATTTTTTGTTTGAAGTGAAGTGCTTTCTAGCCCATTCTGCAAGTGAAGTAGTCGTTTCATGTCAAGGAAAATAAGCTGAAATTTTAGACAGTTTGTACTGATAAATTTCGAGAGTTTGTTACCGGTGATTTTTGTTGGGTGTAATCGTCAATATCAACTCTTAGAGAGTCGTGTTCCATGTGGAGATTGTCGCGTTCGAGAAGGAGTACCACCAATTCATTGTTTTTTCCTGAAGAATTGAAGATTTTTTCAATAACCTTTATCAGTTTATTATGCTAAAGCAAACATAGAAAGTATTAGGTTAATGCGCATTGAACGTTTACGCGAACCACCATATCTCATCCAGAGTTTGTGGCATCAAAAAACGGTCAACTAGTAGAATGTTGTTCGTAAAGTTTCGCTTTTTTTACATTTGTCCACTTTCTTGTATCTTCAATTTCAACCGAGTTATACAAATTCGAAAAAAGTTCAGAGCGCATTTTTTCCGGCCAGCTTAATAGTATTAATTTTCTTGGAAGCGTTTCATCTCTTTAAATTAATTTTGGCTTGTAAGCAACATTGTGCTCAATGAGTTAGAATCTCGGTGAATGATGAGGTTTCACTCGAAAGAAGGTATGGAATTGAAAATTTTTTAAATTTCATTCAATTTTGAGTATACCTTTAGACCCAATTATTCATTACTCTACAAGCCTCTTACCACTAAAAAGGCATTTCATTAGCCGTTCAATAGATATAGGATACCGCAAAAGTTAGAGTGGACCAATGACTATTCGAATTCTCAAGGCTCCAAATATTTACATTTTGGAATTGTTGAAAAAGTTTTTGGTCATTTCTGACAGTCTTTGTCAATTACTTAACTTTGCCAGAGTTTGACTTTCAACCAATTTTACAGTTCAGTCAACTTATTTCAGTTAAAACCCATCAAGCCGAGAGACATGGTGTCTTTTGTAGAAGCCTAGATTTGTATGGTTATGATAAAAATGATTTCAGTTATTGTTCCGACCTGTTAGACTAATCCCGTTTAAAAACATGAGTCAGTCTAAATTTTGCAAAAAGTTCATATAAGGCAAGCTGGTATACCAGTTAAAAAATGTCAAAAATAGGCAAGAACAATTCAAAACACTTTAGAAAAACGGTAAAAGTCGCTTTAGAGATTGGGAACTTCGAAGAACAACAAATGCCAACCCAATGTTTTGAAAATGATGGAATCAAATCGCATTCACATATTCCCAGAAAATTATTAGTTTTTTCTGAATTTTCAAAATTGAATAGGCTCCTATCATTATTAGACCTTTTGTACTAATGACTTCTATTCAAACTTTTCAACACATTTCGAGAATATATTTGGTTCGTTTCTCAGCTAATCCCATCATGAGTATGTTTTCAATTTTCATTTCATACTCTCCCCCACACTCACTGTTTATGGCTTCATCAATCTGCTTATGGATAAGCCGGATATCTGCGAGTTTAGTCTTGCTCAAGTATTGCCTCGCTTGACGTGGGACTTCACTTGCTTTCGATTTTCCTCTGAAATATGCATCTTGTGATTTCACCCCTCCTCCAAAACCTCTCATTTCAAACGAAAAAAAAACACAATCAATCACCTTCTATACTCTGTCAGCGACATTTTTGCCTTCTCCTCTGCAATTTTCATCACTCGATGCGCTTCGTGTCTCAGCATTTTGCATCGCTCGCCTTCAAAAAATATTGATTTGGAATATTATTTTATTGGAATGGACTCACTTTCTGTCAATAACAAGCCTTGCTCAAGTTTATCATGTAAGTCTTTTAAACTTTTCTGATCCAATACATCTTGATTTACTGCATTTTTGAAATTTGGCACTGATTTGCTCTTTCGGACATACATATGTTCCATATCCGAATCTTCAGATTCCTCACCAGTTGTGTCTGTTTCACTGAGTTCGTTCATGAAGCACACCTTAAATTATTAGGGTTATTGATAAAAATTTATTTGACAAAATTGGAAAGAAGAACAATCTGAAAACAACTTGCATTAGAGCTCAGTTATTTAGAGCAACTGAATCGATTCCTAAGATATATAATGACATTTTCGGAATTAAATTTGTAATAATAGGGTTCTGAAGATGAAATTTTGAGCTAATGGGATATTTTGTTATATGGGAATGACATTTGAAATCTGAGAAAGAGCTGAAGCTTACGAATATGAAACCAGTTCTTGCCATGGCAAAAACTTTGAGCTTGACTACTTTGAGATGAGTAAGGATTCTTGACCTTAATTTGAGTGAAATCCGGAAGTTATATTCTTACCAAACAATAATCAAACAAAAAAGGTATTAGTTTCAAAATTTTCGCAAACTAAGAGTCCGATTCAAACCAAGAACTCAGAATCGTTTGAACAAAACTGCTCTTTTCATAAAAAAAAAGTTCCAAAAGTTATAGGAAGTGTTTCAAAAAACTACTATTATCTTGCTCTACAATCTCAGAAGTTCTAAATTTTGGAAAAGTATAGTTTCCGAGAACGGCTAGTCAAGCTTGGCTTTCAGATTTTTTCCGAAGACTACAGCAAAACTGTATCACAGATATGAAATCAACGAACATGTTATTTATGATTTGATCAAAATCCTATTTTGAAACTTTTTCGAAGCACGAACTATTGAAATTCATAGTTCATATCAATAAAAACCAAAATTAACTTCTATTCTTTTCGCAACTTTACTTCAGAAAAAAACGATACCTGTAAGTTTTTGCTCGGTGGGAGCTTTAACACTGAGCTATTTTTTTTATAATGCTGAAATGTCGGATATTTCCTCCACTGGTCACTTTCACCGTCAGTCATCTAAAAAAAAAACAAATTGGTTCAATCATACAAACTAAGTCAATTATACGTTGTCAACTGCCATCCTTTTTTCCACGTCTTCTCTTTCTTTTGCCGCCGTTGTGAGTTGCTTTTCAAGTTTTACAAAATCTAGTTGAGGCAGGCCTAAAAATAAGAGGAGTTATGACTCATTGAGCTTAATTTTACCTGTATCTATGTGCTCAATTTGATCTGCCACACTTTTCCGGATCTGTTGTAAATGTGCATTTTGAAGTTCCAGATTGGCTTGCCTATTAGAGAAGTTAGTGCTGGAAAAAAAAGTCAAATTATTTCAAGAAATCAGAAAACACAATCTAGAAATAACCCAAACGCACTCAAAATGGTAGCCGCCCATTCTCCCGTAATCCGATCCCCGTGGATTCGCTTCGTTCCGCTCTACCAATTTCCGTTTTTCCTCTGAAGAGCTTTTTTTTGGAAAATATCATATGGAAATTCAAACCTTCCTCCTCACGTACACTACACGTGCTTGACATTTCAAATGAGTCTTCGGAACATGACGTTGAGCCAGATTCCCCATCACCGTCTTGGCTTCCTATAACGGAAAAAAATCATTCTGAAACTGGAATTTTTAGTCTTACCTTGATGATTGGTGAGAGAGTTTCGTGACTCTAAACTGCTAGAGTTTGAGTATTGGTCGTCGTTATCAGTACTTCGCAAGTCAAGCAGCTGTACACCATTTATGGCATGCAACAAATTGTTGTTGTCTTCGCTGAACTGAAAAGGAAACAGAAGTTTGAGTGAAAAATCAAGAAATTTTGTTTGTGAACAACCAATAATGGCTTATTTTTAGTCATTGAAACTTCAAGATAATAAGCGGAAGTGTTTTTGTGAATTTTCAGTAAAGGCACAATCTTTCATTTCTAGGGAAGAGTCAGAACTTGAGAAACTTTTATAGAAGGAATATTAAAAAAGCTGGTAGGCTGGTAGGTTCCTTAAGTCAAGTTGAAATGCAGAACCAATCAGTTTTCTAGAAACTTCGAAGTATTTGGAGTGATTAGACAAAAAAATTATAGGCCACTATTAGGTTGGCCGGAAAGAAATGCGTGCTGAGTTTTTTTTTTCGAATCTGTGTATCTCGGCTGGAATTGAAGATACAGAAAAGTGGTCAACTGGTAAAATGTGCGAAATTTTACGACCAACATTTTGTTAGCTGATCACTTTTTGATGTCACTCCCTCTAGCTGAGATATGCAATTTCGCGTGAATGGTTGGCGCGCATTTCTTTCCGGCCAACCTAATAGTACCAAGTGCATAAATTCAAGTTCTAGTGCTGATTACATAAGCGAAAATGCGCGTTTCATTCAACACTCTGTAGCGCTCTCATGTCAACAGTGAATTGGGTATAGCAAAAATCAAACCCTCAAAAGTGTTCTACTTAACATCACAGTCGATCCCTTTCTACTTGCCTTTTTCCAAATGAACATGTCTTTCTTTGACATTTTTCGAACAAACATATTACTCACTTTGTCTAGTCATTGAAAGTTCATTTTTCAGAGAAAATCAATAATTGTTTTGAATTGTTATCCTGCACTTTTATTATTACTTCATTCTATTGCCACAACTGTCTAATTTCTGATGAATTCTAGGAGAATACAGAATGGCTGATTGGAAAACAAAAACTAAATGTTTTCACGTAAAAAATAGATGTGTTCAGAACTAGTCACTCTTAAGTTAACGTTCATTATAACTAATGAGGATGAGTCCGTTCTCAAATTACGAGATCCTGACAAAAACAAAAAATATGCCAAATTTATGTAAATGTCATCTGATCCCAACTACAGAAAACATCAAGGACAGGCTTCTGTCAACCTAGGACTACCTGCACTTTCCCGAATGTCATTTTTCGACAGTTCAATAGGTTTGTGGCTACCTAAACAAACTAAGAATAGTCTTCATTTTATAAACTTTCAGTTCTTAGTTTTTCTGGGAGCTTATACTGTATTCTAATTATCACTTCTGACAATTCCGATAACTTGTTTTTTATACTACAATGCCTTTACTTCTCATGATTTTGAGATGAATTCTCAGAAGCTACAAATCAGTTTCTTTTTTTCTATTCACAACAAGTACTTTCTCACATAAATAATAGATTTCAAATGAATGAATACGGAAAAGTGGAGCTGATGGATATAAAGTTTACTTTCTAAAGGGACCGAATATGCCTAGAAAAAGGACCATTGAAAAGTTTATCCACGGACTACTTCGATTCCCCAACAGAAAATGTATTCTTACTATGATTCAGGCAATTCTTGTAATTTGTTTAATGGAGCCAAAATTAGCTGATTTCTAATGAATATTTAACAACTTTGAAGCGTAGGAAGCTGGAAAGTTTAAAAAGTTATGTGAGCTTCATTCAATTTTAGCTGCGATAACCCTTTAGTCAGTTTTCTGTGAATCCTGGACTTAATATCATTTCAACAAGTTTTAAACTTTTTGGAAACTATCCATAAAATTCTGTGCAATAAAAGTTCTGGCAAGAACAATCCTGGTTTTCTAAACTGTTTTCTCATTATGATTAAGCGCTGTAACAAATACTTTTTGTTGCCACAATTCTTTCACCACCATATATGACAAACTCGTATGATGAATTCTCAGAAGCTACAAATCAGTTTTTTTGTCTATTCAAAACAAGTACTTTCCCACATAAATAATAGATCTCAAATGAAGGAATACGGAGAACTGGAGCAATTCAAAATTGATATAAAGTTTACTTTTTATAGGGACCGAATACGCCTAGAAAAAACCTTTAAAAAGTGTATCTACGGACTATTGCGATTCCTCTTCAGAGAATGTATTCTGACTATCTTTTCAGACAATTCTGGTAAACTGTTGTTAAGAGCAAAAATCAACAGAATTCTAACAGTTCTCTGACGGGTCTGAAGCTAAAATTGAGAAGTTTGAAAGTTACAAAAATTTTGTGAGCTTCATCCAATTTCAGCTGCGAAAACCCTTTAGTCAGTTTCTGTGAATCCAGGACTTTGCTAAATATCATTTCAACAAGTTTTAAACTTTCTCAACACTACCCATCAAATTCTGTTCAATAACAGTTCCATCAAGAACAATCCTGACTTTCCAAACTATTTTCTCATGTTACTTCTAGGAGCTCGCCCAAGTGTTTTTTGTTGTCGAGATTATTTTATCTTTTATCAACATATAATGAATTCTCAGAAGCTACGAATCAGTTTTTTCCCTATTCAAAACAAGTACTTTCTCACATAAATAATAAATCTCAATAGAATGAATACGGAAAACTAGAGATATTCAAAATTGATATTTACTTCCTAAAGGGACCGAATCTGCCTCGGAAAAGGACTTTTGAAAATGACACAAAACCTAAGCTTTCTGTGATGCACTTCCGTTTTTAATTCGAACAACTGAACTTTTTCCTGACATCACAATACCTCAGATGTTGTAATTTTTGCAGCAGCTGACGGCGAATGCGTAAAGGTCGGAAACGATTCTGATGAAGATTCATATTTCAAATCAATGTTGCTGGGAGAATTGGATGAATTCATCTCTGAAATGAATGACAATAGGAATGAAAAGGGAAAAAATACTACAAAAAGGAGAGCAAAAAAGGAAAAAAGACGTAAAAAAGGGGAAGTAAAAAAAGGGAAGAAAAGGCAGTTAAGAAGTTGAGCTGAGCTTTTTCGCTAATGTGAGGAAAAGAGCAATTCGTCATATCGATTGGTCGCATGTCATACTATTTTCTTATTTTTTTTCTTTCCTTTAAAAGAAATATTAGAAACGGAAGAAGAAGAAAAAATAGTTAAATAGCTTCATTTTCGGAGAAAAAAAAACGGAAGAAAAAAAAAGGAGCAACTTCTTTTTTTCACTCTCTTTTTTGCCGGAGCGCGGCGCACTTTTTTGTTTTCACATCTATGGCAGAATAATAAGTTTGGTGCCTGAAGAAAATTTGCTTGCTACTTTGTCTGCGTGTGCGCACTCACATAGTGGTGGGGCTCGAGCTCTGTTCTCTATGCTCTCTCCTCTTCCCGAGATCTCATCCCTCTTTCTATTCTTCTTCTTCTTGGCCTCCCCTCCCAGTACACATCCACGTTAAGAAAAAAGAAAAGGAGGGGAGGATAGCCGAAGCAATGAGGACCCAGAGGTCCGTGGCAGAATCAAGAAATTTTCTTTTATTTCTTCGGATGGAAGATTGTGAAGGAAGAAAGGAAAAACCACAAAGCGATGACAAAACGAAATTGGATGTGGTGAGGAGAGAAAATTGGAAAATGTATAATAACAGGGCTTCGATTTGTATGTATTAACCGTTTGGAGGCACATGACAATGGTCTCATGGGGAGGCGGGGCGGAGGAACAAAATAATGAATGAGTGTGGTAGCTAGATTTTCAGGGATCTTTGTAATAAATAGCCAGAATTTGTCATTTGAAGCAAAAAAAACTCGAAATTGAGTTTGAATTTGACAGATTGCCCATCATCAATTCCCATGGTTTTAGATCTGAAAGGACACAAAAAAAAAAAAAAAAACAGAAAAAATAAAATCTCTAATATTCATTTTACAAAGCATAAATAAGTTAAAAACATAATAAATACTTTTCAAGATTATGGCGTCACTGAGCTATTCGACCGTTCATGATGCTTCAGAGAGCTGCCAACTTCTTTCAACTGAGTGATTGTTTTCTTGAACCATCTGAAAAAAAAAAAACGCATTGGAAACAGGAAAAAACTGCCAAAAATGGCCTTGATTGGTATTTTCAGGGCTATCAGGTGTCGCTCTCAACTTCTGACAAGCGAAAGTTTGGCGGTTTCTGGGCGAAAATAGGCCTCTTGCGGCTTCAGAGCGAACCTTTGGCGTCTTTCGAGCGAAAGTTTTAGATTGTCGGCTTCTTTGTGGACTTTAAGCAAACTTAGGCAAGTTTTGACTCCACAGAAATGTCTGTCCGGCGAAGGTTGAACAAATTTTGAGCAGCATATGACAAAATCTTAAGGGGAATTGCTCAACTCTCGCACAGAAGTTGGCAGCAACACCCGAGATAAAAGATTTATGGAAAGTCCTACACCGCTCTCAAAATCGGAAACAGTCACTATGTGAACCAAAGTCAAGTTGGAGACGTCAGGTGAAATTTTTTACACATTTTTTGATGAAAATCTAATTCGCCCTAAACACCATCAGAATCAGAACAACTTTAAAAAAAAATAGCAACTCACTTTTTCCCATCACTCTCACTTTGAGCCATCAATTGATGTGTTAGATCTTGATTCCGACATTCTGCTTCGACTAATGACAGCTTTGTCTGCGCAAGGTCGATTTCCAGAGATCTGCAACCAATTCATGAATAACAGAGCAATGCAATGGAACCTACTTGATATGATCTTCTCTTTCTTCCAACTTTGCAATGAGATCCAATCCGGTTGGGGTGGACGCAGAGTGTACCGGACTTCGTGTCTTTTCCCATTCGCACACTGATGGCCAGCATTTGTCGCATTCCGAGATTCGGGCCTGGAAAATTGAAGTTAATTTTGAGTTGTATTTGATTTTCACAAATAATCCACTTCCGAACATGAAAAATCAGAATCAGAATGTGGTTAAAAAATGATGAAACGGGCGATAAACTACTAATTTTCAGCTTTTCAGCATGTTGCCACGCGTTGGATACTAGAAATTGCTCGAAAATTATGAAAATGACCCGTGTAATTCAGTTCTGGAAGAGCCTTGGCTCATGGTTCCGCCGAAAAAGTTTGTATTTGAAATTAAAAAAGTGTTCTCAGTACGGAAAGGGGCGGAGCTTAACATCTTGAACTTTTTAGATTGGTTTATTTTAGGTGTTCACCATACCAAATATAAAGTGATTAGATTACATTCAGTCACCTTTTTTCGCCAGTTGTATATGACTCTTTTGATTAGAGAAAACGCCAAATTTCCTACTTTTAAAAGGTTTTGTCTGGTACAGAAAGGGGTGGTGCCTAATTACAAAATTGCTTTTTCGTCTAAGTTACTACAGATTTTCAGTGTACTAAATATCAAACCAATTGGATAGAACCAGCCGTTATGACATAACTCAGTAAGCTATGACTCATATCATCGCAGAAAACGTCACATTTTCAACTTCTAATCGGTTTTTTTTAATTGAGAAGGGGCGAAGCTCAATAGCTAAACCTATTTTTCATCTATGATACCACAGGATCCCATACGAGCTATCAAGCCGAATAGAAGGATAACTATGCCTCAAATTTACTACTGACAGACGATTCAACTCACAATAATCGCTTTCTTCTGCACTTCAAAATTCTCCCGTTCACTTTCCGCTCGTTTACTTCTCTCCGAAAACAGCTTCTTGTATTCAGCCAACAATTTCTCCGCTCGTGATCCATTCTCCTCTAACCTCAACACATCTCGACGGTACATTTCTTTGATCTGCTCATATTCTCTCATCAAATTCTTATTCTCTTCAAGAATATCTGTATTTTGTCGTGTCAAACGTTCAATTGTGTTTGCAGAGGTTTCAAGTTGATCTTCAGCAATGTCTAGTTTTCTACGAAGCTCTATTTTGCTAGTGACAAGCTCGTGAGCAAGATCATCGTTTTCTCGTTCCAATCGCAATGTGTTAGCAAGATGGCGGCCAATTTCTTTCTGAAATATCATGTTGTTTTTTGAGTGTTTCCCGTTATTTTTGTATGAAAAAGAAAAAAAAACCACCTCCATTCGCAAAACCGGGTCTTCATTCTCTCGTTCTTGCTCCTTTATCCGTTTATACTCCTTCTCGTAAACTTCCAGTTTGCTATGGTTTAAGCGGAATTTTACTGCCTTGTGAATTAGTTGCTTAGTCGCAGCTTCAGTACGGTACTTTCTAGGGAGGGAGACACGGAAGTACTTCAACGTTCCCTCGAAATCCAATTGCAATAAATCAGTCTTTGCATCGTGAAGCAAAGCCAGTGAGATGTGGAAAATAGTGTTCATTCCCTGAAATTTCCAAAATTGTTCGAATTTCACTCAAGCATATTGGTTACCTGACTCAAAAATAGGTCCAAAATGAAGAAAACCATTTGAAGAGGGAATTTAGCAGTGAAAAGTGTCAAAAACCATTGAGATGCATACATATGTGTTTCAATGCCGATATGATCGAGATGATGAGATAGTTCGGGGATGTAGTCCTGGAATTGAATGGGACTATGATAATTAACTAATAGGAAATGAACAGGATAAGCCTTTGAAAGGCGTACAGGCCATTTGAAAGCTGTAAAAGTACTGAAAGAACGGGTTTTCTTAGAAAAAATGTTGCTGTCAAAATCAGTGTTTTGAAACTTTTCATGAACACGATCAGTGAGTGGTCCCGGGATTCTTGGGAATTAAATCATTCCCGTCCCGGGATTCCCGGGATTCCTGGTAATCGAAAATTCTGGGATTCCCGTGAAATCGCGTTCCGGGACGGCACACTGAACACGATCCTGCGAAAGTACAGTAACCAAACCATGAAAACACGCGAACCAGACAGACTTAATCATTGCAAACAGTTTGAAAGCCATTTGACAAAAATGTTTCCACTAGAAAGATTCATTTTTCTAAATTAGACTGAATTTCGACCTGATTTGAGCCATGTACTACCACTAGATCATGATCCATGACCGCATCAACATATTGGTTTTTATAGAAATTGGTAGAGAGAAGTTTTTTGGCTGATTCAGCTGCCAAATTAACTTTCAAATCCATGACCATAACGTTTCAGTATTCAAATGACCTGTTCTACTGCCCAAACTTGAGAAAATGCTCACCTTTAACAATGCAGTGAGTTGAAAAAACCGGAGATGTAAATTGTCAAATCCCAATTTGAATAAATCGCGTAATCCATACGAATACATAATCTTGACCAGCGTACAAAATGCTTGTTCTTCTGGCATGTGCAACAATAAACTAGCAGCCAGAAATGAAAGACCTTGACAATATGAAACTTCTTCGTCGTATAATGAGTACACTTTGCTGATCTTATATAGCGATTCTTGACCTTTGCCTCCAGATTCTTTGAAATACTCGTGAGCCGGGAACGTACGATGAATATCTCTCATTATAACTTGCTCAGATGGGCATGGTTGATTGAGGAAGTCATGGTACTTTTCGACAAGATCCGGTTGATCAATTGCCTGAAAATCATATAAAATGGGATTAGACACACATTTTGAACACTTACATCTGCCAAAAGTTGCCAGACTTGTCCTCTCAACTTGTCTGGAATACCATCTAACACCAATTCAGAAATTTTCTCCGGTCGGTTGCTCTGCTCATCCCAATTTTTGATCAACTGATTCCACATTTCGAGGTGCTCTTCTTTGCAATCTTGAGAGACTTTTCCAGATCCGGATAGCAGGGGTTCATCGCAGTCTGAAAAAAAAGTGAAAATGAATGTGGAGCAATAGCCAGCCGCGATTGGACAAGTCTGAGGGACCTAAACTAATCATCAAGAGTTTTGAAAAAAGTGAGATTTGATGGTTTCTGAGACGACAAATCGGTACAGGGATCAATGAGTTAGGGACCTCTGGACCAGCAAAAATCAAAAAAGTTATGAAAAACTGTAAATATAATTGAATCTCAAATTTGAGAAATCAGGAATCCCAAGTTAAGCTCTCAAGAGTCCTGAGCTGAGCTAACAGGGGCTCAGGAGTGGAGCTATCAAAGCTCCAAAATTGCTCTATAGGGGCCCTAAGCTAGGCTAAATGAGTTTTGAGCTAAGCTAATAGGGGACCAAAAGCTGAGCTATCAGGAGTCATAAGCTATGGTTTTAGTTCCCTCAGACTTGGACAAGTCTGAGGGGCCTAAACTAATCATCAAGAGTTCTGAAAAAAGTGAGATTTGATGGTTCCTGAGACGAAGATCGGTAGAAAAAGGGTTGATTTGAGTCCTGAGTCACATGACCATCACAGTTTTTTTCACAACTTTTTGGGTTTTGACTTTACCCAGTGTATCAGTTGGTAACATACCTGACTCATCATCTCCAGTTGGGTGTAACAGCTGAGTGGGCATTCTGGACGGACTCTTCCCCAAATTCTGCTTTGATCTTTTCCGATCACTATCAGATTCCAACGAGATGAAAATAAGTTTCCGGTCGTCTGTGTCAGTATTCTTCTGAAAAAAAAGACAAATTGAAAGAGAAGAGAAGGCCCAAAGTGCAGAAAACTAAACTGAAAGGGTAGAGTGAAAAGAAGAAGAAAAAAAGAAAACCAATGGGGTTGTGCTTATTGGAAAATGGGGGGAAAATAGAAGAATAGAGCGGGGCCGCGATATTTTCTCTATGTTGCCTGCATCTCTTTTTGCACTGAAGCATCTCCTCATTCCTTTTTCTCTATCACGCCCTCCACTCAATAGATCTTCACCATCCGAAAAACATTTCAGCTCTCTCTATCTCTTATGCATACCTGTAAAACCAATGTGAATTCCTCGGAAACCACTGTTTGCGGTGTCTTGTAAAATCGTTCGTGTTCATGAAAAACACGTGACATGGCCTCCATCGAGAAACGAATTGGTTCACTAACTTCCGTAACAATCACATCAATGGCCACTGTCATGAAGACTCGTGTATCTAAAATAGTGTAATAAATCGGGTGTTGTGTGTATGCAATCACATTGTGTTCGAAACTAACTAAAATCAATATGCCTTACCTCGAGGTGTCTCTGTGTTCAATACTTCAAACATGTGAACACGTGGGTCCCAATGTGCTTCGATAATGAAAACGGCTGAGTCGCTGCCTGCAAGATGTCTTGATTAATTTCACTTTTATAAATTATTGAGTATTTTTTCTTAATTCCTAGTCAGTTTCATCCATAAATCAGTGTTTGCTGGCTGATTTTTTGACTTACAGTAGTTTTCGAAGTTTTTTTTCCAGTTTCATGTTATTTTCATCTATAAATCAGTGTTTGTTGGCTGATTTTTCGACTTATATTAGTTTTCAGATAGTTGTTTTTCAGTCATTTTCATTTCTAACTCAGAATTTTTGAATTATTCTAGTTTTTTTGAAAAAATTCTTTTCAACCATAAGTCAGTTTTTTCTATAAATCAGTCAAAAGCGAGTGTTATATTGAGTGAAAAACTGCGTTTTTTGAGTAATAAAACACATGTTTGTTGGCCGATTTCTTGATTACTTTCCGTTTTTAGAAGTGTTTTTTCACTTGTTTCATGTCAGTTTCTCTCCGTAAATTTACTGAAGCCTAGTTTATAACTTGCTCGAATTCAACAAATTTCAGTTGTTTCCGTGCGTTTTCGCTTCGAGTTTCAAGAAATTTCGAATTTTTTCTTGTGGGCTTCCACCTAGTTCAGCCAAATATTATTTCAACTGGATGGTAATGCTCGAAAAGTATCCTCTATCCAGTCGCGCTGAGCGTTTCGAGTGAAAAAGTCAACTTTAGAACTTTAAGAAGGCGTGGCTTACTGGGAAAAGGGTGCAGCCGAAGACTGAGAGTATCAGAATGCTCAGAAGATTCTATGTTCTAACTGGAGCCTGCGCTTCAGACTACTTCCACGCATTTTCTCATTTCTATTCCCATTGACATTACTGTAGATGGTCAAACCAACCTAGAATTCCTCTTAAAGCATTATCCAATTTGCTTTTCCGATCCATATTGGCCAGAATCATTCTTGCTTTTTCTAACTAGTTCGCTCACCTGTCTCATTCCGTTCCATTTCCAATAACTGCAAATCCGAATGTCTCAAATTCCTCCCAGCGGCCAATAACATCCCAAAACACTTTTTGATATTGAGAAGGAACCCTTTTATCTGAAATAAAGTCCCATTTTCCCATAGATTCTCACAACTCTTAAACTCACTTGCTTAAGCTGCACAACAATCTTCTTTTCTCGATCCCTCCTTACTTTAAATACTCCGTCATGTTGTGGACAAAGCTTCCAATTCGGATTTTCCACAGAGCCATCGTTCTCTTTAATCTCCAAAATACTTTCAAACAAAAACTCCATTCTGTCGGGACTTGGCTGCACATTTTTGTTGGAAAATGCATATGAGAAACAGTAGAGAGCCTTGGCAGCAGTTTCAGCTTTACTGGTTCGAAAAACATGACACTGATGTAGAATATCGTTGCTTTCTCCGCTGAAAATCATATTGGTCTTTAAAAAATTTTTGAAAAAGGGACTCACTTATTTATTTTATGTGTAAACGAAATTCCAAAACAATTATTCTGAGATGTGGAAGTTTCCCCGCGAATGCAAAATCTGATATTGACTAGCGAAAATTGAGAAAGCACTTTTCCTTGAGAATCTATCAGCTTTACTGTGCCGGAAATATTATGCGGAACCACCAGGGTTACATTCACAGTTTGTGCCCCTTTTTGCTCGTCGAGCACCTTCATCAGTGATTTCATCTCATTATCGTTATCATTGTTGACTAATTGTGAACATCCAAGATATTGGACCTGCAAATGGGAAATTTTGATGGTATTTTTTATGGCGTCTTTTTTCCAGACATTTCAAAAACAAAAAAGGCTTACATTTGTAAACCGTGTAATTTCGGTGAAATCCCCAAACTCCTCCATTTACTGACTATTATGCTGGCGGTGTGTGTTTGTACTCTTTGATAATCTGTAAATCGATTAAATTGCGCGAAAGGGACAAAAGATCAAAATAAATAACAAAAATGAATAAATGTTATTCATCCCCCACACCGATCAATGCTTAAAAAACATTCGTATTTTTTGCTACAACCGAATAGTGGAATGAACAATACAGAAGAGGGGAAACAACGACAAACAACCGTGTTCGCCTTCTCTCTTTTTCTCTAATCTCTGTGTCTCGCTCATCTTTGTGTCTTACCCCCTCTTGCGCATGCCTCGTTGAATGTTATTGCTGTATACCCTTATGCGTGCAGTGCAGTGGGGCGCACTTGCACCGGGGGCCCTCACTGTGTGTGTGCGCGCGATAAGGACTGTATTTACCACATTTATTGTGTTTTCTTTTTTCTTTTTCTTATTCTTCTTTTTCTTAATTGTCTCCTTTTATCGATTTCTATTTATTCCGAAATTTTCTAAATGATTTCAGAATGGAAGTAGCTGATGACGTGGAATATACAACAACAACAATACAACCGGGTCTAAAAGATATACCAGTGCAAAAAGAAGAAAGTTGTGAAGATGGCGAAATTGAGATTGAAAAAGAAAATACAGTGAGTTTTTTCCTTTTTTTTTGTTGAAAAAATCGCGAAATTTCGAAGAGAGCCCGCTCTTCAACGTTAATTTTTCCAGACAAAACCAACACACGATCGACAGAGCTGGACGATGCGTCTCATTTCATCAGACAGTTTCAATGCATCCATGGCAGTTGAATATTTGAATTCTATTCAAGACAAACCAAGTCTGACGTTTCTTGGAAAGCGATTATTTGATTTACCAGAAAAGGATTTGGATTTTTACCTGCCACAATTAGTGTATCTTTATGTCACAAAAATTGATGTGGCAAGTGTAACACATGCTTATATTGAAGAGCGGTGAGTTTTTTTCTCTTTTTTCATATTAATTTGCTGTGTGCTACACCCCAAGATTTGTCAAAAAACATTACAAATTGCATTTCAGGCACAAAAACGACGCCCAATTCACTGTGTTATGCATTTGGCTGCTGAATTGTTTCACCAAAAACGTGCCTAACAAATTTGAAAATCATGCGCTGATGCTGAAGAGTTTGCTGAGTAAAAGTAATAGTCCTGGGACGTCACAAGTGGATAGTATGATAACCCTTTCATTGGATCGACTAGAAGAAACGAATTGGACAGTTGGTAAGTTGAAATTTTGAAGGGAAAAAGTTGGATCCTAGAGGATTTGTGAACGAAATCTGTTTCACTTTTGGATGTTTATTCAGTTCAAAACAAAAGAGAACAATTGCATTACAACCCGAGCTTAACATGTTAGGCAACAAATTGACGGTTGACATTTCAGAAGAAAACAACAAAAATAAGATATAAATCGACTCAAAAATGAATGGGTAGTGTCATTTTGAAGCTAGAAACCTACTGATCAAAAAACAGAAAACCCGTTTTTGACACCAACCGCTAAGAAAGAAACGTTATCACATAAGAGAGACTTTGTCTGGATTACTGCATCGGAGTTGTTAAAAACCCTAATCCAGTGGTAGTAATTCCTCCAAAAAAGTACAGAATGGAATATATAGTTTTGTACCACAAAACACTTTTAAAAATGAATCAAACTGTTGAAAATGTGGTTCGTTTTGTCTCAATTTGAAGGTCTCTGATTGCTTCAAACCAGTCTTTTTCTAAAAAATTACAAACGAAAAGTTTAAAAAATTCCATTTTTCCAGGTTCGAGATACGGCAAATACAACGGGCAAAGCCAGTCGACCACCCTGACTGCGACTCTCGATTTGTATGAAAAACCACGTTATGGACCTATCAACTCGGTATGGGATCTTTCCTGAAACTCAATTTTCAAGAATCTTTCAATTTCAGCAACTCCTCACAAATCAACAAAACTTCATATCCCGCCTGGTCTTCATCGGTGTCAAGTTAACAGAACATCATTTATTCAGTTCAAAGCAAGAGAAAACAATTGCATTACAATCCGAATTAAACATGTTGAACTCGATGCTCCCGTCTTCTGTATGGATTCCATTTGACTATGAAAACACAATTTTCAACATTTGCGTTAACGAAAGTGCCGTGTTGAATAGTAAGGATAAGGTTCCATATGTATTTTTCGCTGAAGTTATACGATCCTCACCCAACTACAATTCGAACATCAAAACGATTTCATCGATGGAGCCAAAGATGAAAAAGTCGACGAGTGAAAGTATTCTTCTCAAGAACAAGGTGAGATATCCATCTCTGATTTCAGTCTGAATCCCCGATGTTTTCAGAGTTACCACGACTCTACGGACCCATCCATTGCAGTCTTTGCCGAGTCATGGGCAGAAAAGAAGATGCGAATCCGAGGATCGAGTCGTTATGAGAACCATCAAAAGTGGGATTTGATACCGGTCATTGTCAAAACGGGAGATGATTTGTCACAAGAAGCGTTTGCTCAACAATTGTTATTTACGTTTAAGGTGAGGATCTACCATAACCTGGAGGGTAAAGCACATCGGTTGACCCTTGATTCAATTTTTGGTATGATGAGGCCTTTGGGTTCAGAAGATGGACCCAAAATATGCTAATCTTGGGTAGTGCTCCCGCCGAGCCAATCCTCTTAAGTGGATTCTTAATGAGATCACCCAAAACACTGATGATGACAAAAGTGTTGCCAATCCAATGAGCTTAGTTCTCGAAAATCTGTCCTAGGCGTACTAAGGGCTTAACCTAATCTTGTAAAGCTGAAAATTTGATTTGGTAGTCCTGGATCAGTCATTTTTTGTTTTTTAAGCTTAGTGTTTGAGGCGAAAGCTTACCGATTTCGAAATTTCAAGCGGGCTCTCCCAGGCAATCCTCAGATCCAGGGGCTCGCTTTGCCCTAGTCTAAAACAGATTCTGAGAAACAAAAGAATGGGTTGGCCTGCGTTTTCCAGTTCCAACCGCCCTGTGCACTGCTCGAACGACAGAACTTTTCATTTTTTACAGGATCTCTGGCACGAAGAAGGTGTCCCCCTCTACCTCCGCCCCTACAAAATTGTATGTATTGGATCAGAAGCTGGGCTCATCGAGCCGGTTCTCGACACATTATCCCTTCATCAAATCAAACGTCATCTTACAAACATGTTCCGAGTGAATGGAAACCCCGCCACACCATTATTAAAACATCATTTTGAAAATGTATTTGGACCTGTGAACAGTGAAACTTATGTGAAGTGGGTTCAAATTTTCTGTTTTTAACCCACAAATCCGATGTTGTTTCAGTGCTCAAAAGAATTTTATTCAAAGTACAGCGGCGTACAGTCTTGTCAGCTACTATCTACAATTAAAAGATCGTCACAATGGAAATATATTGTTGGATATGGAAGGACACTTGATTCATATCGACTATGGATTTTTGTTGTCTTCATCGCCACGAAATCTCGGGTTCGAAACGGCGCCGTTTAAGCTGACCACTGAAATTAGTGAGTTTATTTTCCACCAGTTTCCAGGGAAATAACGGAATTTTTGTTTCAGTTGATGTAATGGGAGGAATCGATAGCGACATGTTTCTCTACTTCAAAAGTTTGCTGCTACGTGGACTTATGGCAGCTCGGAAACATCATCGTCGAATTGTGTCACTTGCTGAAATTATGTCTACAGGTGAGAGAATGGACGATTCTTGTTTTTTTTTGCGGAATCGGGTTTTAAATGGAGAAATTACGGAAAAATTGCCCTGAAGAAGTCAAATCGCGGTCGAAATCGCACTGTGGTAGTGGCCGTGAGGCTGAGAATCTGACAGTTGTTGCACATATCTTTTCCCAGTGTTTTTCTTATTTTTTCATGTAATATGCACGAAAAAACATCAAAAGTATTAAAAAAAAGCCCATTTCTCTGGACCCCACGGCCTTGGCCACCTGGCTGAAACCTGCTATTTGGGACGCGATTTGGTCGCTTTGAGCAGTTCTCATGAGAAAAATCGGACCGTCATGACAAAAAATAACTTTTTTCCCATCCCTAATATCTTCAAAACCATATATTTCAGGTTCCAAAATGCAATGTTTCCGAGCCGGAGCCGACACCGTCCGTGCCCTCGAAGCCCGTTTCCATGTCAGCAGCACTGATGAACAACTTCAACAGCTTGTCGATACGCTTGTAGATGGCTCCCGCGACAGTTACACAACACGATTTTACGATTCGTTCCAATACTACACAAATGGAATTCATTGAATCGGTGTTAGAAGGTTTTTTTAAAACTAGTCTTTCAAATTTGTAGAATCTCATATCTATATTGTTTTGGTTATTGTGATTGATTTATATGTGAATAAAGTCATTTTGTTTATTGCGAAGGGAAACATCGAACAACTATTGCTTTTTTAGTCGGAGAAAATCAATCAACAGTATTACCCGAATCAAACATTGCATCAACAACTTCTACAATAAATTCTGGATAGGTTTTTTGTAAAAAATGGCCTTCTTCTGTGAAATTAGCAGTGACGAATTTCTTCCCTGACGCGAATTTTTCCCTCATTGCCTCCTTCGCTTTCTCAGAATCATTTTTGCAGGAAATAACATAATGATCCACTTGAGAAAAGTACATTGCAACTTCCTCCGATTGATGTTCGTCAATTAGGAAATCTTTGGAGCCATACCCATAAAAACATCGAATATTTTTCTTGCTTCTCAAATCATCAATGGACAATTTTTGTTGATCGAAAGCGAACGTCTGCATGGGGAGAATAGCAGCGGCAGCAACTTTGCCATGTGATACACGAAGGCCAATAACATTGTTGTAAACTGAAAGTTGGAAAAATGTGGATGTGCAAATCGAAAAGAAAAAGGGGAAACGTACACCAATGCAGAATTGGATGTAGGACCAAGTTGATTGTTTTGTTGTGTCGTTTGATCAGCGTTATGATGAAATTGATGGTCCCCATTCTGGAAAAAAGTTTTTGGAGGATTTTGACTCTTTTTTCTCTGTTTATTTCAATGAAATTAGTCAAAAATTGCTCAGAGGGATTGAAAAACGAATTTGAAAGTTTTTCTCAGCACATTTCGGCATCAAAATATCGAAAATGAAGCGGTCCGGCCGTTTTGAACTCTCAAAATTGAGAAGAGATCTAGTTTGATTCTAATCGACATTTTGGACAAGTTTTAGCCAAGAAAGTTGTTTTTTCGTGGATTTAAAAGCAGCTAAAATGTTGATTTTCCGATTCCGAAAATATTATTCCTGCTAATTTTCAGCCGATTCCCAAGGCTTTTCTAAAAACACATCCCTTGTCAGAAAACCAAAAATGTCATCCTAAACCGCAAGTTGTAATCTGATTACAGTGGACTTGGTGCCTAGAATCGGACAATAAAAATACTTTTTTGGTTTTTTTTTGTTCGTTTCATTTTTTTTAATTTTTGATTAACTGTATGGCCTTATGCTATGGGATTTGGTGTCCCACGGCTATGAGACTGTAATTCAAAATTTTGAGAGCGACTTTACAGCAACATCTTTTTGAAAACCGAGATCAGCTTGAAAAAATAAACACGACGCCACCATACCTTTTACTAATCCCTTTATGTGGAGCAAAACCCGGAGAATTAATCATCACCGCTCCAACCAATGGCCAATTTGGATCATCTGATAGCTCACTCGTTAATTGTAAAGCATTTTCTCCTCCTCTCGAGTGACCCATTATCACTAATTTGTTCACATTTTGCAGTTGCAATTTCTCCATCAAACTCTTCATATACGAATTCCGTTCTTCATTTGTATAACTGTTGTGAAGTCCACCGCTAACAAATTCTGATCCTGGATAGTTTGTGCAAACCATTCTGATATTCTTCTGTTCAAATAGGGATTTCATGTATTTAAAGTCGTTGTGAGTACCCGGAGATCCTGATAATGTTACAACAGTTCCTTTTGTGTCTTTCTTGTTGTTTATATCCTGAATTTGAAGAGAATTAGAAAATCTATAGAAGGAAACAAACCACATAATTCGCTTCCACTGTTGTTGTTTCACCCATTTGCGGACCAGTTTTGTACGTGATGTTAACCGTTTTTATGTGATTATTCAAATCAAAATATTTTGGTTTTTTGGCAATAAATCTTTTCGACATCATATTTCTAATTGGCACTATTTGATAACTAAGTAGAATAGAACGCGTTGAAAGCATCTAAAACGTTTTTTGAATTTCGGGGTCTGAATGGTTTTTGGAAATATAAGGCACCTGTTAGCAAAGGTTAGTAATTGTATAGAAAAAATCAAAAAAGACTTTTAAAAACCGAAAAATTCATTCGAAGATTATATCTGGAATGGCAAAAAGCACAACTTGTGACATGCTGAAAGCTGTTCGAAAAACGAGAGATCGGTGGGGGAGAAAATGTGATATCGTAACAAAATGAAATGACAAAATGATCAAAAAATTCAAGTACAAAACAAATGAATGTCAGTACAGTAAACAGTTTTCAGAGACTTTTGTGACAAATGGAGTAATAATCCAACGAGTACAGAAATAGAAAATTAATCCAGAGAAGATGGAAATTGGAAGAGCAGGAAGAGCACGTTTGAAGACGGCAAGAAGAACAAGAGTGAAGCAGAGGCCAATGAGAATTGCCACGTAGCATGCAATAGTGGTGTTCCAATCAAAGTATGATGAAGCTTTTCCGAGAAGCACAGAGTAGAAGATGAAGTCGCCGAGTCCGAGTTTGACGCCTTCTGAAATACAAAGAAATTGAATTTAGGAATGCGTGACGCTGATTATGATTAGACGCTTGGTATGAATGTGTGTCCTTCTCAAGTTTTAGTTTGGCTCCTGATTAGTTTTATGAGTCCAATGGCAAATAGGAAAATTAAAAAAAAAGAAAGATCCAAACATAATTTGGATAGTCCGTACCAAAATTAAACGTTCTGATCGAAATGTGGATGACCAGGACTAATAATAAACGGTTAAATCAAAATTCACACGGTCTGTATTAAAAACAACCGCTTCACTCAATATATGAACAATCAGTACTAAAAGTAACCGGTTCAACGGAAATGTGGACGATTTTCTCCAAAAACAGTCGGCTTAATCGAAGTTTGGACCGTTTTTACCGAAAACAGTTTGCACAAACGAAATTCGGGTGGTCAGCATCAAGAACAACCAGTTTCTTTGAAATTCTAGAAGCTCTGTACCAAAAACAGTCGGTCTAAACAAAATTTGGACAGTCCGAACCAAAATTAAGACTGTCCGTACCGACAACTTCCCTTTCGAAAAGCCAAACAGTTACAGAATCATCTGTCCAAACATATAAAGGCCGGTCTAGATTCGAAGTTTTTGGCTGTTTGGTTAGCAAAATCTCCAATTTGAACCAGTTTTCAACCGTTCGCTCAGTTCATTTGGTCACTCGGTTGCCGATTCCGATATTGAACCAGTTGTCCCTTGGTCAGGACCTCACCACACGGAGGAACCACCTCCACACAAAGAGTATCTTCTTCAATTCAACTCACTTTCTTCCTGATACTCCTCATGACGAACACACGGAGCTTCCGTTGCAACTGGCACACTTTGTCTCTCCACCCGGGCTGCCGACTGTTCGTTGTTAGATGATGTGGCCTCGACTTGAACTTTTTGCGGGATTCTCACAACTTTTGGGCGTTTGGTAGCTGGTTGAGCTTCACCAGAAGTTGTTGAGGTAGCTGCCTGATCTCTTGATTGTCCAGAATCTCCCGGGTTTTCCAGCGCAGTTACAAGGACGTAAGGGTAGAGAACTCCTGCTGAAAAGAGCACATTCAGAGTCTTTCCTTTTGTCTAAAAAGACTTACACGAATATATAAGAGCCGGGAAAATAGGCTCGTTTCTCTCCTGCGCAGTCTCCACAAGATATCTTAATGGTCCTTTTGGAGTGAGCACAGCAACCAGATCCCACACAGAAATGACGAATAGCACGAACCAAACTGTCCATTCAGGAAGATATTTGATGAATACCAGAGCCATCAATGCGGACATTGTGATAAGGTAGAACTGTTGCAAGCGAAGTGGACCTTTCCAATGAATGCACATCATTCCGAGAACTCCGTAGTTGCCCAATCCAAATAGTACAAGTACGGCAGATGGGGAAACGTCGAAACTTTTGAGCACTTCTCTGAAAGAAACTTATTTGATACTGCGAACAGCTCCAAAGAGCACTTACTGAACATAAATTGTGGTGAAAAGGAACAGGAGAAGGAAACTACTGATGATGAGCCAACCATGGATCAGTTTGTAAAACTTGTACTTGTAGAACACGATGAGGAGAACTGTCATCATCACGACCACGAAGAGCATGACAAGTGCGTTTCCGAGTGACATCAATCCTTTCTCCACAATGCTATCGGTTTCCTTGACAAATGGGGTGTAGAGCCTGAAAAGGATGTTGATTGCTCATTAGGGAATCTTGGAGTTTTGTGCAGTTTTCCTAAAATTTCAGCTCAATCTAAGCTCAAAGGGTGCATTTTTCCTATATAAGAATGTGATTTGAATCTAAAGCGAGCTATGGAGGGGTCATTCAAGAGCTGCAATTGTGCTGAGCACAAATCTGAAGCTCGCTTTCCGAGTGGGCCCTTTAGAGCCGTCACGGTGGACGATCTCATGACAGTTCACTCGCCAAACCAATTCGAAATGGAGACGGGACCGGGATTTCTCAATTCAATTGTGGCCCTTCCAGCCGATAATACCTTGCCCATTCTCAAATTTTTTCGAGCTAAAGTTGTTCGTTTTTGTTTAAAGCTTTTTGAGAACTTGCTCAAATTATATCTCAAAAGCTGTCCAGACTTCAAGTGAATGAGAGTTGAAAACCGTCTACAAAACGAAAAAGTTTCTGCTCGGAAGGTATTCTGATGCCGCTTATGGCCAGTTTGTGCTCAGATCTGGCCCAAAAATTCACTCAAAAGAGAAACAGTTTTCAATTTAGTCCAAAAGTTGATAGGGACAGCCGAGGCTTTGAAGAAATCTCTTTTTTTCAGCAGTTTTTTTCCTTCTTTCCCTGTCTTAAACTCAATCAAAAAACTCACAGATGCCTTCCATTATTCTGACTATAAAACGTGATTGTGTTCATTGTGAACACGACGAGAGCCATACACAACGATACGGGAACGAACAAATGTATCACATGGGATGCTCCATATTTCAGCTCAGCTTCCTCTACTTGATTTGATTCCTCTTCTGGCTCCTGACGGTTTGAGATGAGATTTGTGCCGTATGTGGTCTGAAAATCAGAGAAATCGATAATTAAATCAAAAAGTGAGCGACTTACATGTGTTTCACTACTAACACCGCCGCCATCTTGTGTCCCGCGAGAGAACGGCATCTCTGAAAACAAAATTTGTGAAAAAAAAAGAATGTGATTTTTTGCAAGAAGTATTTGACGGGGAATAACGGAATAAACGGTAACCAATTGAAAAAGAAAGGTGTGAACGCCGGGTAAATGAATGGGGAGTGGGGGGGAAAGAGAAAACTAGGCCGCGGCCGTGGCCTAGAGAGAAAAGAGGGGGAAAAGAGGAGGAGGACTTACACACACACACATACATTGCGTTGCATTGACTACGTGTCTATTCGACCCCACTCATTGAAAGGGGGAAAACGGACAACACACAACCTTTTCTCATCATCAAATGAGAAATTGAGAAAGAGAAAGAGAGAGAGAGAAAAAGAAAAAGAGATAAGTCGATGTAAACGCAGAATAAATACACCCCGTATGTTTCTTTCCCTGCGGAATAAGAGGCAAACATGATAATGTAGTGAGTGACGTAAGAGTTCTGATGTTATGTACTGGATGAAAAAAAAATAAACTTTCAAGCTAACATATTTACCTTGACGTTTTTGTTTTCTGTTGGAAACTCCTGAACGTGATTTCAGTAACTTCGACTGTTTTGTTGTAACAGATGAAACATTTATTGAATGACCAAACTCAGTTTGGTCAATTCTTTGTTTGTCGGACGACCCGATTGCACTGAATTAGTATGTTGCTTTCAGAGTGACACAGAAACTGACAAAAAACTTGGTTTCAAAAGAATTTACATGGGTTCTTGAGAAAGACGTGATAATTTGAAATCGGTTCCAGTTTTGGAATCGCTTTAAAGATCGTTGTTTTAGCAAATTGAACGGGAAGCATAATAAAAACTTATCAGTTATGAATGGTGAAGCAAATACTCATTTAAAATCAGAATTTTTCAAAAAGATGCACTTTCAGTGGTTGACGAGCATAGGGAATTGTTCTAAACACACCAGTAACTTTTATCAAAACTAAAAGTCATTCATTTTTTTGAACTGAAATTCTTGTTATCAGGTTATAGAATTCTGATTTTACAAAACTTTGTTAATGTAGTTGTCGGGAAATCTTTTTTTCCAGGTGTAAGTCCCCAATTGGGTCGGAATAACTTTGGGCAGTTGAGCCAAACTCTGTTCTCAATATTGTGATCCTTAAAAGTTCCCATTTTCGAAACGTCCATTAGGAAGTTGTGAAAACATTATAACCAAAAACAGTACAAAAAAATAAATATTATGAATGGTGAAGCAAATGCTCATTAAAAATCGGGATTTTAAAAAAAAATATGCACTTTCAGTGGTTGACGAACATAGGGAATTGTTCTGAAAACATAAGTAACTTATTTCAAAACTGAGAGTGATACACATTTTGAACTGAAACTTTTGTTATCAGCTCATTCATAGAGATAGTTTTCGGCAGTACCAATTTTTCAGATGTCCATTTGGATCGGATTAATTTAAGGCATTTGAGCCAAAATCAGAGCAATGATTTGGTTTGGAACAGTTTGAGGCATTTGAACCAAACCCTATCCTCAAGATTGGAATTCTTGAAAGGTCCTACTTTTTTAATTTTGACTAGGAAGTTGTGAAAACATTATAACCAAAATTAAGTGCAAGAAAACACAACTTTGAGATTGTTTTGATTCCAATCTCAACTTCCTGGTTTTATTCCTGTTTTCAACTTTCAAGTACTTTTTTTCTCTGAGTAGGCAGAGAAAAAAGAACTGAAAAACACATGAAATACAAAGAAATCAAAAAAACCTGAAGCAGAAAAAGCATTTATTCGAAAAATAAGTTTGGGAAAGAATGAATCTGATTTTGTTAGAAAACAATAAAACTGTAAACCGTGAAATGTTCTTCATGGGGGGAAGGAGAGAGAGGAAAATGACTGATGCGAGCATCGACTTCATAATAAAACATGATTTGATTCTGATTATGTGTCCGAGCCAATGATTTGTGTAATCGTTGAGCGGGTTTGAACTTGTTTCTTATACATCTTGGTCCATTTGAGCCATATTACGGTTCAGTTTCTGTAAATCACCAAATTTTGATTTGAGCCTTTTTTTTCTTTTCGAAACAACATAAATTTCAAGTCTGACAGGGATACAGCTTTGAACAAAATTTGAAAATATACATGCAGGTTTTTAGCTATTACTTGATGTCTAATCAGGAATATAACAGGTGGTTTATAAATGAGGATATATTGAGGAAAAGGTACCGAAAAATAAATTAACGTGTTTTCCTGTCAAACTAACGTATATATTTGATTTCAAAATCCGAAAAATGGTTATTTTCTTCATACATTAAGCAACATGTTCGTTGACCGTTTCTGGTGTGCCGCGTTGATTGTTCCACGTTTCTGTCGAGCCTTTGAACAGCACGTGTTGCCTAATGCGTTCCGTCGAATTACGCAATAATCCAATAAGAGCACAGCAATTATCAATACAGCACAAATGACAAAGGACCATATGGCCCACATTGGAACCTATAAAAATGTGAGTGATAGGCTAGAAACCGATGTGAAAAAAGCTTGGAAATTCAGTTTTAGGTAGTTGGAGACCTATTTATGGGATATAAAACCCATTTTTTTCAATATATGGAATCCGGAAATTCAGGTCGCCATTTGAAAGAGATTATGTAGAGATATTGCACATATGAAAATTCACGTTTTATGAGTAACATGGCGGTATTGAATTTGATCTTATTTGGGACATTGCTACCGTAGTTCAAAAAAGCGCAACTGGGACGTATGTAACTTGAAGAAGCTGGCAAATTCATATGAGCAATATCTCAAAACTACAGTAGTATTAGGTTGGCTAATTGGATTTCTTATTTTCTACTAGTCTATATATCTCGGCCAGAATATGAGCTACAGGAAAGTGGTCAACTAACAAAATGTGCAAAATTCTTTGACATACATTTTGTCATTGAATTGTTTTTTGATATCTAACATTCTAGCGGAGATATACAAGTTGGTGCAAACCTGCAACGCGCATTTCTTTTTAGCCAACTTAGTAAAATGGCGAATTGACCTCATTCGTTGTTTTTATCATAAATAGAGAAAAATAGTGTAACGAATGTCTCCCCGGAAAGGCTCTATAAACCCTAATACTCACCCCTGCTAATCCATTCTGCACAGTACTTGCTATATATTCGTGTGGAAACGAGTCTGGCTCGTAAGACTGACCACTATGATAACTGTCCATTTCGTCAACTGAGAACCATTCTGAAATTAATTATTGTAAGAAGCAGTAGAAACAGGGGTTCAAGGAAAACTTTTGTAGAAAAATGGGGCAAAAGGAATCGGAATCAAAAGAAGTCGAGGTCCAGGAAATGACTAAAATGGGTCAGGAAGTGAAACTTTTCATCACGCTCGAATGATTTTTGGCCGGGTGAAAAGGTATTTTTTCGACGGGTGTATGAAATTAGAAACCTAGAGTTGAATGTTCATTGATCTCTCATGTGAATTTCAATATGTGAATGTTTGAGTTGAAATGGAGACAAATGAAAAAACTGAAATTGTGGGAATGTGAGAAAATGAGCCTGCGCTTTTTGAGCTTAAATTAAGAGTTTTAAGGCTTAAATTTAGAAAAATAGCTGTTAAAATCTAAATTAATTCAGGAAAAAAATTTTTGAGGTTAAAAAAGGTTTTAACATAAAAGAGGTCAAATCCTGTACTTACTTTCACCTTAAACCTTTCAATTTTCAAAAAAAAACTTTTCAACCTGTGGAAAACTTCGTAGTAGGTACCTTCACAAACAATACATCTTAAACCCATTTTGAAGTTCAAAAGGTCTTCTACGTGCTTTAAAACCAAGAGACCTACATCAACTTTTGTTTTCAAACAAAAAAAACAAAAGAAACCAGCGGGGATTAAGAAACTATGTCACTGGTCATTTCATCTGACGTCGGGAGTCAAAGAATAATTACATGTTATTTGACATGCCCATCTCAAACCTCTACTTGCTTCCTTCAAAATTCGAAACCCGCGCTTCAAAGAACTTCGAAAAAATAGCGCCTCATAAAAAAATATTAATAAAAATTGTGTCAAGCCATATATGAGAGGGCTCTAGATTACATATGCCGAGTTAGAAAAGGAGATTTGAATCATGTGATACTTCTTCTTCCCTTTCGTCTTCTTTTTTCTTATTCGTTCTGTTGTTGGGCGGAGGAGCGAGCCCCCGCCATCGTCGTCGTCCAAGAAAAGAAGCATACACAAAATGCAGGTTTTCTTCTTCATCTCCTCTTCAAGAAGGCTCTCGCTCATGTCGTCTTTCGTTTTCTCGCATCTCGTTTACTTTCAATTAATGTGTCTTGCCATGCTAATATGGAATGCGAATGAATTTTTTTTTCGCTCTCCAAGAGAGAGAAGTGGAAAAAGGAAAGAGGAGGAGAGGAATGAGGAAAAAAGAGTAGCAATAAAGAATTCTAGTAGTTGTAGTCGTGCTGCTTTACGATACCATCAGGAAACACATGTTTTTGTTTCTTTTAAAGAGAGGAAGAACAATAAGACAATTTCAGATTCTGACGAGAAACGCTTTTGGTGGGCGTTTTCAAAGGTGTCAAAGGATCATCCGTTCACACTTCTAAGGATTACTCGACCACCGAAACATAGTAGGACCAAAGTGATGATCTTCAGAAAAACAGGTCTTTTTTTTCAGGGGTCGGCAACGGAGATGTACTTCAGTTTTGTGATAGAACGTAAGATATCTGGTCTGGTCATATCACATCACTGATATCATCTAAGCCATGTCAGCAACCAAGGTTTTGAAAATTGGACTTTGAAACCGTAGGACCAGGTGGCACCTCTGTCTGATGACCTAGGTATCAGTTGCACCTAGAAGTACCTATTTTCTAATTGGGACTTGAACCACCAAAAAGCCTTATAACGACGTTAAAGGGGAGGAGGGGTCTAAGCTAAAATCAACTTTTGCTTGAAATACTCTTCAAATGTGAGAAAATCAACCTCTAAAATATCTAAGTTCAAAACTAAAAGAAACTTTTTTTGTAGTCGTTCGTAGATTCGTAGCTCGTAGAGTTGTAGACCGTTTTTTTCAGAAAACCAGAAAAAAGCGATTTATAGAACAATTTTTTTGTCCACGTGGAGTACAAAAAATATTCACCTCTGAAGAATGTTTTAAGCAAAAGTTGATTTTAGCTTGACCCTTCCCCCTTTAAGTAATCAAAGGTAAACTCCCTAGCGATAGACCTATCAAAAAACTTTTTCGATTTACAGAAATTCAACGCTTTAGTCCGCGACGTAGAGTCTTGCTGAGATTACCTAAAGCTTCTGAGATCAGAAGTATCTGCTTAGTGACGGGATCTTATGGAGTTCTAAAATGCGCCTTCGAACACTTTTTCGACAATAATACAGTGCTCCACATAATAATACGGTCAGGTGAGTATTATCGGTAAACTCGAAAATGGCGAATCACACAGATTTTTTCGACTTGTTAACGTTAACGAAACATAAAACTGGAACCGAAATGACACATTTTTGCAAGTCGGACCAAATCCGTTCGATTCGCTATTCCCGAGTTACCTGATAAAAGCCACCTGACCGTATGATTATGTGGAGCACTCTATATCAAAAAATAAACTTTATGGTAATTTATCTGTCAGAAGTTAAACCTATTCTCAAAAAAAGGCACCTTTGTTTGAAAGTCCAGAGTCCTACAGAAACACTGTTAAACTCATTTTTGATCACAACGAGACTTGCATTACTAGACATTCCAATAATGATGTCTTACTTTTGCAAACTGATTATAGGTCATGATGATTCAACCTGAGTCATAGAAAATAAAAAAGAGAGAGAGAGAGAGAAGAAAGTATATTACGTTTTTAGCAAAGTAAGGAAGCTTATAGCCTTCAATTTGAAAAAGTTCTTAAGAACGTTTCGTCTCTTAGAACGAATTATGATGAATTAATGAGCCAAGAGAAGAAGATTCCTATAGAAACAGAACGTCTTTCATATTTGCTCTCCTGACTTCCGTTTGGGAAGCTTCTGGACTTCCGTTTTGGCACAAGCTACCCACAACCAAGTCCTAACGTCTAATCAGCCTAAACCAAAGTCACAAAAATTAGAGAAAAAAGAAATGATGAGCGAAAAAATGTACAGAGCAAAAGAGAAAGGAGTAGAAAAAAAATGGCGCGCAGTCACCATTTGCCACACACAATTAACCGAGTTAGACCACAATTCGGAGAAAAAAGGGGAAAAGGAAAAGAGGCTTCTACCCCTTCTCTCCTCCCCCTTTCTATACGCCAAGAATAGGGCGTGCTAAGCGCTAGAATAAGCAATGAAATACTCACACACACACACTGGAAATGTGGACTAATCGAAAAGAAAAAAGAAAAAAGGAAACTATAAAAATCGTACAGCAATTCATGGAATTGCCTAGGATAAGTGCTCGATTTTGTGAGTGGGTAGACTTTAAAAAAAATAAAGAAAACAAAAAAAAACGTACGCTATCAGAACGAAAAATCAGTGGGAAATGGAAACATCTTGTGAATTCGTTCCGTGATTATCCTCAAGGGATTAGATTCAAATTTAGATTATCTAGATGATGAAAAAGTGTTCGCAAAAAGAGTTTTTGAACTTGTGGCTTGAAGAAAAATAATTCAGATAGGCAGAGTGACCTCCATGAGATAACACCTCCGTGAGAGTTCTCCTAATCCGGAAGAACATATTCCGTTTGCATAAAGCAGTTGAAGTGTTTTGATGATTCATGGGTCTTGAAACCCAAAAAAAAAACGATTTTTGGAGGATCCATATTTGTTTTTGGTTCATAGAAAAATAAATGAACGAGTACAAATAAAGTTATGCGAAATACATTTTGAAACGCAAAATTTGTATTATATACAATTATAAATTTTTTGAAATGAAATCATAAAATCAGAAATTTTTAAGTTTGTAAGCTTAGTTATGAAAAGTGAAGTAGAAAAATGACGTTTGCCCTAGACATTAGGTCAGTTGAAAAATGAGAATGTGCCAATTATGAATATCAAATTTGCTTTCACCGCGGGGGGTTTCTAAAAAAAAGTTTAGAATTCACATTTAATCATTTCTGCAAAAATCGCCTTTTAGGCCGCATTCTCTTGATTCTAATAACGCTAACACGCACCAATAAGGGTGAAGTACAATTTATGACGCCAACAGGTATTCAGGTATTTTCAGTCGCATTTTAGCGACTGAAATTTGATAATTTGATCGGATTTTTGCCGCTAAATTGATAGGATTTTGCTGGATTTTAATCTTCAAATAAATTTCCCGGGAAAGAATATATCGGTGAGTTTATCTGTAGAATTACCAGTAAATTTTAAATTTTTTGATTGATTGTTCTGTATGATTTTCAAAACCTTTCAAAACTAAAGTAGTTATGTGATAAAAAAATACAAAAGTGATAATGATTCGGTTTATTTGAAACTGATAGAAACCTTGGAGCCCGACCAAATTACGGTTTGAACTAACAAGTTTGGGCATAATTTTTCAATTTTTTCTCCTTAACTTCATTCCTTAACCGCGGTTTGAAAGAAACTTTATTTTGATAATCAGCACATTTTCAGCTTTTGAATGATCTATGAATCGAGTCAAAATCTCATATTTCTGAACTTCAACTATTGAATTTCAAAGTTAAGGAAAAGCAGGTGAACCTAGCAAGGTAATGCTTTCGGATCACCTAAAAACATCTTGAAATTTTGAAAAAAAATATATTTTTCTTAAAAAATGACGTGTCTAATTATCATTCAAGTGTGATACAACAACAAACCAGTCATTTTTTTTCTGCTCAATTCGAACAGCTATTCCTAGAATATTCAAAAACCTAGAAAACCAGTCGGAAATATTTCTTTGTTCCGCTCATTCACTTTTCTCCTTCTCCCCACCACTTGTTTTGTTCACCCCCCGTTCGCGGCTTCTTCTCATTCATTCCTAGAGACTCTCTGGAATTCTTCTTCTTCTCCTTCGTTTTCTGAAAAGAATAAAAGCAAAGTCTAGAAATTGGATTCGTGCGGAACGTATTTGCGTGGCGTGAATAAAAAAACGGGGAGGGAAGAAGAAAAAGAAATTGAATGAGTGTTTTCCGCTTCAAATCAAAAACAGCAACCGGGGTTTATTTTTTTTCCCTCCTTGAACAAGGTTCTTCATTTCCTGGGTTAGTATTTTCTATACGATTTAGCTAGGTTTTCTGTTAAAACTCACTTTCTTTCATAGTTTTTACCCTCTAATTTTGGGTTCAAAATGCTCCCAGTCACCAACAGTAATGGTCTGCAAAATGGAACTACACAAGAGCCTTCTGATAATGTGCCTTCAAAATCTCAACACTTCCTGACCTTAACATCAAATGCAAACTACATTCAACACACTTCAACGCCACAGTACTCCGGCTCTAGACATTCATCTGTTTCTATAAACTATCCAGAATCGAAAGATGAAGTCAACGATCATCTTCTTTCAAACCATGTAAGTAACATTTATGTTGTTTCATTGGTCAGGTAAAAGCAAAAAAACCCCACACGAAAAAATGCATAGAGTGATGATAGAATTTTACTTTTGAACACAAGTTGAAAGAACAAAAAGGTCACTTTTTCAACTTCTACAAGAGTTTTCTAGCCGGGATAAGGGAGCTGAGCTGTCCAAAGTATATACGGTGTCAAATGTAATTCTGATATGTTTGACTGCTATGCGAAACGCTTCAGTAGGCCAGTGATATATGTAGCTAGTGGAAAATACACTTTCATCAGTGTGTTCAACAAGTAAAATTAACCGGTAAATTAAGTTTGCCGATAAATTTTGATTCATCCAAGATTTTTCTTTAAAAAAACGTTTATTGTGAAATATGTAAGCAAATTTGATTGACAGTAAAGCTTAGAGCTATTTTGACACCCTCTTGGTCAATTTTTCTCAAGATTTACTGTAGAAACATTGAAATTTACATGTAAATTTACCAAAATTTTGAAAAAAAGACCAGGAGTATAAGTTTCACAATTTCATCGAACTTTGCCTTTTTGATAATTTAGACAATCACACATATAATAGCGATCAAAACACTGACAGCCAATTTTTGTGAAACTCCCTCATGAGACCCAGTCAATATGAAAATACCAAATTTTTTCTTGAAATTTTCATCTCTCCACCACATTTTACAGTTAATCCCACCGCGAGACCCATGCACTTCAAGACTTTCCACATCATCTGCCTGGAACAGCATACGACTTTCAGCACTTTCTTTGTCAAGGGTAAGTCCCAGCTTGAAATATGACCATCTATTAATTAGGACATAAAAAAAGAAATATAACTCTCAAATGCATCCGCGCACCGCCCCACAAATGTTTCTGACAAGTTACATATATATCATATTTTGTGTGTTTTGTTGTTAGAATGAGCTTCCGGCGAATCAATAGAAAACTTTCACATCACTGGTACCAAAAGTCTACTGGCGCGCTTAACAATAATACACGTCATCGTGCACAAGAAAAGTGTGTGAGCCGCTCGCCAGCAATGCTGGTAAGTACACTCATAAATTCTTTCTTTTTGAGTTTATATAGCTATTATTTGGGAACTATTACTGGAAGAAATGCCTAGATTAAAACGGGTAAAACCACTTTTGTATTATTGAAACTAAACAAAAAACTAATATTTTCAGGTTTTCTTCTTGAAACCTTGCTCAAGACATAAATGTTGCTTGGGCTGTATATCTCTTCGAGATGCGATTCCTCTTATTTGCACAGTGGAAGTATTTTCTTTGAGTAAGTAAAAATAAAGTAATATACCTATTTTTTGGTTTCAGTTTTTTGCACAATCATCGCTATTGACTTCTGGATCAGTAATGGGAAAACATTCTACACAGTGAATTTTGAAGGATATGGTAATGCAATTGCATTGGGCTATCTGGGTTTCTTGTTGGTGTCAGTGGCAGTAATATGTGAGTCAGAGAATGATGGTTTTTCAGCCGAAAGTGAAAAATTTATCTGAGTTTGTAGACATGTTAGATTTTAGTTCACTTTGTATCACAAATTAAAAAATTGTTACTATTCCTGCAGCTCAATGAGTTGAAGACCCAACGTATGTCTGTGTGGGTCGGCAAGCTTTTCTGAATTCCAATATATATTTTAGAACTATTAGTCAACCATATTCATAATGTTCTATGACGTTTTCGAATTATTGGTACTATTTCTACCAAATATCTCAAATTCTCATGTAATATTCTGAAGTTTTTGTCCAGAACGCGTTAAAACTGGTTTAGTTAATCAAGTATTACTCTAACATGTTTTGCGCTTTAAGCTAAGCGATATAAATTTTGAAAAATTACTGAATTACAATCAGCTGTAATGTATATCAGTCAGAATGTGAAAATTTGATGAGCTGAACTACTTGTAAAATAAGTCTCGGAGTGTTTCTAAACCATATGAAACGCCTCATCAAATCTTAATACATGACATGGATATGTAGAAACTTTGGGGGAAAATATTAGCATTCACAATATCAGGAAGTGTTTTTTTGATGTTGTGTGAAAATCTTGGTGGTATGAGAAAAAACATAATGAGAATAGAACTTTAGTGTCAGTTTCTATTGGAAACCAAACTAAACTGACGGATTTTTGATAAATTTGCGAATTTGGCTGGTGGTCCGATTTTTTAGAGTCCTTGAGTTGATTGAACTTCAGTCTCCACTTTTAAACTTTTTACAGTATTCACCCTGTCAGTTTGGAAGAGTAAGCAAAAAAATTGGTACATAATCCATATCATTTGGCAGGTAACGTTATCCTCAATTGTTTTTTGAAGTTATCTGTTATTTTCAGTGGACTTTAATTGAGCTCTTCGGCTTTTTTATCTACTTAGTTGTCACATGGGCGAAGAGCACCGACAAACAGAGCATCCTCCTTCCAAGTGCAGTAGTCTTGATTGGTATCACCGCTATTGGGGCGCTGGTGGAAGTTTGGTGGTGAATTATACCCAAAATAATTGTAAATTTTTTTACCGAAATATGTTTCCAGGTTAATAATCTTTGTGGATGCCATGCTTTTTGAAAGGGCTAACGAATCATACGGAAGTAGAAGGACTTCGCGTGAGAACCAGGAAGACTTGGAATCTCAAAGTTCAAATAGTCCAACTTCAGTGAGACCAAATATCAGAATAACTGGAAACACGGAAATTGTGATTTAATTCATTGTGGGAATAACCAAATAAAGTTGTATACCTGAAAAACAAGACAGAAAAAAACAGATTCTGGTTATCTCATCTTCCAAGCCCCAATCCAGTCGACCTGTTGTTGCGAATATATGTGTCTAGATAAAAAAGATAAGATAATGAGAAATCCTACACTTTGAAGGTGTTTCCATTGCGCAATTGAAACATATATCGATGTCCTTTGGCGCAACAACCGGAACATTGCGTTCAGAAAAAAAACTGGAAGCAGCCAGTTTTTTTTTTGAATGTTAGTTGTAGTTCCTCTTTGTTGTGATGTGTTCGAGGATCCTTTGGGAGTTTGAATTATGAATTATGGTAGCGCTATAATTTTGTGGGGTCCGCGGTAGTTTATCTAAAAATTAAGCGAAGGTTTATTACCGAAAGTTCGGTATATTTGCTGGCAATTTTCGAGTTCATCAAAAATTTACCGGCGAAATTGTCGGTAAATTTTTGGTAAACTTACCGGTTAGTTTATTGAAAATTAGTAGGTGAACTCTCTAAACAACACACACTAGCGTAAACTCGGAGCATAGTTTCTAAATATTTTACAAAGCCCGCGCTTAAAAGCTACAGTACATTTTTTAATGAATTTACCGGTAAAGATTCTGATGAATTTACCGGTAAAGATTTTGATGAATTTACCGGTAAATTATCAGTTGAATTCACCGGTAAATTTTTCGATGAATTTACCGGTAATTTTTCCTATGAGTTTACCGGTAGGCTTAACCCAACTTTTACATGTTCAAATTTATCCGTACAGCGAGAGATTTCACTGAAACTGGTAGACTTCAAAACACAAAAGTTTGTAAATTCAGAACCGATTTATTTTAAAAACAAGAAATATATATGAAAAATGCGTCACCCCTGTCAAGACCTCAAGACAATATATATCCCCTCGTCTCGTTTTCATTTTCCATATGAAAATTGAATTCCAGTTTGCCAGAATCATCTTCTTCGGAACAAGGAACACAGAGAAGAGAAGGTTGAAGAAGTCATTGAGTAGTGAACATAAGAAATAGAGAAAAAGAGAAAGTCGAAATGTGGTGGGAGGTGTAGAGCCGGTTGCCGAACAAGGGGAGAAGAGAGAGATCTATCTAGGCATATTCGTTGTGTGATCGGCCGACTGTGTTGTTGGGGGGAAGAAGGGCTGTCAACATATACGTTCATTGCATATTCCAATACAGCTTCTATCTCATAAGGATTCTGGATATTCTTTTCCACACAATCCGCAACTTGCCCTCCAATGAACACTACTTCCATATTGATATGTATTCTTGTCTGTTTATTTGTTGATATTTTTGCAGGTGTGTGGAAAAATCGGGGGTTTATCCTACAGTGTCAGAGAAGTTTCTATTTTTGATTTCCTCCAGGCTTTAACTAGATTTTTCGTATTTTTTTAAAATTTGACTCACATCGAACTGAGAAAACGTTAAAATTCGATGCGAGTGGTTCTACCTCCATAAGTTTCCCCCCATTATAATTGTTGTTGAACGCATTTTCCAAACCAAAGTATCATCAAAAAAACCATTTTATTGGATCATCAAGTCAAATTTCCAACTAGTTATTTTCCCAATGCAATTATCCCTTCCCCATTTTTTTCAGCCGGTTCGAAAACCACACAACTAGTGTTCAAGAGATTCACAGAAGAAACATGTCGGAATAATCCTTGCCTAAATGGAGGAACTTGCACTCCTGGAAAACTTTCCTGCTCTTGCTCACAAGGATGGATGGGAAGGTATTGCCATAGTAAGTTCGATTTTCTTATCGATCAATCCGTGTTGCATTAACTTGTATTATTGGTGATACGGTGATAAATTATCTGTTATCTTACAAGTGATTGTCTAGTGTTAAGCTTAACATCAGTATCAACCATGTGACTGAGATATTTCTAGTTATGAAAACGTGTAAAGCAGGTCATTCTATGGTGTCTAGTGTAACTTTTTTGGGATGGTTTTTTTTTGGGAAGTTTTGATACGACCACCTAACAGATATATCCGAATAAGAATTTGTGAACAAACGAACTGATAAAAAAACTTATGTTCCTCATAATCGGTCACACTAGACATTAGTCTCAATCGTTTTCTACTTGTTATGTTGATTTTTAATTTAGATCTGATTAAAAAAAAACTTCAATTTTCGCAGTTTGCTATTCGCGAATTTTCGCTTATTGAGAAAATAACTTTTGTTTGCAATTTATCAAACAACAAAAATTTCGCAGATTTTTCACACATAAGTTGCCAGAATAAATCCTCCGATAAATTAAGAAGAGCTTTTGCTAATTTTTACTTCGTTTTTCTCAAAACAAGTAGGCAATTTTTGCAAGCAAAATACTTCCAAACATATTAGCAAATGATTCAATCAATCAAAAAGACGTTTTGCGTAATCATGTCACGGTGGCGTTGATTGTATAAGAAGCATGTACTTTTTTTCTATTTGTGACAGCACTAAGATCATTTCTTGCATATCCAAACAATTGCCCTGATATCTAGAATTTTTCTTCTCTGGAAAACTATTTCTGATGTTGCGATAATAATATTGATAATTTTTCAATAAGTCTCAATATTCATTTTGTATAAGTAGATTACAAGACGGACGACCTTTGGAAAAACAAAAATTTTTGTTTCCATCTTGTTTCCTTGTATGCTGTTGTTGAAAAATAGAAGAAAAATTGTTACTTAACTACCACCATCCTTTCGAATTGTGATATTTCTCAAGAATCTAGATAACCTAATTATAAGGCCTTAATGAATTATTAGGAAACGCCAATTGAGGCATTGTTTTGGGTTTTGTTTTAACTATACTCGAAATTTTGAATCTAACGATATTGTCAACAATTCGATTTGTTTATATAACAAATTTTTCTTCCAAACTCTTTCAAATAATCGAACACCGAATATTGAGCTAATAACCCCTTTAAAACCTCTAAACCTCGAGAAACATATTAAGTCAATCCCCTTTGTCACATATTAAACAGCCAACAAATCATTCCAGGAAAGTGTCGTAACATCTACAAGAGTTGTGATCGATGGGCAGTGGAAGACAAATGTCACACAATTCTCACTCAAACCAACTTTTTCGATGTAAACTGTGCAATTTCTTGCAAAATGTGCTCTCCAGATCCTAACTATGTTGCACCAGAAATTCCATTGGCCCCAGCATTAGAGCCCATGCAATTCTTCCTCGGGAAATGGCATTCCAGAGCTTCAAAGGGTCTTCGCTTCCCAACTGATTTATATGATAGCGAGTATGAGGAGATAATTGATATCGCTCCAGCAAATGTGCCAATGTTTGGACCACCATCCTTGAATTTCACGTGGGTTCTGGAATGAAAATGGGATAAAAGCGAGAAAATTTGATTTCAGCAGCACCTCCTGGTTCCAAGATGATACCAGAGTGATGCATGGTTTTATCACTTTGAAGCCAAATTCTTTCCCACCTGAGGTTGCTATCCTCAGTACTAGCAATGAAGGTAAGTCCTGTTTTAAGAGGGTCTGTTCCTCTAAAACCCCTAAATCCAATTTCTTTGAAAAAATATCATCTAAAAACCTTCAGGCTTGAATATGATTGAGCTTGGAACCCTTAAGCATCATGTTCTCACTTTGAATGTATCTTATATGCAAGTTCACCCTACTATGGACAGCAAAGTATTGCCATTGGGGGCTACCAGAAGACTAAGACGAGTTGGAAACCTGTTGGAAATGACAGTGGCAAAGTTGTTCAGTGAGAATAAAGTGAGATTATTCTTACGCTAGAAAAATTGAAAATAAGATGGTTTTCAGGTTTCTCAATTCAAGAAAATGTTCAAAAAGATTGCTGACTATGCATTCTAATTTGATAATAATAATTGATTTTTTTTAATTTCTTGTGTGTCTCTGTACAGGTTCAGTATCTAGAAGCACTTTCAAAATGTAAAAGTTTAAAAATATAATTTTATTCCTAAATTGCATAATAAAATAATTAAATTTTATTGGATTACAAAGCCTACATGAAAACCGTCTCATCGTGAAATGGCATTTTACCAGCATAAGCCATCAAGAAGAAAGGATCAGTCGCTGTTTTGCGTCGCCAGTTTGTCTTTTCCTTCGTCATTCTTCTTTTCCTTCGAATCACAGGCGTCCAGTTATCGCCTGGTTCTTCTCTGCTTATGCCCTCCCCGATAGTCGTTGTCTCGTTTCTCATCTTTTTGACTTGCTTTGCCCGCGAGAATTCTTTTTCTGATAATTAAGCTCGCGTGTTTTCTGGAATTTTCTAGAATCTTTTATTCTTTTTGTGGTTTTTTGAAAAATTTTGGGTTTATAGGTGTTAGGTTAGATCATAAGAAATTGATCATTCTGATGAGACAGCAAGGAGATATTGAGTTTTTTGATTCGTCATCACCTATATTGATTGTTTGAGTCACTAATCACCAATTACATCTGAACAAGATATTGATAGGAAGCTGTGGATCTTTCTCTGTTAGTTTTTGGATGAAATGAACAATTTGTCGGTTAAGAAGAATTTGAATTTTTCGTATTAAGACTTTGATGCTTTCTTTGTCCTGAGCTGTGAATAACCCTCAAATTTTGATACATTTGTTTCACTACGTTTCTAACACCCTCGACTCTGAGATCTAAAAAGGAAGTAATAGAAGTTCTATAAAAATTGTATATACCATCAAAAGCGTCGCAAATCCAGAGGCTTTTTTTTTTGAGTTTAATCACTTTTCATACTCAAATAATGTTTTTTAAACATAATTAGTATAGATCTCCCGTACAAAGCTTCCTAGATGGTTTTTTTCTTACAGTTGCCTAGTTTAAAATGATTTTTAGTTATTTCTAGGCATGCTTCGTACGATTAGATTGATATCTTGCCAAGAAGGAATGTGTTGTCAAAATTATGTCTAAAATAACTAACTTCTTTAATTCGGATAAGACGTCAATGTTCTCAAATCGTAACTGTCCAGAAACTTATATCAATTATGATTCAAGTGATGGATTATCAATTACATTGGTTAACTCAACATACCAAAAATATCAGTATCATTAAAATCTGTCCTTTTTTTCAAACATAACTCAAAAGTTATCAATTTGAAAATCTCACATATTGGTAGAAAATAATGAAAAATGATTTTAAAAAAGTTCCGAAACTCGAGAGTATCCCTAGCCAACCCTTATTACCGAATGCTCCTAATTCATAACTTTTTTTTTCAAAGAAGTGTACCGGTGGCCTAAAAGTGCCACCGTTTGACGAATGAACGAGAAAATAACAGTTTGAAAGTACTGTGCCGACCCTTCCTCTCATGGAAACTCTGTTAATTCTTACTGGAGGACGAAATCAAAACAGGTTAAATTTTGCTTTCAATTCCATTCTTTATTTGAAACCAAAAAAAAATATGTTCATTTTTTGATACAGCATTCTTTTACTTCTAAAGTCACCTACTGCTCATGATCCACCTCCAATTGAAAATCTAAACAAATACAATTTCTATAAACTGAGTATTACCACAAGAACTCACTCGCAGACTATTCAAACAATTTTTCTTTATCAATCAAAACCTAAAAAGAGAAAAGAGGGTGACAGAAAAGGGAGAGAGAGAGTTCTCTTATGTCATGAGTCGGTGTTATTTAGATACAAGTGGCAGTTCGTGAGATGTTATTTTTTGTATTGAGAGCAACAAAACTTTGACTGTTTGTAGATCCCCCTTTTATTTACTGTTTGACCACCTCTCTTCTATTTTACCGCCAATCCTCGCCCCGATTTATTCCACGTTTATAAAGTTTCTGTTATTTTATTCCATTTTTATTTCATAAAACATTTATTTATTTATTTTAAAAATGTGATTTTCGATTTCATATTTACATAAATTGTCGCCATTTTCTTCTATTCATAGGTATTTACCCCAGAAGTCAATCGCTCGTGACTGCTTCTTTCCCCCTTTTTTGTATGCAAATTCACTGGCCAGGTCACTGTTCTTGGGCTTTTCTTCTGATCTAATTTTTTCGGAGTTTGGTTATTATCCTTTTTTTTTCTTCCAATCGACCTTATCATTGTCCATATTTCTTATCACTGTTCGATAAATCGAGACGCACTCGAGTAGAAATTCGTGCCTTTTTCGTTAGACCGTATCCACTTGACTGATCCACTTAAATCTGTTCGTTTGTCGCTTTCGTTTTATGCCGGCTCACCGGCCAATATTGCATTTTTCGAAATTAAATTTGCTAAGAGATAAGATTTCATTTGGAAATTGAGTTTGATAGTTGGTTTTTTGTGTCGCTATTTTTTTTTCTGAATGATGATCCAGTAATAAACCTCATCTCAAAAAATAGTAGTAATAAAAAAAGTGGTTTATTGGCTTGGGGCCTAGGGCTAGAAGTTCAAAATGTATTTATTACTAATATATCGACCCCGGGTGCTTTCAATAAAGTTTTATAGTAAAATTTGTGATTTTAGCTGAACCATAAGTTTCTTAGGATCCAAATTTTTTGTTATCGTCAGAAAAGGAAAAAATACAGTTTTACATGTTGAAACACAGCCTGAAATTGGCGAATACGTTCAGTTGAATTCGGAGAAGTCAGAAGCTTTCCACGGAACCCTGAGAGTTTTGGGAAAATTTTAGTTTGGAACAGTTTTGAACCGACGGCCAAAAAATGGTTCACACGATAACTTATTTCTCAACAAAAATCGATGTCGATGAGAGTTCCAAAAAATTCATAATCTCCTTTTTTACGATATCGAATTATTAGTTTCCTGATTTAAAAATGCAGCTGACGTCAGCCTTTTTTTTCTGCAAGAGTCGGTCCGTTTTGGTCCTCAAACTCTTTCTGGAATATCCATGACAAAAATGAGTTTCATACTCATAATCACCTTTTTCCAGCTCGCGAACTTCTTATTACTCGCCCTAAAAGCTCATCCGAAACATTGACCATTCCTTGGCTAACGCTTTGTTATACAATATTAACCTTATGTACACTATAAAAAACCAGTACTTCTATTATGCAACTTGCGGAAATATTTTAGTTTCACTATGCATACAAAAAAAGAAATAGGACTCTATTGGAAACTATGTAATTTAACACATACAGTTTTTCTAGTATCCATTTTCGGCTTCTTCCATCCACCAACACACACACACACATACACACGTTTGTTGACTCCATGACACAAAGCGCCAAACACATACTACAGTTCATCTTTCAGTTCATAAACAAAGCCGGCTCTATTCGCAAGATCAACACAAAACCGTAATGTTCAGGGAGAGGGGGGAGGAAGACGACTGTGTGAAAGTATTTGTTTGCGTACCCGGTGTAAAAGTTATGCATAGAACCCATCTCAATTCTTCAGTTGCATCTTCTCCCTGCCTTTTCTTTTTCCTCCCACACCGGACGGGGGCGATTCTTGTTTGCGTTTAACCTGTTCACACTCTTCAGAAGTATTCCCTCTTTTTAATTTTGCAAGTTTTCAGAAATCGAAAAGTAGGAGGACATTTTTTCATTCATGTGCCATGAGTCAACTCGCTTCGGCTCATTCTCAGAACACTATTGTTAGCAAGATATTACAGGTTTGCACATTTTTTCTTGAAGCTTGTAAAAAAAAATGATGGGTTTAGGTGGCTCTAGGACTATTTGTGACGACTTCAGATTTACCACCACTATCACCAAACCATGAGCAACTATCCTATGATTGCTCGTTTAATTCAAATTGCAGGTAAGTTTTAGTTTTTTCTCTGATGTGCTTTTTGACTTGATTTTGTGCTCCACGAGAGCTCCAAACCACTATTAGGTTGGTCGGAAAAAAAAAGACATTTTTTTCGAATCTGTACATCTCGGCTGGAATAAAAGATTCAAAAAAGTGCTCAACTGGTAAAATGTGGAAAATTACATGGTCGGCATTTTGTTAGTTGACCCCTTTTTGAAATGATGTACCCCAGAGGAGATATGCAAATTCGCGTAAACGGTTAGCGCGCCTTTTTTTCCGGCCAACCTAATAATATTGACAAAAATTTGTCATTGGGGTCGTTGGCAAAATCAGGCTTTCGATTCATGATAAGCATGTTTTTTCAGCTCTCAAATCACCTTTTAGCCGTCCCGGAAAACTAATGAAACCTAAAATTATATAATTTTCCAGATGGATTTCCGTTGGAAGCAATGTAGATCGATGGAGGGTGGCGCGAGGAGAACCTGACAGCCTTTTATGGTTAGCGGCGACTGGAACTATGCAGATACCAAGTAATGAAAGCCACAACTTCCCCTAAACAAAATTATTTATAGGAGAACCCTATGCATTAATTGAATCCCGAGGAAATCCTGTTGATGCACTTGTCACTGATGAAATACGATGTCAGCAAGGTTACGCGGACTTGTCTTTTACTTATTGGGTTATTGGAAACAGTGATATAGAAATATGCTTAACTGATTTGAAAGGAGAAAAATTCAATTGCACTGGAATGCTGAATTCGTCAATTATGCCAGGAAAAGTGTCATTAAAGATACCGGAGCTTCAGAAACCATTCAGGGTGAGTGTTTTTTGTAGTGGAAATTGTCGCATGTGTGCTTCAGATAATGATTCAACCAAGCTCTGATCCTGGTGTCATTGTATTAGATGATATCAGATATGATGCTTCAATATGCCATACTGATCCATCTACAGAAGCAAATTCAATCAGAGGCCGGCCTGATTTTATGGTATGTTCATGATTTATTTACATCGATATGATAACTTACTGCACTTACTGACTGCTTTATTAACTCAACTTCACTAAGGAATATCCAGAGATTCCATAGCTCATTCGAATTCTGAAAATGTACTGATCACAAATCTGAAATAGAATCGGTTTCTGCCTCGAACCTTTAAGAAAGTTATTACTTACAGTATGACGGAATTCTCGTCAAAATCTTTATTTTGGGTCTGTGATAGAGCAGGTTCCGATTTTTGGATAGCCTTAAAATTGAGTGAAAATAAATTTTGGATCAAAATCTATAAACACAGAAATTGAAGAGTTCGATTTTTGACTCAATTTTTCTGGCTCTACTATCACTCGATAAAACTCCATAATGATATCAAAAAAGGTTTTAGACGAAAACTATATCTGACCGGTGTAAAATCTTCCCTGTTGACTCTGACTTCAGATTTGAGGTTGGCACGTTATTACCGTTAAAATGGTATTCAAAACATTTCTCAATCTCATCTTGTGACCTTACAAAAATATGATTACAGACAACCTCACCACCAAAGAAAATCCGGCCATGGACAGTGAAACAAACGACTTCGAAGAAACCAAAAATCATTGAGGAAGACATTGAAGAAGAAACCACTACAACCACCACACCAGAGCCCACAACAACAACTACGGAGCCTACTACAACTACTACCATAATGAGCACTACTCAAGATAGTGGGACCACCACAGAAGTCCCTTTTGACCTTCTGATTATTGGAAATCGAACAGCCCCTTTGAAAGATAAAAGATCCGGAGAAGTAGTCGATGATTCAACCCAACTGCTTTGTGATTTCAATAATGAATTTGCTTGTCGATGGGGACCCGAAGCAGGGCGGTGGGCTGTTATTGAGAGCGGTTCGTCTCTGATTTTGGCAGTTTAAAATTATGATTTTGATATACTTTAGGCGCTATTCCATCACTTGAAGATTCAATTGCCGACCCATCGCTTCTTCCAACATTCCCTGCTGGCTTAGTCCTGCAAGGTACTGCAATGCTATCCAGTGATCCAATTCAATGCCAGACTGGAAATTCAAAAGTTTTATTCCGATATTGGTCTAATGGAGATATTCTACTTCAAGTTTGTGCTTTGGGATATGGTGATAATAATGATATTATCCACTGTGTGGAGCAATCAAGATCAGCTAGACATGAAAGGAACACTCTTGCAGTTTTTGAGCTGAATAAAGATATTTCTGGAATGTTCACAGTGAGTTTTTAAGGATTTTTACGACTTTGAGCAATATATTTCAGCTAAATATCGTTCCGCAATGGGAAAGTGGTCTGAAAAATCGGTTCTTGGTAATCGATGAAATTGCGTATATCGGTCAGTGTGATAAAACAAAGCTGGAAGCCACGTCTCAAGCCCCACTGATTCTCTCAAGAACCACACCAAAAACATCTACTCCTCGGGTGGTGACAATATTAGGGACAAAACGAAGAATTGAAACGACTCCGACACCAACGACAACGACTACAGAAGAACCTGAAGAAGAAACGATGATTTATGAGACCACAGAAATTCCAGAAGAAGTTGAGGAAGTGGAAGAAGAAGAGACAACGACAACACCAGTTTATACGACAACTCCCTATTCTACTACTAGTGGTTCTACCAAAAAGCGAAATTTCAGCAGAGTGCTCACCACTTTTGCACCTGTCTACCCAGAAGAAGCCTACACACATGCTCCAAGATCCCGGTAAGCTTAATCATTTTGACACCACCGACTTTTCCCCCTTACAGAAGACCCCTGTGGACAACAACTCCTGAGCCGAAGCAAGATGATTATTGTGACCTTCTCAACTGTAGTTTTGATGACACAGCCTGCAATTACCTGAACCACGGGCTTACCAAAAAGCCATGGACTTTGAGAAACCGGGGATATGGATACCCGTTGACTGGAACAACTGATATTAGAGCAACTCAAACTAACGGGCAATTTGTGTCAGCTATTCTGGATGCTGGAGATATTGCTATTTTGGAATCACCAAAATTTAATGCAACCAGAAGTTTGAATGTTCTTTTGTTCCAGTATTTTAGGCCATCTCAAATGACAACTATTCGGCTGTGTCTTGGTAGGTTTTATAATTATAATTATGAAAATCTTGAAACTTTTAATCTTGGGCTCCGTATTTTCTCGAGGAGCAAACCACGCCTTTTAACTGTCCGGAAAATTACTTTTCCTTCGATATGCTCAGAAAAATTGTTTACATCAGCGCACAGAAAAACTCACTAAAACTTCAAAAAAAATGACCCTGAATCAAACTGCGTTTTTACACCTTTTCGGAAAAAAACATTCGATTTTGTTCAAGATCAACGTCAAGAGGCGTGGCCTACTGACGGGAAAGAGGTCACGATTCAAGCACACATGAGATTCTACAACTTTATCATAAGCATTAACAAATTACCTCCATTAAGCATTATTTGTATTACAGTAAATTCCCATAGAGAGATGTTTTTCAAAACTCTTTTCACTGAGCTTTGAAGCCTAAATACAATGAAAAACCACATATTTTCATTCTTGAAACAGTTGCAATGTTTCTATCTTTTTAGGATCACGATATACTAATCCAATGAGAACAGTGTCTTCATTTGTCCAGTGTCCCTCTATCCTCCGATCTGTAACTTCCAAGAATGCATATCGTTGGAACACTGTGCATATTCAATTGCCACCTGGAACCACTCATGTAAGCCTTATCAAAATTTTGTCTTTTTAAATTTCATTTTCCAGTTCTATCTCGTGGCTCATAGCAGTGAGAAATCCGAGAGCCGAGCTGCAATCGCTATCGATAATATGAGAGTGGCAATTTGCGATACGAGAGGGTTCGCTCCAGACTATATCGATGAAACAACAGATTTCCAGAGTGTTTTACAACTATAAGTTATATAGTTCGTATTAATTTATTAAATTGTTCCCATGTTCTCAAATTGTTGCTTTACTTTTTTATTTATTTTATTTATCTAACCATTTCAGTTTATTTATTCATTGAATCAGATTTGAATTGTATTTTTGACCGTTATCAAAGTATTATGTGCAAAATGTCATATGTTAATCATCCAGTAATTCAGTTGCCAAGAAATGAAATTTTAAATTTAAAAAGCGTCGAATCGATCCAGGGGAACATCATTCTCATATTGACCATTCTGAGTAGCAGTTCCATTTCTTGTGGATGGATTAGCTCTTCTTCCATCAGATTTCCCGCACAATGAGAAAATGGAGCAAATTGTGCATTTCTTTTTACCATGCATGTAGTCTATGTACTTGACCCATCCACAGTTCAGAGAAATGCACACAAACCCGAGGAATGCGCAACAGAAGATTATGATTATAGAGCCAATTGTGATTGAAAGAGTTCTCCAGCTCATTTCTCTCTGCAAACGTTTTGAATTACGAAATTTCGCTTTTTGATATCACCTGAAAGAAAATAAGTGATGTCACAAGTCCGGCATGAGCCACTTGAAACAAAACCACCAGTATTAAGACAGTGGTATTCAAAATAACACTGTCCAATATTTCACATCTGATTGTGCAAATAAAAAGAACCCCCGAAAAACACCATAATCCACATATCAGAATGTAAACCAAAGTGGATATTCGTATCACTTCCAGCCAATCAAACTCGACATCCTGGAAAAAAGGAAATTGAAAACAGAAAAGAGAGGGATTAAGCTACTCCAATGATGACAGTGGTCAATGGGACTTGCTCTATTCCAAAGGAAGCATTTTCAATGAATGGTCCGTTGCCAGAATCCAGGAATATACTCACAGCTTCCACGTCGAATGAATCATTGTTGTACTGAAAACATATACTTGAAAGTGCATTTTTTTTTTGATTATAAGAATCAAAATTGACATTTGACATTTCAAAATCAGAAATGATTTCAAAAAGATTTGAAAAAACTTTGAAAATGACATTTGTTAATTCAAAATCATTGTTATTAGCGCTTCATTACGAAAACTGTCATTAGATATAAAAAATATTTTTGTTCAAAGAAATTCTAGAAATTTCCCTAATGGCCAATTAGCGCGAAGATTTTTCATCTAAAAACAGCCAGCTACAAGCTGAAAAACAACTAAAATAACAAGAAAAAACTCTACATTTTCTGAAGCTTATGCTTAGTTTTGAGAAATTCAGGAACCCAGGAATATACTCACAACTTCCACGTCAAATGAATCATTGTCGTACTGAAAAGAACGTTGAACATGATTTCATTTGATTCTAAGAATTAGAATTGACATTTGACATTTCGAAATTGAAAATTATTTAAAGAAAGCTTCATTACGAAAACTGTCATTAGTTGGAAAAAAAATTTTGTCTAGAAAAATTCTAGAAATTTCCCTAATGGCCAATTAGCGCAAAAAATCTTATTCTGAAAACAAGCCAGCTTCGAGCTGAAAAACAACTAAAAAAAATCTATATTTTCTGATGCTCAATTTCCAGAGAATTCTCACCAGATATGGATAATTTGACAGGGCGAAATCGAGATTTCTCTCCTGTGTTGATACCAAGGAATCACTTCCATTGATAGGTTGAGCCAAAGTCATTCCTCCTCTGTTGGCATTATGATTTATTGGCTCCAATATAGTAGAATTCTCATTCCAATGTGTGTATTCATATCCTCCAACGTGATAAAAGAAGAAAAGTGAAGTAGTGGCACTAACAATAATTAGAACCACTTGAATAAAAAGACTAACCAGCCCGGTGGTTTTGGGCTGTATGAAAAAAGTAGGTGATAATGAGTTAAGAGATCGTCTATTCAAGTCATCATTTGATTCAGCATATGCATGATTAACATGAGCCATTTGGAAAAAACAGGAAAGAAGTAGTAAGAAGAAGAAGGGTAAAACTGAATTAGTTTTGGTCGGCGCGCGAGTTGAGAGCGGAAATAAGAAGGGGTCGCGTCGAACAACAATCCCGTTGGCGGCTCAACGTTACCATAGTAACAGAGCAATGCCGGCCGTAATAAGGTGGTGGGGCGGGGGAGGGAAAAAGAGAGAGAGAGTCGCGTGGTTTCGCTTTTTCACTGATTCATTAAACGAGATTAAAAACATAGCAACAGAGCATTGAGAGCTAAAAACATAGCGACGTAAAAACTAATGAAGACCTGATTTTTTAGCCCGTTGTAAACAGAAAATGTGGCAATAACTGGACTGAAACAGAAAAAAAAACATTGAAAAAAAAGTTCATTTTTCGATAGAAAAACAAAATGAAAATATCACAAAAATAAGAAAAAAGAACAACTCAATAGAGACAAGATATGTTGAATGACGTTTTGGACCCGAATTGAAGGAATGAAACATTTGACAGCTTGAGGGGTACAAATGATAGAATACATTATCATTTAGAAGAAGAATTCACGGGTAGATTGGTGAATTGATGGGATGAGATGAATTTAGATGGGATTAGGACACAAATACAGGGATAATAGACAGAAGACGGGAGGGAAGTTAGAACATCCTCAGTGCTAAGCTTGTTCCGCCGTTTTTCCATTCATTGTCCTGAAAAATAGAGTTGATTTGAGAGATTGAAGTTGTTAATTTGGCCCAAAGCTATATGAAAGTTTTCAAATTGCTTTTTTTCAGACGAAAAATTAATTATTTCAATTCGAAACTCTTATAACTGAGGCCAGTAACTACCCCCAGTTATCCAGAAAACGGTTTATCTCAACTTTCTTATTAAATTACTAAAGTCAGAACCAGCCAAATGTCTTCCTTCGAATTGCGGCTTAACCATAGGGAAATTTTGAGCTTATACGTTGGCTCACAGTGGCAGTTAGCTCTCTTTTTGACTTTAAAGAGGAAATCAGCATGGTCGGAAATATATGTGGTATACCAGGTGGACCAATATTGGCATGAGCGGTATTAAACCTCCCTTGTCAGTAATTGTTCAAGCCATGTTTTTACCACAGACCGTATCACAGACACCTCACAACATGCTTATTTCATTTCTCAAGTCAAAGCCTGCAAGAGAGCTTTCTCCGAATCATGGCTCAACCTTAACGCTGCTTTGTGAACTCTTGATCCAGCTCAGCCTGACACTCAACTGATTTCAACAGCAGTATCGGAATCAGCATGGTCGGAAAAACCTATGGTATAGTGGGTGTACGGACGGTTCTTGCGTGGTCTCCAACGTCCTCAGTCAAATGGAAATAAAATACTTACAACATCTTTTGTAACTTCCGCTCTGCACATTGGACACGTTGTCTTCTGATCCAACCAAGTCTCGATACAGCTTTTGCAAAACACATGATTACATTCCAATTTTATCGGATGCGTGAAGTCATCGTGGCACACTGTGCACTGTTTCTCATCACATTCCAGAAGTTTCACAGATTTTCCAACTGAGCTATCCGTTATCAAACATCTGACTGACTTTTTGACAAAAAGCGAGTATCGATACACTTCTCCAACTTTTAGGGAAAAGTAGATGATTGAGAAGAAGTAAATCATGAATCCAGCTCCTGGGTTGACGAATAAGAAGTGTCGGAGCCATGGTCCAAATGGAAGTGCACATCGGTACAGCTGAAAAATTTTATTTTTGTGGAAACTGCTAACAACTTCAGTAATCTAATACCTCTGAAGCGTATTCAATTGTTTGGAGAAGCTTTCTTTTGAAAGACCAAGATGTGTAGCTCTCCGGAATAATAACAACCAATGATTTTGGAATGATAGTAATCAGCTTGAAGCTGGTATCAGTGATAATGACTCCATAAAGTGTAGAGGACATTGACAGCTCTTTGTATTCACCGCTCACAAAGTACTGCAAATGCGAAGAACTTTTGTGGAAATTTCAAAGAAAGACTTACCATAATGTTCAAAGAAAATGTGTTAGAGAACTCAAAATCTTCTAGCGAGTGGTTGCGCAAATAGACAACAGTCACCATACTGAACCCGAACGAGTACACGACTTGAAAGAATTTGTTGGGGAATCCACCCGCCATAATTTTCTGAACTATGACATCGGCTTGCAAGAATACAATAAAGAGAATGACGAATTGAAGGATATCCGAGAGGTGGTCAAACATGAACTTGGCGGCAAAAAGAGCCAGAAATGGCAACACATTTTTGACAATGCTGACAAAGGTCTGACCCTCACGAGTGTTGTCCAGAGTTAGTCGAAATTGTTCCAATCCTTCACGAACACCTCGCGTTCCGAGCACTGAAATTTGGAAATAATGAATTTTTGGAGACTTGTCACGGGCCGAGCGCCGGAGACTTATACCGGCCCGGCCCGGCCCGGTCGGCCCGGGGTTCAGGGCAAAACATGCTTTGTTCAGGTAAAATGTTAAAAAAATTTTTCGCGGTTTTTATCTACTTTTTCGGCCTATGTTTCAGGGAGGAAATTCTGATCGACTTTTGAGTAAAAAGAACCAGGGAAAGTTTCAAAATAGTGCTGACAATCGGGAAAAACGTGCTCCAAAATTCAAAATTTTTCAAATCCGGGGCGACCGGGTCGGGCCGGGCCGATGAAAAATTCTCCGGATTTTGACTTTTTTTTTTCGGGAAAAACTCACATTGTTCTCTCTCGTTTCTCGACGTATCTGCATCGGATTCCTCTTCGAAACTCCGGTTTGCCGACGTCGGCTGATTTTGACTTGGACTTTGTAAAGTGCTCTGGAAAAATGTTTTCCGATAAATTTTGTTCCAAAAAAGATTTACCCCAAATATTGCATTGAATTGATGTATTGGAGACCCAATTTGTGTATATGGTGTATTTGGTGCTGATCGCGGTCTCACAGGCGTTTGCTCGTTTTCGCTTTGTACATGTTGCGGGTCCATTTTACACTGAAAATCAATATTTTTGGCATGGAAAAAATGAAAAACAAAAAGAGCACTCAAAAAATGATCGAAAAAACGTAAAAAAATAAATCTTGAAGAACGAAGGGAGATGATTTATAAGAGGTTGTTTCAGGTGTCTTTGTGTCTTTTCCTTTATTGTTCAATAGAGCGCACTTGCATTTTTCGGCGCGTTACGTTCACCAAGGCAGCGCGCAATAGGAGAAAGAAAGGGAAGGGAATGTGTTACGCATTGAGAAAGAAAAGGGAAAAGAAAGGAAGAGTGCGATAAAAATAGGAAAACGTGAAATAGGGATATATTAATTGCGAGAGGGGATTGAAGGGAATTTCACAACGTGCAAAGGGGGGGGGGTTTGAAATTGTTATTCGTGTTCATTTTTGACTTGAAAACGACGGAAATTTGAATTTCGAAAAGTTTTTTGATTATTCAAGAAATTTTTCGTTTCTATACGTGCAATTATTTGTAATTACTGGTTACATAGAAATGTGTTTTTCTTAGTTTAAAAATGAAGATTGAGAGAGTGTCACGAGTCCAGAAATTGAGTCAGAAATATGGCATTTTTTCACTGTATTGTCCCAGATGGAAACGTTTTTCTGTGGGAAATGAATTTATTGTATCTTTTGTATAAAAGTTGAACTAGGTTTTTATTGTGAAACATAGACGATATTTTGACGTATACTTCGGACGGTCCGTACTGATTTTGATGCCTTCGATACAGAGAAAGTAGACATAAATATTTAGAAAATTTTGTAGCTCTTGGTTTTCTAAACGACATTTTTTTGTTGTGGAAAACGTTTTGGTTTCTCATATTCTCACAGAGTTATGTAAGTTAGAAAAAATGTTCCGGACGCATTTCATTTAATTTTAGGTTGGTCGGAAAGAAATGCGCGTTAAACGTTTAAGCGAACCAACATATTTTAGCTGGAGTTAATGATATCAAAAGTGATCAACTAACAAAATATTTGTCATAAAATTTTGCACATTTTACCTGTTGACCATTATTTTGTATAATCGATTCCAGTCGAGATATACTCATTTGAAAAAAAGTTTAGCGCGCATTTGTTTTTGGCCTACCTAATTGAAGCCTTGAAAAAACAATTCTCACTGTAGACAAATTTTATTAAAATATCAAATCTACAAAATTTTTTATTGTCAGTAGTATTCAACAGATTAGAAAAGAATGTAAACAAAAACCAAAGAAATCAGTCCAAGAATTGAATTTCCGTTTGAAGATCCATGTGGACCATCAACATTTGGATCGTATCCTGCAAATAAAATCAGTTTTGACTTTTCAATTCCATATATCACTCACTGATAAACTGTCTAACATGTTGTTTGATATAAGCCCGAACTGCTGGAAGAGCAGCTGGCTCACCATCATAGGATGGATACATATCTCCACAATGAGCAGTTCCATTGATCAGATATGGAAGTTGTTGTTGAGCTTCAATTTGGTTATAAGTTCCCAATGCGTGCCATGGATCAAGAGAACCATTTGGAAGAACAACATTTGTGGCCTGTAATTTGTATTGGGCTTTATTAAATTCCCTTTTTTCATGGTAATTACATTATAGAAATCAGCTCCTCCATAGAAATTTTGTGACTTTTTGTTTCCCGCCATAATCTGGGTGATTTTCATGGTATCACCAAACATATCAGTGCACATGTCGATGAACAAGCTGTAAAATTTCAAAAAGTTAGAGCCGGTCCTAGAGTTGCTCACTTCAAAGGAACACCGGTTCCAAAGACATTATTTCCTTGATTAGTGGTTTGCAAGAACCCAATTTCATTACAACACAACCACATCCATCCTCGAGCAGCGGCTCCGTCTGGTCCCAAAACATTCAAATCTCCACTTCCAACTTGAGCAATAACATCCCAATAACTATTTGGCATAACTGAAAGATCTTGTCCGGCTGGCTCCATTTTATTGAACCAAAGGAACAAGTTCTCAACTCTTTTTACAGTGTCCGGTTCCGATGTATTAGTCATAATTTGGCACATTTTTTTGACTGTTTTATCATTGTGAGTGCTATCGCTCTATAAATTTGGAAATATGAAATGAGTTATTTGTCTTTGGTTTACCTGTCCGTCATAAGTATATTGAGTCATTCCCTGAAATGTGTTGAAAAGATTGCCAAAGAAATTGTTGATATCAAGCTTGGTAGTTTTAGCATCGAATGGTGGCTGGAGGCTGAAAATTCAAAATGTAAAATCAAAATGTGATCCTAATTGAAAGGTTACTTAAAATATCCATTGAGTTGAGTTCTTCCAGCAGCCGTCAACGAGAGCTGTTGAATCTTTGAAAAAGCATCTTTCACAGCTGGTGCACAATTTGGATCGGTCAATCTTAGATCATCTTCAACTACCATCGCATATTCATAAAAGTCAAGTTTCAAGTTAACCGGAGCACTACTGGCAACAGATCCAACTGTCAGCTCTGGGTACTTTTGTCTGAACCAAGCGGATAAGGATCCTGGATAACTTCCACCGAAGGTCACCCAACGTGGATTTTTGAATCCGTAGAGTTGGTTCATAGACTCAATGAAATAGGCAAGATCAGCCAGGGCTTGTTGGGTAGTCAAATAACGGAGGGAACTTGTTTGCATGTCACTGAAACCCCAAATTATTGGTTATAGTTTGTTAAAAGTGAGGAACTTACGGAATTGGCCAACTGTCTCCAAAGAATCTATGCTCCAAATCAAAAACATCAGCTCCAAATTCGCTAGCCCATTGAAGATACTGAACATTTGGGTTAGCAGCCCACTTTCCATTTTCTGGACCTTCTCCTCCAATCATCAAAAAGATAATTGAATTGTTTCTTGAGAATTTTGGATTGTAGAAGTATTTTTGGTTCCATGTTTTAGTGTTGTAAGGATCAAAATGGTCCAGTTTCTGGGTGAAATTGTGCACTTGAAGCCAAGGATATTGCTCTTGAATTGTTCCATTTGCAGCCATTATTTGATTTAGGTGATGGCTGAAATCTCAAAAATTTAGGGAACCCTTCCAAAAACCCAGTACTTACTTCAAAAGAGTTTGCCCGTTTGGTTTACCCAAGAAAAAAGGTGGCAACTTGGCATCCACCAAGAAAGGGGCAAATAGTAATAAAATTTGCCAATTCATACCTGAAAGTTAAAAAGAAAAAGAGAAAAAGTTGAAGTCAAAAAAAAGTGAGAAATGCACAGTTTATCAACGCCCGAATGATTACAAAATCACTATCGTTATCACTATTTGACTAGTCGCAAATTCGTTTTTAGTCTTCTCAAAATCATCATAATGTAAGAGCAGTGTTAGGAAATGTAAGAGAAAAAAAGATTAATAACTCAAATTGGAAGTGATACAATGAAAAAGGTATGATGAGGGATATCAGAGATAGAAAAATCGAACAATTTGATTTGAATTTGTAAAAATTAATGTTGGTCCACTTGTTCGGTGCAAAAATTGGTCTTCTCATCAAATCCTGAAAACTGAAACCAAGAATTATAGTTTTATGGCCTGAAAATACAAAAATTATTTGTTCATGTTGACCTTTTTGATAATGTTTCCAGTTCAAGTTTTGAGGAAAATGGTTTGAATGAGTCACCACTGACACATTGCATTATTCAGTTTTTTTGTCTGGCCTAATTTTCCAGCCTTTTCTTTTGTTTTCAGGATTGTATTTTACGTTTTCCATATGGTTAGGCCCTTTCGGTAATATGTGAATTTTATTAATTATTTTCCAAAAAATCTTGATTCCAGGACCACATAAAAACTTACTAATTATCTCTCTAAAGCCCCATTACAAGTATCGCATTACTCCAGTGGCAAATTAAGCTCCGCCCACATTTGGATATTTCGTAATATGCAGATGTTCTGTTATATCTAAAGAATCAGAAGGTTTCGTAACAATACTTGAGATCCGTTTGAAACAAAAATTATTTGTTCTCTGAATATAGGTTTTTTTGGAAGTATCATATTTGATCTCACTAAATTTTTATCACAGTTAAAGCATGAATAATCAGAAAGTGTTCAATTAATTCTGCTAGAAACACAACACCTCATTTGAAAATAGGGAGCCTAAGAATTTTCATTTCGAACATTTGTTTTATAGTATGAATCCACGAACTTTCAAAATCCCTCCTGGTCAATAATACTGCAAGTCCTGAATTTCACGATTTTTAAAATGTTGGGTATTTTGTTAATTGAAAACGTTCTGATATTTTAGATTCTTGCTGAGATATATAAAGTAGCACAAACATATAGATAGCGTTTGAAATTTGCCCACCTAACACAACATTTCTCTAACGAACATGAGTTCTTGGCTATAAGACGTACATACTCCCGAATCCCTTCTTGTCTATAATACTGCGAATTCTTAAATTCCCGATCTTCAAAAACTACCGTAGCTCATAGCTCAATATGCATAATATTTCAATAAAAATGCAAATAAAACAAAGCGAATATTCAAATTAGGTGTCATAAAACATCTCGACTATTTCGATACGCCCAGATAAAAAAAAACAAACGATTGACCACATTCTGCAAAGTTTGTTGGAACTGAAACGTTCCTTTTGTATGTTGGAACATTTACAAATTTCTAATGCTGCGGTCAACATAGTCTTCCGGCTGTAAAGTTATTCTGATCATAATTTCATGTCTCTCTTCCAATAATTTAGCTTCAAAATCTGTTATTTTATGTCTGAAAAAATCTTTTAAATTGGTCTAAATAGGCCTCATACAAGACCTCATACACCATTTCAATCACAAATACACAAATGTTTTCCCCTATTTCATAATTATTCAGATTTCATATCCCTAAACTGTTAGTGTTACTTCCGTTGAAACCCTCTCCAATTTGTCCTTTGTTCTCTCTCTATTACACGCGCGCGCGCAAGTGTTCCTTCCCCCTTTCATTATTATCTCGGTGCTATTCACCCGTTGTCCACTGGTGCGGTACATTTAGCAACATTCAAATGAGTCGGTCCTCCTCCTCCTCCCCGCTCTCCTCACCCCTTTCTCCTGTGTGTCCCCTCTCTGTCACCAATAGAATGAATGCGCAAACAAGACCACTCGGTGGGGCCTGTTTTGTCTCTGTGTCTCTTCAGTGCGCAGTTGTTCCCTTACACATTGCTCTCTTTCTCTTCCCTTCCCGTTGGTTCTCTCTCTCTCTCCCTCTCTCTCTCTCTTTACTTTCTACCTGTTACCTCCTTTTCTTTTCACTTATATGGTCATATGTGATTTCTTTTGGGTTTTAACACCGATTTGATGCCAGCATGAGTAGCTTGTTACGCTACATCCGGTCCAAGTTTGCTCAGGAGCCGGAGGAGCACAGTATTGAGCAGTATGCGGTGTTCGATAAGGTTAGATCTCGTTTTTTTTTTCAAATTTTTTTTTCAAAATTTTGATTTTTCTAGGGTACACGCGGAGGATTTCCATCGGACATCATCGCATTCGACTATCACAATGGATGTATTGCAGTGGGCACACAAAACGGAGACGTCACTTTCTACGGGTATCACGGCGCGTCATGGACAGTGAATCTCAACGGGAATGCGGAGAGCAAAGTGAGAATCGAGCACATCTTCTTTATATCAGCCAATATTGCACTGGTATTGTGTAACGGACCATTTATCATTCCTCTACATATCAAAGGTACGGTTTTTATTCATTATTCGATGCAGGATTCGTCTTATTTTTGGCGTTTCAGATGGAATTATAACGAAGAAAGAAGAGCTAAAGTTTGATGATAATCCAAAGTTCAAATGGAATACTGCATATGTTCAAAAGTTATCTGATGACGCTTTCGCCTTTGTTTTCAGTGAGTTTCCGCTATAATTCCGGCCTCATTTCTAATTTCCGGTCTATTTCAGGCATGAACAACACAGTTTACCGTATCAAAAGCAAAACCCTGAAACTAGAAGTGCTCATCAAAAACGAAGACGTGGAAAAGTGGCTTCCAACAGATTCAGAGCTCTCCAGCATCACTTCCCTCCCGGAAAAACCCAACATTATGATCCTAATCGCCGACAATGGAACCATCGGAGTCTTCAATGAGTCTCAATTTGTGATGAGCACAGTTTTAAAGAATTTCGAGGATGAAGCAATTCTAACCCTTTGTTGGAGTGTTGAAAAGAAGAAGAATATTGCCTATGGAATCTCTTGCAACAACTTGTACACAAAATGGGAGTTTACACTAGGAAAAGATTCACAGATTACTGCCAAAGAGATTGATGTCTGTAGTTCGAATCAGTTTGGACCTTACCCATGTCATCAAATCAGACATTTCAATGTTTGTCAAGATGCTTCGTGAGTTTCTAGATGGAGGTTTTGCTTTAAACAATTGATTTTTTAAAGGAATCCCAGCGAGAATTTCCTGGTGTACCAAGGCGGAAAGAGTTCTGGCAAGTATGATGATCGAGATCTTGTGTCAATTTGCCATGGGGAAACCGTTGAGAAGTTCGAACTCTCTTCGGAAATTGTTGGAATCGCCGCTGTGGACGGATCATATGGTATAACTTTCCAAATTCTAGGATGTCCACAAATTTCAAATCTTCCAGAAAGCTCCAAAAAGAACGGAGTCATTCTCATCTGCACAAAATGTGAAATAATTGGTGTTGACTTGGATACGGAGACGTTGAATATGATGCAACCAAAACATTTCCTTTCAATCAACAGTAGCACTCCAACAACACATGCAAAAGCCATTGAAATTGAGGAGAATGTTTGGAATCGCTTGGAAACGGCAAGCAAAGCGTACTGGGAGTCTAATCAGATGTCGACAAGAAAATGGCCTTTATACTTTCAAAAGAAAGTAGTCAATGACACAAATCATCAACGTGCTGCCTATCGTCAAGTGTATTTGTCTGGCCATTCGAATGGAAATATCTGTATTTGGACGTCTGGAGGCGTTGGAATGTCGGTATTGCTGGTTATCAAGACATCATTGGAGTTTGAAGGAGTTTCAGTTTTTGATGTAAGTGTATTGTCTACAAATGATTGCTCACCTCGACTTCTCTGAACTTCAGACCGACGCTGACACCTACTACAACCAGAATGAAGAGCACAAAAAACCCGTGCGAAAAATTGGATTCTACGATCCCTTTGACGACGAAGAAGAGATGTGTATTACACGTCTTCATTTTGATTCAAAGTCGGGAATCATAATTGCCACCAATCGCGGTGGTTATGTATTGATGTACGAGTTATGGGATAGTATGAGGACACTTTCGTACTGGGATGCTATTCCAATTAGCTGCAATAACTCGTCGGCGGATGGCAGGAAACGGTCGTTGAAGCCAAGGAAAACTGACTTGCAGTGCTCTCCCGGTTATCAGATTCGGTTGAAGAAGGAGAGCGAATTACCGTGAGTTGGGGAGAAAAGAAATGGGAGAAGTGGTAGAATATGAGCCTTCAAATCAGACATAGCTCGAAATTGTGACATTCTCGACGTGTTCACTAAACTGTAGCTCGTATTTTTCTGATCGGGATAGGACAGTTTGAAGATTTCTGGGTCGTTTTGTTTGAGCTAAGGAGGCTAAATCATCTGACCAGATTTCGAGCGACTTTTGCTTACGTCTTGGTCTGGTCTGGCTGCTTTTTTGCTGTGTTGTTCCAAACTTCCGCGGACCTCTGCCTACTTCTCAGACTAGCCTCCGACTAGAATTTCCAGACTAAAACAAAATAAAATCATGTTTCATATCCTTTCCACGAAAAAAAAAATCATGAGAATCCACGTTATTTGACCTATTTTTGCATGTAAACTGCCACGTGGCGTGTTCGACACAGACCATCTGAACTGATTATCACTATTTTACCAAATATTTCTTTTCCAGACTCGTCTTCTCCATGCATCCAAGCCACCGTGTCACCGACATTGCTTACCTCCACAAGTACCATTGTCTTGCTCTTGGGAGTAATTTCGGAGTTGTGATGCTCGACGTCAATCATGGATACATTGTCTACTCCAACTCATTTACCGATGATCATTGTAAGTTTGTCCTTCAAACCAACACGGACTGAACTTTATCATTTTCAGTGGACACCAGTGGTATCAACGCAAATCAGTTCCAACGGTTCAAGAGTCTTAAGAAGTCACTCAGAAAGACATTCCGTCGGAAAAAGAAGACTCCTGATAGCACATTGATGCTAGAACATGACGCGAAAACCGGTGAAAAACGCAGCGAAAGCCCAAGAAAAGTGGAAGATTTTGAGGAGGAAGGCTTCATGGAAAGAGCCATTGAAGCACGCGAAGAGCTCGGCACTTTGGATTGCTATGCAGAAAGTGAGGATTATTCTGGAAGACTAGATTCATCATGACATGTTTCAGATTCCAAAGGCACCGTCACTTGCCTACGTACAATGCGCTTTCCAATTATCGACGACAAGAATGTGGAGGACATTATAGCAGTTGGCCTTCACGAAGGCGGTGTTTATTTCTATGCGGTGAACGAACATGATGCAGGGATTCGGATGACTTTTAAAATCGAACAAGTCAAAAAGATCACCATCCCACACAAACAACCGGTTGTTAGTATAGATATCACTAATGAGGAGGGATATGTAAGTTTCTAATTGGATTAGGGGGGCTAATTGGACATTAATTATTACAGTTTTCAACGTCCACAAGAATTGTTATCATCACGGAAGAACAATTAAGAGTCTACAATTGTCAGCCAATTGTAAAACGGGAAAGCTACAAAATAACAGCGTTGGAAGGTCTCAAAATCAAAAATGGGATAGTGGCAAGGATTTTGAATAAGAAAAGTGAGACCTTTTCAGGGCCCTCAAAAATTACAAACAAAAAATATTCAGATTCCAACAACTTCGAGTCCTTCGTGGTTATCGTCGCCAACGACGGAAGTCTTCGCATCCATTCAGTCCAAAAGACGTCACTTTTCGAAACACGAAAATTTATTGATCCAATCGATGTGATGGCGTTGAACTCAAGTTGCTTATCCAGAGATGGCGACGTGTCATTCCTCATCAAATCTTCTGAACTACAACGATCTACAGTCAATTCGAATTTCCGGGGTTGGAGCAGTATGCAAAAGTCATAAAACGAATACATGTATTGAATTTTTTTCTCTTTGGTCTGTTGTCAAATTTAATTTATTGCTTTTAATTGCCGTGTCAACTGTCAGCGGTTTGTTCTATGAATTACAGTGAAGTAAATTTTGGATTATTTTAATGTGGTTTTTGGTCACAAATACCTGGTTTTGATAGAATTGGAACCTAAAATCATGGTTATTCCTGTTGTTTTTCTAAAAAATAGCTCAGCTGGAAGCAAAGGATAAGCCTGTAGCATCTGATTGGCCTTATATTTCATGCATGTATGCTATGAAGTGTCCTACTTCAAAAATATAACTTTTGTCAGGCTCCGCACCCTCAGCTCTGTGAAAAAACACATGAATCATGAACGGTTTCCTCTGAGAAGGAGTAAGTCAAAACCTAAAGGATGATACACTTTGAGCACTTTCGCCAGAAAACAAATTCAACATTTCTCCTTTATTAACAAACAAGTGTTAACATATGATTTCTGGAATGTAACTGCTGATTTTTCTTCAACGTTATGTTGCAATCTTGTAGTATCCGAATAACATCAGGTCTGTAAAAACCAAATTTTTTGAGCTCTTTCAAGTCAACTTACTTATTCACCGGGTAACAATGACTCAACATAATAGTCAAATCACTTGTTGAAGCTTGCTCCCAACTTCTCACAATATCCGCAACAACCTCACTCGATAAGAAACAAGTACCCAAATCGATGGTTTCCACCGGTAATCCTTTTAGAATTGACCTGAAAATTTATTTTTTTGACAAATAATAAAATGAGAAACTAACTCATTTATTTTTATAAGTGTGGTGTCAGTAACACCATAATGGGATCCTTTTCCATTGTTCCAAAGTCGAAGTGATGTTAAATCTGTAACAAATTTTTGGAAAATAGATAAACAAATAGAGTTTTACGTTTTGAAATAGGAGAAAGGAGGCGGTCCGTGAGCAAATGTGACGGCGAGCATTCTTCCAAACCAAAATCAGTTACTGTATCAGAATTTTGTTTGACAAGGTCTTCAAACTGAAAATTACCGGCTTTGGATTGTTAGTTAGGTCTATTCATACCAAAAATATAGATTCAGCTGAGAACTTGCTCCAAATAAAGTACATTTGCTGTGGTTGAAGGGTCAGGCTAAGAAGAAGCCGAAGGACTGGTCCTGATTCCACAGGTATCAGCCCTCGAACAAAGAGAGATTGAGTTGTTAGATGACGAAGACGGCTTCGTAGAACCTAATCGGAAAAAATTGAAAAAAGAAACTAAAAAGGGGCGTGGCTGACCTGCAATGGGGGTAATGGATGACGAATAGGGCACTTTTTCTCATCAATTGGATATATTACAACTTCTCCTTCATCGAATAGAATACGAATCTGTGATAAATTGAAATTTTTTTTGTAGATCAAAAAAAAGTTACCTGGTCCGTTTTTGTTCTGGCAAGTTCCGAGGAATTTTCCCCAATTGTTGTGTGCCATTTCCAACATACCAATTTACAATTCATCAAATCGTCAGTGTTAAGATATTTGAACACTTCAAGTAAGAGTGGGCATTCTAGTTCCTGGAAAGATACATTTTTTTTCAGAAGTTTTTCTGAAAATCCCAAAAATAATATAAATTTTCTAACCTGAGCAACTGGCTCCAAAACAAACGCTTCTTTCTGAGTTGGGCAATACCATCGCTGTTTTGGAGCAAAAAAATATGGCAGGCAATAATGAATAAACGTTGTGAGCAATTCCAAAAGCTTATTTACAAACATACATATTTTCACTGTGGTTCCTTTGAGTTCTCTGAAAAAAAAATTTTTTTTTGAAATTAAAAACCTTCACATTTTCGTACTTTTCTCCAGATTTTGTAGAGTTCGGATCTTTTTCAAGCTCACATATTGAGAGACGACCACTTCCATAGGCTCTAAAATTTCCTCCAAATAGTCTTTTTGGTTTTCCTTGAGCCGCAACTGTCACGCTGATCATTCAGCCAATTCCAGACTCTGCAATAAAAAATTTAATAAAATATTTTGGGTTCATTTTCAATAAATTTCATTGCACAATGTCTTGTTTTCCAGAAAAAGAGAGCACGCAAAGCAAAAGCACACGCAATGTGAAGACATTGCTCCGAGAGCTTCTCTCAATCGATGGGAAGCAGCTAGAGCAGGGAGTAGAGCACGTCTCTTCTATTCACGCACTCTCATGATTTGCCATGAGTATTGTGTTACGACATGAGGATTGGCTGCTGCTTCTTCTTCTTGTGTGCATCCGAAATTGCAGAAGTGCAATTTAGGGCAGATCTTCTTCGAGAGATTGAAAAAAAATGTGTTAGGGCAGATTGGAAAATATCATGTGAGAATGTTTGTCATGTGGTTTGAGATTCATCGCAGGGGTTTCATCTTCAAGATTAGAATTTGCACTGGCCCAAAAACGTAAAAGTTGTTTCAATAAAATTGATTTTCTTGTGTACAATTATAAATGGAAAAAAAAAACTTTCAAAAAACATAGTTTCTGTGACGTCATTGCCCAGCGATAAAGCTGAAAAACTAAAATTTTACATATGAAAAAATAATCTTTTGTTCAACATTGAGCTTTTTTCATAGAACTTTTGGAAGTTATATCAGACAGAATTCTGAAAAAAAAAAATCCAGTTTTTAAGACGTGACTTTCAGAATTTTTCATCACTCGGACATGGTAAAAATGAAAATCGACACTTTTCATGAATTATTCAAACAAGATTTAGGTTAAAAAATCTGAAAAGTCTGGTGTAAAAAATTTCGTTTCTACACACATATACTCTCAAATGAACCATAACATTGAAATGGAGCACAGAACCACAAATTGCACAGAATCTCTTCTGAAAAACTTGTAATACAGTATAACAGTATCTGAACAAAAACAGTCTGAAAAATTGCTATTTTCAGGATCATCATGAATTGCCAAAGGCAACTCTTTGAAACCAGGCAAACCCATGAGGACAGGAAAAAAGAAAGCTCGTGAAGTCAGGTAGCTTCTTAAGAGCAGTTGGACATTACCATCTGGAAGATTTATTTGTTTTACTCACTCCTGGATTGAATGATAAAAAATAAACCAGAAAGTTTTTCCTTTGGTAACAGCCAGAAATTCAGCTTTTCTGAGAAGTAGAAAACTGAAAAGAGAGTTTTACTAGATTTTCAGGTTTCCTTTTTGCTCTCAATATTTTCTGGATATCTTGATTCATCAGAAAGACTACATTCTATTTACGGCACTGTTTATCCAATATGTTTATTTAATATCTGATCCAAAAAAAAGCCGATCAGCGGTTTCCTCAGCTTGACTTCAGCTTGACAACCTCAAAATGCGTTCTGAATGTTTTGGTCAACATCTCATTTAGCATTCAAGGTATCAGGAAATTTTCAATAAACAAAATGTGGCTCATTTTGTGACAAAAATTTTGCCAGTTAGACACATTTTGATTTGTCTCATATTGGTTAAACTGCCAACAAATTTGTTCTCAATCTGATAGCTCAGACCACTGGCTTTCAGTTCCATTTTAAAATGCATGATATGGCTTTTATTGTTGTTGAACCTCTGAATGAGGAATATAAAAACAAAACTGAGCATTTTTTTTTATCAAAGAGTTTCACTTCATTCCCACGTATGGTACAAAAAACCATGTCCTTGTCGATGACCCATCATTGTTACGTTATTGGTACTTGAGAAAAGTCGTGTTTTTCTTATCAGAACATCCCCCCTCGATGAGTGATGCGTTAAGAGGCAACGAGTTTGACGGGAGGCTAGCTGCTGATGATGAAAAGTCGTTCTCAGGACAGAAGAGCATCAATCCACACAGTTCATATTTTGAGAGTCAATTCGTGCATTGGAGGCGTGTTTATTGTTACGGGAAGGAGGGGAAGAATGGTCGAAAAAGTGGATGGAGTGAGCCCCGAGAAGATGGTCATTTATGTTTACTCATCAGCTTTAGTCACATTGTTTTACGCAACTACCTTCGCCCCTTAGCGGCTTCTCTCTATCGTTTCCCACCCCGTTTTTGTTTGATTGTTGGCTAAAATATCTCACGGACAGACGACGAAGACGACGATCACAGGGCGCCCTTTCCCGAAGCGAGTCCGCACGGGGCGCGACGATAGCCGCTTATTGTTTTGATTCGAACAGTTTTGTGACCATCATCAACTCCCCCCACCGTTCGCCTATCAAATTAGTGAGTTTCATTCTAAATGAAATTCGTCACCAGGTGAAACTTTTTCTCCACTTTGAGCAGGAGGCTTTAGTCTAGAAATATTCTCAAGTGGGCAAAGAATTTTGGAAACTACTTTTGAGTTTTGGTTTTGCCTACGTGGTTTTAGCTAATTACTTCGTACTCAGAGTGAGCTTCTGGTAGAATTTTCACTGTTCCGCTTACTTTATTAAAATTTTAATTTTTTAATGGGTACTCTACTCCTGTTTTTATGAATTTCCTGGAACATCAGAAGCATATCTCAAAATTGAAAAAATTCATTTTTTGACTTAAAACTTTTGTTTCCGCTATTTCTGAGCCAAAAGGGCTGAATAAAATAGTGCCTTTATAATAGGGACTTAAAAAAGGTGATAACATTTTGAAAAATTAAGAAAATATCATCAAAAAATCATTTGAAAAGGATAAAAGTCTAGTTTTCTTCTAGCGTTTTTTCAAAAGTTTTGGCTTGTCTGTCTTCTATAAAATAGCAGTTCATTTGAATTTTTCACTTTCGATTCTATCAATCAATTGAGCTCTGAAATCTCCATACCTAGAATTTTTGTTGGTTCTTTTTGACTTAAGCTAGGAGATTCTCTTTTTTCGAAATAGTTGAATAAAAAAGATATTTACAACTAGAACGAATGATAATTGAGGTTAATTAACTCCATGCTCCCTTTTCACAACCAAAAAAACATATTCTTGCACCAATCCAGACAAAAAAACCATCCCTGTTGCAAAAATATTCCAACTCTTTTCTACAAAAAAAAAGTCGTTTATGCATGCTAATGTTTCGAGCCAATGCGCATATGGGCTCTCCCAGAGGAATCAACCACATTATCGTCATCAACATCAATCGGGTCTCTATTCCTTGAAAGCTGGCGCCCCAAAAATAAAGCTTTATCTTAGTTTTGACCTCTTCCCCATACCTAAAATTCACAAAGTTTGCCCACCCAGAGAAGTAGTACTAGTACACTTCATATTAACATCACATTTATTTATGTATTCCTTTCCGCATTCGAAAACTCTCAGTGAAGAGCAATCGGGTAAAGGGGGGGGGGGGCGGTCAAGACAGAGGTCTGAGTAAACATGCGCATTGACCTGTAGAAATGTTGTACAACCTATCAACCCTAATCGCACTGTTTTCTGATAAATTTTCTAGAACTTTTATTATCAATATTTTTGATTCATAAATCATGATTTTATTATCGAAGTTCAACATTTTCATTCTTTCTGCCTTGCCATGGTTCCGGTGGGTGGATTTTGCCGAAAAAAAAACAAAGAAAAAAAAAGTTGAAACATGATATCAACGTCCTGTATTTAATTGAAAAATCGTCCAAACAAAATCCGAATGTTTTTTCGCTTCCTCGAAAAGCATTTCGCTCACAAAACAGACCCAACTCATTTCTTATTTTTCTCTCCCCTTCTTCACCGGCCGCGAGAGCCGACTCTTCGGGCCGGTAAGGGCGAAACGAACAATCAACACAACAGGTCTCGTCAAATTTATTCTTTCGTTTGCTTCTGCATACTCTGTGTGAGCTATTCTCCCCCCCACCACTGCCTTACCTCCCCTTTCTTTTCCTACAGGTCAGCGCTGCCCTATTTACCTTTGCTGCCCCTGGGAGGCTATTTTACCATTCTCTTTGGTTTTGGGTCAATGTTTCTTTTCCTTTTTTGTGATTTCTTTTTTCAAAGTTCATTTTGAAATTTCAACTTTTTTTGTTCATTTGAACGTTTTGTGGTCCCTCCATTCGTACCTTAACGATCAATAAAACGGTCTGAGCACAGAGTAGTAATTAGTATATTCTTATAGCCTTGGCAGGTGTACAAAATCCCTATTTTGGGATTAGGATACCCCCTCTGCCCAGGTGTGAGTTGGGTCTTGCATACCGGTCCAGGATCGGATTTCGTTTGCCTGGTGGACCAGTCGGATTACTAGTAACAAAAGGTTCTATACTATTTTTGTCATTTTCTGTTGGATAGAAAATCTGAATTAGGATTTCTCATTGAAAATGTCCTCATTTTTGTTTTTTTTTTTCATATTTCCATATTTCAGCATGGTAAATAGTCTAAACAACAAAAAAAAAGATTATATGCTATTTTTTTTAATACAGCCAAATTATGAATTTTTATAGTAAAAAACGCTCTGATTTTCGATTTTTTTAAAAGAAAATGAGCAGAAAGTCTCGGATAGGCTCACTTTTGTCTATTCTGACGGGTTAGTATGTCACTTTATTACCATTATATGCAGTTTTTCAAATATATTTAAAAGTAATTTAAGCCTTGGTTAGGTATGCAGTTCTATGGCTTAGTAAGTCCTTAGGTAGCCATAGTAATAACATTTCATGCATCATAATTTATTAAATTTCTGGCAATTTCCTTTCTATAGGTTAGAAACCTTAAGTAAAACATGTTCAAATTGTGGAAAATCCTGTATTTTCAACGGTTCCTTCAGTTTTCTTGGCATAGACTGTCATTCCAGGCGCTTTCTATGCCAAAACACGCGGCAAAAACCACAATTATACGTTGTTGGGCCGCTTTCATAAATAAATAATCAATCGGAATTTGGAACTAATAACAACACACATACACACAAAGCTTTCAAAGAGGGGGAACACCTTGCGAACATACATGTGTCCAAGAATTTTTAATTGGTGCTGCTTGTGAATCGCTCCGCTGCTGTGTTCTTTTCACCCAGCCCCTACCATTTATTTGTTTCTAAGTCCCCCTCCCTTTGCGTCCGCACCCGTAATTACGTCTCATAATTAGCCACAGTCAGTTCTTTCCCTCCCTCCGCTTCGTTCCCTCCCTTTTTTCCTGTCTAATAACAATCGCCTCCGGGGGACATGGTGGTTACGTTGAGGTAGCCTTCGGCATAGTTCCATATGTTCATTTTTCTCACTTTGTAGGAGGCGAATTGAGTGAAAAATAAACTTTTAAATCTTTTCCTTCCTCATGAAACACTCCATTTTATTCCACGTTAAGGAAATGTGTCACTTCCCGACGTTGCCGTGTTTCCACCGGTCAACGCGGGGGGTGAATGCCGAACTAAATACTAATCTTCACGATCTTTTTTCTTTGTTTTGTATCCAGCCCCCGCTAAATTCAACCAGTTCTCCTCTGACAGTTATTTTCTCTTTTAGAGAGGGTTTCTTCAGTAGTTTAGGAAAAATATACCGGAAAAAGTAAGTCTGAAGGTGGTGAAGCATAACAAGTTGAGAACATTTTTATACCTCTTGAGCAACACTTTTTTTTGTCTTTTTTACTTTTTTTTTAGAAAAAAATTTCTTTTAAATAATTTTCAAATTTCAGAGAATTTCCACAACACAAATGCATTCAAACAGGGTATTCCTCTTGGTCTTACTATCAGTTATTTATACCACAGGTATGGTTTTTTTTCCAAATTTTTCCTACTTCCAAATATTTTCAGCGTTATCTGATGTTTTTCTTGTGGAACCTAGCACCGCCCCTTACTTTGTTCATGAGGGAAATGAGGGCCTTGTTCTTCCCTGTGTCATACGGAAAGAGTATTTTGACCGAGGGAAGTATGAAATTAATTGGGCTCGCTATAATAAAGGACAGCTCAGGTAACTCACTCAATTTCAATTTCCAGTATTCCCCTCATTATATGTTTTGTAGAATGATCACCAAGGACGACAAATTACTCGTCAAAAAACACTCGAAATTCATTTTGGAAAATGATTCGGCGACAGGAAACTACAGCCTTCGAATCACTGAAGTGGAAAAGAATAGTGTTGAAGGGACTTACCATTGTAATGTAATTGGAACAGATGATTCGGATATGCAATATTCTGCATTAGCCACTGTTGTTGTTTTAGGTAAGTAACAAAATTTTGGAGAGCGTGGTGTAATTGAGAATTGGCAATTAAGTATTTTTTGAGATTTTAGTTTTAGATCTTATATAAGGGCACCAAAAATGACACCCAGTTTTTGAAAAGAAAAATGACGGAAAAAAGCTAAAAAAGAGATTTCAAAAGCATTTTCCTGACTTTTAAAAAACTAAAATATCCAAACGTTTCAGTCTACTGAAAATCTGAAAAAAAAGGAAAATAAAGCTTCTTTTTTTCTAATCTATAATACAAAAAAGAATGTTTTGAATGAGAGTTTTTCATAGATTTCTTGCTCATATTAGATGTTTCATTTTTCAGTTTCATTTTTCAAACCGCATTTTGGTTAGGGGTTTTTCCTTCCGCCCATTGTTGTAATTTTTGAATTTGGATTTTAAAACTTTCCAGATTATAAACTTCCTATGAAAGTTTATAGTCTAAAAACTCGGCCAACCGTTTTCTTATACTTTCCATTCCTATCCAAAAAACACATTTTCAGTCCCTCCTGGCGACCCAATCATTAGCACTACACCTGATGACAGCGTTATTGAAGGCGATTTTATGACAGCCAAATGTGTATCTGTTGGAGGAAGTCCTCAGCCAACTTTTACGTAAGTCGTTTTTGAAACTTTTTCAGTTATTTCGAAATTTACATTTCAGATGGACCCTACCAAATGATACCTTGGCAAGCCCATCACTCTTCACAACACAATTCAGAGATGGGGCAACTGAAAGCTTATTACAGTGAGTTTTATTTTTGTCCTAGCCAGCACTTTTTTTTTTCATTTTCAGCTTCCGAGTTTCATCCGCAGACGATGGAAAGTCCGTTCAGTGCTCCGTAACCAATAGAGCTATGATTGAAGGAGACACAAAACAAGTGCGAAGCTCCCAATTGAATGTTCTATATAAACCAAAAGTTTTTGTGACCCCTACTGAAAATTCCACACATTTGTCTGTGGAGGAAGGAGAGCTTGTCAATTTAACATGTAATGCAGCTTCAAATCCACCAGCCCATAGTTTTGAATGGAAACATTTATCATCTGGAGACCGATATCAAGGAAAAATCTGGCCAATTCGAGTAGATAGTCTTATGAGCGGGGAACTTGAATGCAGAGCCACAAATGATCTTGGAGAAGGGACTGCAGTATTGAAATTAGTGGTTCAATATGTTCCAAAAATTACTGTTCCGGTGAGTTATTACTTTTTTGATGAATAAAAAGGTTGATTTTTCAGGTATCAATCAGTCCTAACGAAATGGAAGATGTTGACATTCAATGTGAAGTTAGCGCTGTTCCAGAGGCCATTGACATCAAATGGATTGGACCAAATGGATTCAAACAGAATGGCTCTAGATTAACCCTTACTTCAATTTCAAAAGCACAAAGCGGAAACTACACATGTATGGCCACAAACTTCTTGACAATCTATGGCCATTCCGGGTCCCAACAAAGAATGGGAACAGGAACAACAATGGTTGATGTGAAGAGGAAGCCTGGGCAAGCGCAGATAATAAGTTCTCGTCAAATGGTTGATGTAGGCGAGACAATCAAGCTTGTTTGTCAAGCTGATGACGTGGGAAATCCACCTTCTTCTTATACGGTGAGTAATACTGTAATTAAACTTTTCATTATTTTTGTTGAATTTAGTGGGCTTCCCCATCCTCAGGTGGAATTTTTGGATTAGAAGGTCACAATGACAAATCATTTGAAGTACACAACACACAGCTGTCGGATAATGGTGTATACTCTTGCAAAGCTTATAATGATCTTGGAGAAGGCAAACCAGCTACCGTAATGATTACGGTAAGTTTTTTGAAAAGAATATTTAAAACTAATTAATGGATACTTTTCCAGGTTATCGAACAAGCTCGAATTTCAAGCCCACTTGCCACTGAAAGAATTTTCACTGCCGGAGAGCAAGGAAAAATGTTGGAATGTGAAGCTCAGGGGTACCCAACTCCTGTAGTCACCTGGCTTAAAGATGGTGTTCCAATCAAGCAAAACTTCTATCAATCATCTGCAAGCACCGAATCGAAATGCTCTTCGGAAGACTTCTGCACTCAAACAGTCACTAGCACGTTATCACTGGCAGGTCCTCTTAAATGGTCTGACAAAGGAAATTTCACGTGCTCAGCTGACAATGGATCCAAGAAAACAAACAAGGATAGTAGCTCATGGACAATTGTAAGAATACTTCATAAGCCAGTTGTCCTAAACCGCAAATTCCCTGAGAAATCCCTGGCGGCTGCTGACATTGGCTCACAAGCCATAATCCGTTGCAAAATTTCCGCTAGACCAGAGCCAGAATTCCATTGGACATTCAAAGATTCCGAAATATTTGAAAGTGAACGACACTCTTTCCACACTAATGGAGGATTTGAGCGACCTGACGAATATGAGCAAATTCTTCAAATTGAGAGTGTTCAAGAATCAGATTATGGAGAGTACGTGTGCAGAGCCACAAACGGAAATGGAGGGGATCATGTTGTGATTGAGCTCCGACAAACAAGCCCACCAGCTCTTCCTCTCGATTTGCAAAAGTTATCAGCTTCTTCCAACTCAATTTTGATTGGATGGGTGCCACAATTTGATGGAGGATTTAATCAATCTTATGTGTTAGAAGCAAGAAAAATTGATCCTTTCACTGGAGAAACTGATAGTAATGTGCCAGTCACAAAATTGAACATTCTCCCTAGAAATCAAAGAAAAGAGGTGAGCTTTTTTTCTTTTTTTTAAACCGATCTAAATTGTATAAGAACTGCCATTTTATGTTGTACTTCCAGATGGATGCCGACCAACTATCAAAAAGCATATTCAACGTCACTGGTCTTACCCCATTATCCACTTACAACTTGCGCATTCAAGCTGTTAGCGAGAAAGGCGAATCCGATTTTACGCCATTTTTAATTGCATCTACTGAAGACGTTGTGGAAGATCCAAGTATGATGTCGCCTAGTCGACTTATTCTGGATTCTGGCGAACAGAAGATTGATGTTGAGGTAAATAGAGAAAAATGGCTGGAAAGTGGATGGGTCTGGTAAAATTTAAGTGGGTAGTTAGATGAGAGAAAAAATGTAGAAAAGTGTCTGGTTTGGAAAAGATTTTTTTTGAGTTAAAGGTAACAAAGAAGTAAATTTTAAGTTAAATTTAACATATTAATGTTAAAAGTAACATCAATTTGAACCAAAGAAATCGGCCATACATAGAGAAAAATAAGTTTATCAGTTATCAGTATCATAAAATAACTCATGGTTGTATAAAGTGTTAAATAAGTTATAAGTTAAAATAAAAATTGAAGTTAGCTTATAGGTTGTTTTTCAAATTAAGTCCACTAATTAGGTTGGCTTTTAAAAAATGCGAGCTGAACTTTTTTCGAATCTGTTGGCATGAAAGATCTGGGCTGGCATGAAAGATGCAAAAAATGGTCAATTGGTAAAATATGCAAAATTTTATGTTCAACATTTTGTTAGTTTATCACTTTTTGATATCACTTACTCTAGCTAAGATATGCAGATTCGCGTAAACGTCTAGAGCTCATCTCGTTCTGAACAACCTAATAAACGTGGAACTTCAAAGTAAACTCACCTTATCAGGTAAACGATAAATCAAAGTTAACTCATAAGCTATGCTATAAGTAGAAATTAATTTGTATTTTAAACTATATTTTATAGTTTATTTTCATGTTGAGGTTATGTCATGAGTCAGCCTATAGGTTAAAATAAACGCATCAGCCTAAATAAACTTTCATCATCAGTTGAACACAACAAAAAATTCATCAATTCAGCCAAAACTCCCATCTGATGCATGCACATTGCTCTACGTCCAACTTGACGGAATCTGGAGAACCAGCGTTTGCCACACCTCTAGTAACCCCATCGCCAACATCCTCCCTGGAAGAGAATACAGAGCAAGATTCTGTACAACAACGAATGGTTTTAAGTGCTCACCGGTTTCTAAGACAATTTGTAAGGATAGCTTTTTTTATTTTTATCATTATCACCAAAACTTTTTATAGCTAGTGGATCTGGATCCTTATGGAAAACGAATATATTCGTCCCATTCATTTTCTTCCTTTTCATCACACTTGCCGTGTGCATTTTCTTCCTGGTCTGTTGTAAAACTAGATCATCTCCAAAGACTTCGAAGCTATCGTGAGTTTTCTTAAGAGGTTTTGAAATAATCCAAACTATTTTAGACCTATTATCCTAACTTCTCTACCTGGAGACGATCTCAAAAAGCCAGCGGATTATGAAGAGCCCAAGAATAATTCGTTTGTGATAACAGAAAACAATAAAACAAATCACATCAGCCATCATCACGATAACCTACATCAGCAATCAAAGGCAATGGAATATGATGTGTCCACTGATTGTTATTTACAAGATAATACTGAAGTTTTGAAAAGTAAGTTTTAATTCAAAAGTCAACTCAACCAAGGAATTTCCAGATACTTCCATATCCGGTTTTGGAAACGTGGATTCACTGGCGAGTGGAGAAAGCAATGAAGATAGGCGAATCGTTCGTGAAATAATTGTATGAGCCTTGTTTTTTCCTTTTTTTGCTCGTTTCTTTGTGAATGACGTTGTTAAATATTCGGGTCGTTTAAACAACAGTAATAACGTGTTGGTAGTTTTATTTTGAAAAAAATGTCATACATTTTTTTTATGTTCTCTAATAAATTGTTATATATGAATTCTGTCAAACTTTTTTTGTTGCAAAGTTTACTTTGAGCACAGGGAAGTTACGAGCATTTTAACAATGAGATCCCCAAAATAGTAGGAAAGTTGACTTTTTGTCTGAAGCATATTCTCATTCCCACCTAATCGTCATCATGCCACGAATAAAAACGTTTCCTGGGAATTCAGTCACTTATTTTGGGATGAATATGAATGAATTTTCTCACAATTCTCACGTACTTCTTTGGGATGAAAGTAGCCAATTTGTTTGGGTTTTTGTCACAAGTTGCTTCCTTCTTACATAGTGTTTTCACAGAATTTGATCCTCCCAGAACTTAAATGGAGCATCATTTCAAGAGCAACTATAGGTTTTGGATTTTACCACTCCAAATTTTGTTTCATTTTCAGAATACGGACTTTTTAGTAGGAGAATACGGGTCCGTACGGCTTCTTAAAAATATTTTTTTCAACAGTAATCTTGTCTTGTTGAATAACTCAGGGCTTAAAAATAAAATTTCGGACCGAACTGACTTCAGAAATGGATTCAAAAAGTTCAGTATACCCTAGCGACAAAGTGTTTTCTAACAGTAAGGTGAATAACTTCGGACTTTCGAAAAAATTTAAAATTTTTAGAAAAGTGCAATGAGCTTTGTTCAGCGGCTCTTTGAGAATTTTTGAAGTTGTTAGCATCTAACAAACCTCTAGTAAAGTGTGCCGAACGGACCAAACTGACTTCAGAAATGGGTTCAAAAAGTTCGATAAATTCTAGTGACAAAGCAGAGGTACATGCTTGAGCAAGTCCTTCAAACACTTCCCTTGCCAAAATAATAGGGGAGATCCACAATGTTCAAATCTGGATTTTCTTCAAAATAAATGCGTTATTATGAATCATATAGTGGTGAGAAATTCAGATTTCCGAGTTATTATTTTTCACTATAAACAAATTTCTCTTATTTCTCGCATTCAGAGAATATCTTCAAAACAAAAAAAAGAAGGATGGGGCAATTAGAACAAGTGTTAATGCTTTCCTCATGTTTTTTTGCTCTAACCCTACCCCCCTTCCCCTCCGTTACTCATACATCCGAAAAACCTAGAATACAACCCTTCCTAGACACAAATCCTCTTCAATTGCCCTCTTTTTTTTCTGGAAAAGTTCATCTAATTTTGGTTTCATATAATTAAACATATTGTGTTATACATCTCTTTTTCTCTGTCGTTTCCCCCAATGCTTGCTCACAGAGCCCATTCCACTGCCGCCGCCGCCAACGTCTTTCGCCTCCGAAATTTCCGGGAGTAGCCATCCATAAACAGCTTCAAAAGAGAGAGCTCTATTTCTCTCTCTGTTTAACACATATATATTTTAGAGAAATCATTTTCATTTCCTTGCCGGTTGCCTGGTTTCTTGGTCTGCCTTTGCTCCTAGACTAGGAGACTAGGAGACTAGGTAGCGGCTGAGAAAAAAAAGAGAAAAGAGAGAGTTAATGCTAGCGGATGAGGGCGAATGGAAAGAAGAAAAAAGCTCGATCCTGTGTGAGAGCAAGAGCAACATTTCTTGTCGATATCTCTTTCTCTCATCGAGGGGGGCCCTGTGTCTCCCTTGCCTTCTCCCCCTCTACCTCACACGGCAGAGAGCTCCCCTTTTTCTTCATTTTAAATTTGTGCAGTAGTCGATGAAGAAGTAGTGAATCGTCCGTTGACTTACTTTTTTTTTTTTCTCTAACATGGCTTATATATTTTCAACTTTTCCCTTCTTTTACGTCATTCTTTTTTTCTTTTTTTTTTTACATTTCCTTTTTATTTCTTTTATTCAGAAAGTGCACGTCCGCCATTCTTGATTAGTGGGAACTCTTTTTTTTTTACATGTAAATTTTTTTTGCACAACCTGAAAAAAACTATCATAAAGCCTCCTAAAACCAATCCAATCATTCATTTTTCCCCCGCTTTTTCATATTTTTTCTCCAAAATTCATCAAGTTAAAATCCCAAGAAGAAAGGGACCAGTGACAGACAGATTTCCGGTTGGCATTTTATTTGGCAGAGAGAAAAGGGAGCTTAGTAAAAGAGTTTAACTAAACGCGACAAACCCCCCTTCTGCTCTTTTCTCTCAAACACCATAGCTTTTTTTTGCTCGTTCTCTTGGAATTCATGTTTTTCATTTTTCAGTGTTTTCTAGAACTTTGCTCAGAAACTTCTGAATGGGAAAAATTACAATTTTTTGCATACAGTATTCTATAAATTTGTGGAACTGCGGCCTATAGAATAATATAGACACTCCATGGAAAATCTTTGAGCTTAATCTAGTCCTGAGCACAATCGGACCTTTACGGCGTCCTAGTTTTTTCCAGATACTAACAAAATAACAATTTTTGACCATAAAGTCAAAATGGGATCTCCCGGAAAGTCTTCTAACACCCCCTATCATTTTATCTTGCCTAAATTCCGCTTTTTATAGTATCCTCACGTAATCCTCTCTATTCCAAAACGTTTTCTGCTCGGATTAACACTCCTATATTGCAGCCAATGGATACTCGGAACAAGTGTTTCGTTCCTCATGACCTCCGTCCAATTCTGGAGGCGTTGGCCCGTGAAGTGTTGAGAAGTCAACCTTCTGATGTTGCCGAATTCGGTCACATGTTCTTCGATGAGTATTTGAAGCATAGAAGAGGTTAAAAATGAAGTTGTTTGGGCTAAAGATTGACATCACGAATTGGGAAACTTTAAAAAAATCAAATTCTAATTGCTTGAAAATCGTGATTCAAACAAATCTAAATTCAGATTTGAACTCAAATTATAGTTCTGTTGTTTTGGGATCTAGTTTTGTGGCTGGAATTGTTTTACAATACAAAATTTTTGTGAACTCGCACCTCGGCTCATGTGAGCATTTTACAATTTTTGACTCCAAAGTTCTAATCAGCAGCCTTTATAAGCTACGGTACATTTCCTAGAAGTTTTAGATTCTGAGTCAACCAAGACTTTTTCAATAAGATTTTGACAGAGAATTTTGTATTTTTCACTTTGTAAGCACGTTCAAATCAGCACAGTCTAGATAATCTACAATACATAGAAATTGGATTATGGAGCAACCAAGAGTTCTATCAAAAAGATTTTGACCAAGATCGATACGCAAAAATAACAAAATTTTCCAGAAAACAAGAACATTCTGAAGGATCCAGCTGCTTATGAAGTCTTCAGAGCTGATCTTCAGAAAAAGGTAACTTTTCTGCTGTTCTTGTTTGTGTTTTACTAGCCATTTCTTTTTGAAGTTTCAAACTGAATCCTCAATCGAAATTTCTCACTTTTTTCTTCTTCAAAAATCAATTAATTGTATTTTCTAGTTTGCTGAAACTGATCGTCCAGAACGTCCAGCAAGTCCAGCGGAGGAATCCGCTGCAACCAAGATTCAGGCAGCTTTCAAGGGTCACTTGGTAACTATTCTCACTATTTTATCCTCTCTTTTTACCGTAAAATTTCATCCCAGGTCCGCGCTCATCCAGAAAAATACGGAATGACCAAGACATCATCTTCGGAAAAGCTTGACTCTGACAACAAGAAGGACCAAAAGTGGGGGGATGACGCCTTTTTTCTTATATCTATTTAAAGTTGTAGACGCCATTCCGTCGGAGGATACACCATCGAAATGGATACTCCGGAAGACCGAGCGGCGACCAAAATTCAATCTGAGATTCGTGGTTTCTTGACTCGCAAGCATGTTGATAAAATGAAGAAGGAGGATACTGAGGCTGCAACTAAGATTCAGGCTCATATTCGGTAATTTATTATCATAAGAATAATCCCCTAATAATGATATTTCAGGGGTTTCTTGACTCGAAAACATTTGGATGAACAAGGTTTGTCTCCATCCCGAAGCCGCTCTTCTCTTCAATCCGATCATTCTGATAACAACTGATAACAATTCCATGGCACGCGAACTTAATTTAATGTTTTTGTCTTCAATTTCTTGAAGCACGGTATACACGATTTCCATTCTCATTTTATAATATAAAAGAAACACCCATTTTTATTCCAAATAAATCACATAGAAAAAAAAGGAAAGATACAAAGTAGTTTTGAAAGCACTAATTGTTCTAATTATTCAATCCCCCGGCTTGTCAGAGCCAGTGCTTGCTGCTTTAGGATATTCTTCAGCTCTTCGTTGTCTACTAGCACTTCATCAAGTTGCTCGATTTTCTCGCCGTGCATAACCAACGTTTCATTGAGCTGTTGTTGAAGTTTCTGGAAAAAGATTATAGTGGAAATGAAGAACTTCAGAATATAAATTTTTGTGAGGGTATCATTTCAAAAAATTTATAATCGCTTTCACTAAACTGGCTATGATACAAAACATTAAAACGTGTCCAACTTAAAAATTCTGGTTCGTTCTGTGGTGAACCAGTTGTCAGTGAACTTTTTTGATATATCAATTTCTAGGTATGGTAAAAATGTCAGTACAAAAGCTTGAATTTGCTAACGTGTTTTAAACTGTACCCAGGATTTTTGAAACTCAAGTTTGATGTCTAAGCCTTTTTCCAAAAACATTTAACTTAAAAAGATGTGTTCACATATGAAAGTGATACATGAGTTTAGGTCCGACTAGAAATAACTGGAGACTTGTCGATCATTGCTAATAAACGCTCTCAAATCGCAATTTCAAAAGAAATTGTGACGCCTTTTCCGTCTTTTGCAATTCCGGAAGTAACACTCGACCAGGAACTTGGAAAGGAAATCGGATTTTTGTTCAAAATCAGTACTTTTAAAGTTTTTAGGTTTAATATATCTGGGTAAGTTATTTTTCCTCCTACGTTCGAATTTTTATGGGGACCCCTCGCCATGGAATGTTGCGGCTGCCTGGCGGGCGGTCCTGGCAGACAATGTTAAAAAAGGTTCCTAGTAAATTCACGTTTTAGTCAAAACTCACTTCTATTTCCCGTTTATCCGACCTCCTTTGTACCATCAATAACCTTTTTTCTGCTTCTAACTGCTCTACAATCTTCAAAAGATCGGTCACATTTGATTTCCCAGTTGGTGTCATTGCTGTATTTCTCTCCTCTTCATTTTGTCTACTTTCCTGCAAAAAACATAAGAAATAGTAACAGAACTGTTCCTAATGTACACACCTGATAGTCTTGATCTGTTTGAGTCACTGCTTCATGCTTGATCACAACTTTCTTGTGCTCCTCAAAGTTTTTTTCGCAATCACACGGCAGCCTTTGCACTTTATTCTGAGTTTTCCTCTGCTTTTTCTGGTTTTCTAGCTCTCTTCTAACTTCCGCACCAAACGTTTCAAAATCAGCGACAAATGATTTCCCCGTTTCATGTAAAGTGTTTTTCATCTGAGCCATCTGTAAAAATTTATTGAATTATGCCTGAAAAGCCAAAAAAAGGTACCTGTTTTTGAAAATTTTGCAAGGATTCCCTGGTGTGAGACCATGTGCTCTCACTCCGTCTGTACTTTGCTTCCAGCTCCTTTTTTTCAGAAATTGCTTGTGAATACGCTAATTTTAATTGTGAGATCTCCTGATTATGGTGCTCCCGTTCTGAAAAAGTTTCATTGAATTAATTTTCTTTCTAATTACAAACCTTCATTGAGCATATTGACAACTTTCTCATTGTTAGAAAACCGACTTTCCTCCATTTCTCTTTCCAATGTTGCATGACTATTTTGCAATATTTGATTTGCCTTTTTGTACTCTGTCAGCTCTTTTCGAAGACCGCTTATTGCTTGGTTTAATATATCCTCAGGATTTGGCAAAGCAACTTCTAAAGCAGGGACCGGGGTGAGCATAGCAGATGGTGCAGGACTTCCTTTCTCAAAATCCGAGGGGATCTTTATCCGTTCAGGAGATGCACTTCGAGATGAGGCTCTATAAAAAACTTTTTCTGCTACAGAGCAATAAAAAATGAGCAACAAACCTGGTTAAATGCTCAATATCTGATGATATAATAGTTTGGATGTCATCCCCAATGTACCGATTATTCAGAAATGCTGAAAAATTGCCTTTTTTTAAGAGAGTTAGTTTTCAACAAAAGCTTACGTGGTAGAACGGGCTCCAACATGACAATATCATCACCCAGAGGTTCTGACCCTTGTGATGGCGAGGGACTATTCTGGTCGATGACTTCTTCAACTGGTTCATCTTCTTCTACAGCTTCTGGACGAATATCCAACACCTGATCTATTTTTTTCTGTGCTTGAAGTATTGCCTCTTTCCAATTGACATTCATTTGTTGTTTCTGCAATAATTTTTACATTAAAAAAGAAAGAATTATAACAAATTACAAGTCAGAAGTAAGGATTTACAAATAAATGAAAGAAGATCGCAAAGATAAGATGCGGGAAAGCATGGAATCCACGTTTTATCGGAAAAATAGGGGTGGAAGAGGAATACATAAGTTCTAGGCCAGGAGGCCAGGGGCGTTTTCTTATTATTTTTCGTGCAGTGTAGTTTGGATTTATGCGGCCAAACGGTATTGAATAAGGAAAAAAGAATTTCATTCTCGTAGAAAAATTTTTTTTAATCAAAATTATCATTAAAAAATGAAAAACAGAAAGTTAACTGGTAAAAATTTATTAATTAATCAAGAAAAATTGAACCTAACCCTTCTTTCGGTCATTTTTCAAGCTTATTTTTCAAATTCAACAAACAAAAAAGACTTGTTTCACGTGTCTTAAACAAGAATCGATTTTACAACGCGGCAATGGCAGAGGAGAGAGGTAGAGACGCAGAGACTGCTGTGAACGAGAATTAACTCGTGTTGCCTGAACAAGAATATTTTGTTTATGAACTAAATAGAATAATTTATTAGACTTCAAGAGAAATGTTGAATGGAAATTTAATGTGTCAATCAGGAGCGTTTTGGAGAATACAGAAGCAATGGAGATTTCAAGATACAAAAAATAGATAAAAATGTGCAATGAAGAAAGAGCAATAATTAATTTGGTTGCTTAATGGACAAGTTAAGGTACAGAAAAGAAAAATACTAAAGAACATTATGCTTGTGCTGCTGCCGAAGTGCTTGGACCAGCTTCAGAACTTGCAGCAGCTGCAGCAGAAGCTCCTCCCGAGGTCTTCTTGATGATTTTGAACATGCTTAGGTAGCCACTGTCAAATGCAGATACTGCAAGAGCACTTCCTCTTCCATTGGTGAATTGAGCTCCGACAATGATGCTAGTGGGATCAAGCTCCGAGTAACGGTATTCTACCTGAAACGAAACTGTTGAAAAGTATCGGAATTGATAAGGCAAGCCTGATAAGCATGTGGTTTTCTGGTGTGAAGCTTTGAGACTATAAAAATCCCATCTTCTGAAGCTGACATAACATAAGCACTCTCTGGAGCCACGGAAATACTGCTCACTGGTCTGCAGTGAGCGCAAATCTGAATTTTATCATTTTCAAAGTTATCAGTGGTTAATGGCAACCTGACAAAGCAAATCTCCAGTAGCCACCGAGTAGTATTGAATGAGGCCTCTTAAAGTTCCACAGATAACCTGCTTTCTCAAAACATTGATCACATTTATAGGCTGTTTAGTGAGGATTCTGGAAGCAACGCCTTTTACAGGCTTCTGCCATATTATCAAATCCCCATTGGAATCTGCACTGACTGTGCTTTCATCATAACGACAAGTTGCCAAATCGGTGATAGCACAACGGTGCTCCTGGAATAACAATTAGAAAAAACGCTATTGAGAACATAAAGCGTACCTTCAAGTTCTTTCTAGTCGAGAAGTTGGCATCCCCATTGCACATGATAACAACGATTTCCCCAGTGTGGGTTCCTTAATTGTTTTTCATTATCATCATTCTTATTATAAACCCCAGAGCATTTCCTACCAATTAAAATAGCGTTGTCGTTACATGTAAGACCTCTACAGTATGGGCCAACATCTTTTCCCACATATGGAGCATAATCCCGTATAGCAACTCCAAGATTGATAGAGAACATGGGCTTTTGGCTGATCTTCTTGACATCATATATGGTTATGGAGCGAGTTGATCCCACAATAAGAACTGGGAAGTTACGAGCGTTTGGGTGAACCAGGCCAACCTAATAGCATCAAAATTGAACAAAGAGAATGAATTAAGAATTACCGTGTTGACATCAATGAGCTTCTCATTACCAGCTGGTGGTTCGGCAGCCGTTATAGTATCCCAAACAACTTCGGTTTCCGCTTTGTTATCCCAGCTCCCAATATGGATCTAACAAGAATTTTATCAGAAAAAGTGCAGAAAATGTTATTTATAGATTCAAGGATAAGCATTATCATAGGCTATAATTAAAGAAATAAAAATGTGCAAACTTACATTATTAGCCTGAATCAGAGCCACATATGTGATATTTCTGGTGTCCAACCAGCAAGTGGCCAAGTTGCTAGGCCATGCGGAAATAGTTCCAGTTGGCAAAGGAACATCTTTTACTTTCTCAAACATATTTGCCAAACGTTTTGCACACACTGACTCACACAACAAAATCCGAGAATTCAGATTTTTGTTTTCCAGCTCACAGCAGTATAAAGGTAGCTATGGTGACGAGTTGGAGGCTCCAAAGTGTGGGTGCCTGCTGGCAGAATGACAACCAGCGAGCTATTATTAATTTTCTTGGCAGAAGAAAATTTTCGCGAGCTTTATCAGCTGTCGATGGAGAATTTTCTTTTTCTATGTTCTTCAGATATGAAGGAGGCGTGACTTTGGGAAAATGTGAGTGAAATATCAAGGGAGTTTTGCTAATTGGCGGTTTCTATAAAATCTGAAAACCGGTTAACTGAAAAACAAAATAAGCATAATACAATATAGCGAGGAGACTGTAACAATCTATAATAGATATAATAATAGGTTGGCCGGAAAAAAAATGCGCGCTGAACATTTTTTCAAATCTGTATATCTCGGCTGGGATTGAATATACAAAAAAGTGCTCAACTGGTAAAATGTGCAAAATATTATGATGAACATTTCGTTGGTCGATTACTTTTTGGTATCAATTACTCTAGCTGAGATATGTAAAATCGCGTAAACTTCAGCGCGCATTTCTTTTCAGCCAACCTAATAAAAATGCACACTTTGTACATCATGCCATAAACCTAAAACTTCAATTACAGAAAAAAAACAGTAGTTGATTCAAAAAAATATCGTTTTCACGGAAGTTAACCTCTGATTATTTGCAACATGATAGATATTGACAAAGTTACAAGTAACACATATAAAACCGAATTCTTCTTTAAATTTAGATTATATCACTCGGAACTTCAAGTTTGCAAAATTGGTTCTGCGATTTTTGTCGAGTCTGCCTATTTTCATGCCAAAATAGTGTCTTTTTCCACTTCCAGAACATTCTTTTCTTTTTAATAATGTTTCGGAGCACAACAATCGAATAAGCTTCTTGTTTGGACCACCTCAAGATACTTACTATACCAAATAACAGATGACTTGAATCACTAATCTTATCGGCTTATGGTGAAACCTCCCACATAGTAGCTTTCAGCATAAATTTGTTCCGTTGTTCTCAGCTTTTCTTTTCTCAGAAAAACATTCATCTCTGACAAACCATTCAAGCGAAAAAAACCTAAAATTTGTTGTGAACATTTGGTCATTCTAGCCTAGGAACATCTTTCCATACGTCTTTCAATATCACCTGATATTATAATAAGATGTGTTGATTTTTTGGTTCCTTAAATAATGCAAATCCCTTTCTTGAATCTGAAATAAACTTGTGTTCATTCAACAAGAACGCAATCGTTTATTTTGATAAAATAAAATAAACCTAGGGATTTTATCGCCGCGCTTGCAGCATCTCCCTGTATAAAGCCTGTTGTCATCTTCTATCGTTCCGTTTGTTGCAATTTCTTCTCTCATCGCCCTTGAACTGTTGCTGATATTATGGGCAGATCTAAGAATGGTATGTCCTCCCTAAACCGTTTTTGTAGAATCTTCATTCTCTTCATTTTGTGAAGTTTTTTGCCTCTTGTTTATAGTGGGCAACATTCCTGATACTTCCAATTCACTTTGAATTTATTCGTGTTAGAATATTCTGTCATAATACCTTGAGCAATTTAGCTTAAGCTTCCTTCTGAACTTGTATCCAATTGAGTTTTACTTTCAGGAAAAAAAGCGATAGAAAATTCCTAGAACTATTGGGCCATGATACGGCAACTCTTATATCTCTTTGAGTATGGTTCTCTCAGTATACCCACATCCTGGCTGTTACCCCTGACATAAGGAAATCCTATTTTTGATGAGCGTAAAGCATTTGAATTAATCCTGTTTTAAAGGGAAGTGTGATAGAATTACAGGAAAGAAATGCGAAGTTAAGCCTATTTCAACGTAGGATTCTGGGAATTAGATGATATCCTCTAGGATCATGGTCTAAAAACATTGTTAAGATCAGATGTCATTGAAAAATCCAAAAAAACTTTCATCCTTCCTGTATCGAGTTTTAGAAATTCCTAAAAAAGTTTGATAATTGGATCCTAGATTAATGCTATTTCTGAGCCAAAAGCCAGAATGAATTCCAGAATAAGCCTCAGAATGAACCTCAAGACGTAAAATTTAGCGGTCTGTGCATCTGTGCATAATTTTAGGAAACAAATTCTAATAGAATTTGAAAACTTTCCTGAAATCAGATATAGCTATAGAAGTTTCCATTGCAATTTTTCTTATTTCGGATAGTCGTAATGTCTTAATCTTTTCAGTGATAAATTTTTGTGTTGAGAATACGGTACTTATCAATTGACAAGATTAACTTGAAAATCAAGGTTCCTGCCCACTACTACAGTAAGATTTCTCGGAGATAAATTTCATTATCAATTAAAAAACAACGTTTGACAAAAGTTCTAAGATGGCAATATTTCAATTCCCTTTTCTCAATAATATTGTTAGTATACACTACAGAAAAAAAATTTTCTCCATCATAACAACTCTCCGTTTTGTGTGTCTCTTTGTGTGGCTGAGAAGACGATGCCGGCAATTTTCGGGTCGCGTGAGTGAAGAGAGAGCTAAGAAAAAGACAAAAAACAAGACGGCCATCTCGACGAAGAGACGAAAAAAATAGCATAAGCAAAGAAGAGAGGGAAAGGTGACGAGTGGAACTGCCATACTATTTTCCTTTCTCTGACGTCCCTGACCGTTTTATTGTTTTCTTCCTACATAACCATCCCCAAATGAGTCAAATGAGTCAAATAAATTAGCTGCGCTTTGATGAGGCATGTTAAAGAGAAAAAAATGGATCGTTAAGTGCATCCTTGAATAGGCAAATTAACTGAGAACAAACATACACAAACATGGACAAGAAAAAAATGGAAAAAAAAATAATATGTACGATTGCAGTCAACAAAGTTATAGCTATATGTTACAAGTTTGTTTTGAAAGTAAGGAAAAATAAAATTTTGAAAAATTTCGAAAAATTTCTAAAACTTTAAAATATCAAAAACCTTATAATTATGCTCAAATTATATGATTCAAACTATAACATTTAGAAATGAATAAACAAAAATGTTTCAAACTTTTCTGACTAGTTTTTTTGCCAGTACAATCAGGAGTTAGCAGAGGTTGTATGCACAAAATATTAATCCCTGGAATTATAGCATGAATAATGTCAGAAGCTCCACATTTTGTAGCGAAATCACTTAATCCTCTTGATGGCACCTGAAGAAAATAAGGATTTGAGAATCTGCAAAACTTTCAGTTTTATCTGAAAGGCCTAATGTGTTCCCTGAGCCTTTCAATCCTGCACATGTTACATCTCATGCGCGAAATTGCAGTTTTCCCATGCATTTTTCGTCAAAAATTTCCCAAAGAATTAATTAGATCTTGCCAACCTTGTTTTGACATAGTCTGGCCCCCTTATCGTTATTATTCTGTTTACCTCTATACGCTCGTTTTATCGATCTCCCCTGGTCTGTTTTCCGCTACTACCTATGCATATACACACGAGAATAACTAAGATAACGTTAATCCAAGAGACGCAGAAGAAGACGCACGTGCGCAGTTCTTCGAATAGTAGTTACGGGGCGTCTTAATGGCCCGTGGGGGCGAGAAGGAATCAGTGTAATTATAATCATCTGTGTCATTATGGAGGTGCATTTTATGGGATTAATTTTTTGGGATTAGGGATTAATTGACTATTTAATAGAGGTAGTGTTCCTAGAATTTGGTTTTGTTTCCTTATTTCCTTTAAGAATAAAGTTTTTCTTAGTGAACTTTCTCAAAAGTTACTTTGCGGAATGTTTTTTTAAAAACGAAATTCGATAGCTTTCCATAAATAACACCACTTTAAGGACACTATTGACAGCCTTCTTTTGTGTTCCCCTTTTTTCCCATTGAGCTACCGTACTATTCGAGACCATGCCTAAAAAATCTATTTCAGGTGATAAAAATCGAAAGTATATAATGGACAATCATAATAATCTTCCTCCAGGTAACCTACAAGACTTTATAGACTTTCTTATTTCTAACATTTTAGGATTCCCCAACCTTCCCGTCACTATTCCA